>ML675655.1:5873862-6186114 GCA_007922155.1 Mesoclemmys tuberculata
TGTGGATGGGTGGGTGTGTGCACGCGTGTGGATGGGTGTGGGGGGGGTGTGGATGGATGGGTGGTTGTGTGGATGGGTGTGTGTGTGCGTGCGTGCGTGTGGATGGGTGGGTGTATGTGGATGGGGGGGGGTGTGTGCACGCGTGTGGATGGGTGTGGGGGGGTGTGGATGGATGGGTGGTTGTGTGGTTGGGTGTGTGTGTGCGTGCGGAGGGATTTGCATCGCCAGGGAAGGGTTTTATGGTGGTTCCCCTACATGCCGGGTTGTGCCCTGCCCATGTCCCAGCCTGGGACATTTGCCCCTCTCCGGGAGGGGGCTGGTGGTTTGAGGGTAGGAAAGGAACATGCCATTGGTAGTGAGAAAACCCTGGGAAAAGTGTGCTTTCCCCAGTGCAACAAGGGGGACTTGGAGCTGCGTGTGCTTCTGGAGGACAAGTTGTAATAGCAACTTGGGGGTAGGAGAGAGGGGCTCCCCACTGGGTCTGTTAGCTGGACTGCGATGACCTGGGGACTGATGGGGAGCCAGGGTGGGGACAGTACTCTAAGAACGGGTGCACCCACAGATGTGCACTCAGCCCCTGCTCCTCCTGCAGCCTGCGCCATGTGTGCAAAGTGTGCACATGGCGTGGGTAACCCTGTGGCTACCTACCTGTCAGGGCAGGTGCCTGTGTGGTTTTGGGAGAGCTGGTAGGTTTGTCTGCATTTCTGAGGGGCCTGTTGGGGGGAAGAGGTCTGTTAATTTGTCCAGGCGCAGAGGACGAGCATGCATTTTCACAGGGGCAGGGGTGTATGCAACCTGCACTGGTGCGGGTGCAGTGCGCACCACTCCCATTTTTGCGAGTGCAACAGGTGAATAAACAGATCTGTGGGGCTACCTTTTGTGTTTGCCTTGGAAAATCTGTCCCCCTGAGTCGTGCAGTCCTGGACACCTCTGCGTCTCCAATGTTGATTGAGTGATCGACTTTTGTTCTTGGAATGTATTAGGTTACACAAAGTGAGGTGAACTATCAAAATAATCCTTATAGAAGATTTACCCATCCCCGAACCCCTGCATATTGGGAATGCGTTTTTACTTGTGCCTAGCATATCTATCTATCTATCTGCTTGGAGCAGATCTAGCTATCTAGATAGATAGATAGATCAGCCAGAACTCTGGCCTAGAGTAAAAATATTAGTTAGTTAAATAACAGGAGGCTTGGAAGCCAACTCCAGAGGAGGGAGGAAAAAATCCAAACTTGAGCAAACTTTCAGTCAGATTCCTGAATGTGCAAAATTAAATGCTGGCCACTGCCATGGGGGTAGCTACCTCTGTATTTTATTCTGGGCACCCCCTGCTCCTCTAACAGCCCAATCCTGCCAGGCAGAGCTGACTCTGGAGTCAACAGGATATCTGTGTGTGGAGGACTTGCAGAATGGATTCCTAAATGTGACTCCCTCTAGGAATTTAAGGATGACAAGTAGTAGTAGTTCCTAATACAATCACATGTGTAAAGCCTCAACCTCCCCTGCCTCACCTTGGTGCTCCAGCATGGCTTGAGCAATTACTATACAATTACTTTACAGCCATTAAAACTGAATTGAAATCGGGCCATCTGTTTTGGTGCCTAAATATAGATTTAGGTGCCAAACTGGAGGCACTCGCGTTTGTAAATGTTGGCCAAAGTCCCTGCCTCCAGCGAGCTTTTTTCTTCACCAATCCCACTGTTACACAACCAGATGTGTAGCATCAACAGTGGCATCGAGTGTGGGAATGTTAATGTATCATCTCTCCTTCCACTGGATCATCTAATCCTGCTCAGCTGATGGTAAAAAATACTAGTGTCTTGTCTACATTAGAGCTCTCTATTTTGCTACCATGTAACCACATCCTTGGTTAGTGCAATAGTGGGAAATGTAAAGAAAAAGCTTTGTGTGTACAAGGGATTTGCCTGAGGCCACACAACAAGTCAGTGGCCAAGTCAGGAATAAAGCAGAGGCTTTCTGGTTCTCAGCTCTGTGCTCATTCCACTAGCGTACAGCTGGCCCTGCTAGCCATCTGGCACCCCTCTTTAATGAGATCCACCAGCACAGACTATGAGGTCTGCACATGGGTCTGCGCTGGCTCCTACTGGCAAAGCATTTCTGCTATGTAATGGACTAGTCATAATTTCAGGGAGACTCCAAGGGAAAACAGGACAGATGAATGGTTCTGAGCCAGCTCGCTGCAGCTCTTTTGTCCCTCTTTTGCATCCAAGTGGTTCTGGTTAGCCTCTTCTTCTTGGTAACAGTGGCGTCAGAGTTGGGCAACATGCCCCGGCAGCTTAGTGTGGATTTGGTTAAGGGGTGGGGGGAGCGACTCCACAATAGGTTAATGAAAAGCAGTGACACCTCTCGCTTGTCCCTCCTGGCAGGTGTATTTCTCACTTCACCTTCTCCCACTGGCATCTCCCATCCTATACAGGGCTGAGTGTCTCTCCACTGTTTCCTGCTGCAAATTTCCAGAACGCGTGTGAAACAAATAAACAAATGGAGGGGACAGACTCTGTTTAGAAGTTCAAAGGGAAGAGCATTATTTCTCTGTCTTATGCGCTCTTCGTTTTCCTCGTGTCTTTTGTCCTGGGTCTTTCTTTGCTTCCAGACAGGCCTCTTACGTAGGTGCGTTTCCTTAAGTGCCTTGTATGTTTTCCTGCTGCCAGGCCTAGAGCGGAGTCAGGGTTCGACTGAAGCACACAGGCAGGCCATCGTGGCGTTTGTTTATTTCATGGTTTTCTAAGGGCCACGTGGTTGATAAACTGACACACTCTCGCTCTAGTGGTTGTTGGCGGGTAGGCGTTTTTCTGTTTATACCTGAGGAGATGGCTTTAATCCTTCTCTTCACATCTATTCTTTCCAACACTTGGGCAGGGGAGGAGATGTCAGAAACTTCCCCCGGGTGTTTTCCTCCCTTTCTCCTGCTCTCCAGTTTGAACCGGTCTCAGTAACAGCTATCCGAGAATTAAGAGATAATGGCGATAGGGTTATAAATGCTGCCAAAATCCATAGGAGGGGACATCCCAGCACCTCATTAACACTTAGCTGATTTGCCATCATCCCTTCTTCCCTAGAATTCTCTTTGAGATTTCGAAACACCGGCCATTCTCTGCACTGATTTGCTCTCCCGCTGACTTCAGTGCTAAGAATCCTTTGTCTTCAGCGGAGCTACGCAGAGGAGCAGAACTGGCTTTTGTGCACCAGAGTCTGAAGTTTCTGCCTGGCAGAGGCGGCCTGGGAATACTCACAGGTATTGAGTTTCTCTCCATCTTGCCCATTGTATTTGCACATTCAGGATCAGTAGCAGTAACCCTCTCTCCTCTACCCGCTTGGAAATACCTGTTACCTTTGCCCAGGCTTGTTCTCTGAGCTGGGAAAGCACTCCACCTTAAGGTGAGCTGTATGTCTCCTCAGGTTGTTCCCTCAAGAAACGTGTCATGAGGGACTCCACAACCCCAGATATGACCTTGTGGAAGTATTACAGAGTCAGGGGGCTTGGAGAGGTGAGGCAGAGTGGCCTAGTGATTAGATTCAGGGCCCCTAGGTTTCCTCCCAGCCTCTTTTGGGCCAGTCCCTTAATCTCTCCATACTCCAGTTCCTCTGGTGTTGACACAGGGCTAGCCAAACTCTTCTGAAAGGCTTTGAGGTCCTCAGATGAAAGGTGCTGTATAAATACAGTGAGCCCAGTTCTGCCACCCTTGCTCCTGTTGAGTAATATCTTACTTCACACATGCAACCCCCTTTGAGGATAAGGTTGCTAGCTGGTTCCAAACTAGACCATGCTGGTAGTGACAGAGCTGTTACCATCAGATGGCTATTTGTGCCTCCGGGTGACCTCAGCACAGAAATCACCTTTGCACCCCTAGGCCACACATTGCACTGCAGTAGAGCTAATAGTGCCAAGACTAGGGTAGACCAAACAGTTGGAGCAGGTCAAGACACATGACAGGGTGAAATCTTGGCCCATTGAAATCAATGGGAGACCTTCCCACTCAACAGCACCTGGCTCTAACAAGGTGCTTGCCATCTACCGATCTCAAAGGGCTTTACACAGGAAATGGGTATCCCCATTTTACAGCTGGAAAAACTGAGGCACAGAGCAGGGACGGGACTTGCCCATGGTCACCAAGCAGCAGAGCTGGGAATAGAATCAGTAGTCAGGCTGCGGTCTCCCGTGCTCGTTAACACGCTGGTAACCACTGGCACCTAATTTACCCTTCTGCTCTCAGAGCGGGCCCCATCAGTGGAGTTACACCAGTGATAGTGCAATGGTGGGGGAGTTCAAGAAAAAAGCCAGTGTCGACACAAGCCTTGGCGATGGGCCCATGGCTCAGGGTTTAGGCAAACTGGGCCAAGTTTTCCCTGCTGCCTCCACAGACAGGAGAATAAACACTCAGGAGATTCACAAGAATGGAGTAATGCTGCTGTGTTCCCCTTCCCCTGACCCGGTGGTAGCCCCTCCATGAGAGGTCTGCAGGATGGGCTCTGCATTTGGAGAGGGCTGGGGCTGGTGGTAGCCAGGTACAAGACTATACAGGGAACAAGGATCAAATACACAAAGGACTATTTCTGTTCTGGTGCTCAGCCATTGCCAAGAGCATTCAACGTCTGCTGCACGTTACGGGCCAAAGCTAAAGTGGGTTCAGTCACACCGTCAAACGAGGGGCCCGATCCTGCTCCCATTGATACCAATGGGAGTTTTGCTGGGAATAGAATTGAACCCAATATCGTTTAGCCCCAATCCGGTGCCCACTGAAGTCAATGGGAATGCTTCCTACGACTTCATTAGCACTGGGCAAGTCCTTAGTACCTGAACAGAAATGTCACAGCTATAACGAAATGGTCCTTTTGCTGCTCAGACACATAAAAACCTAGTTTTAATCTGTTAAAATAATTTACAAAAGGCTTATATCCCTGGCAGAGGATTCTTAGCACAGAGCTCCCTTTCATTTACTTATTTCAAAACACTCTTATGAAGACTGCAACCAATATCTTTCAAAAAAAATGTTACTAGGCACATTATAAAAATAAACCTTTTTATAATAATCTGAAGAAGATACAGGTAAATAAACATGCAAGCGTTTAGTTTGAGTAGACTTTTTGGTTTAAAATAGTGGGATTTTAGGTAGTTTTTCAAATAACAATCATAAAAGGGTTTTAATAGAAATATTGGAATGTGTCCATGTGATTAGTTTTTTAAAAATATCCAGACATATTTAAAATTTCTAGTCAGTTAAAATCAGATGGGACAGACCAGGTATTTTTTGGAGGGGCTGGGATTTTTTCTGTTTTTGTTTTGTTACTTCAAGCTAGGAAAATTATGATCGCTAAGCAAAACTTAATACAAATATAATCAGGTAGTGCACATCTGCAAATTATTTTTATGTCTCCAGGGGCTGGAAAAAACCTCTAAGTGAGACCAGCATTCTTATACATATTTTGCCTTGACAGCTCAGGAAAAAAAATTGCCAAAAACCAGAGTTAGAGCACTGGGCTAGCGTGGGAAAGTTGGTTTAGTGAGAAATTTGCCCTAGGCTATTTAAATAAAAACAGGCGTTTTTTAATGGCAAATGCCTGTTAAACACAAGCAGCACAGCTACCAATTGCCTGAGCAACTGGTGCGTCTATTTCTTCATGTCACTTCCATCTCTTTATCATCCTGTTTGATATTTTGCACTTAGACATGTAGTGCAATAAAAATAGGAACGAAAAGGCAGACATCAAACTGGATTTTACTCGCTTTTCCCAAGTCATGCTTAGCTATGCATTCCTCGGCCCACCACTGTTTAAAACCACAAGCGATGCTCAGCTTTAGATATTGTTATAATCACACACACACCCCCGCCATGTAAGCAGTTAAATACAAGCTGGGTAGATCACCCTGGAAAGTCTGAGCTGATAAAAAATACAGTCCGTCGCTTATATAGAGACTGCCAATGTGAAACTATCTCAGCCAAAGCTGCCCCACAGTGGGACTATATACCGCAGTTCTCTGGGGCAAAGGGGAAATGTGGCCGGACTTGCAAGAATGATCTAAATCCTGATTTTTTTTTAAAAAAGAGCTGACTGGTGGATTTGATTGGCATAGTCATAGGATGAATCGCACCATTCACACTATTCCTCTGCAGTGCCAGATATTAAAAAGACACTGAAAACACTTTGCCTTTCATAATGCTTTCCTTCCTCCACCGTGGAGAGAAATCCTGCATCTGAGGAAGAAGATCGTGGCTAACGGGGTGAGCATCTAGCAAAACTTTATGCCCCTAATCTGCCTCTTTCTGCAGACAATTGCAGGGTATGAAGGGAAGGGTGGGTGTACAAGAGCATTACATTTTTTATACTATATTATGGCTGAGACACAGCCCATGTTGGGGTGCGGCTGGGACACGTACAAGGGCTCCGCTCCAGCACGAGGTCCCAGAGGCGTTCTGGATAACTTAGCAAGACTCGCCCAAAGGCCTGCACACCCCGGAAGAGAGGCTGGGACACGGGATGTACAGTGAGAATACCCCGTCTCCAGCTCAGCTGTGATGCCCAAGGCAAAAAATGGTCAGGGCTCTGACTTTGCTCTTGGCCCTGCACACCTCTATGAGGAATCTGTGCATACTGGTCTATTATTGCGGAGTAGCTCCTATTTGCTGGGCCCCGTGTGCTTGTTTGTTATTGTAGGGTTGTTTGCTTCCGATTCCTGGGCCGCACGTGCTGGTTTGTTATTGTAGGGTTGCTCCTAAATGTGGTTTCTCCACGTGTAAAATGGGGGTAATAATAGTTAGCTAAGGAATTGGGGGCAGGGGCTGGAATGGGATTTAAATGGTGTACAGGATGAATTTTGCTGCAGTATCTGTTCAGTGTTTAAAGACCCCTGGAGGCAAGGTTCTGTTGAGGTGCAAAGTGCAATTGTTACTAGCAAATATATGTTGTGCTTAAAATAACCTGCCTTTAATTCATGAGAAGAAGGGAGAGCAGGTGTTTTTCAGCCACCTCTTTGATAAGTCCCTTACCTCTCTGCGCCACTGGCTAGCTCTCATTTACATCAATAAAAAGACTGAAACATTCACTGTTGTGTAAACAGAGGCCGAAATCATAAACAGTGTTTATCTTACAGCCCAGTTCATGTGAAATACGCGTCAGAACAGGTTCCTGGGTGATCATTTCTTCCACGGCGGCAGGGTCACCACCTTTGCTAAAACCACCCCCCCGGGCACGCGCACGCACACCTGCGATACGCAGGAGGCCTGAGCTTGCGTGGTGAATCCGGAGCTGGGTTTTGTAGAAGATTACAGCGCCCAGCATGGCGAGCACATGCCCCTGTTATTTGTGGCACTGTGTGTGGCTTCAGTCCTGCCAGCGTTGTCCTGCTAACGCTGGTAGATAAGGCACCAAGTCGGGGAGTGGGAAACTGGGGGGGTCTATTCCCAGCTCTGCCCCTGTCTCACTGTGTGACCTTCTTAACCTTCTGGGCCTTGGTTTGCCCAGGTGCACGGTGTTTTTGGAGCCAACAGTTTGTTTATATTCAGGGGTGGCACCAGGGTCAGGAACGAATACGACCCCACATACCAGACTGGCAAACTGGCAAGCCCCATTATACTTTTCTCCCCACCTGCCGCTGAAGGCAGATACCAGATCAGACGGGCCCTTCCTCTGTGCCAGTACGGCCTTTCGTCTGTCCGTATGTCAGGGCGCTGCCTTTGCTTTCCCACCACTGCTTGCTGCACGCCCCTGTTTGTGCTTAGAGCTGCGGTAATGTCTGGATAGCAGTCTGGCTGGTCTACCCGGCCTTTGCTAAGGCCCTGGCTCCACTGCTGCTGGGGATCAGCTGTTACACTGCTGAGAGGTCAGCTAACGATCCGCGTGTTCAGAGGGAGCCCTGCGACCGGACGCAGGCGCGGCTCGTCTACGTGCCTTCAGCGTGAAAAGTAGGAGCCAGCGGTGGGCGTCTGGGGAGGCAGTGCCTCCTCCCAGTGCCAGCCCAAAACAGCGTTCCCAGAGACCTGGCCTTTCCACAAATGCAACCAATGGCCCCTTCTCCGGCTCCTTTGGGTTTTCATTCTTCTCTCCCCTTTCTCCTCCCACTCCCCACTTTTCTTTCTCCAGCACAGATTCTGTTCCCTGCTACAGCAGCAAACTGGGGTCATTAATGGGCAATGATGGACCGGGCATGACCCCCCAGCGCAGAGTCAGCCTACAGCTGCTGTAAGAGACGCAACATTGATCCTTTCATGCCCGTGCAAGAGTGGGTGAAGGTGGCAGGACTGGAGGCGTGTAGCCAGTGGCACTGTGAGAATGCGGGGAGACCAGAGTAGCCAGGGCGGGAACTTATACTGGGGGGCCCCTTTGGCTCCTCAACCAACCCAGAATCCAGAGGGCACCCGTGCCCTTCGGCACCACGTTGAATGCGTGTCTCCTGGAGGCACAGATCATAACTGAACCTTTTGTCTTTCCTGTGTCTCTCCTTTTCCAATGTTCCAAGCTCTTTTTCCCTCTGAAATTTTCATTCCTCAAGGCTTTTTTGTTTCTCATTGGCCTTTTCTCTCCCTTTCTGTTTCTTGGTGGCGTTTTCTCTCTCTCTCCGCCTGTCTTAATGTCTCGTTCTCCTCCACATTCTGAGCTCTGCTCCTGCTGGACTAAGCAGGACTTTTTGGCTGTGAGAGAAATACAGGATCGGGCCCTTATGTAATCATTACTTTATATTTGTGTGTGTTGTTATGTGTGTGTGTGTGTCGGTGTGTGTGTGTATGCTTGAAAAACCACTGGCAGCAGCAAAAAAACCACCTCTGTGGGTGACTTCATGCCATCCATGTCTGGGCATGTATTATATACTGCCTATTTCTGGATTGCAAAGAAAAGATAGATACATCTTAGTTATGCAGGTGTGATCACAGCTGAATTGTACTTCAAATGTTCTGCATGAATGTAACGTGCACACATCTTTTCTTAACCAGTTTTGACAATCAAGAAATACGTCGTTTAACATGGCTATTTTGCTGTCATTCGTTTATTTATTTTAAGGCAGTTTATTTCTCCAGAGAAAGGTGCTCCTGGGAATTTAGAAATATACATTCTAGCTCACCATGTACTCTGTAAGAGGTTTGGTTTTGTATGTTATGCAGGTTACTTAAAGGCCATTTTATTTAATAGGGCAGCTTGCCTGAGTAGTTTGAATGCAAACTTGTTTCTAAGAACAATGAGTATTTAAGATTTAGGAGTCTTTATGTAGCACAACAGCTGGTTGAAATGTTTATTAGCAATTTTTTCCAATGAAAATGGACTTTTTTTCAGGACAAAACCTTTTGTTTCTTTTTAAATTCACTCGTTCTCAAGGAAAAAAAACCAAACAAACCCTGAAATTATTCAGTTGACATCCTGGAAGATTTCGAAAGAAATGAAAGGTTTCAAGGTGACAGAAAGGCCATTTCTGTTATTAAAAAAAAAAAAGAGGAACATTTCAAAAGAAGTTCAAGAGAAAATGTTTAGAAATTGTTGGTGAAGAATGCTTTGCAGTTTCCAAGCAATGCAGTGTGGAGCCTTTTGGTTCATTAGGCGCGCCTGCTGAAGTCAATGCCCGAACTCCCGTTGATGCTGATAGAATTAGGATCTCGCCCCTTTCCCTAGAACCTTGGAGAATAGGAGTCTGGAAGAGCCCTGCCTTTCGCCCATCATCCAGGGGGGTGACAGCCTGGCCCATGTGCAGAATGTGGGTCTGTCTCTCTGCAAGAGGGTCCAGCTGCCTCTGTGACAGACTTCCCCCAGGCTGGCGGAGGGCTCTCCTTGGCACAGGAGCTGGCAGAGTAGGAGGGGCAGTCTGAGAGGGAGGTGTGATTTGGAGGTGGGGCTGTGGGAATGATGCGTATCCTTCCTCCAGATACAGCCATAGAAAGGTAGCCCAGCGCCTTCCAGGGGGAAGGACAGAGTCACAAGGAACCGAGTGATGGTGCAGGGCACAGAGCTGCCTCACCGATGGCTCGTTTCTCCCTGGCACATTCCTGACTGCTGCTTGGGCTTGGGGGAATGCCAGGGGGCTCGTGCCCTTAGACATTGCAGGGCAATCCTTTCTGCTGGGATGGGAGGAAGCAATGGGATCTGCTGGCTGGCAGTCTCCGAGAATGGGTGTTCCCACGCAGGGCCACAGTCCGGCCCACTGCCATTAAATCCCCCGCGGTCAGGGGATGGCTTTGTCACCAGGCCACCCGAAACGGGCGCCGTTCACTCCCAAAGCCTGGTGCTCATTTGGGGCCTGGAGCTCCGGTGGGCTTTGGTTGCCATTTCAGTCGTACGAGCTGCCCTCTGTGAAACCAGCATGTGAAAGGACTTGCTGCCGGAGAAAACTTCCCATCCATTTCTGACCTCAGAGCCTCCAAGCCAAAACGCTGCCTGGAGAGAGGCCAAAAATAATAGCCAATTCCTTCTACTCCCTTCCTTCCCAGGCAGACCACATTATCAAATTAGCTTCACCGTGGAAGCAAAGTCAAACATATGAAGCCGAGCACCAGGAGAAATCAGCTGAAAGATGCTGTTTCCTTTTGGCGCAGCCCAGCTAAGAGAGGCTGAAAGGTGTAAGATCACGGCTATTAATAAGCCCATATGTTAGACTGCACTTTATCACGTGCACTCTGGTTTCTGTTAAGGATGGTGCTGTGCTGTCCTTTTCGGAAGCTGCTGAAACATATGGGACTTCCCCAGAAGGAAAGAACTAAGTGTGAGTTAGCAGAACAAAATTCTAGACAGAGAAACAAAAAACCGGATTGTGTTTTGCCTCATCTCTGGCTTCCTTAAGTGCTGACTGCTTGGTCTGTGCCTTATGCAAACATGTTGCTTGCATGGCTTCTTCTTAGCGGCTCGGAACCACAAACTTTGTACACATTTTGTGTGTTTGTTTGTGTGTGTAGCATGTTCTATAACAGCCCCGCTGGAAGGAAAGTCAAGGGCATGATCCTCACGTAACAGGCGAGAAAACTACTGCTGTAGTGCTGAACATGAAGTCAAGCCCTTTGACTGTCTGTTCTTTTTGTCCTGTGTCTGTACAGCGCCTAGCACCACCAGCTCCTAACTAGGGCTCCTGGATGCTGCTGCGATACAAACATTAAATACTACGAATAATGGGGTGAGACTGCACCTTTCTGTCAGTGGAATGAGTCCCAGAGCCACGGAACCTCCTGGCACTGAGATACTTTTATGCCGGGCGTGCCGCAAACAGTTAATGCCGAGGAAAATAGAAAGTTCTAGACCTTCTCAGCTACATTTTCTGTGCTTGGCTGGTGCTTCTGGAGGTAGCTGAGGCCTGAGCAGAGAGCTGTTTGCTGGAAATGTGCAGAAACAATGGCAGAGGGAAGGTGTGAATCCCTCCCCTTCCAGCCCTATTGAGCCACTGACTTCAGACCTTTCCAATGCGCAAGCCGTTACATCAGGCAGTGTGACTCAGAGACACCAAAGGAAATATTGCACAGATGCTTCTGTGCTGGGGTGAGCAGGGCCGGGTCCAGAAGGCAAATGGTTTTCTTCCTGAGCTCTAAGACTGTCTTACACTGATATTGCACCTTTAATCAACAGGGATGCTAAAAGAGCTCTGCCTGCAGACTTGCCCGAGAGGTAATTTCATCTACCTCTGGGGTAGAGCACATCAACACTTTAGGACAGGAGATGCAGAGGTGCCCATCAAGGGAGGTGGGTGAGGAAAGTAAGTGCCTAGGCTGGAATCTGGCCAAGGAAATGACACCTCTGCTCATGCAAAAAGTTCTAGGGGCTCTTTAATGCTCACAAGCAGCTTTGGTGTCCCTTCTGAAAGACAACAGCTCTGCCTCAATGCCGTGCTGGGTAACTGGTTCAGCACTGATGCAGACAGCAGCGTGCCTAGGAGGATGCTATCAGCACCAATTCCTGCGTCACCGCTGCACTCCTTAGAAGAGCTGACCCAGACCACCCCTGCTTAGCTTGTAGGATCAAAGAGACTCATGGCTGCAGATGCAGAGCCGCAAGATCGTCCGCCTGAAGATCGTACATGGTGCCCCATTGCCTTTGATGGGCCTTGAACCAAGCCTATACTCAAAAAATAACACCTGCATGCTTACCAGAGAGCACAAGTTCTATCCATGGTGTTTATTATGGGCCAATCACCTCAATGTTTCAATGTTTAAGCCAATCACCTTAATCTTAACGAACAGAAAAACCAAAAGGCAATTCTTCACTTAATGCTCTTGTGTCTACAAACTCCACCCCAGCTACTGATGGACTTCTGACTACATTGCAGCCTTGTCCCTGGTAGCTGGGCATCTAGTTGTGCACGGCAGTGCAGTTGAACCTGCTCTGGTTATGTATATAGTAATGCAAATAAACCTGAGAGCGAAGTGAGGGAGGCAGATTGTAATGAACCAAACTGGAATTCAGCTCGGAGCCTGTGGCTAACACCCAGTATTTGTGTACAATAATTCTACACCAAATACCAGCGTGTGACATTATTTTCTCAAGTATCTGTGATCTTAATAGCACCTAACAATACCACATCAAAAGCTATGGCACTTCTCTGTGTTGTTTATATGTATCCTTATCTGTAAGTTTCCTTTTAACAACAAAGAGAAACGTTAAAAGCCCCGTGATTCAAGTGTCCTATTTGGTTAGATACCAAAGACTGAACAGAGCACAACAGCAAACTACCCTGCTTATCCTGCTGAGGTTTGCTCTGGAAAATGTCTCTGTGCCACTATGGGAGTGAGATACAGATGAAAATGGACTCTGCCTTCACATTACAGGGGGCAATCTCATGTTCTCCCATGGACAGGCAACAGCAAAAATACATCAAAGCCTGTCTGATCCCAGAGAGTAAAAAGGATGGGAGAAGAAGACAAACGTAGCTACTTAGAATTGTCAAAAGGAGAAAAACAACAGGCTCTCCAGGAAAGAGAGGATTAGTTACCACCGAGTTTCAGCTGGCAGCGCGCCCCACTGCTGCGGTAGCTCAAGGACCCACAAACTACAAAGATCACCAAATGTACTGCGGCTAGGCAACACCACTCAGACAGGGTCCATCATCTCCTTGCCATCAGGGCCTTAAAGGCCACATGCACTTTCTCTGTCATTTGATGGGCGGTGGGAGACGATCCTGGGGCTCTGTACTCTCAAGTTCGACCCTGCTCCTGATGTCCTCCGTGGGATCAAAATCAGACTACATGTGAATAGTTCCCATTGACTTCAGCAGGAATTACTCATATCCTGCAGGGAGATTACCAGGCCCCCGGACTTTGGGAAGAGCGTTCTTAAGAAGAAAATGCAGAAGATGGCTGGAATTCCCCAGGCACGTCATCTGTCAGTTCTGTGCTCCTCACTGCTATTTATCTATGGTACTTCTGTCTGGCCCCTTTCCTGCAGCATCTGAGCCCATGGCAATCATTACTGGGTTTATCCTCACAACACCGCTGTGCTGCAGGCCAGGGCTGTTATCCCCATTCAGTGTAAATCAGGCCTGAGTGACTTGCCCAAACTGGCCCAGTGGTTTGTGGTAGAGGTGGGTATTGAATATTCTAACCACTGGACCACCCATCTGCTTTTCCTTCTATTGGAGAGGGGGCAGAAACAGTAGGTTACTATCCTTTTCCTGAAGAGAAGATGGTCTAGGCCAGCTCTAACAGGTCTACCCCCTATTCCCATTAGAAAAGGAAAGGCAACAATGCCCTGTTGGTAGACATCACTGGGTTGGCCTAGGAGTAGATGGGGTCAGCATAGGCCTCATGGGTCATGACAGACGTCACCACGGGCTCAAGACGACACTTCCTAGTCGAGGCGACTCTCCGAAACCGGTTGCCTATGACGCGCAAGCCATTATGAAAAGGGATTTACTCTTCTGCAGCCGGCCATGGTGAGTGGCTGACTTTTAGCACTTGAGCGTGTGCCTACGGGGGCGCCGAGGGCATGCTCATTGAGGTCGCTGCTCTTGTGCTTGCAGGTAGATACATGCATATAGTCACCAGGGGCCGTAGGCCAGACTCGTTTCAATGGAGAGTTCTTCTAAAGCATTGAGAGCATGAGCCGGCCTGGCAATCAGCGACCTTTGACACCAGGCCTTTAAATAAACCTTGCTGCAAGTGCAAAACTTACAAGCCATGGCTCCAAACCACTATCCCAGCTCCAGATTTATGAGCACCCCAACGAAAACGAACAGCTTTGCTGTCTCCTCCAGACCGCACGTGCTCTTGCTAAGGGGAGGCAGGTGTAAAGACACCAGAACGTTGCTGGGCGTTTGATGTAGTGCGACACTCGCCCCTGCCGGCAGGCTGTCTCTGTGCTGCGTGGGTTTGCAGTGTAGCACGGTAATGGCTATTTATTACATTTGTTACTATCCTAGGGTTACAGCCGGGCTCAGTTTCACATATAGCGGCCTTATCCACACTTAGTAACTGCAGGGGGCTGGACGGCTCAGTGGCTTGTTAATAGGATTATGGGACCTCCCACCTCTCGGTCACCAGCTGTAATCTTGTCGGGAGGGGAAAAGTCAAATCTGGACAAAAGGCCTTGCCTGGTGGCTGTCCTGTGAGTTGGTGACCTCAGTCCAGTGCCTGGTGGGCAGGGGTCGACAGTCCAATCAGCACTGCTGCAACGGACACTGACGGATGCCATGGTTGCAGTCACGGCTGCCATCTCAGCCCCGGAGGCAAAGAGGGGAGAAGCGTCTCATGCTATTCCTGTCTTATGGCTACACAGAGGCTTAGAGCCTCCCCATGCCGAGAGAGAGCTTGGGAATGTCATTGGCCATTCTGGGACACAGCCAGGGGAATGATGGGAATTTCACCCCATCTTTCTACAATTCCCTTGCCCTCCTGGAGCTATCTGGGATGGACATTTCCCAGAATGCAGCAGGCTCAGGGACAGAGCCAGGAACCCTGGGATACCTACCTACCAGGCAATGCTGCACAACGCTGTGCCCACATTTGGCTCAAATGTAAGGCAGCTTCCAGGGACGCACAAGCCCAGCTGTGGCAATGCACAATTAGTGGGAAAGACGTTGCTTTCATATAGTGTTGTGGCCTTCACCAGTGGAGCTGTCTCATGCAGATCAGGCCTCAGGCATCAGCTGGGCACCCACCTGGAAAGGGAAGTTTGTCTGAGCAAAGGATTGGTTAAAAAACGGAGCTTCCGGATTGGATCCAAAAGGACAGATATGAATAAATTTCAAACACGACAGGAATCCTTACAATAAGAGAGACTTTATTGGGGAGCCCTCCAGAAAGGTTAAAGTTGCTTGACAATGTTTCATTAACTGCCCCAAAACTAACATATGTTCGGATAAGGTGACTATCGTTGACATGATGAGAGTGACAGAACTGAGAGTTTCCTTTTTTATCCCAGCTGGGAGAACGCTAGCATGAAACATGACTTGATTCTTTATTGAACTTCTTCAGTGAAAGGAAACCTCATTGTTTCATAGGATCCCCCTTGAAGTCTCTTTTAGGACATTTTCATCAGGACTTACAGAGCTTTCCACTGCTCAGCTGGTTTCTATTCCCATCCTATTTTTAAAGGTGTTACTATCAACCTCCGTTCTGCTTCGACTCGAATGCTGTCTGCTTTGAGTTGCTTTGCTCTGCTGCAGCACTGACGGGCGAGTTATTGGAACAAGTATGCTCGGGACATTTATGGGATGACTTGATTCATCAGCTCGGAGGCAGCCAGTGTCCAGCAAGGTTTCTGGTTTTTGGGTAAAATCCCCAACTGTCTGCTTTGCAAAGAAACCAAATTGCAGCTAAGCAGGTGTCCAACCTTTCATGAAGATTTTGTATTTGTTTGGTAACATTTTGCACCCGATGTTTCTATGGAAAACAATACTATCCAGAGGTCAAATAATTAATATTCAAAATAAAATTAAAAAAAAACCCCAAGAGGCTTGGAAGGAATCAAAGGCTTCATGCTTCAGAGCATCAACTAATCTCAAACTCTTGGGAGATAAGAAAGAAATTTCCCCAGGTGCAAAATTCACCTCTAAGTGGCTCTGGTGTTGCCCACTGTCAAAGACAGGATAGCCAGACCCCTGGTCTGGTCCCATCTGGCAGTTCCTATATAAATCCTGCAGTCTGGTGGGAACGATGCAGTGGACACGTATGAGAGGTTTGCTTATTCTGAGGAATCTTGCACAGAGAGTTTGCAAAGCTTGTTGCATTTGATGGAGATCCCCATGATGAGGCATGACTGTAAAACCGTGCAGGGCCAGCAGGAATTGGGAGCAAATTAGAGATGGACGCAAGCCTCAAAATAAATCAATCAGGGTGTTGATTCTGGCCCATTTCTAGTAGCAAGTTTTTAGCCATTGGAATGTTAGATCATTAATACGTGTATTTGTATGATCATCGTGGGCCAGGGACCCATTGTGTTAGGTGCTGTACAGATATAACAAAGAGACAGTCCTTGCCAGAAACGGCTTGCTGTCTAAGTCAGGAGACTCAGCGTTGTCAGCGTGAACCTAATGAAACATTTATTTAAAAACACCTTTTTGAAACTTTAACCTTAAATATATACAGGAACCACTCTCTCACTCCTCCTTGAAATGCGGCTACTTCTGGGGTGAAACATGACATAGCAACTACTGCACAACACTTTAGGGCAGGAAGTGAAGTGAAACATCATCCATGAATGAACAACTTCTCGAAGTTAGCCTTGTTGCCGTGTTGAATATTTAACGTGAGGATAATTGCCAGTGGGAATATGTAACCAACTGTAAATAATTACTTTTATTCTCACAGGAAACTCGTGGAAGTAACATGCCTTGTGTTCAAAGGCATGTTCAAAGGCATGTATCGTGTTACTTTTCCAAATAGCATATCAGGGCGTCTAGTTACTGGCTTACCAAGCCAGCAGAGCTGAAGCCCCTTGAATGCCATGGGACAGGTTCATAAATCAAGAGGCACTGTGGTTTATAAAGCTCACAAAATATTAAAGCCTCCCTTCCTTTCTGAATTGCTAAGGCTAGTTCTTGAGGACAGTAGGGGAAAACAATAAGGAAAACAAGACCTGTTAAATAAAATCCATTAATAACTAAATAAGTTTTCTTCTGTATGTGATTCAGCCAGCTGTGTAATTGTTAATGATCGTGAGCTGAAATAATTATGCAGACACATCACGAGTTTAACTGGCTTTTTTCTCCCTGATTAAGCCTTTTTTTGGTGGATACCTGTAATGGAACATGCCACAGCAGGTTGTCCTCAGCAGACAATTATTTCATCTTGTCAGATGCCTATATATATAAAATATCTCCCTATGGATGTAAACTATGTGCTATTAGTCCAAATCCACATATTAAAGAACTGCTGTTTAAACTTCCGTCTTTCCTGCTCTTTCTTTATTCTGAGTTATTCTAAGTTATTCTAAGTTATTCCATTGCTAAGAATATGCTCGTTGGCTGAACTATGTTAGAAAAAAAGCCATGTTCCTGTGACTGAGGTCTTGTCTACACAGGAAGGTTGCACTGGTTGCAAACCTCGATGTGATTTACTGAAACAAGTCTCGAATTGACTTAAGCAAAACAAAAACCAGCCTTTTTCTTTCCAACTCCCCAAAGAACATTGTACCAGACTGTTAGTGTTTGCCTGAAACTCCACTTTATCAGCAAGTGTGGATCTTCTTGGGAGAGAGTTAAGTGGTCACGGAGTCAGGGGCATCTTCACCTCACCTAGACATGTGGGGGCTGGGAGTGGCTTTGAGGGAGAGAGGATATAGGGTGTGGGCTGAGCAGTCCTCCGGGAGGAGGCCTAGAAACAGCCAAGGCTGGGGAGAAGGTTTGAGCTGACCTTTATGGCACTATATTATTTTGGTTGTTAATAAAGCCAGACCTCAGGAAGGAAGTGTGTCTGAAAGTGTCTCCAGCATCTAAAGTGGATAAGCAGCAGGCTGTACGTGAGACTGCATTTCCCCCTTTCTCCGCAAACACCTCTTGGGATGAGTGAGGCCTGCCCCGCACTCCGGAGTGCCAAGCTGCAGAAAGACTCCTGGGTTATTACAGGAGGGGGGGGGAGATGACTGCATTGCGTCTCCAGCTTTTCTCAGAGGAATTGTTTCTCTTTCTGCTTTTCCTAACCACAAAACGAAAGACACTCAGTCCTGGAAAAAAGGTGTTTCCTCTTCTCATCACATCTATCTGCTGACTCCCAGCTGGCCTGGGCTTTTCCTCTTGTCAGGCCGGTGTTAGCCACGAACTGAGCATCACCACATCCTCTCCTCTCCTCCATGGCTCTCACCAGACCCTGAGACAGGGCTTGTAGCCTTCCGGGGGGGGGGCTACCATAGCAACACATGATGCCACAAGTGTGCTGGATTTGCAAAGCAGCTGCTCCTTCCCTTAGTGAAAAAGGCCCCAATGAAAGCGGGAAAGTTGCAGCGAAGAGTGAGCGAGTGTCTGGGACAGGCGCCAGGTTTGGGGACGGACAAAGGGCAAAACCCAGAACTAAATAAGGGAATGGGCTGTAGAAGCCAAATTCTAAGGAAGTCTGCAGGAGGGTGATGCAACCGAGGCCTTACTCTGAGATTCTTTTACACCAGTTTAGGTCAGGAGGGACGCTAGTTGGTGCAGCTGCACTGAGAGCAAAGCAGTGTGAGAGAAGAATCAGGTCCTTGTGTGTGTATGCTGCGCTAAGGTAGAGCCCAGTTCTCCACTGACATGGGTGTAAATCGGGAGCAACTCGACTGAACTGAACGGTCCTGACTCCCCCATGCGCTGGGCCAGTCTGACGCCAAGACCCGTCCATTGGATTCGATGGCGTCACACCCGCGTAAAAGTGGAGTAACAGAATGGAAAAGCTAGCCCAGTGCAATCACACTGATGTAAAACTGGTGTAAATGAGGTCAGAGTCAGGCCCTTGGACTCCTGCTGGTGCACTTTGGGCCTGATTCTGATTTCCTTTCACACTGGTACAACTCCCTCGCCTTCACTAGGGAACGCACAGTCCTACAGGAAGGCACTGAGCTGCCACGGCGATAAGCTTGGTTTAAGACTAGAGCTAGTAAGACCGGTGCAGGCACCTTGCAGCCAAGGGGATGGGAGATGGCTGTAGCAGGGAACATGGTAAAGCGCGCTGCCTGGGTCCCTAGGGGCTGGAGCCAGAAGGAGGGGAGAACTGATCTCCTGTCCCCCTGGCTGCAGAAGGGACCCTGGGACCCAGGTGGAGCACACAGGACTACAGGACACGTGCGGTTTCCCGGTGCAGCCAGGGGCACGGGAGAGCCACAAGGAGGGAGGTAGCCTCCTCGCTGAACACCTTCCGTCTGGCTGCCATGGGGGGAGAAGGGGGCTGCTGGCAGAGACTGGTGGCCCTTCAGGGTTGTAAAAATGATATTGGTGGCCCTCGAGCCAAAAAGGCTGGGAGCCACTGATCTAATTCATTATATATTCTTTAATGGAAGCAAATGGGCATTCTGGCTGTCTAGGAGCTACAAAGGGACACAGCCGGGATGGAAAATGTGAACCTGAATCTCTTGCATTGCATGGTAGATCCTGGACAGCCACCAAAACGAGGGTACCCTGAGAACTGAGGCAAGGAGCAGCCGCTGCATTCGTGGAATACTTCAGGGGAGGAAAAATCCAGCAGAGCAGAAGCATGAACTGTGTCGCAGGCTGAGCATGGAGAGGGGGAAAAAAGTGAATGTTGACCTTGGGCATCGGCTTCCCAAAGATGATTGTGTTCAAGAAACATTCTTGAAATACTTCATTTCCATTCATCTGTTACAGACTCTGCCTGCTATACAAACGGGCGTGGATGCGCACACACACACCTACCGAATGTAAAACCTGGGGAGGGCTCTCCCCGCAGATCTGTTTGCATTGTCCATGACTGGAATATGGGTCTTGCTAGGCCCACTTCTCTGGTGGTTAGAAGAGGAAAACAAGAGAAAGGGGGATTTCTGAAGGTGCTGGCAGCTTTTCCATTGCTGATTTAGAACTGTAATTGCATTTGACTCCCCTTAAAGATAAAACGCTGGATAAGTGCTTAGATATTATGGAGATGAATGCACTGGAAAAGCTGTAGATGGGTGGATAGATTAGATTAACATTTCAATTTCAATTAGATGAATGAGGCATCCAAAATGTTATTTTTTCCCCTTATCTCATTTTGCCAAGTGCATTGAATCCATTCCTGTGTGGTTTTCTTTGCAAAGCAGCAACACACTTCAAATCAAACACAGCAGTGCTGCAGACCCTACAATAATACAGCTTCCCTGCATGCCAGAAAAGAAAAATGTTTTGGGTAAGAAAAGAGATTTCTCTTTAAAGCTACCCAGGAGTTATGTGCAAACAGTGAGGGGAGGAAATAAACCTTAGTTTCTGCCTTAGTTCCCATCTGTCACATGAGGCTAATAAGACTTCCTTTGTCTTGTTTATTTATATCACAGCTCTTTGGGGCAGGAGCTGTCTCTTACTATGGGTCTGTACAGGGCCCAGTACACAGAGCCCTGACCCTGATTGATTTTCTTTTCTTTCAGTGAATGGAAGGAAGCACGTTTGTTGCTTCCCAATGAAGACTCACTTGTTGCTTTAGAGCCCGATCCTACACCAGTGGGAGGAGCGGGAGTTCAGGATCAAGCCTGTAATCTGCAAAGAAAAACGGTAAATGTAGCTAGTGGGGAGAACATATTTTTCGAAAGTGACATTCCAGTAATGCAGCCACCGTTTAGATCACGGGCTTGCAGTTTTCCTTTCTGTTTTGGCCCCGTCCTTTGGCTTGATCATTTTTCAGTGTTGTTATCTTATCCAGTTCTCAGAGCTTCTGTGAGGAAAGGAAAAATCTCTGCACTGAGAATCTGGAGTATTTACTCTGGCAAACGGGAGACAGAGAGACTTAAAATAAAGTTGGTCTGACTGATAAATCTTTGGGCCAAACAATCTGAAATACCAGTAGCAGCTGGGCTCAGCATCTTGAAATATCACCATCTTGCTTTCTCAAGTGAGTTCTTTTTCGTGTCCACCTACAGCTCTCCATGCAGGGAGTTTACTCTATTTGTTTAGTTACTTTGTTTCCTTTCCTCTTTATTGTGTGTGTATGAACTTGCTGCTTATTAAAACTGAGGACACGCAGCTTTGTCAATGCACTTCCTTCCTCACCCGTAGGACGCACCCTGCTATTCCAGTCCACGGCTCGCCATGCATCTTAACCCTGTCCTGCAGAACGTCTGCGGTTCCAGTCCTGGGCTAGCCTCACAGGTTTATTGATGCCCCTCAGTGTCACCCACTGTTCCAGTCCTGGCTTCATTGCATAGCTGTCAATCCACCTCACTCCTGACCTCTGTCATCCCTGTTATTCCAGTCCTGGGCACCGCACAAAGTTTTGTCCATGCAACTCAGTCTTGATCCGCATCACCCTGCCTAGTCCAGCCCTGGGCTGTCCTACACACAGGCCTTTCACTGTTGAGCTGCAGCACCGAGCCATTGTGAAAATCTTGTTGTAGGGAGCTTATTGGTAAAGATGCCCTGAGACACTTGGGTACTGGCCATAGGGAGAAAATGGCCATCCCTCTGGCTGGTGGTTTGGGAAATGCTAGTGCTCAAGGGACAATGAGAAGAATGGGTGCATTGTCCCTGGCTCATATTCTGATCTCATTCACACCTGGACAACTTGCATTGACTTGGAAGGGAGCTGCACGCCTCTCACAAAGGCCAGTATGTGACCCAGCCTAGTAAAGTGGACCTGAGTGTGGTCAGATGGATGTGTCACTAGTGACCCCAATATGGTGTGCAAGAGATGGATGCTCTCCTTTTCATCTCCTGCTTCCTGCAAATAAAAACAGGCCCTGTGCCCCAAGGCTCTGGGTTCCTGTGTATCAAGTTGTGTCCATTTGTAAGATCTGCACTGGAACGTGAGCACGTTAATGCTGTATCTGACTCTCCCCTGCATTTAGGGGAGGAAATCTCATGTCCCTTCTGTGTGAGTTTACCGAGCTTCTTTCACCCCCAAAAGCCTTGACCCTGTGTGGCAAAGTTCACACCAGACATTAAAAATAAATGTGTTCCCAGTGGCTTGAAATACGCCACCATCTGCCTTGTTGTGTTGTTGACATTAGAGGGCTCACGCCACAGAGCAGGATGGAAGAAAGTACAGCTCTTGAAAGAGTTATTTTTAGTTCCTTTATCAGGCACCTGTTCTGTTTCAATGGGAAACACTCAAATCTACGTTTTTGGTATTGTCACAAGACCTGAATCTCACTTCTCTTCCCTGCTCTGACATGGTCGTTCCATGAAGCCAGAGACTTTTCCAGGAACACCACGTTGGTTGGCAGAAACATAGGCAGCTGCACTTTCTTCAGTATTGCACACAAAGGCCTAGATGTGAACTGGTGTGAGTCGGTGTGGGGTTATTGACTTCAGCGGACGATGAGACTCACAGCGCTCTTGTCAAACTCGCACGGCTTCACTGCAGCACAGGGTTACAGAGGGTGCAATATATACGCAGGATAATCCCTGCAGAAAGCAGATCAGATGGCTGGCTAAATTCTGCAGTCATCTGAGCCCATCTGACGGACGCCACGCCTGCTCTTTGCGACTGACAGATCTCACTTTTCCCGGCTCACCTCTCACTGAAGTCGCTGCCAGGTCCGTTTTGGGAGTCGGGCTACAGCTGCTCCTAGCGTTAAATCTCCCTGCATACCAGCCTGGGCATCACAACGCCCACCCCGGGGTGGGAGGGAAAGAAGCGATCAGCACTGTGATGGAGGGGTCATGGGATGCAGCACTTCAGAAGCAATGCCAGGGCACTCTGGAGCTGTTCAACTGCAGCGAGGCGGCAGAACGTCAGCTGTGCCCTGCAAACCCACAAAGCTGTTGCTCTGGCTGAGGGCAGCGTGGATAGGCCGTGATTGCAATTGTAAGGATCCCGGGTCTTGGGTTAAGCCTGAAATTGCTCGCTGCTCGGACAGTCTAGAGCAGAGAAAGACCACTTGTTCCTTGACCCATTGCTCCCTGCCCATAGCGCCCCTTGGTTAATTCAGCCAGCCAATGTAACTTCTGTTTTTCTTGCCGAGTCCAGAGGTATTTAAGGCCAGGAAGGGCATACATGAAAACTAATCAGTCTCTCCCTTCTGTGCTCTTCCACAATACAGTCACCGGGACTCAGCTCGAAAGCCCTACCCATGCACAGACTTCTTCTTGATTTCAATGGGAGTGCTGCGCCTGGCGTGCAGGAATGGGCCTGGCATGGACCAATGGTCCAATCCCGTCGGGAAGAGCCTGGGCATCTCAGTGCGGACAAAGTTCTGCTTACACCTCAGTGAGTTCGGATCTCGTATTTTACTCTCCTTGCACGGAAGCCACGCCTGCTGGGGATTCCTGGGTGTCAAGCGTATCAGAGCGAAGATCCTCCAAGGTGGCTTTGAGAAGGAGGTGACTTCCCCCTCCTCTCCCCACCAGTACGTTCTTAATCTATTTGCTGAGGGACCCCACAAACTCTTGAATCTATTGCGTGGATGCCACACGCAGTATATGCCCAGCACATGGCCTCACCGCAGATCAGCCCAGATCCTCCGCCAGTGTAAACTCCGCATAGCTCCATTGGCTTCACCAGGGATGTGCCTTTTTACAGCAGCTGAGGATCTTGTCCCATCACATCTGAATTTTTTGGGAGATCTGTGTGGGTGTGAATAGAATGGTGAGCAGCTGATCCGAAAGATCATAACTAGTCACTAGTCGTTACCATTGCTGAGTGTGGCTGTGCTCGGATGCTGTCCAGCACCTCTGGGCACCGAACAGTCCGGTCTGCGTCTGAAAAAGGAAAAGGCATGAATTTCCCAAGATGCCCGCCTCCAATTCGGAGCTTACAGAGCTGTGTTTTGGGCAGTTGAGGCCTCTCAGATGCCAATGACCCAGGAGGGCCTTCGAGCCAGGTATATGTGTACATCCACTCCATGCATTGTTTCTGGTTGGCTGGCTGGAGGAGACAGCCACACAGGCAGTCTCCACCTAAAAACAATATGGATTTGCACAGGAAGGGCTAACTGATCTCCATTAGAAGGAGACCCGAGAAGTCTTTCAGAAAAGCCGCACAAAGCTCAAATGCTGGCAGAATGCTATGAAACCCAGGGGAGAAATCTGCACGCTAAGCTGTCCTCCGTGTTCCACCCAGGCAGTCCCGCTGAGGGCTGCAGCTTGACGTCCACCTGCCTTCTCTGAAGTCCCAAGCATATAAATGAGAGGAGAGTTTATCCTTCTGAGAGCAAAGCTGGTGCAATTTACAACCGGCAGGGATTAGTAGAGTTTATTTTTTTAAGCAAACAGCCAAGATACCCACAGAGGCCAAATATATATTTTCCAGTGCAGTCCCAAAGGCAGCAATAGTCTGGAGCCTAAAAATAAATCATGTTTCATTACACTTGGTCCATAATTAGATTGCCTTCGAAGAAAATGCCCGTTCAGTTGCATTCCATATTTAGCCATCAGAAATACTTCTAGCAACGCGATAATGTGCATATGGAAAACAGCATGCCAGAAAATGGAGGTACAGATTCTCCCTGGACCCTGGCAAGTTGGAGATCTTATGCCCTCGGGCCTGCCCAGTGGGCTCACTTGTCCCTGTCTTCTTCACAATGCACGTCTGGGAAGCAAACAGTTGACTCGAGGGGGCCTGCCCATTCTCTCCCCATCTCTGCAGAGGATGGGAAGTGTTGTTGCTGTGTTGCCCAAGGGGGGAAGTAAAAGAGGTGAATAAATTCTGCACTGCCCATCAGTCACCCTTGAACCGAAAGCCGGCCAGGCTCCAGGGTCTGTGGCAGTACAGCTCGCTGATCCGTGGCACAATCTTCCCTTGTTTGAGTCGACTCCAGCAGTGGAATCTGGGCCCTCTGATTCCCCATGCCATGCAAAGCTGGGGCGCGGGCCTGGAGTCTCAGCTCCCAATCTGCTGGCCACGCTTCCACTGCCGAACAGGGGAACAAGAACAACAAACCACCTGGGAATGGTTTGACATCTGCCGCTAGGAAAACAAAATTGGCTGTTGTCTGAAATCCAGGTGAAAAAGAAGCCGGGATTGTCGAGGGAGCAGTTGTGGGGACATCTCCAAAGAAAGAAGCAATTGCGTTCATTACCCACCCCTTTGCAAGTCCCCACCCTTTGGTCTCTACCTAATTAGCAATGTGACAGGTCTGATGGGAGACCCAGGCACCAGCCTTTAGTTCAGAATGGGGCTGTGAGCTGATGTTAACCGTCTCTTCCCTCCAGGGCTGTGAGCTGATGTTAACCCTCTCTTCCTCCAGGGCAAGAATGCCAGTTGGACAGAGACACTTGGTCTAAACGCACAGCCTTAGAGCCTCAGGTGGTGTAGACAGGTGTAACTTCACTGGCGCTGATGTTGGTGGAACAACAGTAATTTTCATCAGCTGTGGCTATAGCCTTCAGTTGACATTTACCAAAATATCTGGCAGACTTGGGGTCTTTCTCGAGGCCTGTCCCTTCAGTCGACTGTCTTTAGAGCAGAAATCTCTTTGAAGAATTTCAGGCTCAGCCTTCGATGACCTGTCTGTATCTAAGTTGCCTCTCTCGAGCTGGCAGAGCTCTGATCACTTGGATCCGAGCCCTGGGGTGGGAATGTCGGGCACGTTCCTTTCCCGAAAGTGTCTCCTATAACTGTGCTCAAAGGCTGAAAAATGTGTGACCAGCAAGGAAAAGAATCTGCTATGAGAACATTAGAGAGGGGTGTGGTAGGTAAATTATGGCTAATCATAACCCTGGAAGTCTGGACTCTGGGATTCTGTTCTTGGCTTTTGTGTTGGTTTCGGGTGTGAACTTGGGTGAGACACTTATGCCAACAGAGTCAATACTGGCCGCTGACCTGGGGTGCCTCGACGGTCTGTTTGCCAGACAAGGGCTGATTTTCAGAGGCACTCAGTACCCACTGCTTCCTTCAGCCTTATACACCACAGCCGCTTTAATGGTTCGGTTGACCCCAGAGATTCCCGTCTCAGCCTGAGGCTCTGCGAGACATGTGATGAGGTGCATAGGTCACAGCAGCACCCCAAAGTGACCAGTGATAGTGACCCGTGACCCCCCAACACCCTGACACACAGCGTATACCATGCAGTAGCCCCATGTCGCTAATGACCTTCGTGGCCACCGTTTACTGAGAAATCAATCTGAGCGGGAGAAAAATCCTTGGAACTATTGTCTATTGAGAGACTCACATTTCACATGACTTTCCCTGGCCCGGGGGCACGTCAAGTCTACAACCGAGATCCATCATGCCTTCCCTCTAGACGCCTCTCCCGTGTTTCTCCTCTGTTGTCGTACCCCCAGCCCAGCCTCCCTCGTACCCAGACTGCACCTTCTCGCTGAGGTGCCCGGCAGATAAAGCTGCTTAGGCTCAAAGCCTCATTGTTTGGCTCAGCGAAAGGACATTTCTGCAGCTTGTCTCACGTTCTTTTCTGCTCCGTTTGAAAAACTGGTGTCAGCTAAAGGGCCCTTCAGTTGCCATTGACTTCAACAGGCTTTGGAGCAGGCTTCCTGGGAGCCAATTAGCCCCGGCTGGGAGGCTCGGGGCCCAGTTCTCCACTGCCCGGCGCCTTTTGTCATCAATTACACCCATTCACCACGTGAGTCAGCCCCGGCCAGCGGGGTGAGTGCAGAGCGCTGATTGGGTGGGGTTTTACACCGTGATAAAAGGGGTGAGGCCAGCTCCGGGGCCACGGTGACTGCGGGCCCAATCCTGCATGGTGCTGAGCGGATCTGTGTGGTGCTGAGCACGCACAGTGCAATCAGTAAGAGACGGGGTTCTCTCAGCACTTCACAAGGGCGCTCTGCACTTTGCAGGATTGAGCCCGACGTGCAGGACAAATGCAGGGGGATAAAGAATTAAAAGCTAGCAGCATTTGGCCCCGGGATGGATCTGCTCAGACAGGGATCCGTAGCTGTCAGAGGGTACGATCCTCCTCTTCCACTCACTTCTCTAGGGCAGGAGGGTGCCAAGCCACGCATGGAAAACATTCTGTGGACATGAATAGGAACTGCTGACTTTTCTGTAGAGGCTTGGCCCCCCTACAGAACCGAAGACAGAATGTGATCATCGTCGTCAAACGCACATACTCTCTTGAGGACTGCTGTGACTGTCAGGGTGACAGTGGCTGGTAGCAATATTAGATTCCTCCTATAGAAGTCTTTAGGATGGTGCAAATTCTCTGTAGAAAAGAGTTGATTCTCTATTCAAATCTTTCATTTTTCAACTAATGTCTGCTGGGGGCCGTTGTAGTCTCATTGCTGTGGCATGCTAGAGGTTTAGTCCCTAGGAATTTTCCATAGCAGCTTTTGCAGGATGAGACTTGGACGTGGCAAAACCCACTGTAGAAACATCGATCACGTTCATCGCCCCTGGCATAGGAAAGGCTCAAAGTGCCGTATAAAGGTGGCAGGGTTTATTATCCCTCTTGGCCAGGTGGGGAAACTGAGGCACAGAGCAGTGATGTGACTCACCGCAAGGTGAGCAGCTCCGGGGCAGAGCGTGGATTAGAAGAAGCCACCTCTCTTGACAGTGAGGGCTGTACTCTTAAGCGTGGCAGCCCGCTCCCAGAAACGACAGCTTTGCCTCTGCTGAGCACAGCTTGTCGTCTTCATTGGCCTCTTCATCAGTGACTGTTTTTACACCGAGCTGAAATAAGTTATTTTAAAGAGAGAAGGGGGAGGGGAACCCAAAAGACCCTGTAAAACTGAAATTGAATCACTATTGCTCTCTCGAGATCCAATGCCTGAATATTCCCATAACCTTCTCATAATGCATCGCTCAGGTCAGACCTCGGGAGAGAGAAATTAATAGCTAACAGCAAGCGGGCAGGGCACAGATTTTTTTCTCTCAAATTCCCAAGGGCATATACATTCTAAAGATACTTTTCCTTTACATTCAGTCCAAATAATTCCTATTTAAAAAGACAAGAAAGACCACAGGCGAGTCAAAGTGGGTTTGTGCCAAACAGGAAGTATTCAATAAATGTTTATTTCCCCAACACAATGGTGTGTTTTCTAAAGCTTCAGTTCCAATTTTTTTTGTTTTTTTTTTTTTTCTAGGTTAAAGGCATCAAGGGTCTCCTTGGCCTCAGTGTTCCTCAACCTCTCCTTGTGTCCGGATGAACAAGAAGCTCACTGGCGTTCTAGACCCATCACGAACTCCGACATGACCTGCTTCGTGGTTGAACAGGGAGAAGCAACGTCAGGGCACAGGGGCCTGATCCTGTCAATGTCAGGTCAATGTCAGGGCAATGCCGATCAATGTCAGGGCACAGGGGCCCAATCCTAAGTGGTGAAGGGGAGTTTTACTACTATAGTTTTACTATTGACTTCAATGGGAGCAAGTCCATAAGCAGCCACCTACAGAATATCAGTGGGCCACTGACTAGGGCACTAACCTAGGACTTGAGAGAGCTGGCTTCACGTCCCTGTCCTCCACAGATTCCCTGTGTGATCTGAGGCAAGTCACTTCGCCTCTCCGTGCCTCAGTTTCCCATCTGTACCATGGGGCCAGTCGCACTGTCCGGCCTCTCAGAGGTATTTATGAGGATACATATACTCCAGATTGTGAAGTGCCCACATACTGTCAGAAGTATTTAAGATAGCTGGCTCTCTGCATCCCCAGGCCCTTGTGGGATGTGATTGTGTCAGATGTCACAAGCTGAGCTGGTTTGAACCTCGTCAGGACTTGTATGGGTGATTCCTCCTCAAAACAATAAAGGGTCCTGCCAGGAACGGTGTTAGTGAATCAACAGAGGGTGCTGGTCCTTCAAAGTCAATCTTGAGCCAAACCCCCATCATGCTGGAAGAGGGTCCCATGCTGATGGAGGGCTCATCTTTTCCCAGAATGTGCCAAACATAAGTTCTGATCACTTGGGATGAAGGATCCTACTGCACTTTTTGTAGGAGTAAAGGTGTTGGCCCCAGCATCTGGACCAAGTTCCTGCCCTAACCTATTGTGTAGTGTTGCTTTAGGATGTTATACAGATGCAACATTTGAGCCCCGGAGACGGCTGCATTTCAGGGAGATGACATGATTCCTAGGTATGCAGAGAAGCCCAGAATTTCAACACCAGGCATGCAATGACCATAACTGCTTGCTAATCACGCACACAGATGAGGCACAATGTTCTGAAAATCGGAGCTTGGAGCAGTGTAAATCCCATCTGTGCAAGTTTCACGTGAATGCATAACACATGGTTTTGGTCACTAGTAAAATTATTGTCAGTCTTCTTAGAATTGAGTGGAGAACTCCCAGGCTCCACGGTTTCTGGGAAGAAACAGCTTCCTACCTGTATCAGTTTGAGGCAGGACATTCTTGGCCATGCCCCCACATTACTTTCTGGCCCTTGCAATAACCAGCTTCCAAAAACTGAAATCGCCCCCCCAAATAGCTGCTTCTTTCCAAGGTCAATTTCCACTCTGTCCCCTCTCCCCTCCAAGAAGATGTGAAAAAAGAAATCTATCTGGATGATGTTTCCAACCCAGGCACCAGGACCCAAGGCTGGGAGCCAAGAGGAAAGTGCCTGTGAAACACAAACGTGGGAGTCTGAGAGGATATGACGGGGAGGCTGTGAGAAAGGCTCAAGATTGGCAAACCTTCTGCCTCTGTGTGTGAACTGTTCCCCCGTTACTTGACTGTTACTATGCAGATGAGAGAGTTAATGGCTCTGCATGGAGGCAGCGTTAAACATAAGCCATAAGGGAGGATGAAATCAGGGCCTGGAATTAGCAGAGAGAGGGAAATTAATGACAAAGAGAGAAGGAAATTATGACAAATGAACAACAACTCTGGCAGCCAGGCTAGGGACAAATCCTGCCTGGCAGTGGGATGGGACAGTGAGCTTACGGAGGGGACACTGACAGAGCATGATCACCGTGTCCCTACCCTGGCTAGCAGAGGGCACGCGGAGCTGAGCAACTTTAGGCTTTGGTCACCGCTACCCCTTTGCCAAAAGACAACGCCGCCACACCATCGCATCCTTGTTCTGCAGCCAGGACGGGCCCAAGCCATCCGCTTTGGAGCTGGATCAGACATTTCCCAACGTCTCTTTGACCCAGGGGTTTTGTGCAGCCGGTTATAGATGTAGACCCTTGATTTCAGAGACGCCGAGCGCTCCAAACTCCAGTCTATGCCAATGGCATACGTCGATGCTCATCGCCTCTGAAACCCAGGCCTGTCGGGATCAGCTGCAAAGAAGGAGACAAATTGCTCCACAGTTCAGATGTGTCTTTGGCTGGATGTCGGAGCTGGCCTCATCCCTTCTTCTGAGTAGTTTTCTGCTTAAATATTCCTGGTCAATATTTTGCAGCAGCACTGTGAAGTCAGCGAGCCCTTCACTTCATCGAGGGTCGGAGAAAGCCTGGAATCCCTGTGTCCAGCCCTCCCTTGAATTTTACAGTCCCAGTTTGTGGGGGAGGAGAAGAGCGGGCTTCCTGCTTCCCAAGCTTCACTTGCCAGTGGACATAATTTACGATCCTCAAATCGCACATAAATTAAGACTGGGAGGGCACTGGAGAGAAGGATGCTTCTGCTCTGTGTTGAAACTCAACTTGAAGGGCTCTTGGGCTGCAGGAAACAGAGACAATTGAAACCTGGCACCGACGGGGTTAACCATCAGGGGTTGGAGAAGCCACCTCCATCCTCAAAAATACAATTGACCAGGAAATAAACAAGAGCTTGTGTTTGTTTCATTGCACAACTGAAAAATAAAAGGATTTCCTCTGGCTTCATGGAGCCGTGGGCTCCCTCGCCCCTCTAGAAAAGGGGTTAGTGCTGTGAGCTGAGGGCTCTACTATTGTTATTTGCTGGAGAAGCATTTTATGCTCTGGTTTATGAGTTAGATTTATATTGTCAATTGAAAATGGCCCATCAGATAAAATAGTAGAAAATGGTTCTCTGGGATTCCACGAGGCAATTCAGATTTGTGCTGCAGTAGCAGCTACCAGACAAATTCAGGATCGGGGCCCCACTGCGGAGTTACAAAATACATTGCATCTCCTGCCCCACAGTACTTGCACATTAAAGCCCTGATCTGCTGTAAGTTCTGCGCAGGGGACCCTTATGCATCCATGCCTGGTTCCATTTGCCTGTATAGGTCGATACTAGGGACCCGTCCATGCAGAACACTGGAGCCTCACGTCAGTCAAGACACAACAAGTGAGTGTAGCAGCAGGAGGAAGGACTAGAACCAGCTGGCTCGTAAAAGAACTTGATTTGTGAAGAGTGTTCGGTTTGCTGGGAGTCGTGGCATCATATTGTTGCTCACCGGTAAATATTCAGGCAGCTCTTGGTCAAGCGTGAATGTTTGCAAATCCCCAACATTTCAGAGTTTTTGTTCCCAGTTGTTATTACCTGAGAATTGCCAGCAGAAAGTGCATCATTTGCTCTGAGTTATTCTTTGGTTTAAAAAAAAATTCAGTCCACCAATCGGGGAACATAAAAAAATTGCATGTGGCTTAGGTGGCTAACCATGGTATGCAAATGACAAAGAGCCAAAAGGACGAGTTTGCAGATAACCCATTGTCTGCAAATTTATCCGTCCAAACTACTTGGCCAATGTTCCTGAGTAACAAATTCAGCTGCAGAAATTTGGACTGGTTGGCAAGTGATTTGCTGGTCCAAAGGAGCTCCCTTTGTAAAGTGCTTGGAGATCCTTGAAAGAAACTCATGGAATGGTGAGTTCTAAGTATTTTTACCAAGCTAAAACGCTTTCATCCTTCAATGGTATTTACATTGTTTTAAATCTTGCCAGAATAAATGGGGTTGCTCTTTTTATCAGTGCAATCTTACTAAAGTTCAGTGTGAAAACCTCAGATTCCTGACTGCTTAATGATGGTTGATAACATTAATGTCAAAACAACTGTACCGGATGAGTGCCGGAAAAATCACTGTGAAAAGTACCTTGTGACTCAACAGGTCTGCTCCCTGGGATTTTTTAAGTCACATCTGCTGACTGTGATAAACTCCTAAAATCACCCTCTCTCTCTGCAAACCATTGAAAGAGAATAAACCACCCCCATGTATGTTCTCCTGGCTACCTCGCTGCCATTTGAAACAACAGGCTTCTCCATCTGTCACGTTCAAGGATCTCAAAGCATTTTCCAAAGGCATGCCGGGACCATTGCCCCCATGTGGCACACAGGGGAAACTGGGGCCCCTAAAGGTGCAGAGGTGATGTGATTTCTCCCAAAGTCACACAGTGAGTCATCAGAGCTGGGAATGAATCAGGACTCACGTGAGGTTTGCAGGGCCGAAGCATAATTTTTTTGGGCCCAGTACAAATTTGTAACACAGGCCCCCTCCCACACACATACCCATGGGGGGTGCACCCTGGGCCAGGCCCCCAAGGGCCTCTGGGCCCTGGTAAAGTGTACTCTCCTCCCCCCTCCCCCCAAGTGGGGGCCCTGGAGGTTTTGTGGCACTGACATCGCATCAGCTGCTTTGGTAGGTCTTCATGTTGAGCCAGATCTGGGCTAGAAGTAGGAAATGGACACTGTGGTTTTGGATCTAACCTCACACAAAAACTGCAGGGTTTGCAGGTCCCAAGTTGAAACTAAAACTCCTCCACCCGCTGCACAATTCAAAGGTTCTGCTTGTGACTCAGCTTCTTGTTCTGCGTTTGCGCCTAGCGCAGTCAGGTCCTGGTTCATGACCGGCGCTGCCAGACACCACTGCAACGAATTATTAACTATTATTATTAGCTAAGACTATGCACTGTATCATTTCTCTGAGAAGAATTCTTTTACATTTAAATTGTATTACGGAGGAAACCCAAGGAGCACTGTTAGAGCATTTGACTTTGGTAGGTAAGATGCCAAACCTTGTTAAGGCTGATCTGAGCCCTGATACGAGGCTTTTGGTTTTCATTTGAAATATACAATAAATGAAGAAAATAAAATAAATCTCTTTTCAGCAATATAGCGTGCGTGGGGGAAAATCCCCACCTGAAATGGTCCTGTCAGAGTCTGGTCTCAGATCCCAGTTGATGCAAACTGGTTTAATGGAGCTGCAGATCCGGCCCCATGTTTGTGTGTCTTTAAATGCGGCTTTAAAAATCTCCAGAGGGCAGCTGGCTTCCGGGCTTGATCCTGCCAGGACTGGAGGGTGCTCAGCACTTGCTAGCATTGGGCCAGGCATGGATATGAAAGCTGGAAGTTTGTGGAGTGTCATCAGGAAAATGTCTGGCAAGTGCCTTTTTTCTCCTGAGTTTCTGCAGAGATTGCACTGGTAAGCGACACATCATTTCCTTAGTGCTGGGACAGGAGCCCTTTGTTATTCGTCTGTTCTCCTTTTATTGTGTTATCACTTAGTGAATTAAAACAATCCGTGTATGAATTGTCTGCCTTACAACTGTAACTGGTTTAACACATTCACTGACGCCTATTGTAAAGTGCAGCATGAACGAGAAACAAACGTGTTGCCACTCATAACCCCAGGGCTCCATATCTGTGCGACTCGTAGCCTTTCCAATTATTGAAAGTGAAACAATTCTTAAATTCTAGGTTATGTTTTGCCCCCCTGGGCTGGCTGGTTGACATTTGCATTTCACTTGGATAGTAGAACTGTGCTGGTCCGTTTCATTTGCTGCATCTAGCCAGTTTCAGGTTCTCATGCACTGGATTAATCCTGTTGTGTTTGGGTTCCCAAGACTGCATGCGAACGGTTACATCTACGCAAAAAACCCCAACCAGTTCTCAGTTAAAAAAAAGTCAATTCATTAAATGAAATAAATTAAATCTGCTCATTGGGCCTGCTCCCGGGATGCTTATTCTAGTGTTGCAAACTCACTCCATTTTATTGCAGGTGTTGTGAGATTTGGTGCTTTTCTAACAGCCCAAGCTCCTGGAGTCTTGCCATTAATTAAGACTCTCAGCTTTTATTTAAGAAAAAAAGTGAGGGGTTAGCCCTGATGGTGGCAGAGTAAGGCTTGACAGTGTGATCTGAATGCACCCTACTGGCACAAACCAGAAGACAAATTAAATGAAACTTTAAAAAATAAAATAATCTTATGATTTTTAAGTCAAACACATGATTTTTTTTTTTGGAAGCCGGATGCATCATTTTTGAATGCTTGGGGCTGGCAATATTCTTATTTCTTGCTTGCTGTTTCCACGCACTGCTGACTCAGCCAAAACACGCAGGCTGAAATTCTGTGCTGCTGTGTGCCTCCGGGGCAACAGCTGACGATCCGTGGGGGTAAAGGTAACTTTAAACCACCTGTGTAGCCATGGGATTCTGGGTCATTCCAGAGACCCAAGCGGCCCCTGGCATAGAGTAGCCCCACAACTGCTCTCATTGCCAGCCCTGTGAACCCCTCTAGCACTCTGCATGACAGCCCTGCCTGCTTTTCCCCAGGGACAAACTGCCTGTAATGGGGCTTACACAGTGGTTAGCGCAGAGCAGCTGACAGACACTCAAGGCAGTACCTGCGCTAGGGGCTCTTTCCTGTCCCCTCGTGGTTCAATCCCACCACATATGTGCTACTGCAGGGCACAATCTCACCGGCTTCTGATCTCCAGCAGCAAACTGGAGGAATTCCACTGAGACTGGGAGCTGCACCTTCTGGAATTTGGCTCTCTTTGAATGGTAACTTATGAGGCTTTTAACTTAATACAAGGGCTTAAGGCAGCGAAGGGTCTCAGGCAGAGTAAATATAGTGTGTAACTTTTTTAAGTCTGATCCCAGGCTTTGTTTATATTGTTTTCTTTTTTAACCACTGCTGGATGGCAACCTCCCAACAACAGATTCAGGATGCTGAAGGCATTTCATTCTGCTCTGCTTTGAACTGTGACCTTGACCGATGGCGCAAATCAGTAGACAGCCTCTAAGCTGGAAAAGGACACCACTACGATGCGCTGCCACTTTTCGGGACAAAACTTGCAAAAATTGGGATTATACACAAAAGAAATTTTTTGTCTTTGGCAGCTGCAAACTATTAACTATGCCGTTGTGGTTCAGATTCTGATCTTTTCTACAGTGAATGTGAATCCAGATCTATGGGTCAGAGCCCCAGATTTACAGCCCTGGAGGAATTGGCCCCATGAATTTACAGCCATGTAGAATCTTTTCCCCCCCTAATTTATCAAGATGGTAAACCAAGTGGTAAAAATAAAACTCCGTTAAATACCTGATGCTCATCTGACTTTCCTGGCAATTTTCTTGTTGCAAACCCAACTGATTTGCTGGCTGGAAATGACAGCCCTGTGCATTTTTTACCTTGTGCATGTTTATGCAACACAAGCACCTATTTCTGGTTTTGGTTTATTTCTTTCTAGGTGTTTTGGTGATGCCCCTCTCCAAAGCAGCTTTGAGGGAAGTATTTGTGGGACTCTTCTGTGTTCCCCATATCTCTAGCAAAGGTAGAAACTGAAAGGCAAAAAGAGCCATTGAGGTCCAATTAAACTATACCCAGTAAACAATTAGGCATTTAGCAGCACTTGGCCTGGCTCATTTGCTGCTCTTTCATTAGCCACTCCCTGCCCACCTACCCATCTTGTCGAAATATCAATATTTTCCTCAATGTGTTTCTCAGTCTAAGGCTTTCAATAGGTCCATAAATTACCCTGCTCTTCCCCCAAAACCTCAGTTCAGGCCCCAACAGCTGGCCTTGTATGTGTGTGCGCCCCCCAAATCACCCAGGACAACAGATGGTCAGCTATGGGTCATGTGGTTAGCGTCTGGTGCATGACTAGATTAACAAAACTGCAACAGGCCCACAGTGGCTTCTTCTGGAGTTGGTGATTTGCAACCAGTTCCTTGGATCCACCCTGCTCATTTTTTCCCCCCCACGCACATAAATCTGGTCACCAGCGAAACCTAACGGGGATCACGTTCCGCAAGACCAGGATTGCCTGTGAAGTTTGCAACTGGTTTAAGATTGAGGCAGCCAGGGCCTTGCATGAAAACATCTGCACTGCTCTGCTTTCTAGCGGTTCCACCCAGAAGACGATGCCCAGAAGCGTTGGTGGAGCTCAGCTCTCTGCAGTGTTATGAAGGGAGCTGCAAATAGGTTATGTGACCCTGTACGCTGCAGCCTGTGGTTGGCTTTCAGGTGCCCTGCTCCAAACTCTTCCCTCTGAGTGTCTATGTGTTTAAAGCTCTCCGGATCTATCTGTACACGCTCAGCAGGCAGTCAGGCATGGCTCTCTCTAGACAACGACCTGCCTTCATCTACAAGCACTTAAACATATTAACAAGTGGGGGCCTTGTTTTCAAAGGTGTGTGTGGGGTTGAGGGAGCCCGAGGGGACGTCTACCCTTTTCGACTCTTCATTGGGAGTGTTTATGTTCTTCTGCCCTCGATAGTCAGTCATGCCACGCAGACTGCAAGGGCTAAAATGCATTTGAAACCCAGGCTCTGATTTTTAAAGGCTGCCTGCGAGACCCCTGACTGGTTCTGACAGTTTTAGTTGTGGGTTTTTTTACCTTCCTTTGTCACTAGGGTGAGGCTGCCCCCCTTTCTCTGGCCTCCCCCGGATCCAGGAGATCTGACACGACAACGACAGGAAGAGATCAAGTATTTTACAGTAACAATACAAAACTCCAGGAGGAACCAGCTGGGATCTCCCTTGGGGGCAGATGAGGCCTTTCCATTGAAAGAGGGTGAGAAGCTGTGGTCAGATGCAGCTCAAGACAATCTGCCGCCCTAGGCAAAAAAATACTCCAGCAGGCCAACCTCTTCGTCCCCCCCAAGACAGAAGGTCTCCGCCAGGGGAGGGAGGGTGCAGTGGCCTTCCTGAGGGCAGGATTGCAGCGAGTCTTCTGATGGGTCGGTGGTTATGGTAGAAGGAGGGAGTCGCTAGCAGCTGCCTAATTCGCATGTAGCCCCTGGCTGGTAACCTTGGGGCTCCAGCCCTGCTGGATGTTTGGGGTCCTGAGGCTGCTGTTGGGGAATAAGCAGAAAAGGCTGAAATGGTCAGTGTCTCTTAACGACTGTTTGTGTTACAGCAGCGCCCTGGGTGTAAGGAGCTGTTCAAACAGAGGGAAAGACAGTCCCCATGCAATCTCGGCAGGCAGTCCAGTCAAAGGGTGCGGGGAGGAAGTGACTTGCCTACGGTCAAATGGCAGGTCAGTGATGGAGCTGGGTCTCCTGGAGCGCAGTTCAGTGCCTTATCCTCTGCACCGGGCTGCCTCTCAGTGACCTACCCACTAGACTACATGGAACCTCTCCCGGCCTCAGATTCCCCATCAGCAAAATGAACACTTACTTTTCTCCCCCCACCCCGGGATATTGAAGGACTTGATTCATTCTCATCGTTCAGGTGACCTGAGGGCCTTGGATCCCAGGTTGTTTGCTTAGAGCTACTACAAGGATCAGTGTCGTTCTTTGCGTTTCCTCTCCCAGACAACTGATTAAATGCTATTTGTAAACACGAGAACACCCCCACCAAACCTCCCAGGAGCAACCCTACAATAACGAACCAGATCAGGCAGCCTATGCCTTAGGAGCAGCCCAGCCCAGCAACAGCGAACAATTATGTGTGGCCCTTAGCTCAGCCAGGAGGATAAGGGAATTCTAGTTTCAAGGCCAGATTCCCAGCGTAGCTTCACTGGCTTTGATGAGTGATACTGAGGTTCAATTCAACACCAGGGTCTAGTCCCTAAACAGCCTCAACATGGAGTTGGAGGAGTGTAAGCTGTCCCTTTCAGGACATTGGGACCACCATCCTGGCTTCTCTGCAGATCAGGAACAAGACCCTGATGTCCCGGAATAAGAGTGTCCACACAGCGAACTACTCTGTGTTTAGACAAGCCCTAATAAATCTGAAGCCTATGGAGCATTCCCCTGGAGCTTGAGGACAATCTACAATCTCTTAACTAGCCCATGCTTGTTCTATGCCATGCAGTTTCCTTGCACACTCAGCTGAATAAGTGGGAGGCTGTCATGGTGCTGTGATCAGTGAGATGTTAAGCCTAGGACCATATGATAGGCGATAGATCCCTTAATGCTTTTGCACGGGCTAGATGGTGCATAAAAGAGCATCTCATTAACTCCTAAAACACCACGTGCTGCCCCACCCCTATCTCTGGGTCATTTTCCTGTTTAAAAAAACTTTTAAAAAAATGTTTTGGGAACTTCAGTCAAAGGCCCCAAGAAGTGAAAAGCTGCAGCTGAGATACAAGCTGTCTGCCTTGTTTAAACAGCGATGCCGTTTATCTCCCATTGTCTTTGAAGCCGAGTTGCTATTTGAGCTGGACAAGCTGCCTTGCTTTTATTTTTTTTCTTCCATGCTTAGGGTTCTCTCTCTCCCCTTCCCTCAACAGACTCCTGGCTCTTATAGGGTGAGGTATTCTTTCAGCCTAACTGGCAACCGCCCTCACACATCTGCCCAGTGAGATGCTCCCCCAGACTCTGGGGGAACTCCCAGAATGAAACACCATGGCCGGGAAGCGTTGGCGTTCAAAGCCGGGCAAGGCCAGGTCACACAGGGCTTTGCCAGATTCCGCGCCGGTTGGAAGATGTGGAGACAATGTTTGCAAGAAATGTTTGTTTGAAATCTTGTTGCTGTTTTCTGGCCAAATTTAGTTTCCAGTGGAATTTCAGCTTTAATTGAATTTTGAACTCCCACTGAACATCCTCCACCCACAAGCTAGTCCCTGGAGGCTCCATCTTTCCAGGAACCTGCGCAGACTCAGGCAGAGTTGAGGTTTTACGCAGTTAATAAAAGGCACTCCTGGCTGCAGGACAAAGACGACCTGTGCATCAGCCCTAGCCCCTGCCTTTCCCCGGGCTGAGGAGCCCCTTTCCTTGCAGACACTCCCTCCAAGGCCCGTGCAGTCGGACTCTCTTTTAGGATGAGATCGGCTCCCTCCCCACCCCTTGCAGTTGCCTGTGCTCCTTGTGTCCTCCCCCCATTCCCTCCAGCAATCAGGCCCTGTGCAAGAGCCTTCTCCACTGCATCTTTTGCAGCCTCTACCTTGTCAGCTCTCGTTCCCTTCTCAAACCCCCTTTGCGGAAGTGCCCTTTCTTCCCCACCTGCCCCCCCGGTGCGTTCTGCACGCTGCTGCTGGCCTCATGACAGCCAGCTGACGAGGGTGAATTGCACAAAGCCCCCTGTGTGTGCCCAGTGCTGCCTTGTGCTATTTGTCTCTGCCAAGTGCCCTGGGAGCAGCGAGAACCCACTCCCTGAGCTGGCGCTGGGCGCCGAGGCAGCAGCTGTGAGATGTGGGGAGTGATGCCGTCGGGCTCCAGCTTGTTACTGGACCGTTTTCCCCCCCTTTCCTGACTGGTTCTTTTCTGACTCCAGCTCCCAAATCTCCCCTCACCATCCCCTGCTACAACTTCAGCCGCTGCTTTCTATTCTTTTCCACACTCGCTCTCCCTTCCTTTCCCCCTCCTAGGAACTCCTCCACACCCCTTCCTCTGATCACACCACCTCGTGCTTCACAGAATTTCCCCAGACAAAAAAATCAATGGCAGCAGGGGGTAGGGCCTAGCATGGCACTTGCTGTCTCTCACTCTCCTTCTGCACCCCTTCCTTTCCATGTCAAGCTCTTTCAGTGTCTGGTCCGGGGAGACGGTCAGCTCTCTAGGGCAGGCACTGTCTCTTATTACATATGGGTACAGGTCCTAGCACATCCCAATGCAGGGCCTCGTGGTGCTACTGGAATACGAATAACAGAGACCAGGAAGCGTTCGGGTGCAGTTTCTATAGGGGACACCAAATGATGGGAAGCTGTGTTGTTGATTGGCACAGGCAACTGTCTAAGCAGCAACAGATTTACAGGAATGGTTGAGGGAGGAGAGAGAGGTGGGAAGAGGTGATAAGGGTGGCAGAGGAAGCTGCAGTCACAATCTGTTGTTTTCAGGCGGGTGAGAAATCTCACATCCAGCTGTGCTGCCTAGTGGTGCACTGCTGGGAGCTCAGACGAAAGACACATTGGTGGCATCTCCCTTTAGATAGGGCAGGATGCTGCATGGGACCCAGAGCTTCCTTCAAAGTTCACATCGGATTCAACGGGCAAAGGGGAAAAAAAACAACTCCAGCCCCTGTCTGTCCCCAGGGGTGATCAGATCCCAGTGAAACCAACCCCAAATACACAACCAAACCAGTCTCAATCGTTAGAAAATCCAACTGATCTCCTCTCCCCCCCCACGCCTCATTTGCTTGCTGTTCTTGGTCACCTGGGAGAGCTCTCTTGCACAGATATCCCACTGTGTGCGCCCTGGATGGGATCAGAAGAGTGTGAAATTGCACCGCACCAGCTCCTGGTTTAGAATGTCAGGAAACAGCTGGTAATTTACATGTAGGTGTTGAAAAAATGTGCCCTTAACTAGGGGGTATTATAAGTTTGGAGAGACTGTTTATGCTCTGCTAGCAGCAGCAGCCGCCTCTTGGGAGGAATTGAAAATTGCCTTGCGATCTTGTGTGAAGCTGTACATAATGGGGAGCACAAAAGAAAGCTAGATTTTCCCCACCTCTGCGTCTTCCTTAGTTATTTAGGTTCCCATAGATCCAGCTCTCAATATGGCAATGGGTTGGATTTTTCCCATTACAACTTCAGAAGCAAATCTGGAAAGCGTAGCTCCGAAGGAATAACTGAATCACTGCCCAGCATGGTGCTGAAGTCCCCCAGCTTCGTCTTTCCTGAAGCCTACAACTTTCCCATTGACCAGTACCAAAGGTGCCCCAGAATTCAGACTTCTCTCTTGCATGAAAATGCTGCCCACACACAAACCACTGCCAGTCCTGCACTGCCGCGCTTCACCAGACACGTGAGGGTAATTAATAGCTGGAACAGATTACCGAGGGGCCTGGGGGATCCTCCATTGCCTGGAGTCTTTGTGTCTTCTAGAAGCCACGCTCTAGCCCAGCCGCAAGTTACTTGGCTGGGTATGGGAATCGCTGGGTGCAATTCTATGGCCTGTGCCATACAGATCAGATGATCAGGGTGGTTCCTTCTGTCTTTAAAATCTGTTAAAACCATAGGCATATCACAAACACTCTGCTGTCCTGGTCAGACCATCATCTCCTCACCAGCTCCTGGCCTTCCCCCTACGTCACATGGAAACTGACAATGCTTGCTTGCCAGCTACCACTTTCCCATCTTTGATGTCTTCAGCTCAGTCTAGAAGGTCAAACTATCCAAGAGCAAGGCCAAGGTGCAAGCGAGCTGGGAGAACAGTGTAATCACCTACCAGCTATTGGCAGCAATACCCTGGCCCCACTCCACTTCTCCTTTCCCAGCCCCACCCAAGAAATTTACCCCATTTCACTGATGAACGCTGCTTTACCCTCGTGCCTCGACTCTGACCTGGGAGACCACCTTTGGGGAAAGAGTCCTCGCTCAGTGCTCCTTCCCTTGAGAGTCTTTCTCTTCTGGGGCGTTTGTGGAGTAGACTCTTGTGTCTTCTAAGAACTAGCCTGAAACCACTAAATCTCTTCCTGTAGGCCAGTCATTATCCAACAGGGCTAGATTGGAATTGACACATTAAAGGCGCTATAACCTACTTTCAAGCCCATGAGTTCCCCAGTCCCTCCATAGCCCTGAACCCAGCTGCACTGTTAGCCAAGGGGGATGAAAACAGGAAAGAAGAGATGTGAATATGTAAAGAATGGCAGTCTAACCACAGAAAGGAGACAAGTCAACTCATGCTGGAATTAGCAGGTATCATGGGGTTGGGGAAGAAATCAGCCAGAAATCATATGATACGAGTTAGAATGCGGGGAGATCCCTATGGGAAAATACATGTTTAGACTAACGTGAACAGAAGTCCTCATTACTCACGCAGAACAGAGGTTCCTTTCAGACAAGTCGCTTCCAGCCACTGGAGCAAAATTGATGGAACAGCATTTTTAGTTTTCATTTCCAAACATAGCTGTTAAAAAAAAGATGCAAAAAATCCCTCGTGTAATTTAAAGAGCACGGAGCCAGTTGAGAGACCCACATCTCTGCAATGAAGAGTTTTTGGACGATGCCTCCGGATGGGCTTTTTTCTCTTTGTGCTCAGGAAACAGAATGAGTGGGTTACGATTTATTCACCGTCCATGTGTGCTAAAGCGCTTTCCACAGATCAGATCATCCTCAGCGCTGAGATTTGTGGATGAACGAACCTATACAAGAGCCCTTTGCAAAGGAGGGGAGACAGAGGCACAAAGCGGAGATGCAGCTTGGCTAAGGTCACGCAGGGTCAGAGAGAGCACCCAGGCATGCTTACATCCAGGTCAAGGCCACGGCCACTCATAGCTCTGCTGCCCGTAGTGATGCCATGAGAAAGAAAAGGATGAAAAACCACCACCACTCTTTAAAAACCAGGTTCAGCTGCTCTGTGACAGCAAACGCTAAAACGCCTTCATCATAACCGAGTGGGGTCACCCCAGGGCAGAGTTAAGGTTACCTGAGTGCCCTAACTGTGCATTTCCAGACCTGAACCTGCTTGGATTTCTTTTCGGTTTAACCTTAACTCTGACTCTACCATTCTTGTTCTGGGGGCTAATTACAGCCTTTGTTTGATGAGTTGTAGCTGTCAGGGACTGGTGTGTACTCTCAACCTTCACTCCCACTCCGTGTCGGTTGCTGGCTCCCGTGCTGGGACCATTGCAGCCCCTTCTTTCCCACAGCACAGAGCAGGCCATTTGCTAGGTTTGTAGGTGCAGCCCCTTGACTCCCTCCTTGCCTGCTGCGTCGGAGCAGACCCTCCCTTGCAGACCGTACCTCCCTGAACTCTCATTTGCAGGGGCGAAGAGCGGGGATTCGTTGCCTGTAATCTGCCATGCGGAGACATTGGCCTGCTGCTGAAGGATCTTGGGCATTTAGAGAATGTGCTCCTAGTACCTTGTGTGGGGCTTCGTGCTGTTACACAGAGAAGCCTGTAAACCTTCCTGGGTATGTTCTATGCCATGCTCTCCTCCCTCTGATAAAGAAATTATCCCGAGTTGGGTGCTGGGAGATGAAGCTGGCTGGGAGGGGACGGCCCTGACTTATGCACTAAGGGAAAGACTAGAGGGCTCTTGTTGGGACAGTCTCTAATACAGATGAACAAACATCCCATTAATATACTGGTAAAAAAAGACAGCACCTTGTTAATCTGTGAGGGGAACCCAGTGCCCTTCCCGGTGTTGAAGCAGGGCAGTTTAGCCCAGGGTGTTTGTGGCTCAGCTTACAGGTTTAATTGGGGTCCTCGCAGAATGAGCTGGGAAGGAAATTGTTGGCTTGGTGGGGCTAGGCCTAGGCTAAGCGGGTATCGAGGAGGAGCTGTGTCTCGGTTGCCCTGCATGGAAGGACATGGCAGCCAGCAGGCAAAGAGGTGTTGGAGTGGCTGGAGAATGGCACGGCGTATGCCGACAGAACTGGACGGCCCTGGCGAAGCTGAGGTCTGAGCTGAAGTCCCGGGTGGTTTGAACCCTGGGTGCTGTGAATGTGCATTGCCAGAGGAGGGGCTGCTGCACTGAGAACGGCACGGGCCAGGTGGCCTTGTGCTTACAGAGTGCAACGTGCTGCTCCGCTGGCTACAAGCTGCCTCCCCTTTGCCTCCTTTCGCCAACAGCGGCCGATCCTTCGTCTCCGCCTGCTGCCAGCCCTTCCCCTCGAACCTTCCCCCTGGTTTGCCTTCTGGATGGAGCAGAGACATCTCCGGCCCTTTGTGGAATCGGACACCTCATGACATTCTGCTTCCATTTGGTCCTTCCTGCAAGACTCGTGGGATGGCTATTTGGGTCTTCATTCCTACGCCAGGAGTGCTGGAACAATTTTTATAGTCCCCTGAGAGGAGGAGGAAGGGGGGCGGATGCTGGTGGAAGCTATGTATCTGGTGTCCGTCATTCAGGCACCCCCCAGCACCTCTAGTTCCAGCACCACTGTCCTAGACAGTTATGCAACATCCCCGTTTGCTGTGCTGCCTGTTTTGGAGTATTAACTACCACAGCAACAATTGGCTCCAGGGCTAGCCATTGACACGATCTGCCTTTCTTTACCTGCGAGGCGCCTGCCATCAGCTCATGTTTTAATGAAAAGGGAAAGGCGTGTTTTACCGTCTGATTGTTTTGGAAGAGAACTCTGTCATTGGATTTCTGAGGTGCCGACGTCCAGCTCTCACGGGGATGCTGATGGGGAAAACCAACGGAGGGCAAAATTGCTGCAGACAGTTATCGCTTTATCTGTTCCCCCGAGCTCTGTCTGCCGCTGGCAGACCTGTGTGAATGAGAGCGTGTAGGATCTGTCCCTAGTGGCTGTAACAGAAAAATAGGCAAGCAGCAGATACGCTGGGCTCCATAATGGTCCTCTTCCCAGCTTTAATGATAACACTTTTCACCTATATACTCCAGTGCCTCTCCTCCCAGGATTGCAAAGCAGCAGTAGATGAAGTCTCCCAAAACTCTCGTCAGGAGGCTAAGTGTCGTTCTAGCCATCTGCAGACAGAGAAAGCATCTGAGATCAGTGTAAGGCCAAGCCTTTTAAATATGGGGGCCCCTGAAGCTAAGCACCTAAATCCGCACATAGGAACCTAAATAAATGGCTTGAGGCACCCACAATTTCCACTGAAGTCAATGGGAGATGCGGGTGCTCAGCACTTCCAGAAACGGGGTTGCTTATTTAGGTGCCTTAGTATGGATTTGGGTGTCTAGCATTAGGCAACCATGTTTGGGAATGTCAGCCTTTGCTTCTCATAACAGAGGAACACGGGCACATTCAATGCAATGGAAGGCAACACACTACAAACCGGCCAAAGGAAATACATCTTCACATAACGGTCACGTCAGCTGTGGAACTCATTGCTGCAGGATGTCATTGAAGGCAAGAATTTAGCAAGATTAAACCACGAATTGGAGGGTTATATGGCCATCAAGGATATCCAGCATTATCAGGTCAGCTTTCGAAGCCCTGCACTCAGCTTGATGGCATTTCTCTGGATGGGATGCACGCTGAGCCCCTAACATTGGGGAGGAAGGTGGCAAACACACAGCCCTGGCACAAGGTAGGGGGTAGGAGGAGAATTATGGGGAGTCTCTGAAATAGAGGGTGCTGGGAGGGTGGCACACAGGGAGTTTGGGAGTGGGAGAAATGGAAGGATGCAAAGAACTCTTGGGCTGTGCAAAGTGCATGACCCTCTAGTCATAGTTAATGCTAACAACAATTTTTCAAGGGATGTTGTCAGCCAATCTCTAACTAGAGGAACTGGGAGGAGGCCCTAATGACACATTTGCCTAATGAGAGGTTTCTTGCCCCTTCCTCTGAAGCATGTAATTCTTGCACAGACAGGACACGGGGCTAGTTGAAGTTCAGGTCTGATCCAACTCCCGTGCTCTCTGTGCCTCAGTTTCCTCATCTGTACAAAGGGGACAATGACACTCGCCTTCCCTGCCGCGGGCCCAGGGAGATGGAGCCAGCTGATGCTTCGCGCGTGCTCTGCGCCTGCCGCTGAGCGTCACGCTTATGGGTGCTCGTGGGACACGCAGCCCCCGGCGAGCCAACGCGCTGCCCTCCCCGGCCTCCTCGGCTCACTAGCTGCAGGCGGTCACCGGCTGACCATCAGCTCCTCTTTTGAAAGCCACTCAGCTGAGCGCTAATAGCAAGCAGCCGGGGCTGGATGGAGAAGTACAGACAGGGGCCTGTCTCCCACAGGCTGACCACATCTCAATCACACGCATAACAAGCTTGCGCGCGCGGGCCTATACTAATTGCTGCCATTCTTCCCCCCTCTCCTCTCTTCCTCCCCCCTAATCCCTTCCTTCCAGCCCGCCAAACAACCCCTGCAGCAGCTCCTCAGTATTTTGTGTGCGCAGCAGCTCAAGGAAGTTCTATTCAGCTCTGCTAACCTTGGCAGACAGACGCCGGGGACAGGGACAAAGGGACGATTGTCTGCCGCAATTTTGCCCTCAATTGGTTTCCCCAGCAGCCTTCAGAACTGCGCAGCCAGCTGGGTCCGAGCTGACTAACATCATTAAATTCAACTCCAGGGCTATTCTAACCAGGGAGTGAGGAGAAACTTAGCCTGGGTTGAGGGGGAAGGGCCTGGGTTTTAATGACCGAGACCTGAGATTGCTGCGGTAACAAGGGGCCAGCTCAAGCCGTCGTTACATCTTGGTCCCTGGCCAGCCAGGGCGCTGTCCCATCCATCAAAGAGCAGCCCGCAGAACCTCCCTCTCCACTGCACAGAGCTGCGCCACAGCCGAGCGAGTGCAGCCCCACTTGCCAGGAGACGGCTGTTCCATTCTGCCGCGACACAGGGAGCTCAGGGGTCCGTGTGCGTGTGGGAGACAGCGCTGACAACCGAGCCATTCGCCGGCCAGCTGGAGCCGAAACAGAACGTGCCGGTGGCTCGCTGGGCCTGGGGAAGGAGGCACAGCAGGGATGCCGAGGGTCTGACACTCATGCCATTATCTCAGGGAACCGGCGCAGATTTTTACCGGCCCCTGTTCACGTCACCGTCCTTGCTGTTACTCCTGGCATCTAACGTTTGGAGCATTCTTGGTGCCACGCAGGGCCTCAGGCAGGTCACATCTGCCAGGGAAGACAAGAGCCGGCCCCATTTCTGGGAGGGGTTCCAAAATCAGGGTGCTGTAGGGGACAACTCAAGAAAGCTTCATTTCTACAAGAGCTTCCAGGAGTCCAGGGCTCCAGGAGGAGAGTGCGGCTCCAATGTGAGCAGGCACCAATTCGGGGAGGGGTCCCAGGGTCCCAGCCAAAAGGAAACATGCCGTAAAAAGATCCATGGAAAGCAGATGCAGCTCTTAAAGAAATCCAAGGAGGTGAAAGATGTTACCAAAACGATCCCCACTCTGTTCCGCTCTCCTCATCCTGGCTACCGTCTGCAGAGCTTCTTGGAATAAAGACTATCCGGGGCGGTTGGGGACTAGAGCTTTTTGTATTCACTTAGCGGCCTTTAGGTGCCTGTTTCAGATAATAGGGCCAGCCGCTGCCACTGATGGCTGTGAGACAAGGTGGGCAAGGCACTATCTTTTATTGGACCCACTTCTGTTGGTGAGTGAGATGAGCTTTCAGGTCACGCAGAGCTCTTTGACAGGTCTACATGGCTCGAAAGCTCGTCTCTCTCCCCAACAGAAGTGGGTCCAATAAAAGATACGATCTCACCCGCCTGATCTCTCTGATATCCTGAGGCTGACATGGCTACAACAACAATTGATGGCAGTGGGAATTTTGCCCTTGACTTCCCTGAAAGCTGGGTTGGGTCCAGTGTCTTCTACACTAGGGATTCATTCATTACAAGGCCAGGCGGGACCATTTTGATCATCCAGCTGACCTCCTGTCTGACACAGGCCTTAGAGCTTCCCCAAAATAATTCCTGGAGCAAATCTCTTAGAAAACCATCCTGTCTTGATTTAAAAGTTGCCAGTGATGGAGAATCCAGCCCGACCCTTGGCAAGTTGTTCCAGTGGTTAATTATTCGCACAGTTCAAAACGCATGCCTCATTTCCAGTCTCAGTTTGTCTAGCTTCAACTTGCAGCCATTGGATTGTGTTACGCCTTTCGCTGAAAGTTTGAGGAGCCCATTGTCAAATATTTGTAGACACGTATAGTCTGTGGTCAAGCCACCCTTTGGATATTCTCTTTGTTAAGCTACATAGATAGACTCAAGGAGGTCAGGCATTAGAGGGCAGATTTTCTCATCCTTTAATCATTCTTGTGCCTCTTACCTGATCCTCTCCTATTTGTCAACATCCTTGATTTGTGAGCATCAGAACTGGACACAGTCTTCCAGCTGTGGTCTCACCCGTGCCAAACACAGGTAAAAGAATCTCTCTGCTCCTACCTGAGATTCCCCTATTTATGCATCCTCGGGTCACATTCGCCCTTTGACCCCAGCATCGCACTGGGAGCTCATGTTCAGCTGATTACCCGCCCCAACCCTCAAAAATGAGCAAACGTTGGGAAAACAGTTATCGCTTTCTGGCCCCAAACCCGCCACCGCTATCGTAACACCTTTCCAGAACTGAGCTGGGTTAGCTCCATTGACAAAACCCCCCCTCCATGTGCCGCTGCATGCAGAGAACCTTAGAAAGACGCCCATTCTCAACGTAAAGACTCCAAGTGATGGAAATGTTGCCACATCCCTTGGTGATCTAAGCCCCTGGTTAATAGCCTTCATTGTGTCTTAGAATTTTTCAGAGTTCACCACCCAGCCACCGGATCTTGTCACGCCTGTGCTTTTCAGGTGTCAGCCAGGAGAAGAAACTCCCCAAAGGCTGTTCCCACAGTCCCTTGGACTCGGGACTCATTTCGGAAAAATTCGAGGGGGAGAGGAAACGTTGTGCCGGCATTCAGTGCATTCTCTGTCCCGAATTGCATCGTGCCTGAGAAACGCTGGGCAATTATTGCTTTCCTCATGTGCGTCCAACGTCTGGGAGAGGCTAAACACGGAAGCCCCAAGGGAGCACACAGACCTGTGAAGTCGGGGGAAGAGAGGGCAGCTGCCAGCCCGTTTGCCCCACAGCAAGTGACGCCCTCTTTGGAATCACAGATCACAGGCTGCGCTATGCCTCCGTGCAGAGGGGGAGGAAGAATCGTCCTACAGCATCTCTGAGATTCTTCTGACGGGGCGAGGCAGACTTGGTTCACTCAGTGCTTTCTCTGGGTCTGTCTCCGGCTGGGACGGACAGACGTTCTGAATCGGGCCGTGTTTCTAGCCACCTGCTCCAGCTAGATTCAAGCCGCCCGAACTACGGCAAGCCAGGCGACCAGCTCTCCCGGGGCTGAGCGAGCAGAGGTGGGTTTAATTAGCTGCACGCCAGGCTGGCAGTTGTGTGTAGGCCCTGGGCGCGTGACAGTGCCATGTCAGCACAGTGCTCGCTGGCTCTGGCTCTTGCCTTTCGCCTCTGCTCCTGGGACGGGGGCTATGAAGTCCAGTCTGAGATCTTACGTATAATGAATGGGTTGGTTTTGGCTGAGTGCCAGCTGGAAAACAGCCCATACCAGGAAACCGCTCCGTGTGAGCAACGGTCAGCCTCGCTCTGCATAATCTCTCTACCTGAGGGATGCTTGCGGGCTTTTTCAGCCATCTCGGCAGGGTGGACGGGGTCCTCACGGAAAGGGAAATGCCGGGGCCTTGGAGGGATTAACTAGCTTGGGTCCCAGTTAAAGGGATTTTCCTCTGTACCTGGAAGGATTGCCAGCATTCTGCAAATTTGAACGGAGCTGCAAAAATCGAGCCTGTTCTATAAAAATCCAGGCAGGTGGCAGCCTGAACTCACACCTCTAATCCCCACCACTCACAGGCCCATGAAGTCTCTGTGCATCGGAACTCCCAAGGCTTCGTGAGGGCAATTTGGTTTTTTCTGCACAGAATATGCCCGAACATATCCCAGGAACATGATGGAGCAGGGAAGAAACAGACGTTCCCCCCATTGCTTTTCCAGTTCCTTGTCTCTAGGCTCAATCCTCTTGGAATGAAAATGAATAAGCAGGTGGAACTTGGAACACCTGCTGCACTTCTAGCCCTATCTGCATCAGAGAGTCTTCACGTGGAAGATGCAAACAGCCTGGCAGTCTGTGCTGCAGCCAGCCACTTGGCTGCTTGAATTCCTGAGGCTGCTGCAAGCGTTGATTCACTAATGAGATGGATGTTAGCAAAGTTCCATGCAATCCTAAATTAAGAGAATCAGATTCATTAACTCAATCAGAGGAAGGCAGGGAGTAGTAATGACATTGAAGGCCAAATTCTGCTCTTAGCTACTCTGAGTGGAAACTGGGAGTGACCCTGAAAGCAGGGGTGCAGCAAAGAGCAGAATGGGTACCCCCAATACCATTTGGGGTGGTACCCCATTCTTAGCTCCAAGTTGGTGTGTCTCTGGAGTCTATGTCTCCAACAGATTCATAGGATCTCTAGGAGAACACCCATCAATGTCTCTCATACAACAAATGTGACGAATGAGGGACAAAGTGAAGAGGAAGAACCTCAAACTTCAGTAGTTCATCTCTGTTTCAAGGCTGCACTTAGGAAGCAGAGCAGATAACAGGCTATTCAAGGTGGGCAACCAGATCTCAGTGCTCCTTAATTTCTCATACAGCAACAGGCCCGCCTTAGTTTGGCTTCATATTCAACTCGGCATCCAAACACTTGAAACTCTTTGAAGCCAAGCGGTAACGCGTCAGCAAGGTCTGGATAGGAGTCTGGAACAGCAGCGATGTCCTTTTTAACCCCCCTTCTTAACTTCTGCCTTCAGCCAACTCGGGCACCCGAGCAGCACAAACTGTGAGGGTATAAAGTAGAGCAAGCAATAAAGCAGGAGATATAATTTGTTCTTTTAAGAAGCCATTAGCTCCAACCACTCCTGGCCTAGAAAAAAAGAGAGAGAAGATGACAATAGACAAGAAGAAAGGACGTGAGGCGCAGGCAATGCACAGATGGCCAGATTTCCCCTCCACCCCTCTTTCTGAAGCATTAGATGTTGGCTGCTGCTCGAGACAAGTCACGGGGCACTGGTCTGATCTGGTGTGAACAGAATTTTCAGAGCCACTCAACACCCACCGGTGGCATCAGATTGTCAGAGGAGCTGCGCTTTCCCTGAGGCACAGAGGTAAGGGCCAGGTTTTTGAAAGAGCTCGGCGTGCTGGTTTCGCCTTGGGCACTCAGCCCTTTTGGAAAGCTGGCTGCTTACAGAGGTGCCTCCTTGGGACTGAACTTTTGAAGAGCCAGGGCCGGCTGCAGCGGCTGAGCCCTGGAAAGGCTCTTTTGAAAAACTGGCGCCCAGCTTCTGGGGGAACAGACTTTCTTTTTGGTATGTCAGCGTCTCCTTCCAGTCTCAGCTGGAAGAGAAGCAGAATCTTAGCAGGCTATGTCGGAACTGTAACTGTCATCCACCTCATGGGTGGCTCTTCATGGCCGGGGTGGCTCTGTGGCACCCTGACTCAGTTTCCCCTTTTAGTTGCTCAATAACTCACAAAAAAGAGGCTTTCATGAGTCCAGTAACAGCAGTCCTCCTTCGGGTCTATAAAATAAATGCAAAAAGGTCTTCAACTCCAGCTGAGGCACCATCTTTCCTTGCAACTTCACCCTACAGCTCCCCTTTGAGTCGCAATAGGCCTCTGTTTTAATACCCGCCTAGAAGCCTGGTTCAGTCACATGACCATTTGTCATCTGAGTTAATTCACTCCTTCCACCAGGGGAGGCAAATCAGCTGTGCCACAGAATCCTAGAAGATGAGGGTCGGAAGGGACCTCAGGAGGTATCTAGTCCAACCCTCTGCTCAAAGCAGGGCCAACCCCAGGTAAATCATCCCAGCCAGGGCGTTGTCAAGCCAGGCCTTAAAAACCAATAAGGATGGAGATTCCACCACCTCCCTCAGTAACGCAATCCAGTGCTTCACCACCTGCCTAGTGAATAAGTTTTTCCTGATATCTAACCTCGACCTCCCAACAGTTGCTCAGTAACGTGTACCTCCTGGAGTTTGGAGGGAAGAAAGGGTGATGGGCAGGTATCCACAAGTAACAATGAAGGAGTTGAAGAAGCTAAGCTTCAGCTTCAATGCAGAGCCATGCTTGCAAAGCAGGCAAAGGCAACTGGTCTTCCAATGGGGACCAGAGGGAGCTGGGAGGGCAGGATGACATAATGTTTGCACAGAGACTCCATGGTAACCTCGGCTGCAAGGATGGCCGAGGCTCCAAGCCTGTTCCTGCTAAACCAGTAAAAGAAACACAAAGAGGGGAAATTTGGCAAAGAAACTGATAGTCAGCTCTTTTAATAATCAGTGATAGGACCCTGGAAGAAAAGAAAAAAAATCGCAGATGGCATAGACTCATAGACTCATAGACTCATAGGTCAGAAGGGACCAATATGATCATCTAGTCTGACCTCCCGCACAAGGCAGGCCACAAAACCCTACCCATACACATTTATAACAACCCCGAACCCATGACTGAGTTATTGAAATCCTCAAAAGTGAGATTTGAAGACCTCAAACTGCAGGGAATCCACCAGCAAGCGACTCATGCCCCATGCTGCAGGGGAAGGCGAAAAACCTCCGTGGCCCCTGCCAATCCGCCCCGGAGGAAAATTCCTTCCCGACCCCAAATATGGCGATCAGCTAAACCCTGAGCATGTGGGCAAGACTCACCAGCCAGCACCCAAAAGGAATTCTCTGCAGTAACTCAGTTCCCATCCCATCCAGCATTCCCACAGACCATTGAGCAGACTTATCTGCCGATAATCCAAAATCAATTGCTCAAATTAAACTATCCCATCATAACATCCCCTCCATATACTTATCAAACTTAGTCTTAAAGCCAGATAAGTCATTTGCCCCCACTACTTCCCTCGGAAGGCTATTCCAGAACTTCACTCCCCTAATGGTTAGAAACCTTCGTCTAATTTCTAGTCTAAATTTCCTAATATCCAATTTGTACCCATTCGTCCTCGTGCCTATAATAGTACTAAACTTAAACAATTCCTCTCCCTCCCTAACGTTAATCCCCCTGATATATTTATATCTTGGTCATTGAACTAGGATGCTCGTCAGCAGACCATGTCAGTGACTTAGAAAACTCCATGCAGCTGAAATAAGCACAGCTGGCCGATCCTGCCGCTTTCTCTAGCTGGCTAGTCTCTGCTCAGCACCACTGGAAGTGTCATTCCAGAAGCGAGGCTCAGGGGAAGCACTTTACAATGACCGCCAGAGGCTGCCGTGCTCTGTCAAGCCACCACATGGAGTGAGGGTGGTAACGGAAGGCCTTTATTGGCACCCTGGAGAACTCAAGGCCGTTTGCTGACCTCAGACATTTCCCAAGTGACCATCACGTCCATGAGGGATCATAGGCTGAAAGAAGGGTTTGTTTAAATAGCCAAATCGCAGGCCACTGAGAGAAATTTGATGTTGTAATCAGTACCTTGAATTGCCACCTAGGAGTAAATTAGGAACCGGGACAGAGCACTGCCAATGGGCGTTATACACACCCAATGGTCCGCGCTACCTAGGAAGTGGTGAACAACCCACCTGAAGCTTCCTTATAGTTTCTATCCTGTTACTCTGGCAGCTGTGGGTATGCAAATTCTGTAACTAATTAGTCCATCAATCAATGATATAATCAGTGCCTCCAGGTTTCATGTCGCTGGAATCTACTCAAGAGATTGGTTTGAAGAGCTCAGCAGAAGACATTTTCCCCATATGGAGAATAACTTTTCAATGTCATGAGGTCACTTCCGCTTCCATGGAATGGTCAATTCAACCCTGAACTGCTGATCCTGTTCCTGGGAGTGAGCTGAAACTTCATTGACCTGAAACTGGATTTAAAAACACAAAGTGCATGTTTAGATGAGGGAGTTAATCAATGCCAAACTGATCTAACATACACAAACAGTACACGCTGTAGTGGCCTCACATCCAGAGGTCACTGAGGAAATTCTCTCACCCAATAATCAGCCATTAAGATTCTCACACTAGATTCACCAACCTTATCAAACAGAGCAAGAGATAAAAGAGGGCAAACAATATTAATCACATATTTTACTGGGGATAATTAATTGTGATATTAAGACATAAAGGAGATTTTTCAGAACAGCGCACATCTAGTTGTGCATGCAAAAATGCGCTTAATTTTCACAGGATTTACCATGGCTTTTTGCAGAATCATTGTACATTATGCATACAAATGTCCATTCACTGATGTCACCAACTGGTAGGTGCTGGACAACTGTCACGAATTTATGTGTAAATGCTGTGCTGATAATCTGGCCCAAAATGATGAAACGTCAGGCACTGCATATTTTTATATAGGAATTTTCCAACCCGTGTCGCTCTGCACCAATATCTGAACATGCTGAGTTTGTCTCTTTGGGTTGACGCTTCTTGGCAAACCAAGAGAACTATTGTCACACAACAGAGGCCAGCACCTTCTTTCTCTTTTGTGATGCAATGCATAGTCTACCTCCCTTAGAAGTGGCAATTAAACCTTGAAATCAACATACATAATTTACTACGTTGGCTTGTCTTCCAAGCCAGCAAAGGGGACCAGCCATCTCTTCTTGGGGTCATTTCTCCATTCCTTCCTGTGACTCCTAGAGGAAGTCTTGTATCAGCGCTTAGTGTTTATTATAATGAAATGTACTGTTGTCCCAAGCTGGCCTCTGGCTCAGTGATAGCGATTTTCATTGTAACGGTATGTTTTACAGGAAGCCTGCGTAATGGCACCAGCCTGATAGCCAAAGGGATGAGGAAATCTGGACGTTGTCGCCCACATGATGAGGTTTGTGGAACTATTTTATCTCCACAGAGATAAGATCTTTTCTAAAGCAGGGGTTGGCGTGGGGAAGGCGCCGGGTGGAAGGAGGAATCTTGCCCCCGTGAATCACGCCTTTTGCTCGTCTCACGTGTAGAGAGTAATGCATACCCCAGGCCAGCCCTGTGATGGCTGGAAGAACTACCATTGCTCGTTTTGCAGACGGACAAACAGAAGCAGGTGAAACAACTCAGCCAAGATCAATGTCAAAATGTTAGAGCTCAGGAACTCTCGGCGCCTTCGTCTGTGCTTGCATTACTAGAGTCAGCTCTTTCCAGGCCTAGATTCGTCCTTGAAGCCAATCAGCGTAGCCCATCCCTAGTGCCTGCCAGTCTGGCTGCATCTCAGGCCACTGGGACGGCTGTGCGCGATACACCGCATCTCAGTATTAACGTGGAGAGCTAGCAGCTGTATTGGAACACCTTCCTTCTAGCTGGCTGCCCGGGCACGGGCTAACGAATGCCAGCACGAAATGGAGAAACCTGTTGGGTCAAGTGTAATGCTGGTACTTTTGAAGCTGGTGGTGTTCTGCAAGGGCCAAATTCAGCCCCTGGGGCTTTTTATGGTTCCTAATTAAATCAATGGCACCACGCTTCTGTTAGCTTTGAATCCGGCCCATGGACTGTAACTACACATACACCACATGGAGGACTGGGAGTTCAGAGTTTATCCTCTAAAGGAGAAGGGGGAAAAGATGGGCTGTGACGTTCAACCAGAGCTTGGCTGTTGAACATCTTGGCAGAGAGGAACCCCGGGAGGCAGAAGGCATGCTTGAATCAAAGAGGGAATTTAATTAAAATAATGGATCCACTGCCTGCGCCCCACAGGGAAGGCAAGAGGCTTGCTTCTCTCTGCGTTTACATGCCCAGAACCCATTTTTGTTGTCAAACATAGCAGATGGATCCAGGAGTTGGGAACGTAAGGGAGGGAAAGCTAGAGACTGTTTCAGAGCACATTTGTGCCTCTGTTCTTCTGCAGCCCTAGGCTCTTGAGGAATCATTGCCTTTCTTCTACCATTTGGTTCCCTTAAAAGTCCCAGATTGGCACAGTCCTCGACGATCACATTTGCACCAGTTCGTCATGCAGCCGAGCAGGAATGCGCAGGTAGGATCCAGCCAATGTGGCTCCTGGAAAAGCGAAGCGTGTTGAACTATATTCCTAGCTTTGCAAACTCAGGGCCAGATTTTGCTGTCCTTCTTCACATCAAATGGTGCCTTGCCCTGCTGTCAAATTGATTTCCATGGGACTAGTGGGGGAATGAGGGTGTACTCTGGGAGAGACTGGTCCTGAGATCACCATGTAAACAAATCTCATAGCTTAGGGCATGAGGGGATCAGCTGGGTGGTCCAGGAAAGAACCCTCCTCCCCCACACCCATTGTACAATTAGCTATGGGTGGTTTTCATCTTCCTCTGAAGCAAGAGATATTGACCACTGTAGGAAGCAAGATGCTGGACTCTGTTCAGTGGTTTAACCCAGGCTGACAAATTCTGCATTTCTAGGATTTGGAGTTTTACACCTGACTTCTCCCAAGGTCGCCAAAATGTGAAGTTGCAGCTGCAGTGGGAACACTCCTCTCCTGTCCCCCCATGTATCTTATCCACCCTAACACATGCTAGGTACTAAATCCCCTCATGCCCTTCCTCTGCTCCAAACAAGTCCCAGGTCTCCTCCCTTCTTACCACAGATGCCATGAGGGGAAGGTCCCGAAGCGACCCATCCTGGCTCAGCTGTGCAAACTTCCTCCGTCCACGTCCCCTGATCTTTCGCCAGCATGGACTGATGTTCCTGAATGTATTGGACCTCGGAGGCTGAGGCCGTGGACATTTGGAGTTTCGGGTGACTACTGTGCAGGTCTGACGTCTGTCCTAGGAGAGGAAGAGGAGAAATGGATGTGAGAGGCTGCTGGCCTGTCTCTCCAGCCCTGGAAGGATTGATACCACTCCCCAAGTCTTCAAGCCCTTGCCTCGGGGCACTGTTTATTTATCCAAACACAAAACTCACCCCAACAGGCTGCAGGGACCCGAGCACTTTCTTCTTGCATCTCTTCCCCCTACTTCAGGACCAGCTGCAGGACCCCCCTTGTTTCTTGTGCCTCCTCTCCCACTGAGCTCTCCTCAGAGACCCCCAGGAGACACCTCAGCCCTGCTCAGCTGGGTCTGAGAACAGAGGAGGGCTGGCAGGCCCATTCACCCATAAGGGGTAGACCACCTTGTCCCTGACCGATTCGTTTTTCAAAACCATGGTGCTAAACACGTTAGGCTGGTGTTTGCAGTAGAGAAACCCGGCCCCCCTGTGTGTGAGCATGAAGCCTGCAATCAGTCACCCGCTTGCCCTGCCCGTATCAGGATGCTGCAAGACGCTGAGCTGGAATTACTAGTCGCTGGTGGCTGGCAGGCCAGCCTAGGCTGTAAGTAAATCGCATCCTTTTGCTGCACTGTTTTCTCCTGGAAGGCCTCATTCATAGCCCATTGCTAGCAATAGAGAGACTCCCGTGAACCTCCAGGGGCTTTGGATCAGGTCCTTGTGAGGGATTTGGAAATTTCCTGATCAAAGAAGAAAACATTCTTTCTACTTGGTGCAACAGTGGCCTGGAAACGCGTACGTGGTCATGGGTTACGCGAGGCCAGGAGGGACTTTCTATTTTTTTAGACCACACAGCCTACTTTTTGCTTATTGCCAAGTGTATTATAGTGATTGGGGCCAGATCGTCAGCGGTGTAAATCAGCTTAGCTCCATTGTTGGCACAAAGCTTACAAACAATTTACACCCAACTTCAAAACCATGCTGAGTTCAGTGGATCTTCGCTGATTTACACAAACTGAAAATCTGCCCGTTATTCTGTACAGCTACCAAAACAGATGGCATAACGTTTTCAACACAGAACAGTCTGGTTTACTCTCAGGAAAAAAAAGACAAAAAACCCAAAACCCTAAACAAACCTAGAGATTTTCATTGATTGCAAAATATATAATTATAAGAAACCTACAGAGGCCAATAAATGTGAACTCTTTAGAAGTCAAAGGGATTTATTTTGAGAACTTTATCAAAACTTTTATTTGTCCTGACAAACTTTACTCGCAACGTCCTGACAACTTTACTGGAAAATCAACCAGAATACAAAGGATGAAATCCCCACCTGTGTAGATGGCCAACATGAGGCTTACAGAACATTTACGTCCCACTTCAACCCACAAAATAGAGTGTAACTGGCGCCTGGACCTCGTGCTAGCTCTCTGCACAGGGCCAAGTTTCACCTATAGAACAATTACCCAAGCCTTTCCTCCCCTGTGCTTAAGCAAAATGCTGTTGACTTCAAGTGAGGGTGGAGCAGATGTAAAGGGTTCATGATCTGGCCCATTATGAGGGCTTCAGAGTCCATTTATTTGAAGAAAAATGATATGCTGCTGAACACCCCATAAGGCTGGTGAGAAATTCAAAGTCTAGTTCTGGATCTTAATTGTGAAGTCCAAGCCCCGATCATCAGGGAATATTGTAATGATCAGTGCAGATAGCACTGCAGAGAGCAGAGGTGCTGTACCTTTATGTTAACAATAAGTTGTTGTCTTGTTGTTTGGGGGTGGTTGCGTGGAGGGTCAGGGAGAAAAGGCTGGGCAGAAATTGAGTCCTGCCTGTGCGTGCTGTAGTTGTCACCTGCCGTGTTCCAATAAATCCTTTAATTTCCATAAGTGAATATTACAACTGCTGAAGTGGAGGAAATATTTCTGAACTCAATGTTCCCCAACTAGTCTTTTGCTATCAGTGTGCTTATAAGCCTGATCATAACTTTTAAAGCTTGTCAGACTTGAACTTTTAACCTTTTGGGGCAGATCAGTGAGGCCAGGAAGAAGAGGTCAAGCTTTGTACCTGCGGCTGCTGTAAGCTGTTAGCAAACATTCCTGTCTTTAAAATGAAGGTTTGGAAATATATCACTATTTTAAAATGTTAAAAGTTGGAAGCTTGTTAAGGAAGCTGTGCGTTCTCTCTGGCACAGTCTGGATTTCAGCCTGCTTCAGATTTTTAAAAAGTAGTTCAGATGGAACAAAAGATGCTTGTTTCTGCCCCTCCAAACTTGCATTCTGAGTGACATTCTGCATCACGCTAAAATGAATATGTGTATTTCAGTGACTTGGAAGGAAATCAATTTGCTGATCTGAAAGCAGTGGACGCTGAACTCTTCAAAGATGTGTTCTTTCGAGTTCAATCAATTATTAGAAGCAAGGACTGTGATGAGGTCACAGCTTCCTGAAAACACAGCACATTTCTGAATAGCTCGCAGTCTTTACGGCACTTTGTTCAAATGGTAACATATTGATTGGCAAAGTGCTGTGAAGGGTGTTAGAAAAGTTAACTTCGAACAAAGAGCAAAATCTGAGATCCTTCCATAGGGCTCAGGACAGGGTAGAGCTTCAGGAACTGGCCCTGGAGTTGTAGCATTTGTCGGTGAAGTCAGTGAATGAACAAGTGAGGGATGACTAGAGCCTGGTGTGGCATGGACAAGTGGGCTAATTTTCCAATGGCCTCTCTTCAACGCTGACCTATTCCTTGATGCCTGGTCCTAGGTTTCGCTTGAACAGAGGCTGAATATCCTGCCACTCTGTGTGGTGGTTGTGGACAAACAAGCCATTAGAAAAATTGGTTGTGGGTTTTTTGTTTTTGAAATTTCCTGGGAGGGAAATGGGGACATATTTTACAGCATTTTCAGGACGTGTTTTACATGTGTTTTGACCAGCTCTGTACAAGGGACTAGGACGAGATTTGCAGACCCAGTCTGCTTTTGATCTAAAGGAGATGATGCATCACAGTGGTTGCCATTAAAGTCATCATTTACCAAGAGCTGCCATCTTCCCCACCCTGTCCTTAAAGTAGGAAGTCACTGTTATGTTGTAGATGCTACTAGGTAGGAAGAGGGGAGAAACGCTAATTTTTATTCCCTTTAAACTTGGGGTTTCAATGCCTTTACAGTCTCCCTCGAGTTCTGTAAGATGGATCATGACAGTATTATTGTCCCCATTTTACAGATGGGAAAACTGAGGCATGGAGCGATTAAAGTGGCTTCCAAAAGTCACACAGAGATGGGAACAGAACTCAGGCATCTTAATGAGCAGTCCCTATCTCTAACCACCCTGCCCAGGCCCACAAGACACCACACAGCACTCACTGCTCCCTTTCGGGTTCCTCACGGGGAAAGTAAAGAGCTAGAGACATGAGAGGGCAATGTCAGAGACAGGCCAGTGCCTTGATGGTCAGCCATTTGCTCCACTTCTCTGGATATTTCACGTCATGCTACCAAGCAGCACAGAGGTCTGCCTCGGAAGCAGGATCACCAAGAACCGCACTGGCCTAGCCTCTCCTTGGTACAACATACAGGTTAAAGTTCCCAAGAGTATCGTTGCCCTTGACATAAAGGATAACATTAGCAATAAGAAGCAAAGGAGAGCTGGGATGAGAATCTAGGCCTTTGATCCTTGCCAAGTCTCCTTTCGGAGCTGGATTATGAGCTAGGTTTCTGTGTGTCCGTCCTTGACGCTGCATTAAAACTACAGCTGAGGTCCCTATCATTTTCTTCCCAGACATTCCTCACCCACAACTGTGGAGCTGACCCATCACTGCTCTAGGTCTTCATGTGATGGAAGCAGCTGCCGGGCTGGGCGGGGAGTGGGGCGAGGGAAGGAGAAACCTCGCTGTTTATTTTCATTCCGAGTCTTCTTGTTCCCATGAATGTGGTGAAGGTTCAATAAGAATAAAACTCCCCGCATACGTGTAATGCGTAAGTGTGTGTTGGTATGAGGCATGTGTTTGCACAACTGGGGGAGTGTGTGTATTGCGTGTTAGAGACAGGGTGACCTCAGAAATGTTGGGAGTCTCAGTGTGTCCTGGATAAGCGTCTGCACTTTAGCAAACCTTTCCAAACCCCCGGAGCACCTTGGGGCTGAGAATCTCCCCGTATTGGTGGCACTTCTGGGCTCGGTACGACCTAATGAGACTGCCCCTCTGAGCTTTCAATATGGCTTCTAAAGCGCTTTGGGATCCTGGCGGGGAAGGGGCTGAGGAAGGACACCGCGGTATTAACAATGGGTTAATGGATTGCTCTCCCGCCCCGCGGGTCCGCATAAGAGAAGCACGTAGAACAGCAGAAAGAGTTCCCAGGATAGCTCCATGTCTCCACAGAGAAAAGCCTCGGGCTCTGGGCCAAATGCAGAGGCGAGGGGCTCCCTGACACCCCGGGAGATCCTGCTGCACTCACTTGTCTGGGGTGTAAGGGAATCTGAATCCAGGTGACCTATGCAGGCAGGCGCTGGAAGAAGGTGTAAGTATATTGAGGTTAAAGCAGCCCTGCCTTTCTTGGCTGCGCATAGGGCTTGGTGTCTAAGGTAGAGTCACTTACACAATCTTATGTAGCACGTCCACATTTGGCCTCCAGTCTCTCTTTTTTTCTCTCACCCTACCCCGGCTTGCTCTGCTCTTTCCTGCTGTATGATAAAATAAGTGGCTGCTTAAGAATCCTGGGGCCCTTTCCACAAGTAACTCCCCTTCGCCTGGAATCCTGAAGTCAGCGGGAGTTTTGTCCGGGTAACCCTACCCATTCCCTGGCAAACCGAGACGTGACGTCAGGCTTGGGCCGGTGGCGAATTTCCCTAGGAAAAGCACGTGGGTTTTTCTGCATACACTGCATGGAGAGACGCAAGCACCGACCAACCTGGCAAGGCAACCGGGACAGGTGCTGTCAAGCAAACAAACTGCCCGCATCCCCTGGGCTCAGCTGAGAGCTGCAAATAAAAAAGCAAACAGGATGTGGAGGTGCTGGTCCTGGGAACAGAGGGAGAAGGGGAGGGGAGGGGAGGGTCCGGGAATTCTCCCCAAGGATGGACTGCAGTGTAGGACCTGCAGCAGTCAGCTGATATTTAAAGTCAGTCCAGCTCTCCTTGCTGCCACTGCTCCCCTTGGGTTGCTTTCAAAGGCTGCCATTTTTCACGTTTGTCTTCAGGCCGAGCAGTGAGAGGAGCTGTCAATTCCAGCAAGGTATCCTCAGGCAAAGCCGTGCTAAGTAGCTGGTCATTATAAACCTGCCATTAACACAGCTCTGCCGTTCTGAACAGACAACACAAAGCCTGTGCTTTCTGATGCAAATTCTTCACCGGAATATTTCAGGCCATTTTCTCTCAGAAATGTCCTGTGATTCCCCTCCCTGGCCCCATGCTTTGTACACCCCAGGAATTCTGCAGCTTCGCCAAGATATAAGGCAAAGGGTAACGCGGCTGCAAAAACAGGCATCGTCACCAGCATCCATAGGCTTGGTCTACGCTTCCCTCTGCGATTCAGAGGCAGTCGACGGGAGTTATGCAAAGCATACGAAGAACATGCGTGACTCCCGTCGACTGCCGTGCTTGCCTTCTGCGCGCTGCCTTCCCTGCACTGCGCCGAGGGGAACCGCGTTCCCATCGACGCAGCGCTACGCCACTTGCAGGGGTGGATTAATAACATCGGCTCCTGGATCGACCTAGCGGGTCTTTGCTGACCTCTCAGTCGATCCAATTAAGTCGATCTGACGGCGGCAACTTTACCGCCGTCAGTGTAGACATAGCCATAGTTTGTGCCGTGACAGCAGCGTCTTTTGATATTGCAGAGAAACACAGCCGGTTTTCTTGCAGGTATTTTATGCGCTGCTGTAAATGTAAATGCCTGATTCAGTGAAGCTACCATAGGGACTGAGCGAAAGTCCAGGGGAGTCAGTAGGAATTTTACCACTGATTTACAAGGTCTTTAGATCAGGCCCACTTTATCCCTCATTGACTTAGGATCAGCACCACACAGGACTAGGCCAGTTACTGAGAAATCCCTGGTCCGTCAGAAATGGTCTTCCTTTTCTGCAGGCTGCTGTAACACTCCTGTGTTAGTTTTCACCTTCCTTGGTGTGAATATTACACACTTCCTGTTCAACAGGAAAATGACATCACCATGTTACCCACAACACTTCCCTGCTTAACGTAAAACACCTATTATCTTTAAAATGACAACAAGGACTGAAAACCTCCCTTTGTTCAATAATCAGCAGCTAAAGTCATGCGAGATAGTGGGGAAGTTGATGAGAGTTTGGGTGGCTTTGGAAGTTTAGAAGCTTATTGTAAATCAGCACAGATTAGTAAAGAGAACAGCTCTAAAGACGCCAGCATATATAGTTACATGAATTCAGCCACAGTTTTTGGCTGCAAAGGCAGAAAACAGACAAAGAAAGGAACTTAAATCCTGCTTCTCCAAAAGATAATGTTAAATGTACATGACTTAACCAGGAAAATGACTTGAAACAGCTTCTGATGCAATAGATGTGTTTAGCGCTGTGATTTTCAAAGCCCAACCGCTCACTGAATTTCAGTGGGATTTTGGTACCTAACGTGCTTGGTTTTTTTTTTTTTTCCTGAAAATCCCACCTAAACCTTTTGCAACCTCATTTACAATTCTGGACATTGCAGGCAGCTCAACTTGTCTCTTGCAGTTGCCTAGAGTTGAAAAAGAGCATTGCTGGGGGTGTGGTTCAGTGGTTAGAGTGTGAGATTAAAAAGTCAGGGCTCTTGTGTCCATCGCTAACTTGCAACAAGACCGTAGACAAAACACCTCCCCTCCCTGGGTCTCAACTGACTTGGCTATAAAACGTGCAGAACAATAATGACCTACTTAATGACTCTTAAGCTATGTCTACACTGCACACCTCTTGCGGCAACATGCAGGCTCTGTGTAGCTACACGTCGCAGGCTGAAGCCACATTGGGGTGTGTAGTTACATGTTGCAGCGAAAGGCTTTGGCAGGGAGAGGCAGCGGGGAAAAGCCTGGCCACTGCCAGAAACTTTTCCCGCTGCCTCCGCCCTGCCAAAGCCTTTCCTCACTGCTGGAGTCATTCCTTGTGTCGGGGCAGGACGTTAGCCATGGGGAGGCAGTGGGATTTTTTATTTGTAGCATTTAGCATGGGGAGGCACTGCTTGGGTGAGTAGAGAGCACTGTAGGGTACATTCCCGGGTACATATCCCAGGGATGAGGAGTGTCTTTATGCTACTCGTCTCTGTCTACATTGCTACTTAGAACTGTGCTAGGGGAGGTGTGTAGAGTATGTATGCTACACACTGCTGAAGCGAGTGTGCAGTGTAGACATACCCTAAAACGATTTATGTCCCAAGTGCATTGAGATCCCAAGATGCAAAGCGCTAACCAAGTATAGGGCAATATTGTTTCATGCTGTGTGTTTTCACAGGTGCCTGTACGCACCCCGCACAAGTCAGACCTCAGCATGACATGGCCTTCCGAACCAAGCCAGGCAAAGCAACATGAGACCTGGCCTAATCAACGAGCAGAATTGGTAGGGGGAGCTGGGAGGTCCCAGAAGCTGGCACACTGGCCTGTGAAGAAAGTGGTTTCTCTGGCTTTGACCTCTGACAATGGAAAGCATTCCTGGAATTGCTCAGACTCCAGGGCAGCTGAGAAATAGCAAGGAAAGATGGGAAATGGCCCTGGATGGCTATATAATACCCATAATAGGATGGGTCTGTAGACAGATGGTACACGTAGCAGGGACGTTCTGTTTAACCTCGCAGTCACTCAGGAACTTGGGGAAATCACTGTTTGCTGTCTCGTCGTGTACGGGCTCGGTGGAGAGACACAAAGCTAACCGGTGGCAGGGGGAATGACTGTGTGTCCTAGAGCAAACACGAAGGAGGCCTGGCAGGTGGGGCTGGAGATGAGCGCTCTGTCCTCGAGCAACGCCAGCGGTGCTGGAGCTGACATGAAGTGAACAGGAGGAAAAGGCAGTTGTCCAGCTGCAAGAACGAAATTCGCTGGAACTAAAAACAAATAGGGCATCCTGAGAGCAGCCCAGGGGCGCTGGTGTATCTCCCAGACTAGTCACGGGCAAAGTGGGCCAGATCGTCAGCGCATGTAAAGCGGCATCGCTCCATTGAAGTCAATGGATCATCACCTCTTTACAGCGGCTGAAGAGGTGGCCCATGATCATGTATTTAGCTCTTATGTGCCCAGTGCAAGCCCAAAGGTGCTGAGTTCGAGGTGTTTGCAGACTAATTTGCCTGGCTGGTACGTCGCTCTCAGTCGAGGACAATTAACTTTCCAACTACTTCAGGGCTGACTAGTGTCAGGGCAAATCCTCAGCTGGGATAAATCGGCCAGTGAACCTACCCCTGTGTGCCCCCGCTGAGGGTCTGAGCATCAGTTTTCTAGATGCCTCCCAGCCCTAAAGCTCTTCCTTTCATGCACTGAGCACAGCTGTGGCCATGTGTCTTTTTACCCCCAGGGACACCCTGTGCGTTCTGTACTCTCACAGAGCAGGGCTGCAGGATCCCTGGCTTCAAAAAGACCTTTCAGACCTTTGGGCTGGGTTTCTGGTTGTGAGAGCATTGCCGGCTGTGATTGGTTATCTCCCCGAAGAGGTGGCTGGAGCCATCAAGATCTGCTCTTAACAATTGTTTCCTTTCCCAGGCACCTTTAAAAAAAAAAAGAAAAAAAAACTTGCCGGCTTTTTCCCACCCAGCCCCTCTGTGTTTTTCTGCCTACCCTGGTGTGTGCATGCCCACTCGCCTCCTCCTAGCCTGGTGATCATCCACAGCCTTCCTTCTCCCACCCACTCCTGAAAGGACCCCCCCTTAAAAGCATTTCTTCTGGGGCCCACTGTTGATTTATCCCACTGACAGTCCGCCTGCAGCTCTCATTCAAACAGCTGAGTTCCTGTGCCGAGCTCTCCACACAGCACGGGGCTGGAAACCCAGACAGGAACTCGCTGAGTCATCCGTCCTGGGCCACTGTGGGAAATAACTCAGTGCCTCCCACCATTGCAGAACCCAAATCAAACAGATTTGTCACCCAGACGTGCCAAAAAGGGTTACATGCGGCGGCTTGCTGGGTGCAGCACAAGCGAGAGCGCTCCAGCCCCTGAAGGAAGGGAAAGGTGACCCTTGGTGAGCGTCCAGCTGGTGCCAGGCTGTATCTGGTGTCACATACAGCACTTGGTCTCTGCTACTTTAAGATACATACCGGAGAACAGTTGCTGTAGAGATCCTGCAGCTGCCCGCACCAGAAAGCAAGGCTCAAGCTACAGATTCCACAGACATTGTGAGGACGCAGATGTGGCCACAGACTCGGAGCTTGGCATGGTGCTCTGTGGCTCGCATTTGATATTGGTAGGGGTTCCTCTAGTCAACTTTCCCTCCCCACCCCAGCTCCCTCAAGGCCTCAGTTCACAAAAGGCTTCCTTTGGTTGAGGAGCGCTGCTTGAGAACGCCCAGCTAGGGAATTTGTGCATTGGCCAAAGCTGTCAGGGGTGTGCATCTAAACGCAAAGCTCCCTGTGTTTCAGAAGCATCTAGTGGGCATCCAAAATCCAGAGACACCCCGATACAGTGGAGAGCTGGGAGCTGATCAGCAGACCGAGGAACAGCTGGAGAGAGGAATATTCTTGTGCAAAGTTTACCGCATAAGCTGTCTCTGTGGGAGGGTGCCTTTTACGAACAAATGGGTTTTATTACAGAGGGAACCAAGCAAATTTGAGGACAGGGCCCAGATCTGAACTTTCCTGAAGCTTGCAAATGCTCAAACCATTCTGGCCCATTAGTGGAAATGCAGCCTGCTGTGGAAGCAGGATCCTGGATGAGTTTCCCCAGAGGTCAGAGGGGTTTGACCCAGCTCCCCTCTGTGTGATGCTGTTATTGAGATGAAGGAATTCCCAGCAGGGAGAAGACAAGGGTCTTTCCCTTCGCCCCAGCCATCCCACCAGGTGTCAGATGTGACGTAATGCGGATGTACCGAGGAGTCACCTCCGTGTGGGAGCAAACCTGCCCTGGCCACGTCCCAGGAGCTGACTGCTGAATGATATGTTGCAGTGACACATTGACCCTTCTCCGAGGGAAGGAGCGTGTGCCTCACTCCCTGAAACAACGGAGGGAGAGGAAAACTGCCAGGCTGCTCACGCCCCTTGAAAAGGTTTGCATGGCATCTAGCTCAACGGGAACTCAGTTTTGTTTGAGACAACAATAGGCTTCCCTACACTTGACAGCTACATGAGAAAGCCACTTAGTTTCTCTCTACCTCTCTTCAGGATGCCTTTCTGATCCATGCAGTGAGCTAACCCCCAAAGAGCTGGGTTTCCTTCCTCTCCCAGCTCCAGATCAGCTGCTCCTATCTACAAAGAAACTCGAGACGGGCGTCAGGCTGAAAGTTGGGACCCAGATGGGCGCGCCCTCCCAGTGCGGGGTTGTTCCCATTGGGGTTTCTGGATCGGACTCCTTCGGCGCTGTGGGGTGAAGAGCGGTACCCAAACTTTCTCCAAGTTTGTGAGACTCTTTCAGAGCGGCAGGTCTCTAGTCTGTGACTGTGTCTCTGGGGCAGGGACTGGCTGCTTTTGTGTTTGGAAAGCGCAGTCGAGCATGACTACAACTAGCTAACAACGATCATGATCCTCTTATAAAAACACAGCAACCAGATAACAACGATCATGATCCTCTTATAAAAACACAGCAACAGCAACCAAACTCCACCAGAGCAGCTGCTGTGGGCTCGATCCAGCCAGGCGCTGAGCACTCTGGCCGAAACCCTTTAAACAGCCCAGTGGGACCTATGCACATACTTCAGGGGACCTATGCACATATTTAAAGTTCAGCAGGTGCTTTGCTGGGTCAGGCGTCAGAGAACTTCATGGGATATTACCCTAGGAAGCACACTGAAGAGTGCCGTGCATTCTGTTAAAGGAAACCAGGGTGATAGTGTTTCATTTACAAGGGGATTGATCCTGCAATCAGCTGAAGTTTTGCCCCTGACTTTAGTTGGTGCAGGACCAGATTTATAGCACCGTGCCAAATGTTAATCACCATCCAGTGTGCTGGCTGTCATATAAAGAATTGTTTCATTCACCAACAAAGCGCAGCCACTTCCGGGGTAGAACGAGTCAGCTGTTTAACACTGCACAGCAACGCTCCGCAGCAGTTTGCCAGCAGGAAAGTGAGGAATACACGTCTAGTGGAAGGAGGTCGTTTCAGGCAGGTGGAACAGAACCTGGGTGGAATTTGACCAAGTGCCCTTCTGGGTTTGTAGTCACTGTGTAGTTTGTAACTCTTGCACTACAACTTGTTAAATGAGTTTGTTCAAATAAAAGCTGCTGTTCACCTAATCCTGATTTAACGACTGTGTATTTGTTTCACAGTTGAATGCAGTCATCGAAGGTTAGATTGCTGGAGGTTTACCCAAGGCACAGGGCGGACATAGCTGTTCGTGGCTGCGCTGCTTCAGCAGAAAGGGTCTAAGCGAGTGTCCGGACACCGTTTGTGTACTGTATGCCGGAGAAGGGTGAGCGCTGCAAATGGGTGAAGCACTCCTGGCTGCTTCTAGAGCCAGCCTCTGTAAGGACCAGGCAAATGAGCAAGAGCATGTGTGTGAGTCTCCACCTGCCTTCTGGGTTGGGACAGGATGTTGGACTAGATAAACCAGTGGTCTGATCCCGTCTGGCCATTCCTATGTTTCTGGTGGATGGAGAGAACCATCTCTTTGTGCCTCGAATGAGGATAATAAATACTGCCAGCCTTTGTCTGTCTTGTCTATTTAGAGCATAGCTTCTTGTCTCTCACCATGTGTGTGTACAGCTCCTAGCACAATGGGCTCAGAGGCATTATTGTAATAACAATCATGGAAATAAATACATAATAACAAGGTCAGATCAAGCGGTAACTACAGTCTTCTCCGTAAATCCACTCTGATTCCCAACCTGAGCTTTCCTGGGGATCAAAGGGAGGCTGGCTCAGTTCATTTTCCTTTCCATCATTCTCCATTGTTTGCTGTAGTTCCAGCCAGGCCTGGACACAGCCAACAACATGGGAAAGGCTGTTTCCTTGGACTTTCGAGTCTGATTAGAGCAGACGGCATCAGGGATCATCTGGAAAAATCCTCCACGCAGGAAAGCCCAAGATAATTCAGCTAGTTTGGAGACGTACCTGAACACTGAACACTGCCAGAGCTGCTTGGGAAATGGGAGAAAGGGAAAAATCACAACCGTTTTTTAACCCATTTTGTTTCCGGTTTTCATTGGTTTGTTTGCTGTCATTTGAATTTTCTGACCCCTCTCAATATGATTATTAATAGCAGCGTGGTCCCAGCCCTGGCTGCGTCCCTGAGGTTTGCTTGTCTCTGATAGTATGAGCCAGTGCAATGAACATGACCCTTCGAATGGGAGCTTCTTGGGGCCTGGGCTGTATCTTTTTATACCTTTGTTCAGCAAGCGACACAATAGGAACGTGGTGTCCATGGGGTCTGGAAGATGCGACCATCATATACACATTAGAAAATGGTAAGAGCATGCACGCCCACACGTTCAGTTGTATGTGACACACACTCCAGGCCTGCTCCGACACACCTTACGCTGCCTACGCGATCGCAGAGCTCCACTTTGCCTCTCTCCCTCTCTCTCACACACAAACTCATCCTCACATCCCACTGTGATGAGCAGGGCTTGACTGAAGTCCGTGACACAGGTTCTATGCCAGGGACGCTGACGTCAGTGGCACAGGTTAGTAACATACTAACATAGGTTAGTAACAAAACCTGCAACCAGGGGAATTTGCCCAGTTTTGGGGAGCCCCAAGGGAAAGTTGCCACGCTGGGCCTTAATCCACAGCGGGTGCACGCTGACACATCTTCGTGGACATTAACGGGGCGGTGCCCAGGTGCGCTGCTCTGGTTCCCTGGAAGATTCTTGAGGTGATAAAGCCGGAAGTTTCGGAAGCGACCGGTCAAGGAACTAAGAGGGCTGATGCTCCAGTTGCCAAGGTAGCTTAAGCGGAGCGTCAGCAGCAGAACTTCGGGCTACTTTGGTGCTGATGCTCCGCTTAAGCTACCTTGGCAACTCGTCGGGCAGCTTCGACGCGTATCATTGGGAGGCGGCCTGTGTACCACCGCTGCTACGTGTACCGCAGTTTGGGAGCCCCTGTTCTAAAATGTTTAATCCCTGCAGCTTCAGGACACAGGGCTTGGATCTGATCTCGCTTACGCTGGTGTAATGTGGCTTACTCCTTCTTTATGCCAGTGCAACGGGCTCCCACCCAGACCGACACCAGATATTGCAATACAAATTGCAACCGCAAACCAGCCAGCTGACGCTGCTGCATGCACTCACCATGAACCGTTTTCAGAACGAGAGCCCATTGCCAGCCGTTTGGACATTCCAGTGCAGAGGGCCCTGGCTTGCGAAGCAAACAGCTTGTAAGAGGGACAAACCATCACATCCTGATCCCTATGTGCCTGGCTCTCCTATGTGATTCCTGCCAGAAGCAGAGTGTTCTCATGCTGTTCTGTCCCCGGGGAGTCATCGAGAGGCAGATGTGGTTACTGAACCCAAACAAAACCTTCTGCCAGCAGGATTGACAGCCTCCGCCACAAGGAGGTGTCCATAATTCATTATGGCTAACCTGTGATGCTTAGTCAGTTGTTCCCAGAGTCTGTGTTTGTCGCTGGGGAAGACACCAGCGTCCTTTCTTCCCCGCATGGGCCTCTCAGATTTACATGTTGCAAAATGCAGGGCTCAATTATAGTCTTAAACACATCCGCTGTGCACATGATGCCAGAAAATGATCACACGCACAAACAAACAAACATATACACACATCTTAGACCGTCTCATTGCTCCCAGATGTTTTATGTGAGGGTCAGTACTTCTGTAAGATAAACCTGAGCAAATTCTAAGGCCTCTCTGTATTGCAATGGTTCAAGGATTTTTTTAAAAACTGAAATATTCTCTGAGTGAATTTAGTTTCATTGGTAATTGCTCCAGAGAGAGTCCTGAAGGCTGATGTCCTCTCTTGATATACAGACCGGAGGCGGGCTGGGTGAGTGCACTGCAGTCTGTCTCCATGCCTTGCCGATCTGCCTCGGCCTTGTCCTGGATGGACACTATTTAGGGTTAACAATAACACTTAACCCTGATCTAACCCTTTTCGCACACAAGCGTTCACTAAATAATTCTCACAACATCCTTAGGAGGCGGGAAGGGAAGTTCCATCATCATTTTGCATGTGGGGAAACTGAGGCACACAGTGATGACATGGTTCTCTCAATGCCACTGGCCAGTCAGTGGCTGAGACAGAATTGCACTATGGATATAAAGCACTGGACGGGGAATTAAGAGGTCTGGGTTTTATTACTGTCTCTGCTTCTAATCTGCTGTATCAGTCCACCTCTCTGTCCCTCCAGTTCCCCTCCCACCCTTTGCCTGACTAGTTGATTTACGGTGAAAACTCTTCAGGGCAGGGACTATCTCCCACGATGTGTATGTACAGCACCCAGCCCCATGGGGCCCTGGTCTTAGCTAGGGCCATGAGATGCTACTGTCACTAATAACTCTTCCTGCTCCCATCTCCTTGCTCCATCAACTGGTCCAGGCTCTGTGGGCAGAATAGGATAGTTCATAGCTTGGTGGCTCATCCAGTCTTGGCTTCTAATATGAGACAGCCAGCCAGGTGGTCGGATAATGCAGTTGGGGGGGTGATGGCTTCTGTGGACTCCCGAGCACTTGGAACTCAGCTGAGACCCACCACACTCATTCCACAGGCCAATTTCCTACCATGGTTGTTAAGTTATTTACACTAGGTTAGTCCAATTTTTACAATTACTTTACAGTTTTGGGCCAAGAGACTCCAGCCCAGATCTGTAAAGGGGTGGAGATACTTTAGCTATATGCCCTAAGACTTCACACTCCCTTAAATTGGCTTGAGCAAAACCAGACACCACTCAGGTTTAATCATAACCATGGGACACTAATCTAAACCCTTGGAGGTCTAACATTAGCCCATTAGAAGAGCTTCTGCCCTGTGTGTGTCTATTTTCAGAGCTGTTTCAGGGGGTTGGGATCTTGTTTTGTTCTAACAGAGCATATTTTACCATCCTGATTATGACATACGCTATGCCTGTTGTTAATTAGCCTAATGGCTGAGAAACCCAGGCTGGATTTTAGGCTGGGGAGGGCAGGGTGCCACTCCCTCCCCCGCCCGCCCCATTAAGCCTATAAAAGAGCAAATTAGTGCAAAGGTAGACGTTCTCCTGTATAGTCTACAGGTGTGTGTGACAGCAGTTAGCAAGGCAGGAAGTAGGAGACTCTGGAAAACTGTTGAGGCAGGAAAATATGCCCAAGATCAAGGGTTTTACATCCCAGGCAAAGATTATTTTCTGTTTTTTACAGTTTAGTTCAGCTGCTGAGGGGTTAGGAATAGATCTTAATGAACAGAGGGAGCATAGAGGGGGTAGGGCTAGGAAGACTGGGGATTTTTCCTTCAGGGAGGGAGTGCTGTCTTTTTTTGTTTCCTTGGTGAAGGATCCTTCCTGAAACTCTTAGTTTTGTCCCCAGGGCCAGGATGATTCTCCCCTCCAGGGTTTCTCTCCTGAGGTGCTGGCTCTAAGTTGTCTTCACATACTCATGCCGGCTTCCGAGGCAAAATGAACTTCCGCTGTAGTGGTTTGCAACGCTTAATATACGCATGAGCCTAGGCAGACCGGTGACTCTACATCCCTTTGTCAGACAAAACCTGTTTGTCAATCCTGCTGTGGACACCGCTTCTAAAATATATTTTCAGGACATATACACCACTCCTAAATGATCACCCTTGCATGCAGCTCCCAACCATTATGGGGATCAGCACGCCACAAGCTTTTATTAGACACCCCACACCACCCTCCTTGGATAAATCCTAGGAAAGCAGCATCTTAGGTGTGGTGAGTTTGTCAGGACTGGCTGGAGTTGCTGAGACAGAACTGTGGACAGTTGGCACTGAGGGTTTTTTAGAGCCACGGTTACATGAAGTGCAAGCCCACCCACTTTCTCTCTTGCTCTCTGCCTCGGTACGTAGCGGGCCCATCTCTGTAGTATCCGGATGCCTCCCACACTGGGAAAGAGCTGTAAGGAAACACCCTCTCTCTTTTCTCCACCGGCAGAGGAAGCTAGGAAAGGGAGTTAGCTTTTGTCACCTCTCCTATTCTCTCTACTTCTTTTGCTCTTTGACAGCCCCGTATGGGTGTGCAGCCTGCCCGGGAACTGTTGTGGGGAAACGAAGTGGCAGAAAGCAGCTGCTTTCAGCTGCTGGAAACATCTGAGGAGCAAGAGGGTGCTGGCTCTTCAAGGGGCCGGGATGTTTGCTAGAAACACTGAAAAGGAAAGATGCTGTTCTGGGGTGGATGGAGTGTGGCCTGACCTGGGGGCGTTTTGGGCTGAGTGGGGCATATTACATTAACGTAGCACCTTTCCCCCCCCCAGAGCACTTTCTGGATAACAGACTGTGCATGCAGCAGCCAGTGCTTGGTATGTGTGGGGACAGGAAATCTGAGATGAGGCCCGTCAGGGCAAACCCTGAAAAAGCCCACAGAATAGCAGAATGGGGCCCACACTACCTGGTTTTCAGGTCTCGTACAGGAGACTCACACACAGCAACCTGCATGGATCTTAATTTATGTCCCTCAAAAAGAAAAAGGGCTGCACTGACTGTGTTCAGATGAAATACTAGCTCAGTATCATTAGCGCTGTTTTACAGAATGGGAAACTGAGGCAGCACTAGAGCCTAGCTGTCCTGAGTCCTAGACCACACTGCCCCCTCATTTAAAGCTGTGTGTCTGGTGAGCCTCTGTTGGGGTAGGCCAAAGCTCGCAGCCTACATCTGAACACAACCCTGGAGCTTTGGGCAAGCTCGGCTCTTGATCGGGACTTTGCAGCTGGTTCCTTTGGCTGACCCAAAATTCCAGGCCTTGACTCCAAGTTTGCAGAAGCATTCCTGCTCCATCTCGTCTCTAGCTCAAATGAGAGGCTGAGAGAGGAAAGCCCTGCAGCATTTCAGCATGAACCTGTGCCATGGGTGCGGGAAAGGACCATTAAATCACCTGCTGAAAGGGAAGACGTTGAAAGGAAATGAAACCGAAACAGAGCTCCCTTTCCTTTTTCTATTAGCCTTCTCTCTTGCTGTTGTGTTTCCTGGATGCAAAGAGTAGATTTATAATGCTTTGGGTGATGGAATTCTGACGAAGGAAAACACCAAACAAAGAAGATCACATAGTGTATAAGACTCCCCCTCAACCAGCCATCGTGAATTCACACCAGGCACTATCCCGCCCCTCTACTTACAGTGAAAGGTGCAGTGTGTGGACAACAGAACCGTAACTTTCCCCCTCCATCGCACCCCAGGCTTGCCTTCCCTTCCCACCTGATAAATACCAGGGCTCCTTTTAGAGCACTTTCCTCTCGCAGGTTTGCTTCATTTCAAACTTTTTCTTCCTGATGCTAAAAGTCATGGGGGCATTTAATGAAAAAAACCAAACAAACGGTGCCACCACTTTTTTCTGTGCACTCATAGGCCTCCCAGCTCTTTTTGGCTGGCATGGTGGCCTGTGTTTAGGGGGCTGCTCAAAGGCTCTGCTTAATGTGGGGGAGGACACAGAAACACCAACCCTGAACAGAAGGAGCTGTTCTGAACTGTCGGGCAGACATGAGTGTGTCACAGATCTCGGCAAAACTATACGAGACTCAGAAAAGAAAGAAATAGGCACAGAATCATAGAAATCATCCTAGCACCTCATTCAGTCCATCCTTTACCAGGGCAGGAGCGTCCAGAACTTCTGCATGGGCAAATATAGCATTAAATGTCCCAACCAACAGGAAACTTCCACCGTGTCCTTTGGGAGGCTGATCTGCAGTCTAATCCATTTCACCGTTGTTGGACAGCTTGCATTGCCCTTCCCTTAATATCTGAATTATTGTCACTCCCTTAGTCACGTTTCCTTGCTCCGGCTTATTGCTCCATGTGCCACTCCACAATGCTTCGTCGTTCTGGATATTGGCAAATATGTAACTTAATGCCAAGTTGCCCTCTTTAAGATAAAGATCATGTGTAAAGAAATGATCAGGTACACAGTTTAAACAAGATTGTTTCTGGACGTCAGGGCTTAATGTATAGATTATTAGTGGGTAGAGAGTTTGGTTGGAAATCGGACAGTAAAAGGAAAGCATAATCTCTGGTATCCAAGATGGAGGGTAATAGGTTTGACGGTTTAAAATACAAGCATTCGGTAAGAGGGTAAGTTGTTCATACAAAAGTTACGCGTAAGCGTGGTTTGCAGGCAGTAGATATGGTAATGAAAGTGTGTTGACCCACGGTGAGTGAGAATTATGGTATCGATAACCCTTCAGTACATACGATCTATCAGAGAAAGGCTTTGGATTCCCATCTCATCGCCGATTCATGATGGCGCTCCGACCCGTCCCTGGTGCTGCCAGCATCTGGTTATGCGCTCCGTGTAGATGTCCCTGGGCCATCTGATGGTGCCTGACACCATGAGGCGCCGCGTGAGCTGGGCGTAGTGCTGACCGATTCTGCAGCCTCACAGCACATGCTCGTTGCAGGGGTCCCAAGCGCCCAGCCCTCCGATGATCAGCATCTCCATCGCCACTGGATTGGATTCCCGTGGGGGAGAGATCCTTTACTAAAAAGCAGGAAACACCCTGCCTCACTTTGCACCCCTACTATGACCACTCTTTTTTTATTTCCCTTGGATCGCTGTCCATTTTGTAATTTATGTTCCTGTTTTTTCTGCAATGGCAATAGGTTCTCTTCCCCCTCCTACGTCAAAAGGGGATGTTTGCTTCAGGGGCTGTGCACGCTCAGTGACATTTCAGATTCAGAACCATCTCTAGATCCATTTTTTTTTTAAATAGAGCATTTTCCCCCTCAACAATAAATAGATTCTGGTGGGAACAGAAGAGCACAAGCCTGATTTTGGCACTTGGTTAGGAAACCACGCTCCACTCCCCGAATGAAGGAAGGTGGATGAACTGGAACAGATGTGTGTTCCCCATGGAAGGATATTGCACACATTATCTCCGCAGAGACAACATTTTTATTCGGAGCTTTCCCAGATTCCTTTTCAAAGCGGCTGTGTACTGTGCCATTGAACTGTGTCCACCAGGAAATGTGTGTAATATTCTGTGCAGGAACTTTTCATGGGATTGTATAAAAGAATACATTTTCCCCTCTGGGCCTTATCCTACATCTAATTATAACCATATTTCCACAGACTCATGAAAGCCACAACAGGCTACGGGATCGCCAGACATCTTCCTGCTCAACCCCAACCCAAGAGGAGATTAGCAACCCTCTGATTACAGTGCAAAGAGCTCAGTGGAAGAAAAAAAAGAGACTGGATCCTTAGGCTTCCAAGAAGCATGTGAGCCCGTGGAAAATCCGTTTTCCTTGTGTATCATGTCTTGGTGCAGACTGCAGTACAGTCACTCTGGGGCACCTTTCTGGCCCTGAATGACCTGGCATGAAAGGAGAGGAGAGAGCTGCATGGGAAGATGGCAGACGGGGAAGCTCCCCACCAAAGGGAGGCCTAATAGGGTGGGTTTGTGAATTGAGTGATGGACTCAGATGTCTAAGCAGCTGGGACTTTTTTCTCATGGGAATGCACAATGGGTGCTTAGCATTCACCTCTCCTTGGGTGTTCCCTGCAACCTAACACCTCCATTTTCATAAGTGCTTTAAGTCACCTCTTTGGGCAAAGGGGCAGAGGCGGGTGAAATATTTGCCCGTCTGGTGTTTTTTAAGGGGCTGTGTTTGCATCGTTTCTCTTATCAGAGAAGCTGCTGGCAGCTGAATCATCTCCTGAGTGAGTGCGTAGTTGGGATGGGTCCGGAGCCATGAAATCCAGACTTGGGCCCAAACTGCCCCAAAGTCAATGGAAACAGAATTAACATTCGGATTCAGATCAGACCTGAGAGTGAGGAGGGCAGTGTAAGGAAAGATAGATCAATCTCTTATTGACATGGGTTTGAGGTACTAATTTCAGCCCTGGATCCCGATCCTGGCCCAAACATCCCCCATGTTCGGTGGAGGAGGTTTGGAACTAGTGATCTGGTTTGGGTCTCTCTCTTGTTTATGCAGGAATGAGCTGGGCATGGAGAAGAAAGGGTGGCTGCTCACATGCACATTCAGAGTTATATTAACTTCATGCAGATCCGAGAGGAACTGGGTGCAGCACCTGAACACACCTCTGCCACCTGCTTCAAAGTTTTTTATGGCCTTTCTGCTTAAGGTAAAGATAAAGAGAAGGGAGATCCATGATCCCAGGGCGAAGCCACACTGGGTGAGAAAACTGAGCATTGCTCCTGCCTGTGCTGCACTTGCTCTGTGGGGAAACAGTCTCCAGGGCTGTCAATCCATCACTTCTCACCCAGAAACTGCTCCCTGCGAGACACTGTGGAGGACTTGCTTCTTATGGCGTTTTCTGACACGACTCTGTTTAATAGTTGAAAATCACGTGCGAGCTTAAAGGACTTTGAAACAAGGACTCCAGGCTGCTTCCCTCTTTCAAAGCACCGCACCTGGCTGTATCTCTTTCTCCTTCTGACTGACGTCCCCCTTGTCTTGTGCTCTGTTTTGCTGGAAGGGTGTGGACCAATTGCTCTGCTATGCTGCCATGCTAATGACTTCTTATTGTTTCTCTGGCTCGCTGACTCAAAGGTTTATGAGAGAAGGCAGGAACAGCCAGGTCTTCAAGACTGTACCTGCAGCAAACAATACTAATTCAAAGGGAAAACAGCTCCGGAGCGCTGCTTGTGATTGGTTATTTTCTAAGGACGCTGGGTGCTGACTGGTTAGTCTTTGCCATGCCCAGTTCACCGAAAGAACCTTGTTGGTCTATAATAAAACACTAAGAAGAAAATTACCCTTTGAATTTCCACCGTGCAGTTCAGCTGAGGACTTTCTAGAGGTTGGCAAGGTTTAATGGAGCTGCCTAGCACACTGGGGCGGTTAGAGAGTACACCCTCAGCTAGAGATGGACAGACTCAGGGACAGAGAAGCCAATGGCCTGGCCCAAGTTCTCTCTGTGGCCTTGTCCACCCACGCAAACTTTTATAGCTATGCTTCACAGTTGGCCATAAAAATGCTCCCTCCATTGCTCCCTTGGCTGCACTGCTGGTGAATTACAGCTACCAACAGAGGCAGCCAGGAAATCAGGGCCAGGGCGCAGAATAGAATCCCGGTCCTCCGTCTCTGCTCTCACCACTAGGCAATGCAGCTTGCCTTTCAGCAGCTGGGAATGGGCTCCACTTAATAGACCAAGAAAGAAAAAGGCCACTGGAGGATAGAGAGAAGCGCTGGGTCTCTCAGTCCTTTCTCTGCCTCCCTCATCAGTGCCCAAATTCCAGCCAGGTATGGGCCGTTTCGTTTATACTATTGCTAGTGATTATCCATCAGAGCTTTAAATCCCTCTTTGCTACTTTCCCTGGCTCTCCCTTCCCGCTTCCTGCTCTGCACTGCTAAGTCTCTGCTGAGAGGGGGTTTTCTCCGATATCCAGCCCAACTCACTTGGACTCCAGTTTCACCACCCGGGTGTGCCTTCAGATGCAAAGGGCTCTTGTCCCAGCTGTTCAGCTAGGTGGCCCTCATTCAGTGTGATTTGCATCAGACATTGGGCTGCGTTTCTTCCAGGACTGTCACATCCCCAGCGCCACGCTGTGTCCCAGACGGGGGTCTGAGAAGTGCCCTGCCGAGTGACCGTATCCTCTCTATTGATTTGTGCTTGGTGATACCCGGTGGTTCCTCGCCTGCCCTTTCATTTCACTGCTGCCGGGCGCTTGCTGGCTGCCTGGCGAGATGACTCATGACTGGGCACTAACTGGGGCTGCTCTCAGAATAGCCAGCAGGGTCAGAAAACCTACCCTGACTCCCCCAGGCACACTGGCACAGTCGGTGGAGTGCGGCTGCTCTGGAATATGTACTGTTGGCAGAAGCTTTGCCCAGGGCTTGGCATCTAAGCTGGGTGGGGAGGGGGCGAATAATGTTCCTGTGGACACAGCAAGCTGCCCCAAGCACCCGTCCTGCACCATGCAACAAGGAGCATTGGATCAGAGAAGTTGTGTAGACCTACCTATTAGAGCGCTGAATGCCCTCCCCTCTGCCGCCCGCCCCAGAGGAAGTGTCAGCTGCTAAACTTATATTACGCTTTGTATTAGCCAAAAAGACGAGATTAAGGTACTAAAGTTCATGCATTTCCCATTTATTACCCCCAGGATTTACTATCTAAATATTGATAACAGCAGAACACATTGCTCACAGGTGCAGCTCTTTGGGCCTCTTTGCCTCCCTGCCTCTGAGATGTGAGATCTCAGCCAAGCCAGTCAAACTCTCCCATGGGATGGGATCTGTGCCCTGCCCCCAGGCCCGCTTGTGCTCCCCACGTTCGGCAGTGCATGGCTTCGCTGTCAGCCCATCAGGATGACCCAAGTGACTTTTTAACCTCTTGACACCTCTCGTGCCTGTATGGCATCGTCTCCTGTGCAGAAAGGGGAAGGCAGCATTTCTGTTTCCCCAGTGAGGCTCGGTAACTCGGCCCCGAAGGTCAAACTTATTCTGAAAAGTCACGTGCAGCTTTTCTCTGCTTGCAAAACTCTCAGCCTCTTACAAAAGACCCTTGTCTTGCAAAACCATCGGTTTTTGGGAAACCTGCTAGACATCAAAACAGAACTCAACAAACAACATGAGTTGTCCGAGCAGTGTGGTCTAGTGACTAAAGGAGGTGAATGAGGGTCACGGCTTCTGGGTTCTGTCTCCAGTTCTGCAACTGACTATCTGCAAGTCACAGCCTTGTTGTGCCTCAGTTTCCCCATCTGTGAAATTGGGATAACAATACCTGCCTCCCAGGGGGAAGGCTTAATTAATTAATAATATGTGTGAAGTGCTTGCAGAGTCTCAATGTCTGTGCATGGCACTAATCTGGACCCCTTTACTGTGGGAGCTGGGCACTTCACAATTTCTACTATTTTCTCCTCACAACTCCCCTGTGAGGCAGGGCTGTGCTGCTACCCCTATTTTACAGATGGGGAAACTAAGGCACAGAGAGGCCAAGTGGTTTTCCCAAGGTCACACAGAATGTCTGCGGTGGGGCAGAACTTGAACCCACGTCCTAGAATAACACTGTAACCACTAGACTAGACCATCTAAATGCTCATCAGCACTCACAGCAAGGGGTGCTGTAACGCAGCCTAAGTCTTTGTGTGTGTGTGTGTTGGTAGCAAAGCTCAGCAGAAGCTGATTGAAGAGAAGCTACGAACCACACAGCTCCTTAAGCCGCGTTCGATTCAGCATAAATATAGCTCGGCCCTGATGCTGCTGATCTCAGCACTAAATGACTTCACGCTGCAGTCGTTGTGAGCGTGTAGCGATTCACAGGACCGGCTAGCTAGCTGGCTTGGTGGCTGGAGAGCCTGGATGCATACACACATGAAATGGCTTCTTCCAGACATCTGTCCTAGTTCGCTGATGACAATGTATTCCCTCTCGTAGCACCTTTCAGCACCATGCACATTAACGCTCTTTTCTCGGGGTGGCCTGGATCCCACAATGAGCAGCACCAGAGGCGCTCATTGCTGTACGACCAGTCCTGCTATTCCTTACTTAGTGCCCAGTCCTGTGGGGTTTTGTCTATCCCTTTCACAATCATTGCATCCACCCCGGAGCTGGAGGACAGGCGAACAATATTGGCGATGAGAAATTTTAGCCCGTATGTTATGGCAAACTCCAGAGATTGCCATCCACATTCGTGCACCATAGCTAGGATCTGAGTCTTTAAGGCCTCATCTGCTCGCACAGAGGTGGAGTTTTCTACCTCTGGAGAGTGATGGGCTGAGTCACGCCCAATGGGATTTGAACTGATGGCTCCTGAAAATCTAAATAGCTCAACCCAGACGCTCTGACCGCAATGCTACCTGTCTGAAATTAGTGCAGCTGGAAATCTCTGCCTCAGCCTGGTGTCTGCACAGAAAAGGCCATGAGGGTCAGAAGCCATGTGTCGCGTGTCCATGGGTTCACTTGAGCTGGGCCCTATCTGATGCTGGTGCTATAATCTGGAGGTTTGGCCTGTGCCCAGATGTACTTCCCAGATTCAAGCTGCTATATTCCAACAGGCTGGTGCTGACCGGTTTGGTGGAAGGCCAGGAGAAGGGAAGGAGCTGTAGAAAATGTCGCTTCTACAATGAAATTAATGGTGCAGGTAGTTCCCCAAATAAGGGAAAGTAGGAAGCCAATTTCCAAAGCCCGAGGCAGGACTAACGGAGGCATGAGGATGGCAGAACTTGGAATTCAGAAGCTTGAATGCTACCAGCCACCCTTTAGCTCCTTCTTCTCCAGCTTCATAATAGAGGTAGGCGTAAAGACTTGATCCCAGTGAAATCAGTGACAAAACTCTCATTGATGTCAATATGGCCAGGATTTCCCTGCACTTCCCTGCACTGGTGCTGGAACCGTTCTCTACTGATTGCTTTGTTTTGCTTTGTTCTCTACTGATTGCTTTGTTTTGGTGTTACTTCTCCGTTTTTAGTTTTTTGTTTAATTCAGTAAATTGCGCTCTGAGGCAGGGGCTGAAACACGCTAGATGTGGTGCTGTTTCCCTCCTGGGCAGGAGAGAAAACCCATCAGCTTGCACCTTCCCTAGGAGCTTAGTGAATATCAATATATAATGTTTCTGATGGTGAACTGATCCCACAGAGGTTTCTATGGTCCAGTTTACTCACCGACTCCGTCCTTGGAACGTTTCACTCCATAAACTGGTTGTGACTATTCATGCTGTCGGTTCTCGTCGGGGTGGTTCCATGCCTTGACTGGATGAGTGTGCGAGCACTTGTGTGCGCCACTCTGAAATGAACTTTCCAAGGGCAGGTCTCAGTTTTGAGGAAAACTTCAAACTGTTTCGTGCAGCACGAGGGCAGGATTGTTCTTCTCCCGTTCTCTTTCCAGGCAGATAACTGGGCCCAGATAACTGGGTCTGTTTGGGCACCATTGTCTGTTTTTCGAAGGCATGGTGGAGGAACACTTTACAGCCCGGTGGGAAACCTCACAGAACTTTATCAGGTGTGTCTGGCTACAGGGGGGTTTACATCAGCCCTTAGTTGATTTCATTAGACAGCAGGAGGCAATTTGAGAGCTGCATGGCATCTACAGCTGGGACATCACATGGGAATGCGATCAACATCACCTGTAAGGCCAACAGTTTGGCCTGTTTTGAGAGTAACAGCTTCTGGGGAGGGAGTGTGGCCTGGTGGGGTTATAACGGAAGCCTGGGAATCGGGACACACGGGTTTTGCTCCATGAGCAGTCGCTGAATCAGTATGATGTTGCCTGAGTTAACCCATGTACATGGGGATCCTAATAGTTACCTCCACAGGGGTTAAAACTTAGTCAGTTAAAGGTTATAAAGCTTTATCTAATCCAAGGCTTATCTGACATGCCCATCACGGTATCTGTTTGCCAGCATGTTCCCTTGGGACTAGATTCTTGGATTGAAAGCCATTTTGGAAGTAGAAATAGCCCAACTGAGAAGTAAATCCAGTTGCCAGGGCTATGGGAGAGCCTTGCAAATTGCATGTGGTGGCTGGGCAGTCGCCAGAGGAACTCAGTATTAGTGGACAGGAGTGGAAGCACTGCAGGATGGAGCATGTGGGAATGTGAGTTGTCGGGAAGGTTGGTGACATCTGAAAGCGAGCACCCAAAACCTGAAGGGAAAAGGTATGTTCAGAGCAGGTGCATCCGACTTCTGACTCAGGGCAGAAGAATCTCTGTTACGTGGCATTGGCTTGACAGAGACTGCGGCAAACCTGTTAAGCAGAACAGCCACCCTGTCTGCAATTTTCTTCTCCTAGGCATAGCTTTCACTGGACTTTGTTACAGTGATGAGCAGTTATCGGGAAGATGGAGGCTAATTCCCCAGAGGGGATACTTTCTTGCTATGACGCTCACCTTTGGACATGTGGCACACACTAAGGCTGAAAAAAAGCAATGGCTTAGTAGATTCGACCCAGAATGTGTGTGCCCCAATAAGGAATGATTTGTATTTTGCAAGCACCAAATCATTCAATGGAGATATTATTTACTATACAGAATATGTTAGCGGGGTCATTCCTAGTTCCTAATTTTCATAACCGTGTGTGCATAAACATAAGTGAAAAAAGGAAGCTTGGGAAATGGAAATCTTGTGTTGCAAGCTTTCTAAGTTCTGACAAACATGCTGCTTTTTAATGATGTCTTGTGCAATTGGTATTTTGGCTAGGAAAACCATACAGACGCAAGTTCACCCTGAAACTTTAGCACCTCCATCAGTGGGTGAGCCTCTCATACATTGCAATTTAATCACAGCAAGCTATTGTCTCCACTGCCTACTTGCGTTTACAGTCTCAATCACATATAGACACACACACACATTAAGAAATCGCATAATTGTTTAGCCAGTCAGTTGGCAAACATGTATACGCTCTTTCTGTCTCTCTCTCTCACTCACACACACAGACATTCCCAATCTGGGATTTGGGTGTGTTGAGAATTTAGAAGGCAAAACTATAAACACTGAAGAAAAGGATCTAAATAGAGACACAGCTGGTGAATTTCCCATAAGCTTATCATCTAAGCTGGTATCTCTAGTAACAGGCCAGGCTCTGATCTCTGTTATGCCGGGGTTTTTGAGGTATGCCTGTCACTTGGAGCGTGCTACAACAGTTTATTACAGGAGGGCTATACACAAGAGATCTATCTGCCTATATGTGTGGGTTGCCAGTAGTTACCGGCACATAAAAATATATAGCGTTGTTCGGCAATTAGTAGGTTCAATAAAGCGGCTTGTGTTATCCAATGCAAATTACTTCCGCCTTAAACAGCTCTTAGCATTGTTTTTGCTAACTCTCTGTGAACACAAAATGACAACCCAGCAAGAAGACTTCTGTCTTGGGGATGCCTTAGCAACCTAATTTTGAACCTACGTGGTTTGAACCCATGCCAGCCAAGACAGGAGGGGAATGCAGCAAGAAAAGACATGGGAAGACAAGATTTCAAGAAGGACCATATGATCAACAGTGTCAAAGGCAGCAAAGAGGTTGAGAAGGATTAGGGTGGAGTACAGGCCCTGGGATCTGGCCAGGACAGGGTAATTAGAAACTTTGGCGAGGGCAGGGTCAGTGGAGTGGGAAGGCAGAAGGCAGACTGAAGTGCTCAGGTACGTTTATAGCCCCACATAAGCATAACTGACAAAGAATTAACGAACCTTTCTAATTCCTGTAGCAAACATACTTCAAAGAACCAGGCAGCATCCAGCATGATGACTGTATGGGCAGGGAGGACAAGACTTGCTAATTACAGTCTCTGATGCGATATCTGTTAGATATTTGGGAAAATGAACCTGGCTACAGAAACAGGATTTGATTTTCTTTTTCTTTTCTCCCCCCCCGGAATTCTAAACTGGTGCCCTAAAGCCATAGAACGTCAAAATGCACGTCTTGGATTTGATTAATTTTGTTTCAGATTCTATGGGAATCCGCCCCTGGTCTCGTCCAGCTGAAGGATTTCTATCATTTCCCGACTCTTCCTTGCAGTCCTCAGATATTCTGGCTTTGGCTTTGTCACACCTCGATAGGAGAACATTCCTGCAAGACTAAGCAATAGGAGGAGGGGATGGGACAGGAATTTCAGTCACAGGTTATGGATTCGAGCTATGGTGAGGAAACTCTAAGATGCAGGAAAATCACAGGTCGCTGACCAGTGGATGGCTCTAGTGACTACGAAGAGGTGATGTATAGAGTTAGGAGGCTCTCATTTGTCATCGCCTGATGTGTAATAAATCTCTAAGAAATAACTCTGGTGTCTCAGCCACGTAATGATTTTCCAGTTCTCAGCACCTACAATGGGATTCCGTTCTGCTCCGATTTAGCCACCTAAATCAGGCTCCGATTTTCAAAGGTGCTCGGCACCCAACATGCTTCACAACTCTTGCTAGCTATGTCTTTCTGTCAGCCTGATCAGGCAAGCCAACAATTGAATGGACCTTGGAGACTAAGCTCCTTCCGGGTCAGCGCTAGGTTGGAATCCAAGTCAGAGGTTGTGGGGGCAACGTGGGTGCAACCTAGGCTATGTCTATTAGTGAGTGCAGAGAGGATTTCAAACCAGACAGCCAATTCATTAGGGAGGGAAAAGAGAAAGGCCTAAGAGCCCCCCCACCAGCTGTCGACAACAGCTGGAGCACGTTGTGTACACTAGAAATGTTCCACCGCTATCTACACGCTGACGAAGACTGGCGTGATCTCGACAAGAAGTGCTGGTTTGGTTATCTGCGCCCCATCGTCCCGGCGCTGAAGGATAAACACAGGTGACTGCACTTCACCTGATCCTTAGTGTACCCCTTCACACACCCAGGAGAATGCAGGCTCGCTGCCCAGGGCCCAAGTGTCATGTACACCAAGCCCCATGGCAGGGCCAAACGGCAAACACGGATCAGGCCTTTGGCGTGTTGAGCTGTCGCTGAGTTAGTTTACATTCAGTGGAAAGTCTGAGAAAGCTCTTTTCATGCCACTTTGCAAAAAGCTCAAACCACCCCCGACCCGTTTCCAGCTGGCTCTTTCCCGCCCCGCGGGCACCGTCCTTACATTCTGGTTAGAGGAGATAACTTTCCAGTTATCTAGGCCTGAGACACGCAGCTTGAAATGTCAGTGATGAATGGAGGGAGGTTCGCTCAGTTGAACGGTGCCATTAGCATTGCGGGCAACAGGGTCGCTAATGGTTGTGGTCTCACAACAGACCCCGTGCTGGTGACAGCACTGTCCTGGCTTCCCGGGAGATGGAAAACTTTGCGTTCTCCATTTCTAGCACTACATTAGTACATCATTACAGTTGCACCTGGAGACTGCAGCCAAGATCATGGCCCCATTGTGCTAGGTCTTTGCAAACACAGAGTGAAAGACAGTCCCTGCCTTGAAGGGCCTGCAGCCTAAATAGGCCAGGCAGGCAAAGGGAAAAGACATACAAAGCAAAGTGAACAGCGAGGGCTAGCAGCTGGCAGGAGCGGGAGGACCTGATAAGACCAAGGCTGTGGGAAAGGAAAGGGCAGAGAAGGAGAAGTGTGGAGGGGCGGGGAGCACAGAAGGGAGTGTGAAGCTGGGAACAGAGTGACAGTGAGGCAGCGGGTGGGAGGAGCCCAGAGCAAACAGCCAATCAACAAACAGAATGTCTCTGTGCCTTCCTCACTGTGGTATATAAGCACCGTCAATAGACCTCATGCAGCAGGCTTGCTACCCTAGAGTCCTACCCGTGGCCTGTTCCCTTGTGCCTCTGTTTTCCCTGGGGTGTGAGCATTTCCCTCTGTCTCGATGGGCCCATGCCGTCCCTGATTTCGCCACCCCCGCTGTCCACCCAGGGCTGTGTTTGGGATGAAGCTGTTTGAGCTACTGACAGCACACAGAGGGGGCAGGGTTGTATATATTTAAAAGGGTCCCACCTCTCCTCATATGGTGAAATCAGGCTAACGAGAGCCAATCCCACTTGAATGAGAGCCTCTTGCTCCACCGGCTCTGGAGACGGGAGCGCTCTTGCTTCGGGCCCCAACGTGCAGGGTTTTCAATCTCACGAGTATTTTCTTACCTGCAAAGGAGAAATTCAAAGTAAATAGAAGATGCCGGGGCATGTCGGGTGACTCACAGCCTGTCGTTGCACCTGTTTCACGTGCTGCTCAGGGGGAACTGGCATCTGTTGGCCCGTCGAATTCCAAGGGGGCTTGAGTGCCACAGTTTGGTAACAGGGTCTAGAGCTTGGCATTTCCTTGGAGTCTCCCTGTCCTCCGGGTTTGGCTTTAAGTGGGGACTGCACCTGGGTTTAGGCTGCTGAAGTAAGAGAGGACACCTCAGTTTAGTCAGTCGCCACTTGGCGCCTCCAGACAGAGCCTCGCCTCTAGGCCCACCTACAGCAATTCCGGGCCCCCGGGACAAAACAGACCCGTCCTGCCTCTTTCGCCCATGGCCCTGCCCACAGCCCAGTCCTGCTCTGCCCCCCTCCCCACCCCCTCCCATTTGCTCCTCCCCCCATTCCCCCTTTCCCCAGGAGGTGAGAGACAGCTGGGGGGAAGGGGGAGGGACTGAGCCGGGGGAAGGGACATGAGAAGCGTTACTCCTGCGCTGAACGCATATCTTCCACAAAGTACGGTTGTAGTCAGAAAAGTGGCTGTTAAAATCATACGTTGGGATTCACATTGCAGGGGGGCAGAGGTCATAAGGTTAAAGTAGGAGAAAATTGGAAAGAAACTCTGAACTCTCCGGATTCTTCTGCACGGTCATCCTCGCCAAATCTGGTCAGTTTACAAACGAGGGTGATTTTTCTTACTGTCCACGTGGGATTTGAAAAATCTGGCCCTTCTTGTTACGCCTCGTCCGTCCTCTCCAGTGCCATTGGAACTCAATTGATGCACAGGTGAGAGCAGAACTCCGCTTGCTCTCCCGTGGCTGTGTTGGTGCTACATGGACGAGGAACAGTAATAGTTTGTGTTTGTCAAAAAGATACACAGGACCCAGACAAAACAGGGACTTGATTTTTGCAGCACAATGTGTAGCTGTTCCCGTGCAAAATGTTGTTATTGATTTATTGTGTCCAGAGGCATCGGTCAAATCCCTGGGTGCTAGGTGCTGTACATGTATATCACAAAAACGTGGTTCCTGTCCCAAAGAACTTACACTCTAAATACATCTCTCGTATTTGGAGGAGGTATCATTTCCCCTTCCCTATACGCAGCAGTAAATCACTCCACAAGCAGGGGACAATGGATCAGACAAAATGATCTGTTGAATCTGATGGTCCCATTGTTTCTTTCCTTAGCTGCACTTTGATCTGATTTTTCAAAAATGCCTCTTCTTTGCTTCTTTATAATTCACAAGTGAAGCAGGGAGTGTTTCCTGACATTAAACTTTATATTAAGTAAGGGGCATGAGATCTTCACAGACTAATGAAAAATCATTCTGGAATTTATGGAGAACGTATCCCCAATTCCTGTCCGAATGTGCTTTTTAACTTTTGAAGGTTTTTGTTTGGTTTTGAAGATATTTCTCCACTTTGCATTGTGACTTTGATCTCCTATCTGCTGAATTCAGCATTTTTTAAATGCAGTATAAATATAGCCCACTAACTAACAATGCAACTAAAACTGGCACTCCAATGTGGTTTGTGTGATAGTTTATGGCTCTTTTTTTGTCTTTCATTTTTAATGGATGATACATCTTGTGATGAAATGTCTATCAGATGTTGGTGGACTATCACATGTACATGCCTGCCCATGTATGAGGGCACAGAGGCATCTGCTGACCAGATTTCTTTATAACTTGAGAAGATTTTATGCAGCGTGATGACCAGGTGAAAACAGGTCTTTGTGGCTAGGTACGGAGTCTGACAATGCTCTGATCTTTTACAGAGACTGGAGGGAAGAAAGGGAGATAATTAAAGCCATTCAGAACATCTGTGCATGCGATGAATATGTGGAAACCCTGAAAGACCATCACAAACTGGAGTTACAAAGTGGGGTCCAAGAAAGGTAAGATGTTATCAGCTGTCGCTTTCTGCCCACCGTGCATGTGTCCAACCATCTATTCTGACAACTGCAGGCTAGGATGCCTTGTGAGAACTACTGCTGTTCTTTGTATTGCAATGGCACCCAGAAACCCCAGCTGAGTGTGAGGCCTCACTGGGCTAGGTGCTGTACAAATATCTAATGAGAAAGAATGCTTCCTCACAATCAGATTCAGGGTGGGAGGGAAAGCAGAGGCACCGAGAAGTGAAATGACTTGTGTAAGGTTACTGGCAGATTACTTGTTGTGTCCCTAGGCCAGGGTCCTCTCCACTGGACCATGCTGAGTAGAGAAGGCTCCAGAGATCCAGGATTCCATGGGTCTATTCCTTCTTGTTTTGTAATTTGACACACTTTTAAATTGCCCAGTGGTTGTGATGTGCCGTTGGTCTGACTTTGACTCCTTAGAGCAACCCTAACCAGAAGCATATGGGTCCATCAAGCCAAAATCAGACACGACTTCCCCCCACCCAACCTCTTTAAAAGGATGGATCCAGTGTCTATGAAAAGCCCTGAAGGCTGACGATTTCTCTTAACCCACAGTGCAGGGATGCCTCTTACATTTAACAAGGGCACCATGATCAGGAAGCTGACAGCTCCCAGTGTACTTTTGGGACATGCCCAGACATAACCCTTCCCTTTGCTGCAGTGGTTTTAGGATAAGCCGCTATCTCAGTCACCAGACCCTCCTCCTCCATTTGAGAGATGAGATTGCAAACGGGCAGGTGGAGGGGCCAGGTGTTCAAACAAAGCCGTACATGTCTCAAGCCTGTTACTCAAGAAAGGAGCATATTTCACTTTCCAGGGTTACCAGCAGAGCACTTTGGTTTGGAGCTTGTTGGAAAATAGTATCTTGTTCCTCTGAAAAGTTTCAATGAAAACGAAATATACTAAGTTTTGGCAACAATTTTCTCCAAACATTTTCAGGCTCTTGTAAAACAAAAAACAAAACAAAACAACCTTATTATTATTACTATTATTTTATTTTTTGCTATGGAAAAGGCAACTTATAAATTTTGCCTGCTTATCAAAACCTAAACCATCACACCATTTTCCCCTGTTGTTTTGCTGAAAACCTGAATATTTTTGATGCAAATGCCATTTTTTTCACAAAAATCTCCTCCATTTTGTCCAAAACCCATCTTTTGATCAGAAAAAAGTTTTCACAGAAAATGTTTGACCAGCTCTATTCAAAATGTTTGGGGCAGCCACCAGGCAGGTTCCCCCTGCTGTTCTGCCTATATCTCTAACTTTTAGATGGTGGAACTTTAGATGATGGAATGTATTTAATGCCCAGATATGTAAGTGTTTCACAAGAGGTTTTAAGCCACGGGGGCGCTTGGCTGCATAACAGGGTAACTCACCCCCTGGCTCGGCTTTTATGGCTCTGCTTCTCCGTAATGCACAGTGGCGACAGTATGTGTTCTTTTGAAATGATATAATGGTGACTACGCTTTGCTTCTAGAGATGGCGCTCTTCTTAAAGGCACAGCGAAGGGATTGTGTGTTTGTCATTAGAAGTTACCAACAGGACTTGCTTGGGCTAGTCCCGTATTTATTTGTAAATGTTGGCTGGTTTCCAGAGAGAGCTGTTTTCTCCTGGTATAATATTAAACCTCCAGACCCTTTGTTCCCAGGAACTGCCTAGATTCGGGGGCCCTTGACATACCGATGGAGAGAACTGCCCGATCTGTCCCTTGCCACACAAAGGGACAGGCCAATTGGCTCCCCACCTGATCTCCTTTGCAGAGTGTGGGGAAGGAGAATAAATTCATACCGCTGGAACACTCCAGCCAGGCATTGTCTGGGAAGTTGTTACTATTTTATTGGGGGTTTTACTGAGAGCGAGATGGGTATTTGCAACCACCTTGTCAGAGTGAGGAATTATAGCCTGCCACAATGGAAATAGAACTAGTTTGGGCATCTCTAAATGACCTGCTTTATAAGGGAATGAGCTTGCCAATGCCAACAGGGGGTTTCCAATCTACAACGTGCTGCTAATGTGCAATGAATTTTTCTGACAGGTGGCAGCCCTTCCTTAGGCATGACTTGCACATGCTGTTCATGGAATGGGAAGCCTGGGTGTTCCCAGAGAGCACCATAGAGAGCTGATTTTCCCCAAGGCCACCTGAGTGACACTATTTGCATGACGTGGATTTTGAAAAGGTTTCTGTTTTTGTACAGGTCCGGAGACTGGTGCAGATCCTCAGCAGGTGTAAATTAGGTTAATGCAACATATCAACCCACATGCTTCAGAGCACCAGCCAGCCTCTAACTACGGGGGTCAGGAGGAAACCTACTGTGGGCTTCTTCTCCTCTTTCCTCTGACGCATCTGGTATTGGTCACCTACAGAGACAGGCCACTGGACTAGATGGATCATGCGTCTGATCTGGTCTGGCCATTTCTGTGGTCCACTGAAGTCCACTGAAGTTATAAAGGAGCCAGCCCTGATTTATACCAGGAGTGTAGCAAGTTTTGTGTGATTCCTGTGAGTCACATGCTCTCACAGCTCCAGTGCAAGCCAGTGGCCAGAGCACCAGACTGTCAATTGGAGGGAGGGCTGGGTTCTAGCCCCAGCTTTTCTACTGACTCACTGGGCAATCTTAGGGAAGTCCTGTCATCGCTGCCTCAGTTTCCCCATAACTAAAGTGAGGATAGTGACGCTTTTGCCTTTGTAAAGTGCTTGGAAATGTCTGGAGGAAAAATGTTCAGTTACTATGGGTTCATTATTACAATTCGGGGGGGGGAAGGATGAATTCCACAGAGCCTTTCAAAAGTCTACTCATAAGGGCAATATGGCTGTGACAATGTTCCTGAACTGGCACATTTTCCGGCCCGCTCTGTGAAACGTTCGTGGTTGAAGGATTGGGTTTGTAGCATTTAGGACTTCATGGAACAATGGACACAATCCTGGTGGTAACCTCTCAACCCTTGCAGGAGGCAAGCCCACTTCCATGCGGGTTGCTAGGTGGGTAAAGGCCGCAGATGAAATGTTCTGCCCTGCGTGGCCAGTAGAAGTCTCTTGGCACGTTGTGTGACAGTTGGGTGAGTCAAAATTGCCTCTTCAGCCCCTCTGCGATGCAGAGCGCCGAGCAGTTGCTGTTCACCTAGAGTTCAGGGTGGTGCCTGAACAGCTGTTTCCTCGTCTGCCTCTCCCGCTCTTGTTATCCGTGCGCTGTCGGGGCAGATCCTCAGCAGGCGTGAATGGCAGAGTTGGCGTGAATTGGCAGAGCGTCACTGGATTCAGCAGGTGTCAGTGGAGCTGTAACATTTGACACCCGCTGAGGATCTGTCCCGTGTAATACAGTGTTTCCGGACAGCTGTGGGGAAGTGCCAGCCTCTCTCCTCCTTTTGAGATTGGGCTCCTTGGCCTTCCCGCCCCTGGTCCCTCCCCCAGCTGTTGGGCTAGCTGTTGGGCTCCTTGCGAGGGGCTGGGTCCTGTTGTTGTGCCAGTGGTTTGCTGTGACATTACAACGCAAACGCTGGGACAGGGTGATGCAGATGTCTGGGGCTCAGAGTTGATAAGATGCTCGCAGCCCCTGCAGCTCCCCGTCTACACGCTCGGTTTGCAAGAGTCAAACGCAGCAGAGGAGAATGGGAGTGGGAAGGCAGTGCGGGTTTCCAGTCCCCAGGAGCTGGTTCACATGCACTCAGGGCTAGCCTTTCAGAAATGCTGAGCCCTCGCAGCTGCCATTGACACAGGAAGACCGGTGGGTGCTCAGCACTGAGGAAGAAAAGGGCCTGTACTGTCTCGACAGCACCTCTTTCATTTAGAAAGGGCCCAGCTACCGGGACGCTGAGCTCTAGCGCGCTCCTGGGACATGCCCGGACACAAACCATTCCCTTTGCTGTAACTGCGGAGAAGAGATGCCTCACTTACAGTGTCTCCTCTTGCACCTAAACTAGGAGTTTGGGAGTAGGCATGGGGAGTGCCCCATAGGATGACTCCCACACAAAGTCCACGTCTGTATTCCTCAGGGGAGGAGGCAAAAATAAATAGTGACTTCCTGAGCTCTGCGCGGAGCTGAGATTTAGTGTACATTCTTGAGGGTCAGGACCATGTCTTTCCTATCTTCCAGGAGGCGGCTTCCATCTCAGACACTCAGAAATAAAGGACAGGGAACGATTGAAGACTGCCGGTTAGTTTACCAAATGCTGAGTACACAGAAAATCTTCCTGGAGCCCTAATAAGCAACATTATACTAATGAAGCTTGGCGAGAATAAATGTCAGAGCGGCTAACGATGATCAGAATGAATTTCTGGAAGCATTTCGGAAGGTCTTCCTTGCCCCATGTGGCTATTCTGCAATACAATTACTTTCTAAGTGGGCTGTTATTCTAGTCCACTTCCCGTTGTCTTCTACGGCTCAGCCTTGCTTCCATTTAGCAATCTCTCTCCGTAATGCTGCTGTTCTGTAGAGGGAACTTATTTGGTTGTGAAATCAAACAATGCCATTCTGGAAACGCTGCCATCTTCCAGCCTGCCAGATCTGATCCGAATCCAAGCCCACAGGAGTCAGTGCAAAGGTTCCCATTGACTCCAATAGGTTTTGGATTAGAGGGGAGTCTGATATTAGCCTGTGGTTTTGAAGGCCTGGATTCAATTCCTGGCTCTGCCGCAGACGCCATGTGGGATCTTGGACAAGCCCTCTCTGTGCCTCGGTTCCCCATCTGTACAATGGGGATAACAGCACGGCCCTGCCTCAGGGGGTGGGTGAGGGTAACTAAATTAAAGAGCACATGTGCTCAGATACTAAGGTAACAGGGCTGCCATAGAGAGAGAGATATGTGGAGCCAACCTTCCATGTCAGAGATGTACAAACCCTCACCTACATGGAGATATTTTCATTTCTAACTTCAGTGAACATTGCTTTTTTGTTAAACTTGTCCCTTAAACATCATCTGTGATGCCTAAGGCTAAGCACCCTCCTTGCAGTGTCTAGGACTGTTCCCCTGCTTTCTCTCACACACCGCTCTGATTTTGTCAGAGGCTTCCCCCAGCTCAGCAGAGCCCTTTAAATAGGTGCTGAATTTTAACCACTTGCGCTTAGGTCCCACGTGTGCTTGATTACTTTGCTGGTTTGGGACTTTTCGCTCTGTCTTGGTGATGAGCACAGTCCGACTAAGTAGCCAAGTAGATAGACAGATCCAGCTGGTGATAACTGACTGCTCTCTGACCAAGATCTGGTAAGATGTCATTTTGTTTGGAAGAATTCACAGTTCAGACAAGGATCGTTGAAATGAACACATCTCCACGCTCCGTGCTCTTTGATGCATATTTTACGGAGGGATTTTGTTTGCTGAACCATTCTTCTACTCTGCGGCCACTTCCCTCAAACATTCCTCAGTGCTGGAGCATTAAACAGCATTTGGGTGGGGGGGATAAGCCAGTGTTAACAGAGAGGGATACCAGAATAATGGGGAAAAGACCAAAAAAGCAAAGCTGCCAGATACGTGGTTGAAGCTGGGCTAACACAACTCAAATATTCCCTATTGAGTCTTGGAATCTGAGCGCTGCTCTCCTCCTTTTTCTTGGAGAATACAGATCTGGGATGCACGTGCTTTTGTTCAGGAGTTTTACATGGGGTCACTCCACCTGCCTGCTCCGAATTTCCTCTCTCTCTGATGGAAGGGGAAGCACTGTAACCGAGACGTGGGATTTCTCACCCTCTGCAGTTACAGCAAAAGGGGATGGTTTATGTCCGGGCATGTCCAGAGTGCCTTAGAAGCTCGGGATTATTCCCTACCGTTTGTTCCCTGGAGCTTCATCCAGTCTAGTTTTAGTCTCTTTGCTGTGAGCGGAGCACTGGAGAAAGGTACAGAATTGAAATTTGGGGCGGGGTCTGGCCCTCCACAGTGGGCAATGCAGGTGTTTTTCTGCCGACTCTGATCTTTCCCCCAGTGCGAATTTAGCCCTTCCGATTGTGAAGGAAACCTTCTGGATGGCAAAAGCTTCAGTAAACTCACATAGCTGCATAGCTGGCACTGGGACAGGGGCCGAAGGATTAGCTACTGATAATACAGTGCAGCCTCTGCTAGGGTCAATGCTTTCTGGACAGATTCCTGCTCTTAGAGACCACCTTCAGGCACACCGCAAGTATGGACAGAGATGGTGATTACATTTGGGTTCTGTGACCACTAACTGCACAGGACCACGGGCCTCAATTTTCAAAAGTGACGTGATTTGGGGTGCTTTAATTTTGGGGGGGACCCAGGCTGAGCCCTGATTTTCAGGCAGCGCTGAGCATCCAACCTCTGCAAATCGGGCCCCTTTGAGGTGCCCCAAGATGCGGCTTCCCATATTGAAGCACCAGATGTGACTAGATATTTTTGAAAATGGGGGCCTTGGAACCGAGGGCTTGTCTAAAGCAAGGGGAAGTGCCCCAGGATAACTTGTCTAAGGGTGTAGTTAAACTAGCACAACCCCCTAATGTGGGCACGCTGTGCTAGTGCCCAAAGGGGCTCTCCCTGGTGTGAGCAACCCGCGTGATCTGCGACACCACAGCGCATGCACGTTGAGGGCAGCTCAACTTGTGCAAGAAAGGCCAGTACGGAGAGGCTCCAAGCTTGTCTACGGTGCGGGCTGAACTCTGGAGAACACGTGCTGAGAACACGAGTGCTGGATTCCCTAGAAGGGGGGAAAGAAACCCCAAAACCCACAGCGCCATAAAAATATCAATCATGTGTAAACGTCCGTACAAAGTTGATTTTCCCTGGTATTTTCTCACGCTCCGAAGTTGGCAGCAGGCGCCAGGAAGCGATGTTGGAACTTGTCGGGCCATCCCTTCAAGGCGGTTTATCTCCACCATCAAGCCTCCGAGCGGGGAAAGCTGCAAGTAGAGACAAGGGTGCTCCTACTTGCGACTTTCTATGGCGTCAGAGCAACATGGGCTGAGCTGGTGCCCCGGGGGCAGATCACACACATACTGCCAGGCCTGGTCATGCAAAGCACAGGCAAATCCTCCATCGTGGTGAGAGGAGACCGAAGCCCACCAAGGCTCTAATTATAACCACCCAGCGGTTTAGGGAGCAACTTCCTGCCTCCTGTTTCCAAGGAACATTGCCTGTAAGGAAGCAACCACGGGATCTCTTTGGGCCAGCTCCTAAAATCATTCACCCCTGAGGTGAATAACCCAGAGGGACCTCGGATCCACGCCACTCACCCCTGGGGCCACCCTAAGAGGAGCTCCTTGAAAATGGCTAACGAGCCCTCCAGTAAGCTGCGTGGGCCATGCCCTAGCTGTCTTGGCCAGTGGCTCTGAGCGCTCTCAAAGGGTTGCTAGTGAAAGCTGGGCCCGTTATTCTCATGAGTCAATTCTCTCCTCGCTAGAGATTGATGAGGTATCCGCCCATTCTCTTGGCTGATCGGAACGGAGCGCCGAGCGCTCAGGGCAAGCCTGGCTAATTAAAGCAATTAAGCATCAGGATGTTTCCCTTGCCTCAGACTTGTCCCAATTAACCCATCGATTTTAAAAACAAGCAAGCTCTTCCCCACCCGCATTCCCAGCTGCAGAGTCTACCCTGGATTAGCCAACAGATTTAAATGTAAATATGAAGCGCTCCCTCCTCAGCCCCTGGCCTGGCTAAGAAACACTGATGCCAAGATGTCATCCTCTTCTCATAGACTCATAGACTCATAGACTCATAGGTCAGAAGGGACCAATATGATCATCTAGTCTGACCTCCCGCACAAGGCAGGCCACAAAACCCTACCCATACACATTTATAACAACCCCGAACCCATGACTGAGTTATTGAAATCCTCAAAAGTGAGATTTGAAGACCTCAAACTGCAGGGAATCCACCAGCAAGCGACTCATGCCCCATGCTGCAGGGGAAGGCGAAAAACCTCCGTGGCCCCTGCCAATCCGCCCCGGAGGAAAATTCCTTCCCGACCCCAAATATGGCGATCAGCTAAACCCTGAGCATGTGGGCAAGACTCACCAGCCAGCACCCAAAAAGGAATTCTCTGCAGTAACTCAGTTCCCATCCCATCCAGCATTCCCACAGACCATTGAGCAGACTTATCTGCCGATAATCCAAAATCAATCGCTCAAATTAAACTATCCCATCATAACATCCCCTCTATAAACTTATCAAGCTTAGTCTTAAAGCCAGATAAGTCATTTGCCCCCACTACTTCCCTCGGAAGGCTATTCCAGAACTTCACTCCCCTAATGGTTAGAAACCTTCGTCTAATTTCTAGTCTAAATTTCCTAATATCCAATTTGTACCCATTTGTCCTCGTGCCTATATTAGTACTAAACTTAAACAATTCCTCTCCCTCCCTAACGTTAATCCCCCTGATATATTTATATAGAGCAAGCATATCCCCCCGGAGCCTTCTTTTGGCCAGGCTAAACAAGCCAAGCTCTTTGAGTCTCCTTTCATAAGGCAGATTTTCCATTCCTCGGATCATCCTAGTAGCCCGTCTCTGAACCTGTTCCAGTTTGAATTCATCCTTCTTAAACATGGGACACCAGAACTGCACACAATATTCCAGGTGGGGTCTCACCAGCGCCGTATATAACGGCACTAACACCTCCTTCTCCTTGCTGGAAATACCTCGCCTGATGCATCCTAAAACCGCATTTGCTTTTTTAACAGCCATATCACATTGGCGGCTCATAGTCATCCTGTTATCAACCAATACCCCAAGGTCCTTCTCCTCCTCCGTCGTTTCCAACTGATGCATCCCCAACGTATATGTAAAATTCTTATTATTAATCCCTAAGTGCATGACCTTGCACTTTTCACTATTATATTTCATCCGATTACTATTGCTCCAATGTACAAGGTGGTCCAGATCTTCCTGAATAGCATCCCGGTCCTTCTCCGCCTGTCCCCTCTTCCCCGGGCCGAGCCCCTGCCTAACGCTGGATTCCACCGATGTCACGACAAAGAGACCCTGCTCCCTTCCCCACTCCTCCAGCCCCAACGGGTGCCCACCAGCTTCAAAGTAAGAACAAGTCCTTCCGTGGTAGGCAGGCGCTGGGCAGCAGGGTGCAAGGGTCAGGAGCTCCATGTTTGGTTTTTAATGTTGGATTCATGTGGCCCTACAAGCTGCAGTGAGGGGTTCCCAATCTGTCCCCCTCCCATTCACTGGGCTCGGAGGACAGTCTGAGCCAGATCAAAGCTTTACATCGATCTTCTCCATCAAGAGCCGTGCCAAACGCTCTGCTCAAACGCTGCCCACTGCCCCGCCTTCCCCCCCAGTTTCAGAGATTTGACCCTGCCTTTTGTGTTCAGGCTTGTCTCAGAGAAAACCTCCATGAGGCGCTCAGGGGGAAGCAATGCATTTAGGGGGCATCAATTCACCCGGGCTCAGGCAGATCTTTCCCCGATCCCCTTTTCTCTGCATCCCCCTGCACCCAAAAGGGGAACATTGGCCTCTGGGCACGCCAGGGGCCAGGGCGAGACACCCCTCACTTTTAGGAGCTCTCCATTCAGACACAAGGTTGGGAAAAAACCCAGGGTTGAATCCTTGGTTGCTCTCAGATCACCCTCCCTGTAGCTGAATGGGCTGAGGCAATGATGGTTCTAAGCCAACCCTCTGTGGCCTCCAATTGTAGAGCTCCACAGGTCCTTGGCATTAGAGAAGGCACAGGGCTGCTGTGCCCTCCGCTGGCAGGACTGTTCTGCCAGCCAGAGCTAGGCTGAGGAGTGAAGATTCCCCAGCACGGGCGTTGTTGTAACAGACGGCTATAGAGCCTGTAACGTATATGTGCCCCGAGGTCATTGTTGAGTAAACTGCACACCAACATAGAGACTGCTCAGGCACCAGACAGTCATTGCCCAAACCCAGCTGGTCCCGAACGTTGAGCTATCTGCAATGGAAGCTTGACAGCAGACCTCCTGACCGTCAAGATAACGGAATCTGCTGAATCACAGAATATGCCCAGCAACAGCAAGTCACTCCAAGGCGTGTCACTTGCCGCAGGCGGGCAAAAGTCCCCTCCACAGGCGTGGGACTTGCTGGTTGGACGGTAACCAAAACGTCACTTGGTTTAAGCAAGCAACATGCTGGGGTGGAGAGATATATAAGGTTGTCAGGAGAGAGGCAATTGGACGAGCCACGCATCACAAGGGGTGCACCAGAATCGCACCGCAAAGACGGCCTGATCAGCCATCGTTGCCTCTCCCCAGCTCGCTGCTCAAAAAAAAAAAAAAGATAGGGCATTAGAGCTGGTAACCTGGGTGTGAATGCGATAGAGGTTCCCCCTGGAGGAAAACCAGTAACCAGGGTGTGAATGCGATAGAGGTTCCCCCTGGAGGAAAACCAGTAACCAGGGTGTGAATGCGATAGAGGTTCCACCTGGAAGAAAACCAGTAACCAGGGTGTGAATGCGATAGAGGTTCCACCTGGAAGAAAACCAGTAACCAGGGTGTGAATGCGATAGAGGTTCCACCTGGAAGAAAACCAGTAACCAGGGTGTGAATGCAATAGAGGTTCCACCTGGATGAAAACCAGTAACCTGGGTGTGAATGCGATAGAGGTTCCCCCTGGAGGAAAACCCGGGAACGTAACATAAAGAGTAAGGAAATTTGGCCATAAACTTTTATTGTTTTTGTTGCAACTGAGTTCATCCATCTATGCGCCCCCCCCGTCTGAAGCGAGGAATACAAACGAACCAAGACAGGAGTTTTTAACCCCTTGTCACCACAGGCGTGAAGCCTTAGCGACAGGATGAAAGGCACCCTTGGAATGGTACAGAGATTTCACTAGGGCCGAGAGCCCCTAGTGTTTTCTTCTGTCCCTGCTAAGCAAAAGCTGCTTTAGCAAAGCAGGGTGATGAGTGGTATGACGCGGGTGATATGACACGACTCATTGGCAAACCACTTGGCCAGGCCAGGGGTGCGTGCGTGGGTGGGTGTGTGAGGGCCACATGCTGCAGCTGCGAGGAAAGTCCAGCAGAGTTGTTGTGGCAGGACAACGGCGGGAAGGAGTCAGCTTTCCCCGGGAATCCGCTGCTGGGCTCCAGCCAAGAACACTCTGTTATCAATAGAGGAAGCAAAGTTCAGCGGTACCTTCCCCGCTGCCATTGCTGTTATTTACAGAGCTAGCCAGCTGCCAGCAAGTGAGCAGGAGGGTGCGGGGAGACGGAGAGGAGCTGGGATGGGGACAAGGAGAGGGAGTGGGGAGGAGGTGACCAGACAAGAGAGAGCCAGAGAACAGAGATATAATGTGACACCGAAGCAGGGATGTCCCAGGATGCACCCTGTCTACACCAGCAGCATCTAAAAAACAAATACCTGAGCAGCAGCACCCAGATCCTCTCCCCCTATTTGCAACTGGAGAGCAAGTGGCTATTGCCTCCTCTTCTGAATGGGGGGCAGGTTGGGCCTTCCTGAATGCCTGGGCAGTGTGACCTCGGAGCCACGCACTCCAGGGTTCTAATCATGGCTCTGCCATGGACCTGCTGAGCGCCCTTGAGCAAGTCACTTAGCCTCTGCAGCCAAACCCCTCAAGGGCATGGGTGCCTGTTTCCTCGTGTGGAGAACGAGGTGGTGCCCGTGGCTCGATTGTGAAGGGGGAAGGGTTCCATATTGGGTAGGTGCAGCCGGCACCAGCTCTCCGCTGTTGAATTTCCAAGGACCTAGATAATCCTACCTTTCTGGCTGACACGCTGTGAAATGCATCCCCACCGAGACTGCAACAAACCTGTGGCCACGCCTGACTTCATGAGTGTCACTAGGCAGCACACCACGGCCAGTGGGAACATCACGTGCAGCAGGGTGGCGAGGATGTGCACCCGCAGCGTGGCGCCTCACCACCTGATCTGAAGGGGAAGCTTCTCTAGCTGCCAGCAGGCTAGGGCCTATGACCCACAGTTGAACGCCCCCGATTCCATCCAGTAGAGGGCAGCAGCACAAATATGCCCTAGCCAGGTCATTACACTAAACACACAGACACGTGTACCTCGCACACGGCAGCGAGACACACGGTCGCACAGACTCCATATGCAAGACTGTAAGCACACCCTTGTCTGTGTGCACATCACCAAATGCATTGCTGGATCTTCATAACCCAGGCATGCATGTCGCCCAGGCTAGACTCCTTTGCTGCTCCAACGCAGGGCCACAGGTAACACCGCTGGCTGAACCCTGCTTTCGGAGTGCAGCGTCTGTCTCCTGCCCCCTGAGTGCTTCAAGGCAACGGTTTCTCACAGGTTTTACTGGGTATCTAGACCTGGAATTTGACAGACAGGAAGAAAAAAATAATAAAAGGGACTGTTTTGATGGCAAGAAATCAAACATCCTTCCGCACCCCTGACCTTCATTGTCTTCAAAACGAGACAGCTCCACTACTGAGAAAACGTGATAAGAATTGTCAACAGTGACCTGGTGTGGCTGCTGCTCGCCCAGGGCACGGTGCTGCGGGCTTAGCGACCTTTCGGCGGAGTGCTAACAGCTCTCTTGCTGCAGGCACTGCCGGGGTTTGTTTATTTGTTTTATCTTCTCCTGTGCACCCCAGCAGGCTGATTCACACCCACCCACCCACCCCCCGTTCCACCTTCGTGGCTAAAACTGCTGGCGTTCTTAAGCGCAGGGTCATTTCTGGCTTTTCTAAAACACACTCCATACTCAGGTCTGTGCAGATCAGGACTGGGACCATGGGGAAGCAAGGCTGGACAAAGCACTCTGGATTCATTATCACCCTTTTCTACAATCTCTCTGGGTGCAGATGCCTACCGCTAGCTCTGGGTTTTGCCACGTATGGGCATACATCTTTCATCTGTCACAGCATGGGAATTGCCCTCTGGTCCCCCCATCTCCTCCTCATATAGCTACTCTGAAAGCCTGGGAGTGCCATCCCGGAGCAGGACAATGCTGGTTGGCTGGCATGGCTATACCATTCCCTCCAGCGTCACTAGAGTGTGGGAGCACATGGTTTGATTGGGAGGTGTCTTTGGCAATGAGGGAATGGTGGAGCCGGATGTGCCGAGCTGGCAAGAATATCCTCGGAGCCAGCTGAGACTGCTGGAATGACCGTCCTCACTCAGAGTGGCTTTTCTTTCCTCCATTTCAGTGGTGTTGGAACAGTTTTTCCAGTGCGGCTGCTGAAAGCCATTCAATAAAACTGTGAACCTCCATATGATGGAAACTTCGCCGCCGCTCCCCCAGCAGCCTTCGTTATAGGAGCCCTGCTCCGTTCTGCAAGGATCTTGAATGCTGGCTTCTTGGGCAACTGAATCCACCGTAGCTTGAAGGCAAGCAAACCTCTCGCCAAGGGATGAGTGGCCCAGCCGTGTGAGAATAACATATTTCCACGAAATCCAGTCAGAAATTTGACATGCCAACAACGATCGAGAGAAGAGATAAGCCCTTGGCCAAGCTGGGCAGAGAAGGCAATTCAGATATAGGGGCCACAAAATTAATAAAATGCCACAGAATTAATAAAACTCCATTATTTTCAGAGGGCAGTTGAAGCCCCGGAAGGGATAGCGGTAAAGTTACAGCAAAAAGTCGCTCTTGTTGTGAATGGCAGTGCTCTGGAGCGATGTTGCAGCAGAAAGTCTCTCAATGTGGTGACTAATTACAGAGGAGCAACTGACCGACGGAGGATTTCAGAAATGGCTCAGGATCCCAAAGAAGCCGAGGAATTATTTAGGGGAGGGTACAAGAATAATGGGATGATATTGAAAAAAAGATTGACTATCAGGAAAAGCTTCCTGACCGTGAGATATGCTAGAGCACATGAATAATCTCCTAGGAGCAGTGGTGGAAGCCTCATTGCTTAGGACGTTTAAAAATAGACTGAACCAAGCCCCGCAGAGAAATTGCTGTCCAGCCCTCAGGGCTCGCCCCTGAACTCAATAAAGTCTTTCTATTGACTGCAGCGAGGTCTAGATGACCTGCTGTATCTATGGCAGTACTTATATGGCCCTCATCACCATATATGCTGAATCTCACCCGTGCATTCAACCTGCTAATACGTCTGTGAGACAGAGAAGCATCACCAAGTTATAGAGGGGAATCTGATGCACGGAGCCTGAGTAAGTTGTCCAAGAGCACACAGAAAGTTTGTGGCAGAGCTGGACTTGAACGCAGCCCCACTGAGTCCTAGCCGTCCGCTCTGCAAGGGGCTCTTTCCTTGCTCTGTCTTGTGTGAGTCCATGGACACACGCTAGCGATGACGGGCCCTGGATGACAGCAAAGGCATTCTAAAATACTCTGGCTCCTCGTTAAGAGGGGAACTGTCTCACTCTCCGTCTCCACCCTTCCACTGCTAGCCCGGGTTCTGCGGAGTGCAGCCTTTACACACTCGTGGGCGAGGTCCTAAGCAGGTGGGAATGGACTTGGGTGGGATGCCCACGTACACCAGCTGGGATCTGGCTCATACTGCGGGTGCCCTTCAACACAGCAATGACTCAAAACCCCCACGCCAACCCATTACCCACGGTCATGGATTTTAAGGCCAGAAGGAACCATTCAACCATCTAGTCTGAGCTCCTGTACAGCACTTGGCAGGGAATCCCACGCAGGAGTGAACCCAGCCTCTTGTGCTTGATTAAAGCATGTCAGGGCCTTGCGCAGTTACTGGAGTGGATCCCCCGTTATCACCACCCAGTTACCACTTAGTCTAGCTAGACCAGGGCGATTTGGCTGTTGAGTCACTATTTAAAGTCCCGGGTAGTGGAGCTGTATTGTAACCTGTTTCAGAACTTCAAACATCGTAATTAATGCAGAAGCTTAACTGAGTGTGCTAATTTGACAGCTGGCGATTTGATCAGGCTAGAGAAACTGTTTACATTCACCTTCCGCGATGTTTGGTTTCCGATAGGAGCAGAACAGAAGGCGATGCTGCGGGTGTCCTGTTCTCATCAGTTTTATGGGGGTTTCCTGTGAGAAAGAGAGAGATAGGGACCGAAAACCTGGCAGGCCCTCATGCAATGCTGATTTTTTCCCTGTGAGCTGTAGTGCAGCTCAAATAAAAGGAGTGATTTAGAAGTCGTTGTAATAAAATAATTCAAACAGAAGAAAATCAGCACAACCCTTTACAGTCAAGGGCTCTTTGCTGTGTTATGATCCACAATTAGGTCCTTTTGTTTGCCTAGTACTCATGGGCGAGTTGTTTGCAAATAACAGGTGAGTGAGTTCAAATTTGAAAAGGGATCCAAGTCTGTGATTAAAGCAAGAGGGCTCTGGGGTAATTCCTGGGCAAATCCCTTGGGGCATGGTTCTCAGACCCGTAACTCAAGCTGAGTGGCACTCTATGCTGCAGACAGAGCCAGTGAACTCACTGGTGAGTAGTGGAGCAAGGTGCTGTGCAATGTAAATGGATTGGAATCTGGTCCACAGCCTCCCTGCACCTTAGTTTTCCCAGATGTAAATCAATGATAACAAGTAACTGCCTCACGGACAAGCCATTGAGCATCTCTGGGCCTCGGTTCCCCACCTGTACAATGGGGCTAACAGCACTGCCCTGCCACAGAGTGAGGTTAAGGATGGCAGCATTTAAGATCGTGAGTGCGCAGATACCAAGGTAATAGGCTGCCACAGACAGAGATATGTGGATCCAAGTTTGCATGTCAGAGATTTACAAACCCTCACCGACCTGGAGATATTTTCATTTCTAATTTCAGTGAACGCTGTTTTCTGGTTAGCCTTGTTCCTTAAACAACATGCCTGAGCATCCTCCCTGCAGCGTTGTGAGCCCAGGTGTAAGAGTACTAGGCCAGGGCCTGAGCACAAGTGATGTGAAACCAGCCAGATGCAGATATGAAATTAACCAGCCGGTGTCACTGTTCCCCCTGCGTGGAATGCAGCAGATATACACGCAGCGTCTGTGGTGAAAGGTAAAGATTGATGATGACAATTCGCAAGGGCTGTGTCTGGCGTTTTCAATAGAAATCAATGCAGAAATGATTGTTCAGAGGGTGAGAATCGCTCATTCAAAGACAGGCCAGGCCCCCGGTTTAGAAATCTTACCTGTTATCTTGGTTCCCTAGAATTATCTGACCGGGAGGGCCAAATTCAGCCTTAGTGCAAATGGGTAGAGCTTTACTGTCTTCAGTGCAGTTCCATTCATGGATGGCACCAGTGGATTTGGCCCAGAGGATGGGCCAGGTCAGCACTGAACGACTGAGGAGCAGATCACGCAGTGCCCTCTTTTTCTTGCCCCATCCGTTGGATTGCAGCCCTGCCTGCGTTGGCTCCAGTAGGATGTGCTGGGGGACATGGAGCCGGCAGAGTGCCATGCGGTGATTCCTAGCTGCTTCCCAAAGTGTGGGAAAAGGGCAATCGTTCCAAACAGTCAGAAACCAAACATGCCAGCAACAAGCAAGAAGCTGGTGAGGAATTCACATGTGCATTCCAGAGGAGGGATGACAGAGTGGGCGTTGGCGGCTGCTGCTCCTGGGAGCTGGGGGCAGCTCTGGAGAAAACGTGCCCCAGGTTGTTTTCCCCTGTGGAATCCTCCACCCGGCTGCCGAATCAGAAGGGGTGGGGCGGGGAGGTGGGCAGCTTAGAGGAAAACGGGGGGCATAGCTAGGACATCTCCTCCCTTCTTCCCAGTACAGGGCACCTGGCTCTCCCAGGAAAGTCAGCTTTGGGGCTGGAGGCCACCAGTGCTAAAGGCCACCACCAGCACAGCTGTGGCTCTGGAGCCAGTTTGCGACCTCCAGCTGCATCGCTGAGGAGCTGTGGCCATGCCACCTCTTCTTCGGCCAGGCGTGCACCCCCCCCCTTTCCGCACCACTTGCCCACATTGGTGCGGGTGCCCTCGGGGAAAACCGGGCTGCCCCATAGCGCCTGCAGAGGGGGATGGAGCCGCCACTGTCCGCGCCCCCAGAGCCACACCAGCAACCGTGGGGCACTGCCCTGTGGGGTGTCGGGCTGCACAGCACTGGAAAGAAGGACTAGCTAACGAGACACGCTGTGAAGGAATGGATGGGGGCGGGCGGGTCCTTGTCCTAGCCTCGGCCAGAGGGAGCAGCACACTCCAGCCGTGACAGTCCCTGACAGAGCATTACCTCCAAACCCACCCAGCACCAGCCATGCCTGTAAGGGCTGATGTGCTCCATTGCAAGCTGCTGCATGAACAGGATCTTGGCTTGCTAAGCTCGCCAGGTGTTGTTCCTTCATAGCAGCTGCCCCCGCCCCCCGGCCTGGCCCCGGCCCACCTTCCACCTGGCACAATTGCATCGGGGCAAAACGCTTTTGGGAGAGGGAAAGAAAACGCCCCACAGAGCGAGCGTGGCGTGGACTCCGGCTTGTCGCCCTCTCACCACCCAGACCGACCGCCCAGAGCGCGCACCCCGGTGACGCGGCGCCACGGTGCAGGGCAGCGGCGTGCTGAGCCAGCCTTCCGAGCGCCAGGAGAACTTGGGCCTGTGGCGTCCGCTCTTGTGACACTCCGAGCTGCGGTTTGCTGCTTTAACCCAGGGGCTGCAGAAGAGACAGGGGCTGGAAGGGTCCTGCCTGATTTCTAAGACTCCAGGACCCTTCTTACTCGACAGGCAGGAAGCCCCAGACCTGTTATTTCTCGAGGGCAAATGAGGGAACATTTGCTGTTTCCAAAAGGCTGAACAGGGAGGCCCCTTTTGTCGCTGGAAGCTGCACGCCTCGCCAGTCTGATGCCCTAAGCAGGTGGGAGGGTGGGTCCATTGTCCTCCCGTCATGCCGTGCACACTGACGGTCACAGACCATCCCATCTGCCTGCTGCGTGTGTGCCCAGCGTGGGTCACAGCGAAAAGGCACCCTCAGGGTGAGGGAAGGTGAAGATCAACAGCTGTGCACAAGGATCGGCACAGGGACAAGTGTGGGGCTGCAAGTGTGCTCGCTTCTCTGAGCATTGAACTCCAGTCAACCCCAACCGGAATCTTTTCCGCCGGTGCCGTCCGTAGATCCCGCCTCGTCTCTCCTCCATCGCGTGGCTCCGTCCAGCGGGCAGCGGCTCGTTTTGAAGACACAAATAAGGGATTACTGCTGGAGTGTGCGGTGTGCACCGTGCCCTCTTTCGCTCATCGCTCCAGGCAGAGCAGCCATCCGGGAGCTAAAAGCATTCACTTGTTCACTGATGCTTTTCTTTGAAGCTCTCGTTCATCCTCCAAAGTCTGTATTGATTGGGGACTCCAGGAAAGCATCTGCCCTCCTTTGCCTTCATCAATGACTTTCCCACATTAATCCACCTCTTCCCTTGATAACCACACTAATTACTCTCTGCTAAGTTGACTCCAGAAGGTCAGTGGAGGCTGGGGAGATCAACCTGTTACGTGTTCTGGCAGCATCTTAAAGCTACAGAGCCCAGTTAACTAATGGTCAGGAGGGGACTGGGTGTGCCTTACAGATGGGGAGAAAGGTAAATGCGCCTTGTAGAGCTACCTAGGGTATTGCAAGGTGCAATAGTTGGGCAGAGAAAGGATGGTCTTTTTAAGGCACTAAAGAAGGACTAAGGAGATCTGAGCTCAGTTCCTGGCTGTATACAGACCTGGAGAGTCGCTCAGTCACTTTTCCCACTGTAAACTGGGGATAATCTTCCGTTGTTTACTTAGATCACAGATTCTTTGGGACAGGGATTGTCCTTTAGCTCCTGTCTAGACCAGAGGTTGTGGGCACCGCTTGAGTGTAGGACTGGGGTGGCGATCATTTTACGGAAGTCTTTTATGGATCTGGTTTTCGCATTAGAAGTGACCATGCCGGTTTCAGGTCTGTTACAGAGCAAAGCATACACTTCCAAGCAACGATACCCACAGATTAAGAGACATAACAAGAAAGAACAAAAGCGAAGTCTCCAGGAAAGAGCCTGGTGTCTGCGTCTCCTTGGACTACACTGCGTCCACTCTGCGGACAAAATGACAGATGAGCTCTGAACTCAGGGCGAGTTCTGAGAATGTAAAGGTGCAGTCGACAGAAAAGACAAACCAGCACCAGTCCCATAAGCCACATGCCCCACATTTCTCTCTGTCTTTATTTATGCACATACGATTGCGACGCGGACTCCGCTGTGCTGAAAGCCGGTAATGAAGGTCACACCACATCCATTGGGACTGTGCTGAATAGTAGAGGTGGGGTAGAGTTTTGTGTGGGTGAGGGACCTGTGTGTCAGAGCTGAGCTGTACAGGACCCTTGGGCTGCTTTACAGACAAATCACTTCAAAGCTTTCTGCTTGATAAATACTGCCTAAGTATTGACACTGCCAGTAGGGCAACTTTTCCTTCAGAAATTGCACCATGCCGGGGTTTCCCTCCAGCCTGAAAGGCTTAGATGTCTCTTGACAGCTGATACTTCCAGACATGAAGGGCCTAGTTCTCCACCCTCTGCACCTCGTGCAGCTATCTTCACCTGAACAAGATGGGTGTTTGTACAGCCCCTAGGACAACGGGCTCCTAGCCCATCACTGAGGCTCCTGGGAGTATAAATACCCAGGCGGATAGCTTGCACTGGCTTTGCACAGGTGGCAATAACCACACCAGCTGCGTGGTAATGGAGAATCAGGGGCTAAGTCTCGTAATGGAGACAATTACTGATACAGCGAGGGACACTTCGGTCTCCAGGGCTCATTCAACCCTTCGCCTCTCTCTTTCATGGTGTCTGCTGCGACGTAACCACTTGTCCATGTGGGAAACAGAGACCCAGCAAACTCACTTCACCACAGACAGCCATCAGGTGGTGCCAAGGCACCTTTTCGGAGAGGCAATATGATCTATTGGGTACAGCACCAGATTGGGGCTGAGGATACCTGAGCTATGTTCCTGGCTCTGCCACTAGCTTGCTGGATGTCCTTGATCAAGTCACTTCCCCTTTCTGCTTCCCCTCCCACCTTTGACTGTCTTGTTTATTTAGACGGTGAGATCTTCAGCTGTGTGGATGTGTGGTGCCTACTGTTATGGGCCCCTGATCTCAGTCGCGGTGCTGTCAATAATGATTCTGAATCAAGAGTGCCATGCAGGTGGGTTAACTCTGGTGAGAGACCTCTGTCCAACAGCTGAATGTGAGCTCCCAGCGTGAGCTGTGGCCAAAAGGGAGAATGTGATCCTTGGTGCATAAACGGGGGAACCTCGAGTAGGAATAGAGAGGATATTTGGCCTCTGTGTTTGGCACTGGCGAGACAACGGCTGGAATCTTGTGTCCAGTTCCGGTGTCCAAATTCAAGAAAGATGTTGATAAATTGGAGGGGGTTCAGATCAAGCATCTTGTCACCTTCCAGCAAGCAGCTCCCTTTCTTTCCCCAGCTGTCTTTTCCTTTTACCCACACTGTGTCAATCTCTGGTGCCAGAGAAGGAAGCCGCCATCCCTGCCTGGGTATTTCCCTGTCCTGCCCCCACCCCTCCTCTCCTTCCGATGAAAACAATTCCAGCTTGATAAAGCCCCTGCCTGGCCACACAATTAGGCCTTTGTTTTCCCACGGCGAGATAGCGTTGGCGAAAGCCCCCTTGCCTGGCACTTCCCCGTGGGCCCCCGGCTCCCTCCTGCTTTGTTTGGCTGCAGCATTGTTTGGGTGAAGGCGAGCCATTGGGAGAAGGGACTGGAAAAGGCCAAGCGCTCTCGAAGCAGCCGTTGGCTTTGGGGCACTCAGCTGGCCTTGTGGCTTGCCCAGCTAAGTGGCCAGGGCCCCTTGCACCCCGCCCACTCCCTCTGAGCCCTATGAAGCAGGAGAGATCGTAAGGGCCTTTTGGCGGCATGGGAAATCGCCCCTTTGTGCCCCCTCGTGCTTTCTAGCTGGGTTGAAAAGAATTAGGGCAGGTGGGCTGGGTCAGGACCCAGGACTTTTACGTCACTTTCCTCCCCCTATCAAAAAGGTGGAGCTGGCTCAGCTGACCTTCACCAGACCCACTCTGAGCATCAGCCTGTGAGCTGCCTGAGAGCAGCAGCCCTCTCTGCCTAGCCAGGGGGCCCCGCAGACGCCCCCCTCCACGTGCGCATCACACGGCTGCAGAAGGCTCTGAACGTGGCAGAGCCAGGGTGTGTGCGGGCGGGTGCGGGGGGCTGTCCCCAAAGGTTTCTGCCCTGATTCGTCTCTTGGTTGTACACTGGTGCAACTCAGTTGCCGTCAGTGGGGTTGCTCTTGATTCATGCTGGTGTAACGAGGGAGGAGCAGGCCCCAAATCCGGGGAAGCTGTTCCCCACTGGAGGGCCTCTCACCCAGCACATGAGGCCTGGGGGGGGGGAAGGTTCAAGGGACTGATAACCTCTGATTTAAATATTGTCAATGAATATTTTAAATATAAATAATAATAGCAAGAACCAATTTAAATTCTTCAGGTTCCAGCCTCTGGGGCAGCTACAGAGCAGTTGAATGTAGTGGAGGACTGTGAATGGCACAAAGAGTGATGGAATGAAAGACTTCATTGAAACTAAGCGAATTAGTGAAAACAAGCAGGTCTTACAGCATGCGGCTGCTGCATTTCTGCTGAAACGGTCGTGTGGAGAGCTTTGGAACCCTTAGACACCAAGTATTGTAGTGACTTTTCAGATGGGGAAACCAAGGCACAGAACGGTGAACGTGACTTGCCCAAAGTCCCCCCGCGACCAGAGGTGGGAATAGAAGCACATCCCAGTCCGTTGTGCTAACCACGAGCTAACACTTCCCACCAAACCAGTTCGCCCTCTTCCTGGGGTTAAGGTGAGATGTAAAATATAGGAGACTCTCCTGGCTTTAAAAGATGAGGGAGCTGCTTCACAACTGTGGCCTCCAGTTTGGAAAGGTCCTCCAGGCTGCTCCCCAGAGCAGCTCTGCCACAGGCGGGATGGGGACTGTTCCTCTCAGCCTGTCAGATGAGGCTGGAAACTGAGACGCCAGAAACTTTCAAATCCATCCCTGGCCACCCACAATTATTTGTAAAGCTACACTGCCATCTAATGGCCAGCAATACAATGGCCGTACAGAGCCCTGCCCAGGCTTTCTGCGGGGCGTCTGCGCCTTTTGCTCCAAATTTCCTACTCTTGTTCCCACCAGCACAGGCTCACCTGCGGAAGCAGCAGCGGGTGTGTTAATGCAGCCAGGCCACCGGGCAGCCGCCAGGTGAGGGCTGGATGTCTCTCTATGCTGGGTTTCCCCGTGCTGCTAATGTAACTCACTAGCACGTGCATGTTATACGTTCTCCTCTGCGCCTGGGCCGCAAACGTGTCTGTTACTGCCCCAGCAAAGGAGCCTGGACGCCTCAGCTCAAGCTGTAGCCGCTCAGGCTTTTAGCTCAGGAGATTGCGCTTTCAATCGCCACCGTGTTGCCAAAGTGGCAGCTGTCAGACTGCCCCTGGTGGCGTGGCACCAGTGGGAAATCGTAGCCTAATGCAGTCCAGGCTCCCGCAGCTGCTGGCTGCCTCGACGTCACTTTCCCAGAGATCAGACTCCAGCAGCCCTAGTGTCTGGTTAGCGACGTCTCGCCAATGCCAAACCATCTGGATGGATTCACGCAACCACGTGAAGTGTTTCTCTGGAAATCACAGGCCTGTGGGAGCTGCCAGTGGCAGCCTCTCATCGAAGGAGAAAGATCGTTTCACTGTCAGAGGATCCTCAGCTGCTGGGAAGAGCAGATGGCTGGAAGCTGGCTACTGTGCCAGAGATAAGCTTAGCAGAGGGGCTCAATAGATGCCAGGGACGCTGAGAGCAGGTGGCTTGGGGAGGGAGGAAGCTATTCCAAACCTTCCTCTGCTTCACTGAAGATGAATGCTCGGTTTGTCCTGGGTGAAGGACTTTGGAGTCTGGAACAAGATGATGCAACGAAGAAATAAAAAGCTTTAAAAGGCCCTGAAGTTCAAACCTAGAGCATTTCTTTGTGGGAGGATGCTGACTGTCTGCTCTTTGGGGCAGGGACTAACTTTTTGTTTTGTGCTTGTACAACACCAGCCCCAATGGGGTCCTGATTTAAGATCGGGGCACTCCTGTTGTATGGCCTAGGTGCTCCGCAGAACAAACAACAAATGCCAGCTGACTGCATGTCTCTCCTGTGCACGTCCACCAAAGGCAGCTCTCCCAAGCTCTCCCAGGGTAGCCCACAATTACCAACCAGTAATTGGAAGCCGAAAAAGGTTGGCCCATCAGCTCTCCCACAGCCGGTCTGAGGCATCGCAGAATCCCTTCTCTCATTTCTGGAGCCAACGGTGGCTGGCTGGCTGGGTGACCCCAGCTTGGGCCAGGGCACGTTTCTTTGTTCTGGGTCTCCTTTGTCACCCCATTTTCCACATCCCAGCCAGCCCCTGCTGCTTTAAAGCATCCCGCTCAGCAGGTCTGCATGAGACACCAGGGCCCAGATGCTCAGGGTCCTAAATACCTTTGGGGATCTGGGCCGAGCTGCCTAAATCCAGGTTAAGACATGAGCCACAGGGGGTGTCTGTCTGAGCCAGCTGTGCTCCAAAGTACACCCCCCCACCTCAGTTTATTTTTCAGCAGCAACATCCCTCTCTTCCCCCCCCAAAAGAAAAATCTTCTGTGACTCCTTATTTCAGACTGATTCAGTCCATATTTAGTCTTAATCGTCCCCACTAGCTACATCACAAAGCCACTGAACATGGCTCTGATTGCAAACATTAAGCTCATCCCTACCTTCCTTGTGCACCTAACCCGGACCCCCCGCTGGAAAAGGCGTAAGGGACTCAGAATCACGTCCCCTACATGAGAAAAGCTGCTGCCTGCCTGGCAGAAAGGCAAAAAAATGTCCAGACTCCTGCTGCATGTTGAAACTGCACACTAGGGGGAAGCAGGGAACCAGAAATTCTTGAGGGATGCAGCAGAAAGAAGGCTCTGATCTGAGACCGCTCTTGGGGTTAGTAGAATATACATCGTAAAGAATGATAGCCAAGGGGAGAGACATATTCACTAGCCTTATGTTGGGTGCAAGGTGCTGTACAATTTTACCGAAATCATGGAGGAAAACACCTTGGGTTCGGCAGACATATTTGGATCAGATGCAATGGATCAGTGGTGGTATAGTGGTGGCAGCTCTTTAGAAGTCAAAAGAACTATATTGATTTTCATCAGCTGGAGATTTGTCACATGGAGAAAGCCATCTAACCCACCTCCATCACTGCAGGGTATACGAGGACATTTTCTAGTGGTGAGACTGTCCTTTCTTCTCTTGGCGTGATTTCTCCTCTGCCCGTTTGTTAACCCCTCTCTGTCCTTTCCCCACTGCTGTTCTCCCTTGTCTCTCCTTGCCCCCTCTGCCTCAGAGCCAGGCTTTGATCAAAGTGCACTATGACTTAAAGTTCTTTCTGATACTGTGAATGTTTATAATGCATCTGAGCGGCCCCCGGACTCTTACTCACCCCATCAAAATCAAATTTGCAGCTCCTATGCAAACATAACGTATCCATATCCAGGGATTTGTGCTGGTGCACAGCACAAATAAACAGTAACACATGGGCTGAACCTGAACAATGAATAACCTCCTTTGAAACCCCAAACCAAAGCCAGGAGTCAAGGTTCGTGAAGGGTTTTTAAATGGTGGTTCCTAGTCAAACTCAAATGCGAATAAATTGGACAATGCTGGATAGTTTAGACCCAGGGCCATATTCCTGGCAGTTATTGGAGCCGTACTTACTACATCAGCTGAGGATCTAACCCCCAATATTTAGGGTTTTCTACAGATTTTTTTTAAAAGAAGGTTTTGCAAACTCTATGATGAACAGAGCGGTTTTCATGGCTTAAAACAATGTCAAGAGAACCCTTTTAAAATAAGCATTTTCCCTGCTGTATTTTGCAGCCCAAACATTGCAGCATTGTGCTAGGGCATGAGAACCTGACAGTGTGAAACTGACTGAAATAGAAAAGGATCTGCTATTTTTCAGTGGTGCAGTCCACCGCCAATTCCTACTGAAGTCCAAGGGAACTGCAGGTTCTTAGGATCTATCACAAGTACCTATATATCTGCTATCTCATGTGATTGCCTCCGAACTACCCTGTGAGGTAGGGAAGTATGAGCATCTCGATTTTATCGGTTGGGAAACCGAGGCACAGGGAGGCTAAGTGATGGGCCCAAGGCCACAAGGAAGTCTGAATATTGAACCCATGTCTTGGGAGTCTCAGGATAGCAAACTGACCATTGAGCCTCTCAGAGCATCCCTGCATAAAGGTGAATTGTTTCACTCTCTGAAACATCAGTCATTGGACAATGAGGATTCTTTCCCAAAAATTGTAATGGGAGAAAAATCTCTTTTCAAAAAGTACGAAAAGTTAGATTTCCCCAACATATGCCCATACACACTTTGGAATCTTCCCTTGGGAAATTTTCCCATGAAAAATTTCAGTTTAGAGGAAACCAGATTTTCCATCGGGAAAAACCTTTCATGTGGAAAATGTATGGTGAAAAGTAAAGTAGGGTTTGAATGTAATTATCTGTTTCTTTTTGTTCTCACGTACTCCAGGCCTTCACAGCTCCCGCACACAGGGAGGGCAAAGGTGGCTTAAAGCTGCCCTAACCTCACCGCCCCCATCCACAGCACAACCACAAGCTCTGAAACCTTCCATACCCCAGTGCGCGCTCAGGCCTGAGACAATCTCGGAGCTGGGCGCTGCCGACTGCAGCTGGAGGAGGGCCTGGAAGGCCACCCTACCTCCTGCCTTTCATCTGACTTAAACCTGCGTCTAACCCAATGGCATGTGACAGCACCTTATCGCAGGGGACTCTCCATTAATGTAGTGTTCACTAGTGGTTACAGCAGTGGACCGGGAGCCAGGACTCCTAGGTTTTGTGCTGGGCTCTGCTTGACGTGTAACATCTGAAAATCACTTCATCTCCCTGTCCCTCGGGTTCCCCACCCATAACATGGGGCAATGAAGATTAGCTCCTCATCTGGGCACCTTTCTGACTCCACGGTGCACTCGCTGCCATTATGAATGCTAAGGCCTGTGCCACTGAATATAATGAGGGTAAAGAGCTCTGGCGAGAGGAGACCCGTGTGGACAGGGATGCACAAAACCAGGAATCGTTTAAAGATCTGATCTGTTATTATATTTACTATGGTAGCACCCTGAGGCCCGAGACATGAGGAAGCCATTGCGGTAGGTGCTGTGCAGCCAAATAATGCACCTCAAGACAGACACAAGAGGGAGAAGGTAAGGATGGCTCTCCCCCTTTTACAAATGGGAAATCGAGGCACGGAGAGATTGACTGACTTGCTCGAGGTCAGACAGGGAGTGTGGGAACTGAACCCACTTTACCGAGTTCTAGAGCAGTGCCCTAACCACAGAACCACCCGTTCTGCCTAGGCGGGCCTCCCTTGGCTGGCTGTGTGGATTGTAAAATGTACAAACACACAGACTCACTCTCTCCCTCCCACCCCCCACCCCAGGCCGCAGAACTCCTCCACCCCCAAAACCGTCTCTCTCCAACGAGCTGGAACAGGAAATGAGGGGGTAAGTTGAGCTTCTAGCTGTTCCTGATGAAATCGGTTGATTAAAGTGCCTCCTGGGGGATATAAAGAGGAGTGTACAATGAATGATGGTTTCTTCTAAGACTGGGATCTCAAGGGTCGCCCTTAAGAAATGGGGTCCGAACGGCTCTATGGACCTATGCTTTTCCTAGCCCTCCTCTGTCAGCTGGAAATAGGCAGCCCCAGCCTTGGGAAGACAGGATGCAAACTGCTTGGGCGTGGCTGTCAATACCCCACCCAGTTCCAATCCAGCAGTTCTCCCTGCCCTGAGAGATGAGGGATAGCTTGCTGTCTGTGACTCCTGGATGTGCTGCAGGCATCGTAATATGCAATACAGAGGGCAAGGATTAACTCTCCATGTCACCATAGCTATGAAGAGAGGGGAGGAAAGCTGCTGACAGAACACAGATGGGAGCGATAAGGCCTAAAATGCTTTCTGTTGCCTTAATGATCACTCCCATAGCGGGTGCTTTTCTAGCTCTGTCTGATTGGGGACCACTGCAACTTGTTCAGGAGAGCAATGTCTTCCTTTCAGTGCCATGGGGGTGAGGCTCTGCTCACTTGCACCTCCCCACACGGAAGCTCTGAAAGCCATTGTGATCAGTACCCTGGAAATTCATTCTTTCGAAGGGTGAATACAACAAACTAGAGTTCAAACTCCGGCAGGCCCCAGGTGGACATGAGTTGGATGAGCCCCATGGTGGATGTTAAATCACATCACAAAATCATTGTGCTTGGAGTACAAACGAGTGAGTTCCCGTGTGGGATCAGGCAAATAAAGGCCTTTGGAAAAAAGCTTAATTCAACTGCATGGCCTGACCAAAGTGAAAAGCAGCCGCTTCCAGTTCTAAATGGCACCAGAGACGGTACACTAGCAAGACACTGAGTGGGAACTCGCTCCACCAATGAAACACCAGATCAAAGCATTGCACAGCTCTCAGAAGCTCTCGGCATAAGACCCAGTTACGTAGGCACCTCAGTCTAAAACTAATGAACATGGCTGGTGCTGGTCTCATGTGCACTATCAGACCATCCAGCATGGTTGATGGTGCCCTTTGGAGGAACCCAGGGCTGGTGTCCCAGACGCACTGGGTCACAGCACTTCTCTGCAAAGTGCAATTAGCCTCACCCTTTCCTGGCTCTTAAATTCACGCGTAAGAAAAGAATACCATGAGCCAAATTCCGGGTCTGCAAATTCTGTGCAGTTGGAAGCTGCGAGTCCCTGGCTGCGGGCACCCTGTGGGCTCTGTTACTTAAAGATGGATTTTTGCCTCCTTCCTTGATGGCCTTTTTATCATCAGGGCTGCAGCAGCAGCTTCGATAAAGGCAGCTTCATCAGCCTCATGGGTCTTTCAGGTAGAGGCAGGGGGGCAGTGACAGAGTGCAGAGACATTTCCCAGATGTCTCCCATGCCTTCCTCTCTTCAGGGACCTGGGGAAGCAGAGCTTCTGATCAGAGGCTGAGACGTAGCCTGTGCTTCTCCACGTGGAGCCCCCCAAACTGGGCAGCTTGCTCAGCGTGCCAGGGCCACTGCAACGGTCGTTTTTGTATCAATAGCCATGGATTTTTAAGGGCAGAAGGGACCATTTCGACCATCCGGCGTACCAAGGGCTGTGAATTCCCTGCAGTGAGCCCAGGAACGAAACAAAAGCCGGCAGGGAAAGTTCCCTAGAACTAAATCCTACCCCCCCGTTGCCCTTTAAATCCAAATTGGGCGCAGTGAACTCCTTAATGCAGCACCGCCGGCTGCGTCCATGCTGCGAGCTCGGGGTGCGACTCCCCTGCTCCCGTACACACTCGTGCTCGCTTGTATCGTGCTAGCGGGAGTACGAATAGCAGGGCAGCACAGGGTAGCGGCAGAGAAGCATTGCATTATTGGTCTGTATTTAGGAATGTAACCGGTTATCTGTAAAGAACATCAAAGGCGCTCTCTTCTCTCCTGTCCTCGTGTGTTTTGCTGTGGGACTTTGCTCTGACTTTGCAAAGACAAAGCTATCCATCTTCTCCGGGAACCACCCCCAGTCGGTGCAAGAAAAGGCAGCACTAATTTTAGTCTGGACGAGGTCGCGTTTTAGCTCCCAAGCCACGTTGACCAGCGCCATGTAAAGTCTAGCCAGCCAGGAGCATTGAACTAGCTAAGGGCCTTGTGCTCCCATCGGGAACCCCAGCAAGGAACCTGTCCGTCTTGCTGACCTGTCAGTTTGTTGAGTGGCACGTGACAGAACATGGGTCTGAGACTCGAGTTTCCATCTGACTCCGGATGATCCAGACTCTTAAGAGTCAATGAACCTTTTAAGTGCTGCATCAGCGTTGGGATGGCCCCTGAACAGGGGTGAAAATTCACCCCTTCTAGCAGGGCAGCGAACACGAAGAGCTTCTATTTCACACCAGCCTATGGTGTTCTCCATTGGGAGTGCCCTTAGTGCAGTTTTGAACTCTAGGCTGGAATCTGCGTTTCATTGCAGAGGGGACTTTGAGAGGCCCCTCTCGCTAACTTGCTGAGATTGATTACCACACTGCCCTGGTAACCATCTGCTTGGCATGGGTACAGCAAATAAATAGATGTCGTAATAGCGAGGGGGATCCAGCCAGCAGCTGGGGAAGGGAGTCCGCTTAAGCTCAAGTTAATATTAATGGCAAACATGATGGAAATATCTAAAGCGCCAGCTGATATCAGGCCCCCAGTATACCAGCACAGAAAAGACCAAATCTCTAGAATGGCCATAGTGGCAGAGTCTAAGATCAGGGAAATGAAACGTTCATCTCCCCATTTCCTTTGCTAAATTGAGTCTTGCCGACTCTGGGCCCCAATCGACAAGGCCCTCCACTCCCATCTGGCTACAGCGGGAGCAGCTTCTAGGATCAAGCCCTTCGTTTTCTGTAAGAGTGATGGACACCGAGGATACCAGCTCTCAAGTCCTTCCCCTTAAGCCAAAGTTTTGCCCAGAAATAAGGCTCACTCCCCAGTTCAGAGAATGCAAGGAGACCAGGAGACTTTTCAAGCCAGTGGCTCTTAGCTGACTTGATTAATTTAGCCATAGGAGATGTCTGGCTGGACTGCCTTGTAACATCTGGAAGACATTTCAGACTTGCTGCATTTTACACAGCAGTCCCCAGCCAGGGTTTATCTTTGGAAGGAGAGGGAGAGATTACAAAATCAAACCACACTGATGGATTAACACCGCCCCGTGAAATACCCTTAAGATCCGTGTGAGCCAACAGTGCTGTAGGTTGCTAACCCAGCCAATGTTTCAGTGTAACTAGTTTTATAACCAGTTAACATCCATTCTCGTATATCTGAGCAAGGCCTTCCCAATTCAAAGACTGTGTGAGAAACAGGCAGAGAATATTGCAGACAATCCCGGCATTGCCATTCAGTAACAACAGCGACCAGCTCTCATACAGCACGTTTAGTAGATCTCAAAGCATTTTACAAAGGAGGTCTGTACAATCAGCCCCATTGTATAGCTGGGGAAACTGAGGCACCAGGAGGTGACGCGACTTGCCCAGGGTCACCCAGAAAACCCATGGCAGAGTTAGGAACAGAGCCCAAGTCTTCTGCATCCTTCTGTGGTGCCGTAGCAACTTGTCTACATTTCCTGTCAGCCCAATTTCTTCCCTTATTGTGTCTGATTTTCTTTCACTCTCGCCAGTTTGCTGCTGGCACAATTCCATGAGAGCTGAGTGGGAAACACCAAGTATTTTCATGGGAAATTGTTCATTTTTTTCAGGTTTTAAAATTTCTCATGACAAGAAAAATGTAAACCAAAAAAACCCAATCCTCCCCAGTTTTTTTTAAATCAAAAAAAAATTTTTTTAACATTACCTAGAAATATTTATTTTTTCATTTAAATCCTGGAAAATTTTGACCAAAATAAAAGATTTTGTTTTGACGAAATATGCCATTTTATTGGGGAAGAAAACGTGACCATCTCTAAACTCACTGATTTACACCAGGCTCATTAGAGCCGGATCAGTTTCCGCTCTAAGGGCGTTATTTGACCGGCTTCTTTCCCCACTGATATCACAAGGAGCTTTTCATTCCTCCCTTGGGTTATTCTCACCTCATGTACTCTTGCAAAGTGCAAAATCTGCCTCACTGGCCTAGTCTTCACTGCAAAGTGAACTTGAATGTTGCTTCTAACTCCAGTCCCATCCACACGCACAATACCCCATCACTGCAGTGTGGCTGCCCTGAGAGGGGGGAGCTAGCACAGCCCAGCAGCTGCTAGGCTGTAGGAGCGCCTGTTGAGTGCAGACAGTCCTCCCAGACCTTTCTACGGTTCCTGGAAAAGGACAGACAAATTCTCCCACACTTCGATGGGAAGAAAATGCACAGAGTGGCTCAGATTACAGCAGGGGTAGGAACCATGGGGTCCGGCCCCAGAAGCCTTAGTGCCGTACAGGAGTGAGACCAGCACCAGTGTAGACACAGCAGCTGACGTGGCACTTTGCACTGTGGCGGCTCTACTTGAGTAGGGTAACTTGAGCTAGCTCTGCAGGGAGGCCAGACCCAGAGGATCCATTCCTGATCCTGTTTCTAAACATCCAAGACTAAATCCTCAGCTGGTGTCAATTGAGGTCACTCCACTGAATTCAATTCAGTTTATCCCAGCTGAGGATTCTTTAGCGGCTGGATGAATAAACCGTGGGAGCTTGTCCACTGATCGCCTACTCCCTCTTTCAGATGTCCCTTCTCACCAGCACCATCTGCTCTCCTTAGACCAGCACTGCCCCATTCTTTTCCCCAGAAGTACACTACAGGTTTGAGAAATGTGCCTGGAATATCACACTGGCTCAGACCAATGGTCCATCCTGTCTTCTGACAATGGCCAGTGCCAGACGCTCCAGAGGGAATGAACAGAACAGAGCTAATTTCTACTATCAGCACCATCTCTCAGTGAATTATTTGCATAATGAGATGATAAAGTTTATTATTATACTTGTGAATTTTTTTTTAAAAAGCCCTTTAATTAATTAAAAATATTTTCTTCGGCCCATTCATTTCCCTGCTGTGATGTTTAGAAATTGTTGTAACACCTGCAGATATTGTTGCTGCCACTTGAAATCCCCGCAGAGAGAGGGTACGTGTAGGTTTCTAAGGTGCTGCTGGCCTAAAATGCACACCTTCGTTTTTCCAGCCACGCCCGAATGGCACAAACTGCAGGACGTGCTCCTTTAACTACGGGGCTTGCCTCCGCAAGCTGGTGGGCAGAAATACAAGTACTGAGATTTGTGCCATGACTCAGCCACGTTTGCCACTTGCAGGTGCAACTCTTCTGCGTGCAAAGGTGCCCCTGCAAAAAGGAAGCCCCTTTCCTTTCTGAAAAGGCACCCCCCTAAGGCTAGCATTTGAGGCTACCGTCAAATGCCCCTGCAATTCTCCACCCTCTGCCCTTGATTTCTGGCATGAAGCAGAGGGTGCAAGACACAGGCTGTTTTTAAAGTGCATCTCTTTCTTGGCATAGCTATTGCAGAGCTCTGCAGCTCTCCAGAGAAAATGCCTGGTGTAGAGCCTGAACCAGCTACGGCTGCAGTCGCTGGTTAAACTCCCACTGGCAGCAGCTATGCAGCTCAGGCTTCCACTCACACACACGCACCCGTCCCAGGAGGGATCCTGGCTGCAGTTAGCCAGTTTGGATGATGATGTTGTTAATGTGACAAACTGAATTAATGAAGTGTGTTTGAGGACAGCTCCAGAACTCCTCCCATTTCAAGTGCTTGCTGCTTCAAAGGAAACATCTCCCTGGCTTAGGCAATTCAGAATAACATGGGTTATCCAACTAGCAAACGATCCGAGCCCTGAAACACCTCCCATCTGCGCCAGAGCCAGAAATAAACAGGAGTCAGGGACGCTGATCCATTTATTTCCCTAGACTTTCAGAGGTGTGTGAGGCAAGATCAGGTCAGAGGCCAAGGAGATAATTACATGGGTCACTTAAAGCTTTGGAAAGAAGCTGGCCCTCTGCTTTCCTGTTCTCTAACCTCGCCGCTTTATAAACAGCGAGCTATTTGTTCACATTCTGGCTCTTCTGGGCTGGGAGCCCATTATACCATTCCTTGGGACGTTACCCGCACGGGCAGGCCTCACGCGTTATGTCCCAGCATTGCCGAGACCGGCACAAAAAACATGCGTATTTCTGTCCGGATTCAATGGGAGTCTTCCCTTTATTGTCGTTTGTACTGCAGTAGTGCTCATAGGCCACCAGTCAAGGATCAGGGCCCCCTTTTTGGCCTCTGCCCAAACTGTTTACAGCTTTACCAAGCTGTTTCCCTTCAGTTTTGTTCTTTTGGGGTTTCTGGCTAGGATGGTGGCTGTGGAAGCCACAAGTCCAGTGTCATTTTCTTTGGTTTGTTTGTTGGAGAGAACTCTTTTCTGAAAATATTTCTGCTGGGCGGCAGCCCAAGTTTGGATGTTCAGGAAGCCGTCTCATGGGAAGGGAGCGTGCAATAGGAGTTTTGGGACGCTGGAAATGACACCTCCTCCTCAGAAATAGTCGTGGGCTGGATTCTCCTCCATGCAACATGCTCTGCTACTCAGGGGAGGAGGGCTGAGGACACCTGAGTTCTAGTCCCGACTCGGCCACGTGGCCTTAAGTAAGTCTCTTTGTCTCTCTGCGTCCCAGTGCCTTCATCTACATAGAGGGGGGGTAATAGTTACTCACCTTTGTAAAGTGTTTTGAGCTTTTCAAGGTGACTCTGAGGTATTATTATTACGTAGTTTCTTTTTCACAATGCAGGCTGAGACGGGGCATTTCAACCCCCCTGGGCCACTTTGCAATTTGGTCTAAGAACATTGCAGACATGGTGAATGTGCCTACTACCGGGTGTGCTGGCCCCTTAAGGCTATCTTTACCAGGTCCTCTTTGTTCATCCTCTGTGCAAGCCACACGCAGACCGAAAACGTTCTCACAGACGTCTTCAAATTGGATCTGTACCTATTCACCTTTCTGACCCTGAACTGGGCTTGAACGCTCTGTGGTAAGTCAGCGCCTAACAAAAACCTCTAGTGCTGGCTGGATGTGTGGATGTCTACAAACCACCCCTCCTCATCCTCTGTGGTGTCTGCTGCTGTCTTCTATGCAGGAATAGAAAGCTTCCGCCAAACAGCTACTCTCGCAGTGGCTCAGTTTGATCAGAAATGCCTCCAGTCCCTGGGTGATAGGTTAAATGAGTAGACAAGGAAGGAAATAAGAGATGTTGCTTTTGGTCCATAGTTGTGTGGTTTTCTACTCGCTCCGGCTGCACTAACACACACACACACAAACTTCAGCACATTAGTCCTTGTCATCTTTCCAAGTGTGTAGGTGTCAGTGTTTATTAAAAAGGGATTTTTCCAACCGTCGGCCTTTGCACCAATATTTTCCTTTCTCTCTCCAAGAGTGACCAGACTGTTGGGGAAAGATGTACAAGGGCTGGCTCTCGCGTCTCAAGTCCTCTCTCGAGCCACACAACAGGTACAACAAGGACATCAGGTTTCACGCATGCGGGCGGGCGGGCGGGCAGGCGGGCGCACACACACACGGCCCTGCCAATGTGCCTCGGTTCTGTCGTGACCTAGTCTAAAACCTAGTTGTGTATAATGCTGGCCCAGCGTCTGCTACCTTTCCCTTGAATTGTACCTTGCTCCCTGGCTGGTCCCACTGAAAGAACTCAATATCAGAATCCGGCCCTATGGTTTTATAGCACAGCATTCCATGGACATCCAGCTCTAGTTGTATCATATTGCCAGTAAAATACCAGTGCACTATCTAGGACGGGTACCAGCAGTGTAGTGTTCACGGGGGTTCTGTATGGGTATTGTCCACCGCAATGCTGGAGCCGTGTCTTAAAAGGAGGCTCATGTACGCTTCACCGTAAAGACACATTTATAAATAGTTACAAAGTGTTATTAAATGATTAACAGATGGCTTAATAAATAGCTAATCAACGGTTATAGACTCCAATGGGACAATAGGTCACTTATAACCATATGTAGCACCTTCTCTGGTGTGCTCACAACCATTTACAACACATATGGCTTATGTCTGAAAGCTGCTTATAGCTCATAGTAGTCATCTACTCCCCCAAAACCATTCGGCAATGTACTCATAATAGAAAGTGTGACTGGAGGGTTATGGAATGGATTACAGAATATATTTAGAGTTGTTTGTAAGTATCCATTGAATAGGTCAATCCCATTAGCAGGAGCGCTCTACGTTATATGCAAAGCAGTGAGATGCAGCCGACGAAGTGGGTTTCTGCCCACGAAAGCTTATGCCCAAATAAATCCGTTAGTTTTTAAGGTGCCACAGGACTCTCGCTGTTTTGCTAAAACCAGACTAACACAGCTACCCCTCTGGGGCTCATGTACATTACATGTTACTTTCCAGAGATGTATTCTTTCCACAGGCCAGGCTGGGTCAGTATCACCTATCCATTAGAAAGCCTGGCTTGGTTTTTATCTCTGTGTCTGATGCAATACCAGAACTGGTGTTGGTTCTGGGTACAAACATCTTTGGAATCTAATCAGCTCTGTCTTTGTTCTTGAGACGTGAGCTATTAAATTCACCTCAGATGTGTGCGGTTCAATCCACTCGCCTGTCAGAATGGTGGAGGCCGGCGTTCTCATCTAGACCAGGCTGACAAACGGTGGGGGTTTGATGGACCTGGCTGCGTCTGGAGAGGAAACCTGAATGCCACCCACAGCTGTGGCATGCTGTGGCACAACGGTGAGGCAGATCTAGAACGAGAGCAGCAGAGGGAGCTGTTGGTCAGGACTGGCCTTGGTTTTGGAAGCCTAGCTGGCCGGTCATGGATTATGCCCACATCTCTATGCTTTATTCTCATGACTTTATATATTAATCACACTCACCCAAAAAGCTCAGAAGAAAGAAATGTGTGTAGAAGGCAATCAAATGAAACCCAGGGGTGTTACTGATACAGAGATTCCAAGCCCTGGGTCAGAGCTGGGAAAGTGGACATTGTTCTTAGCCCTACAGCATCTCAGCGTGGTGACAAACTGTCGTATCTTTTTGGCATGACAATACATTCATACAGGCAAACTGCAGGAAGCACCTCGGATTGGAGTTGGTTCAGAGCTGCTCTCAAACGCTTGGATGCTGATTCAAAACATCACTTGGGCTTACAGCACGGGGCTGGTGATAGCTCAAGAACAGGCTTACTGGGAGATCCCCTTGCCTCCTTGCTTCCCAGATTGCTGGGATGAAGGATGGCCCAGAGGTTAAGGCACCAGCTTAGGAGACATGAGTTCAAGTCTTTGCCCATCACAGAAGTCCTGTGCGACCTTGGGAAAGTCACGCAGACACACTGTGCCTCAGTGGTCCTGGTGTTCAACAGGGATAACAGCACTGCCCTGCCTCACAGGGGTGTTGTGAGGATAACATGACAGATTGTGAGGTGTTCAGATACCCCAGCAATGGGGGTCAGAGAAGTACCTTATACGGAGGACAGAGAGAACATAACGCAGCCCCAGCTATCCTTGCGGTGTTTTGATCTCTGGTCATGGCAGAGGTGCATGAAAATGAAAACATAACTTTAAAACCTGACGGAGGTGCATTGAGGGCTCAGTCTGATATGGCGTTGCGCATCCTCCACCTCCACTGACCTGAATGGGATTTCAGGGCACTCAGCCTGTCACGGGAGCACTTGCCGCACCACGGAGGTGAGCACATTAAAAATACACAGGCTAAACTAATAGGCTCTGGGACTTTGGTTCTATCTTCCCTGAACTCTGAGGGGGATTCAGCTCTTTGAGCTGGATCAAAATATTATGACCTGTGCACACTGAAATAAATGTACGGGGCCCAGTGCTCACCTGGTGCAAAGAGGTGTCGTTCCATTAAAACTAATGGAGATATGTTGATTGACATCCACTGAGCAGCCGACCCATAATCCGAAAAGTTCTGAACTAGTCGCTGGTTCTGGCTTGGACGTGGGTTTGGGTTGTTTCTCATGTCACAATGCCCGGTCATGTCTATAGTACCCTTATGGCCATCAAAGGCGGAGACACAGCATCATACTTTTTCCCAACCCTGACAACAGAGAGGCTCCTAAATTCAGGCCTGTGCAAACCCTTTTTTAGCAGGAAGGGAGTTTTTCAATACATGAAAATTACTTGATACTTTTATCTCTTCTCGTGCTAGTAACCGGCTGACATCTGGGGCAAAGTTCTGCTCTCAGATCAGCATGGCAGATTGCAGCTGTGAATTCGGCCCTCTCTCCGTTTGTGGATTTCATTGTGAGAGGTGAGCTCACGGGACAAAGCTGGCCTCTGGATCCAGACCTGAACTTCACTGAGGTTTCTGGCTGTTTGGTGCTGGGGCTCAATCTTGTCTCTAGTTAACGTCCGTATGAAACCAGGGCGTTATGAACGGAGTTGGAGCTGAGATCTGAGATTCTGCCCTTCCGTTGGTGATTCAACGCCTGACCCTTACCAGGAATATTGATTGCCATTTCTTGGGTGAAATCTATAGCTGCAGAGAAAGGAGCTTTGCTAAGCTGGGCGTTGATCTGCTCCTAGGCATCTGAGATCACAAATGTGCTTTATCAAGATCAAGGCTACTCCAAGGCAGAGCCCTTGGGGACCCAGGACCCAAGGCAGGCCCTTGGGGACCCAGCCCAGGCTGCAACCCCCATTACCAAGAGGAAAAAAATGTTCATGGCTCATGAGATTGTATGTATGGGACAAGGGATTGGGCTATGTGTGTGGGAGGGGGCCCGTGTTACAAGTTTGTCCTGGGTCCGAAAAAATTATGCTTGGGCCCTGCCCTAAGGAGAGCAAATTTAGCTCTTTCCTGCAAGGGGCCCCGCACCTTCAACTCCCATTAACTTCGCTTTGAGTTGACGTTTACTCTGTACTTTCCAAGGCCTGGACCTGTAGTGAATGAAGCAAAATGCAAGCCTGTTACCGTAAATGCTTTTCTTCTTGCTAACAGAATATATTGCAACCTATTGTCAATAGCTCCCTGGATGCTCAGGCCTGAAAAGTCCTTTAGAACAAAGGTCATAACTGCCCCCTCCCTCCCAACCCCCCCCAACACAGAATTGCCTTTTGGGAGAGTTTTTCCTAGCTCTCAGAAAGCACCAGTTGTGAAGGCATAATTTAAACCCATTTGTGTGCGAGGGCTAGTAGTATTTTAGTGTTCTTTACAAAATAATAAAGCTCACGACAAGGCCTTTCCCATCTGTTTCCTCTGCTTATATATCTTTCCGTGCACGGTCACACCAGTGTGCTGATTTTCTTTGTGTACCCTTCAGACCCCGTTCCCGGAGGGGCCCATAGCTGTGTGGGAAAGGCACCCCGTATTTGCAAGAGGAGAAGGTGTTTCCAGACCTGGAAGGCCAGGCACACCATTTATTATTTGTCTCAATGTAGTGCCTAGAGGCATTATCCAAACACACACAGAGAGGCAGTCCCTGCCCCAAAGAGCTGACAGACTAAATAGACGAGATGTACGAAGGGTGGGATGGGCAAGACAGTCAGAGTGACTTGCCCATGGCCATGCAGTAGGTCAGTGGCAAAGCTGAGAAGAAACCTTAGGTCAGTGGTTCCCAACCTGTGGCCTGTGGGGTCTTTCAAAGTGGCCTGCCGCTCCCCTCCCACTGGCTGCACAAGGGAACCGCTGCCTAAGGACCAGGCGGAGCGAGTTGCCGCAGGGCTACAAGATCAGTGCAGGCTCTTTGCTGCAACCAGTGGGACGGGAGATCAGCGCTTCCCTCTCTGGCTGTAGCAGGGAGCACAGCAAGGCGCTCTGCCTGGGTCCCTAGGTGCTGGGTCCCTGCTGGAGCCAGAGGGAGGGGAGCACTGAAACAGAAGGCAGTGCAGCATCATAAATCCAGAGAGCACGTCACGCATTGCAAAGCTTTTTAAAAACATGGGACATTTTCTTTCCATGCTGCTCTGGAAGCATCAACATGATGAAACAGAATTTTTCTTTTTCATGTATCACTTTGCCTGACTCCGTTTCCTTCCTGGACACAGTTCCATGTCGCTAGGCCAGCTCTGAGAGCCCATTACGAACAAGATGCAACTGAAATGCAAGATTTAACAACATCCAGTCGATAAGCACTGGCAGGTCACTTGAAACTCCATAAAGGCGAAGAGAATTAATTGGCTGAGAGTAGGTGAACCATGACACAAAATGATGTTGCTGGAGAAAGCAATGAACTGCTCCTCTAAATGACCATGGCAGCAAGGGAGAGTTAGGAAGGAAAAGCAGAACCCAGCTGGCCCAGAATCCAGCTCGCTTTCTTGACTCCTGCTGGGCTAGGAAGAGCAGCAGAACCGGGCCGGCCTTTGCATTTTGGACCAGCCTACATAACAATTTGTGCGTGAGAGACAATGGCAATTGATTACAGCCCACCATGCTCCATCTACCGTATACCAGCTGAGGGCTTTGGGAGAGGCTAATTAGATCTTACACAGATACATTTTAAATAAAGTGTGTGTAATGGGGGGAAATCCCCCACAGTCTTGTGCAGTGGGAGGAGAACTTGACTTGTTTCTTTCAGCCCCATTAGTTTGTTTTCAAGGCTGTTCACCAGGAAAAAGGGGGTAGGAACCTTCCTTTTAAAATGAAAGCTGGGCATTGTTATGATGTCTTTCCTGAGCTGCCAGGGCTATACTGGCATATCCCGTAGTTATTTTAACAGATATCAGCCAAGACAAGACACCAAACTATTGCCTGTGTTCACCAGTGACTGCTTTCTCTCTTTTTTCATTAGGCTGTTTCTTGACAGATTCACATTCTGTTGTCCTTGGACCTGTTTGGAATAAAAAAGAAGGATTTGTATGTCCGCTGGACTGTACCACTGCGTTGTACTTAGCTGCTCGTCTGTAAAAGAGTTTTAAAAAAATCATAAATGAACAAAATTGACTCTGGTTTGGTCTGAGTGAGGGGCACAGTCTTGAGAGCCAGCAGAGCTGGGTTCAATTCCTGGCTTGGCCACTGATTTACTATATGACCGTGGGTGAGTCACTTATCCTCGCTTGCTTCCATTTCCTCATCTGTTAATGAGGCTGGTGATGACAATTCTGACCTTGCTCGTGAGGGGGTTGTGAGGATTCACTCGTTAACATTTGCAAAGCACTTTGAGATACTCTGACGGGAGGCTCTTTAGAAATGCAAAATATTATTATTTGCATCACAAGGGTGCCTAGACACCCCAGTCTGGGACTGGGCACCCGTCGTTCCAGGCACTGCACGTGCAGGTATTAAAAAAGACAGCCCTTGCCTCAAAGAGCTTAGACTCCTTGCATATAGTAAGAGACAACAAGCAAACAAGCAGAAGACAATGAAACGAACATGATTCACAGGATAAGCCAGAGGATGTTGTGAAGGCCAAGACTATAACGGGGTTCAAAAAAGAACTAGATAAGTTCATGGAGGATAGATCCATCGATGGCTATTAGCCAGGATGGGCAGGGATTGCTGTTTGCCAGAGGCTGGGAATGGCCAACAGGATGGATCACTTGATGATCACCTGTTCTGTTCTTTCCCTCTGAAGCACTTGGCATTAGCCACTTTCAGAAGACAGGACACTGGGCTAGATGGACCATTGTCTGGCCCAGTGTGGCCGTTCTTACGTCTTATAAGTTCTATGCAGCAATCCTAGCGGGTCCTGATCAAAAGCACACTGAAAAGTCTCTCACTGACTTCAATGGGCTTTAGCTCTGGCACCCACAGTCTAGCCATTGCTAGGTGTTTTGTGCAGTGTTCCACTGTGGGCCAGTCTTTGTTTGGTCTGGACTCGTTTGTCCATCCCAGGTGTTCAGTCCAACAACAAATATTTTGGTTCTAGGGGGTTTTATTTTAGAGGCACAAAAGGAAATGCTACATTTAGAAAAAGGAAGAAAACCGTCGTCCATCCAGTTGCAATGGGAAGTGTTCCTCATCTCGCCGTGGTGAGATATGCTGGGAATTGTTTGAGTTTGGTAAATGGTTTCTGCTCAGGGAAAGAAACGCATGGCATTTCAATACTAGCAGAATTAAGCCTTTAATCAGCTACCTTGGCTAAGTAATCTTGTGACGGATCATTCCATCAGGGATTCCAGGGACAAAAGGCAAGGAGCGAAATGTTTGGAAATCAGGTTATACTGGCATCTCTTAAATCTGCAAGCTTGACCTGGGAATGTCCTGAGATGAAGCTTTCTCATGATTCCCTTTCTTTCCCCTTCTGGTCCTGTCTGAATCCCAAGGTAAAAATGAGTGGAGGGAGGATGTTATCTGAAGGTGCCAGAGGCCACGGGAGGAAAGGTGCTGTAATGGGTAGCGCATGGAACTCTGGGTTCGGAGACTTGTGGGCAAGTCACTCAGCCCCCTGACGAGGATGGATTTTCAAGAGCTCAGCTTCCAATTAGGCATGTAAATGAATGACGGCTTTCCAAAAGGGCTGTAAATCCGGTGTTCGGAGAAGCTCTGAAAATCTGGCCACTTGTTTGAGTGTCTCAATGGGTGCTGAGTGTTTTTGAAAATGCAACACCAGAGGCCTCTCTGCACTATAAAAATAAAGCAGGCAGGGTTCCAGTTACAGCATATTGAACATGTTGTGTTTCAGTGGGGCCTAGCTGTCTTGAAACTGGGTCATGCAATCAAGCTAAAACCTTGTATGTCTAACCGGGTCAGGGGTTAAATGTGTTGTAAGTGGATCCCCTCGTAGGGTTGTTTTTGGAGACGGAGACTTTTAGCTCATTGTGACAGCAAAATGGGAGCGATGCTGCTGACCTGCCTCTGCCAAGCACATTGCAGTTCCTGGAGGAAAGTCGAGCCGGTCAGAACATTTTCGATGAACTGCATTTTCACCAAAATACAAATTTTTTGTTAGAGCCAAAATGTTTTGTGGAGACATATTGATTTCAGTGAGGTTTTCTACTGGCAGGGCCTCTGAGGTCAAGGATTGTCAGGCCAGTTCTGATCAGAGATCCGAATGGAAAACCTGATCTTTTTAAGTCAACACTGGATGTTTTGACCCATTTGCATTTCAGGGCAATGTTTGTTTCATTCCAATGTGGAACAAAAACAAACTTTGAAACCTTGCAAAATGGAGTTGTCATGCTTTGGCCAGCTCTTGTACTAAGCATGAATCTTCATGTGTCCCAATATCAGAGTGATGGGCATGGCCTAAGAAAAGAAAAGAATAGAGCAACCATTAATTATTAGTATTGATGTTAACAATGGGCAGGGGGCATCTTATTTTTGGTGAGTAAAGTTCACTATTATTTGCCATCAGATGTGCTGGGTTGGGGAGATGGGGGGAGGTTGTAGCCAGATGTTGGTGCATAGCTTGGAAGGATGCACAGTTGGGACTAGATTCTGAAAACAACCTGGCAGGGACTGGATTTTTAGTTTCTGGGAGTGTTTGTGATTTTGAAATTTCTTATGTTCCACAAAGGAATGACAATGAAAAAAAAATCAGTATTTCTCATGAACCAACATTCAGGGGGAAAAATCATTTAGTATTGATTGAAACATTTGGTTTTGAGAAAATGGCAAGACTTAGTTCGCATTAAAACTTTTTTCCACTCTGTAGTACATTTTCTAATATACCATTTAAAAAAACATAAACGCAAATTTGTTTTGAAGCAGAAAATCGAAACGTTCCCGTTATAAAAAGGTCAAAACCAAACCACTTGTCAAAACACTTCCTTTCAGGTTTTGTCTCTGACCTCGTTTTTGTCAAAGGTGAGTTGTTTCTGAGAAACTTTTCACTTTCGACCAGTGGGCATTTTCGGACCGAAAAACATTCCATCAGAAAACTCCACCGCCCAGCTCTACTTCTGACCTTAGGTGCTGCCTTGGTGATGTGTAAGCCTCTCGCACCCCAGGAGTAGCCCAGGGGGCGAAGTATCTCAGATACCCCATTGAGGCAGAATGCCTGCTCATTCTTCTTGTTGGCTGGACCAGCACCAAATTGTGCACCTTCCATGCTTCAGTCCCTACATGTTCTCCACCCACTCCTTGCCCAGCAGCTCCCGAAAGGGGGTAATTGGGCAAGTGGCCCCGTTGTTCTTATGCACCTGGACCTAAGGGTGAAGTGAAAGGGAGGGTTTTCCCCCGTGGCTGTGTGCAGAGTTCAAGTCACCGTCTCTGGATCAGCCGAGGGAGTATTGCCTGGCGTGTTCAGGGCCTGCCAGCGAGTACCGAGTGAGTCCAGGTGATGAGTAGCTCCCACTGTCTGCGGTGCCATCCGTTCTCCAGCCCTGACCGCTGCAATCCCTGTAGCAGCAATGGAAATAGCTGTCCCTGCTGGCCCAGCTTGTGCTGTTCCGGAGGGCGAAGGGCGTGCTGGGGGTTCATCGGCGAGTGGTGGGACTCGGCTTCCTGCCGGATAACAAGACGGGAGCACTTTGCAATTATTCACCATGGAAAAATGCTCAATTATCGGCCTCTTCAGCCCTGCCACGCTCTCAAGGGCTCGGCTGGAATGTGCCTTTTGGTTGTGTCACCAGGCTGCTGAAAGGAAGCACGCTGCTCTGACAGTAACACAGGCAGGCTCTGAGCTGCCATTGTTCCCTGGCGGGCTTTCACGAAGCGACTGAACTGTAAAAAACTTAAGAGGATGGGGGGAGGAGGGAATTACAGAAGAAGGTGGATTTTCCCCCTCCCTCTCGCCCCATCACTTTTAAAGGCACCTGACTGTTTTCTTCCCTTTGTCAGTTCGTTTGCCAAGCCTGGTGGCTCTGATTGCACAGCGTCAATTGCGTTCGCTGGCACCTGAGGCGGGAATCCATCTGTGGCCCTCCCGATTCTTAGCTCTAGATGGCGGAGATGTAGGGCGGCCCCTCCTTCCACCCCTCTGCTCTCTCAGTAACAGCATCTTCACCTGCCATGGGACAAAGTGAGCCCTTTGTGGGTGGGGGGTGTCTTCATGAGCAGCCCTTCAAAGGTCCCAGCTGCCAGGATTCAGTGCTCGGGGGAGATCTTTGAGCTGCTATTTCTGACTCAAAAAGCTGGGCAGCACCTTCTGTAGGAATCTGTTCCCCTTACTCACCTTCCGCCCAGGTCTGGCTGTGGACCCTGAATTTGGGATTGTTCCCCTTTGTCTATAGGCACTGTCAGACCGCGCTTAATTCTGGAAAGTCCCGTTCCCAGCAGAAAGCAAAGCCAGTCACGCACGGCTGCTCTGCCAGGAGCTGCCCCCGATCAGAACTGCTTCTGGAAGTTCTGTGGTTGGTCGGCTAAGCGTTTTTGTTTCCGCGATCCCCACTGGGCCAGGAAGGCTCTTTGGGGGCATCTGTTTGGACCTGAAGTGTGGTCAGGAAGTCCCTTCCAGGACTGCTTCTTCCTGGCTGGGACTTCAGAAGAGCCTCGGCCTGATTCAGCTCTCATTTACATGGGAGCGAATCAGGAATAATTGCAGTGAAGCAAATGGAAAGACACGGGTGTGAGTGAGAGGAAAATCAAGCCTACCGTGTGGTGGCCTTAGAATCAGGCCCAGATCGTTTCAACCACAGCTCTCCAAGCACTTCACAAAGGAAGGGAAGCACCAACATCGCTGTATTTACATCTGGGGAAACTGAGGCCCAGAAAGATGAAGTGGCTTGCCCAGGGCCAGTAGCAGAGCTAGGAATAGCACCCACGTCTCCTGACTCCCAATCTAGTCCCTTAACAGCTGGACCAACAGCATAGGCTGTGTTAGTTGGTCTGGGACCTAAAAAGACAGTGAGAACCAGAGGGTCCAGCTGGGCCCAACAGACAGTTAAAAAAACTCTTTATCTTTCATAGCCAAGTCCTGTTTTGACTCTGCTCTGAAGGACCCTCTCTGCTGTGGAGACACACCCATTACTGCTCACAATGCAAATCTACTGGCTGATGTTGCCTCCATGCCTTTCGTCCCCTGCAAAAACCTGAGTTCCTCTCACAGGTTCTTCAGCCCTCCTCGTGTGATTTTCAAATTTTTGAGTAGGATTATCTGAGTCAACATATTTCCCTGCTATCTTCTGCCATTTTCCTTAACCTTGTTTCTGTCTCACATCTGCTGGTAAGAGAGAAAGCTAGGAGGCCAACTAATTAAAGCCCAGACATATCACAAACACCAAGTGGGCGGTTTTCACTCAGTGGATGATGGGTTTCATGAAACAGCCTCGAGTTTTCATTTGTTTCTGTTTAGACCACGATGTTATAGCAATGACAGCTGTCCAGAGTGATTTCTCTCTCCTCCCTCTTCATCTTCCCAATATAGATGCCTAAATGCAGCATGGCTGGATTTAGTTAACAAGAGGAATAGAAGAAACTAAACAGAAGTCAGCGCTAACCATTGTGGAGAGACATGGTGCACAGGAAGTAAACCCAGTGAGACCACCAGGCAAATACTGTCATCCTTCCATCAGCATGAGCTCTGTAGGCTTGTGTGCCATGACCAAAACGACAGTACAGACAAGGCTCTCGCCTATCCTATGCCGTGGTTTGGCATCTCTTAGTTTATTTCATAATGAATTGGGTAATTCCCAGGTATCCTCTAGGTAGCGCTGTTGTGTGGCGAAGGGAAGGTGAGATCGGCAATGTCTCCCACTGCTGGAGAGAGGGTCAAGGTGATCCAAAATATATAAGGCCTGGCCCTTTAATAAGGGAGCTGGACTTATAACTCCGCCCCCGAGAGAGGGCGTGGCAGAGGAGAGCAGACCTATAAATGGGAGCAGAGGCTCTCCTCCTACTTTCCTGTTGTGAGGACTTCACTGGGGCTGAGAGGTTGGGGCCCAACAGGCTCCCTGAATTGGACCAGTCCTATTGTGTGTGTTAGCTGCAATGCAACCTGGGAGCATGAACCATGAGTAGCTAGCAAGGGTCCTACTGTACATCCCTGTCCCAGATCCTTGCACTGGCCGCATGCAGCCCAGCCTCTCTCTGTTGCTAGACCCCAGTAGCTCTCCTCAGGGGCTGGGGAAGAGAGGGCATCTGCCTAACTGAGGAGCAGCCCTCAGGGGTAGAGCGGCGATAACAACATCTAGCACGTTCCCTGGACCTCGGGGGGCACACTAAAGGGAAGTGCCTTGCCTAAGGTCCTCCTGCAGCACGTTCAGGAACAGAACTTGGGTCTGCCGAGTCCCAGGCCAGCGTGCACACCACTAGGCCACGCTTCCAGCTAGTCAAGGCAGCCTCAGGGGAGAATGCTGAGAACTCCTGTGGGCTAAGCATGGTAATAGATTGCCATTAAGTTGAGCAACAAAACCTCTTCCAGTGCAAGCAACCTGTAAATCACAGAACTGGACCGGAGTCATGAAATGTGACTGCTCTGGGGCTTTGACTTGTCCTGTTATAGAGAAAGGAGCCAGCCAGGAAATCCTCATCTAAGCTTCCCCTTGTATTTGGAGCTGGGCTTTTCATAGGGCGAATCTCGAGACACACACGGCACTGCTGATCGTTACTCACCAACTGTCAGGATGTAGAAAAGTTTGGGCTATATTATTTAATCTCCCTTTGGTCTGTGCAGTGGAGCTTTACACTCTCCCAAGGAAAAGCTGGCTTTGTGTCCCCTAGCTCCTGGACTGACAGGAGTATTTATGTGAGAAGATATTGGTTTTATAGATATTACAGCTGCAAATGTTCTCTGCCGGGCAGGCTGGCCAGCCGAGAGTTTGCTTTTTGAAGTCTCACAATCCTCTAATTTACAACAGCTGCTCTCCTTGAACTCCCCTTTGTCAGTTCCAAATGGCTGCATCGACAAACCCAGTGCCAGACTCTACTCTCAGTTACACCACCATGTTAGCTAATCCCATTGATGTCAAGGGAGTTCCACTCTCTCTGTCTTGGTGTAATGGAGATCAGAGTCCAGCCTCACATACAAGATCATAAAAGGCTGAGATCCCTACATGCAGGGTTTGAATTGAAGACTCCAGAGGTGAAAGGCTAATTGACAAAGCCTCTTGGTTGCATCTATAAAATGTGAGTGCCTAAAGTAAACCCCCAGAGCAGCGAATTTCCATAGTTCATTACGATGTCTGCTTGGGTCATGTAGAAACAAAGACTGACTGCTCTTGACAGCTAGTTTTGAGACAGCCCCAGATACCATCCTGGCTGGCATGGTGAATGGCTCGATGAAAGACATTAGCCAAAACCGGTCTGCAAACAATTCATTCCCTTGGTTCACATCGCGTAAGGAGCAGGCCCAGGGGGATGTTACGCAGGGAGGAATTACAAAGTCAGGGCTGGAAAAGCAAGCAAAATCTTGTTGAATGACCAATAGGCCACGTGCCAGGGGATGTAGCAGGACAGAAATATCATACGCAACAAATGGTGCCATGAACCAGCTTGCTGCAAGCAGGGTTTGCCTTAGCAGGTCTGCGCAACCCACCCTGGTTGTGCACTAGCTCCGCAACGTCAGACGGACATCGAATCCTTCCTTCCTGTCGCAGAGGTGGCTTGAAGTCACTGGGGGCCTGATTCTCCTTTCACATACCTTGGTGTAAATGGGAGTAAGCCCTTGCTCATGGTGGGAATGTGTCTTGGTCAAGAGCCATCAGTGGCTGCAGTGATTCAAACCCCTAATATGGACAGGCCTCGGTGCTGTTATTCATACACGGGGTTGCTGACCCCTGCTTGAAACTGGGATGACCTGCGCCAGGGCAAACCATGGCTCATTGTGGTTCACTCCGTCTACACTAGGCCGTTGCACTGGGGCAGCCATGCCAGGTGCTGGCTGCTGATGGCTGAAAGCAGGAAACGCTCCGGTGCAGACATGACCTCAGAGGTGTAAAATCATTGTGAGTGGAGAATCCGGCCTAGGATAGTGGGGAGCACATTTTAGTGAAATGCCTTGTTCTTCCTTTTGCAGGGCGACAAGGAGTGACTGTTCCAACCTCCTCACAGATCCACCAGGTTCTTTATGTTCCCATTCTCATGTACAGTCCTTTTCTTTTTAAAAAAGGAATTTAGGGCCACATCCCCAGCTCTGTTGCCTTCAAAGGGGCTGCCCTGATTTACACCAGTTGCAGCTGTGACGTCTCTCTTTTTTTTGTGTGCCTTGATTGGATTAGTTTTAAATGAAAACCCGAGGATTTCAGGCAATGCAATTGCAAACTGGAAGGCAAATTAACACACACAAACACAATATTCAATAGCAGCTTCCATTAGCTCTGTGCACCCAAACATTTTCTCTCTCTCTCTCTCATCTCATCCCCTGTTTTTGCTGAGCCTCACTACATTCTTCTTCTCCCTGATGGAGCCAGATGGTCTGAGCAAACCTGGACTTGACCACTTGCCTGGGGTTAATATATTTGTTTTGATGGGCAAGTCGAATGTTGTCATCACTTTTAACAAGGTCATTGTGTAGAGTCTTGGACCTGGTGCTGGTAGGGTGATCAGCTGTCCCGATTTTATAGGGACAAGTTCTGATTTTTAGGGTTTTGTCTTACTATAGGTGCCTACTACCTGCCACCCCATCCTGATTTTTCACACTTGCTATATGGTCATCCTAGGTGCTGGTGTATTTTCTGGGGAAATTTCGCAAGCCTGGTTGGTGTTTGTGCTGTGGCACAAACTCCTTTGTGCTGTGGCTCAAACTCCTTTGAGCAGGGACTGCAACAATCGATGAGGCAGCTGGGACTGTCTTGTGCAAAGGATCAGGTGTGTGTAAGAAAGATTCAAAGCCCACCGAAGACAATAGGAGGCTTCCACTGAGTGTCTGGGGCTTTGGATCAGATTTTATGTTGGACTCTTTGGGATCCAATTGTCGTCCTGAAAAATCCAACTCGCATTAAGCAAGTGAATGGAAAGATCCGGCAATTCTGGAAAACCAACACAGTTTAAATCACAGTAACGGCTTTGATTTTCCTGGCCTTTGTTCTGCTTCTCTGCCTTGCCTTCTCAGACATTCAGAGCCTTTCTTCAAAGGAAACTGGCAGCTGCGCCTGGTCTTAAGGCATGGCACGGCTATTGTGTCTGTGCAGATGTACAAACAAATAAATCAGCCGTCTCTGGTATACGTTACTGCCACCTAGCCCAGCTTAGGAATGCGCCTTTGTGTGTGTGTATTTTCATCACATCCTTTTTAACATTGTCTCACCGGGGTCAAGGGCTCTGGTTAAGCATGATCCCTTTTAGCGGGAAAACAGGAAATTGAGTCGATTGCGGGAATTTGTTTTATGAACAAGCTAACGTTCTGGCTTTTTAAAAAGTAGGTGTGTGTCTCGGCGCCATTGCGTCATGCATCAGCCCAGGTTAGTGTCCGGTGCACCTGTACGTCCCAGACACACTTGGTCCCGGGCTTTGGTTGCCAAGCTGGGTGCTGCGATACAGTGACTCGGCTGGCAGAGATGTGGCTGATGAAGCATGATGGGAAATGCTGCCTGCAGGTCCCCAACACGCACCTCACTTTTAGCAGGTCAAATCCAGCTTTGGCTCAGTCAGCTGCTAGGGTGTGGCTATGCATTGCTGGCCAAACTGACAGACAGCCTGCGCCCTGAGGCATCACTTACACCCAGAGCAAATGGGGTGATCGGGGGGTCTTCATTGCACACGCGCTGTGCCTGGGCGTGCACAGCTACGCCCCACGCAGGGAATGGAGTTCGGCACGTCTGACGTTACCTTCTGACTGGCCAGCTACATGGGGGTGGAGGAGAGCGACAGGGGGCCAACGGCAGTGAGCAGAGTCGGCTGTTTGAAGAGGGATGGCTGGAGGGGAACCAGGCCGCTTTTGAAATAAACACTTGCTGCAAAATGTTCCTCAAACCTCCCCCCACTGCCAAACCTCTCCAAGGGAAAACCCCAGCATGAAGGAGATGATCGTTGCATGACAGGGCCAGCTGGTGTAAATTGGCCCAGAGCTATGCTGAATTACACCAGCTAAGGATCTGGTCTTTGGACATTCTAGAAAAGTGGCCTAAGTACACCCCTTGGCCTGGGGGGTTGGGCGTGGCGGGACCTTCATGATGCACGGGCCGCAGGAGCAGCCAGCCTCCTGTGTACCCCGCCTGTCGTGAAGGGTCGACCTGGCGCCACCCACCAGGCCAGGGGGGTGAGGCCACCCCCATCTGAGCTAACGCCACGCTGCAGGGGGAGAGGCGGGCGCCACGTGCCAGGTAAGTGCGGAGGGCGGGGGGCAACAGAGCCAAGCCTGCATTTGTGCCCCCCTTTGCCTCATTGCCCCCCCCGCGGTTACAGAGCCCCCTCTCCAGGGCAGCTGGAGGAAGGTGCTGGGACCCATCCTGCCCTGCACGGGGGGGCATGAGGCCTGGGGGAGCACAACCCTCCCCTTCTGTGAGTCGATGAAATTGTTAGCAAACACACAACCGTCCTTTGCATGACACCAGCCCATTTCGCACCCCCCCGGAACCTGATCACGGCTGTAATTTAGTAAACTCAGGTTTGTGTCAGATTAGGGGGTGGTTTGTTTGTCTGTTTGCACATCTGCTTGTAGTTTTCAAGGTGCAAATCTGCAGGGGCTTCACTAATGGCTCACAGAGAGCTTTTGAGAGCTAGGCCCAGTTCTGTCCCCTTCCCGTCCTCCCCCCACTAAGCCTGCTGGCTCATCAGACTAATAGTTGAAAATACCTCCAGCCCAGAGGGACTCCCTTATGTTATCTGTGTAGAAACATCTGTAAGTGATCCCGCTGTGCCGTTATACCAGTGTTTACACAGTAAAGACACACCAGGGCAGACAGACGCAGGGGGCAGCATTTGCTCTAGGATCTCTTCCTGCAGATGCATGCGGGCACTGGATTTCCAAGTGAGACTTTCCAGCCTCTCACTGGAAGGGGCTGCATTGTCTCCGCATGAAACCGGTGTGCTGGTTTTGTAGCTGAACGGTTTGATTCAGCACTGCATTGAGAGTTACATGGCTGCAGTGCTCTAGGAATCAGCTGCAGGAAGGCAGGCGTGAACTGTTGTGGGAGGAAGGATTATCTAATGGATAGAGGGCCAGCATGGGCCATGGCTGACCTTGTTTCCATCCCTCCTTCACCCCAGACGATCTCGTGGGATTGTGGTCTGTCTTTCTGTGCCTCAGTTTCCCACATGTACAATAGTCCTGCCCTGCCTCTGAGGGATGTTGGGAGGAGAAGCACATTAACGAAATGCTGATGGGAGTGCACCAAGGGAGAAGAGAGTGGGGATTTATGGAGTTATGCAATATACGAGTGCAGTTAGATAGCTATAGGAGGGGAAAGGGATAAGAATATATGATTTAGTGGATATAATTTTGGATGGTGATATTTATGACGCTCAGGGGGTCTCTTTTGTACTTCGTAGCCACAATGGATTAAAAAAAAATGCATCTCCTCTTCTAATGCTGCGGTCCTGAGCAGAGCCCAAGAGGGTCAATGCGGAATTGGGGCTGCGAAAGGGGAGAATTGTGTGTGTCGTCTCAATCGTCTCTTTCCACAATTAGCTGCACATGATCCTTTGTTCTTTGATGCGCCTTTCATTTTCCCATGCAGCTGGGGGGAAAGGCAATGCAGATTGTCGGAGGCCACCCAATAGGAGCAGCGGTCTGGGAGTCAGAACTCCTGACGACTTTTCCCTGAGCCGCTGCGCGTGCTTGAGCAAAAGTCACATTGCCTCTCTGAGCGTCAGCTCCCCTGTCTGTGCAATGGGGTTAACTGCATCCAGCCACCTTGCTAGGAAGGTGCGCGAATTAATTCACAAAGTGCTTGGAGAGCCATGGCTGGAAGGGAGCAAAGAAGCGGTTTTATGGCAGTTTCTGCAGTGAAAGAGACCTTGGGCTGGGGGCCTGGGAGCTGTTGGCTGCTCCCATTTACCATCAACCCAGCTGCATGGACAATCCGTTTTGTGTCAGACCTCGCCTGAGGGGGGGAAAGGCAGACCACACCCCTAGAAAACGGAAACTCAGGCTTTGCTCGCTGGTTCAGTCTGATAATGGGCATAGCTGGTGAAGTGGCCCTTCTGCAAACCGTATTTGTTTTCCCAAAGAAACAATGGGGTTTGGACGCCTGCATTGTGTAGGGTTTGGAGTGAAGTGTCTTGATGAAAACTGGAATATGGTGTCCAGTTTTGGATGCCAGCCTTTTAGAAAGATGTGGACAAATTAGAAAGTCCAAAGGAGAGCAACAAAAATTATAAAAGGTTTAGAAAACCTGACCTGTGAGGAAAGGTTAAAAAGACAAACATCTGGTGTGCTTAGTCCTGAGGAAAGAAGTTGAGGTGGGACCTGATAACAGTCTTCAAATACGTTAAGGGCCGTTATAAAGAGGATAGTGATCGATTGTTCTCCACGTCCACTGAAGTTTGGGCGAGAACTAATGGACTTTATCTGCAGCAAGGGAGATTTAGGTTAGATATTAGGAAAATCTTCATAACTATAAAGATAGTTAAACTCTGGAATAAGCTTCCCAGGGAGGGTGTGGATCCCCATCACTGGAGATTTTAAGAACACTTTTTAGACAAACCCGCTCAGGGATGGTGGCCTAGGTTTACTTGATCTTATCTCAGCACAGAAGGCTGGACCTCTCTCCAGGTCCTTTCCAGCCCTACATTTTAATGACTCAGGTCTTGAAAAACTCAGGGCTTATCTCGATCATGCCTGTCATCTGAAGCTTTCAAGGGATTTTAAAAATGAATTAATTAAAGCTCTCTACTCCCCTGCAAGGTAGGCAGGAGAGCTCTCATTTCACTCACCGATGAAATGCAGCCCACCTGGGATATGACGTGGTAGCTGTTTATCTGCACACAGTGCTTAGCAGAAGACATGAAGAAAAATAGCGTATCTAGCTGGAACTGTGGGGATTTTTAAAGACATGCAATTTTCAGCTGGCAGCTTTGATCAGCTAGTATTCACAAACATTTGATCCACTAGTATTCACAGCATTTTGTGGCGAAGGTCTCCATAACTTTGCCTCGAGGTAAACTTGCACAAAACAAGGACACGCATCTATAAAATCCTATGTAGAATTTATGAAAACTGGATGCCTTACGTGAGCTAAGTCTAATAAAGCACAGACAGATCAAAATCTCACAGCTCTGTAAATTATTCTCCAGCAAACTTAATATGTTTAATCTTACTGTAACCACAGAAAGTGGCAAGTCAGATCTGGTAGGACCAGTTCTCGTAATTGCTTAGAGAAAGCCCTATCTTGTATCAGCCACCCTCAGAAGCGTCTCTATAATATAGGGAAGGCCGTTGGGAATGCAAATAGACCAGAATATGCTGGATGGGCCCAGGATTGGGGACAAAGGAGACTTAAAAACACCTTCGCATTCCCACTCCTGCTACACAATGGCGTTAGGGCCACGCTTAAAGCATTCATCCGATGGGGATGAATCTTGGAATCCAGGGGAGAATGTTTGGTTTCCACGTACATGGGCTCCTTCCCCTCAGTGCTGTTGTGCATAGAGGGCAACCAGCGCCTCTCTGTCCCCTCTGCATAGGTTGCACTTGAACAAGAAAACCAACTTCGTGTTGGCTGCTGTTAATGAATTGTCCGGGAGGGTGTATGTACAGGGAGCGTGTGTGCGCGGGGGAGGGAAGAAATAGGTGTAAATGACAGGGGAAAATAGTTTCCAAAGCAAACTAGTTCTGTAGAGTCCACAGGTTGTTTGGGGAGTTTGTAAAGCCTTGAACCCTCCTCCCCCAGTTTTCCCATCTCTCGTTGGTATCAGTTACTGTTGTAATTTCTTTATTACTTAATCCGCTCTTTCTGCTTCTAATGCCAACTTCCCTTTCCTGGAACACACCCTTCGAGCCAGCCCTTCAATCACCGCCCAGCCCACATCTTCGTGGCTCCTGAAGAACCCGTTGTGTCAGATCTCGAGTGTTTGTCAGGAACAAAACGTGCTTTCCAAACGAGGATGCGGTAATGCCAGGTCTCCCGCTGCTGGGACTCCTTAACGGCTGAGCTAGACACCGCCTGGTACTGTGGCTTCTGAATAGAAATGCTGACACAGCCGTGACTTGCGCAGCATGAACGGTCTGGCTAGAATCAGTGCTCCCGGTTCTCCTCCATTCGTCAAAGCAGAGGAGGGGAAAAAGGGAGGCTGAGTGCTGGAATCCACTGGGCCACACCTGACAGCTGGCAATGCTGTTAACTAATTGGTAGGGCACTGCTGTGAGGAAGTTCGCCACATGTCATAGCCGAGCAGGTTATCTGATGGAGGGATAAAAAGGCAGTCACTAGAGAAGAGCACTCAAAAGGGATCTTTGTCGCCTGCAGATTCTCACTTGTTCCAACGCTAGCTGGCTTGCCGTGGTCTGTGAGTACAGGTCTGCTGCGTCATGAGCCCGTCAGAGCACCTGGCGTCATGCTTGATATCAAACAACTGTAAACACTCTTCTGGGAAGAAGCACACAGGGGTTTGGTTCTCTGTGTTGCGCGTACAAAGAACCCCTGCTTGTAACACACACACACACATGCTCTCATCCACGCTCACAGGGGTTCCTCTTTCCTCTCCAAGGCCAGCCACAGGCAGGAGGGATTAGTGATTTATTAATGAGGCCGAATAAATGTACTGCTGGGGCGTTCCAGCCGGAAATGTCTGCTCGGGGAGATTGGATAACATTCCGACCCCCGGCCCTTTGTATCCTCCAAACGGCTGCAGCTCCGAGAAGTGTGATATCCTTTTCCTCTCTCGCTGGCCAGCTCCCTCCCTCCAGCGGCCTTTCTGCTGGGGTCTGACGGAGGAGTCACGCCTCACCTAGTGAGAGCAGAGAGCTGCTTTACACACAGAGAGGAAAAGCTTACGGTAGAAGCTGCTTAGCGAAAAGTCAGGTCTTTGGGTCACATTCAGAGGTGATGCGTAAGGGCGCTCAGATGTTGGGCGCTGAGAGCATGCCTGTGCTGCAATAAAAAAACGAGGTACTGAGGCTCAGAGTCCGGGTCCCTTGGCTCAGCCTCACAGGGGGTGGGCGGCAGGGCTTCACATAAGTGTCGACATTTGGGCTGAAGAGATCCTGCCCCGTCATGGGGGGCTCTGAGCCCGAATGTCTACGCTGCGATTTTCAGCCCTGCAGCCTGAGCGCCGCAAGCCCAAATCAGGGGACCCAGGCCGTCCGTGGGTGTGCTGCTCTTTTATTGCGGTGTCGACATACCCTCCCACGCCCTTAGACATAATTACACCCTCTCAGCCATGCGTGGTTGGCGCAAGGGGCTCACCTTCTACCTCACCCTGACCTTGGCCCTCTATCTGCGCCAAAGGGGAAGGAAAGTCCTGGCTACCTCCCTTCGGGAGTGATCTGAACTCCCTGAGTCCAACGAAAGACTCGCATTTGACGTCAGTGGGCTAAGGGTCAGACCCTTAGAGCTGTAACAAAACCATGCCACAGCCGCCTGGCTCTCACTTCTTTACAACTGAAATCTCAGACCCAAATCACTGAGCAAACTCACTCTACTTGTAGGCTGAGATGAACTGGGGCGGGGGGGTTGCCTTTGACTGGGAATCACATGGGGAATCTGAGGTTTGTGCAAACTCACATGAGCCAATACTGCAGAACAATGTTTGTGTCGTGCTCCAGAGGCGGGTTTGACCCAAAACCTTAGTCTGAGCTGCCCTAAGTGCCAAAGAAATCCGGTTCCATTGCAGCTCAGCCCCATTTGACAAATGGCAACCATCCAGTTTCCCGCAGTGAGACCTAGTTTCAGTGCAGTGGAAATGTGCCAATTGCAGTGGGGGGGCAGAGCAAGGGACCTCTTCTAGGACCAGAGTCTCCCTCTGCACCGTTGCTGTATTTATCCTGCACCCTTTCCTCCTGCAGAGCATCTCTGGATGTCAGTGGGTGTCTCCCATCTGGCACCAGAATAAAGGTAGCTCCAGAGATTGTAGAGGAGGCTTTCTCCAGCCACATGGTTTTCACTGTATGTATTACACGCCCACAGGCAGATCCCAAGCAGCCAACACTAGCAAAAAATCAGGCCCCAAAACTCCATTACAAAATAGCATAGATTTTTGAAAGCAGAGATGGTCCCAGACTGCAAAGCATGGGCCTAACTGTCTGAAAAAATCTCCCAGACAATATCCAGACTGGAGCTGACAACCTCTGATGTCATCAGCGAAGTCCACAAAGTAGCAGTAGACAAAAAGTTGCTGGGACGACGTGAGTCAAAACACAATTTTGGGCCCCTGATTTCCATCGTTCTTAAAAAAAAATCCCAAAAAACAAAAGAAGCTTTCAGGGATTTATGATGATGATTAGTTTTAGAATGAAGCCCTCTTTAAATGATGGGAGGATTACAAGTAAACATCCAGACTAGGATTGTTTCAAACAAAAATTGTTCTCCGACGGAGATCTCACATAGGCAATCTGCCACCAGGAGCAAATATTTATGGCTGACTTGTAAACTCCTGCGAGGAAGGCTTTTATAAGGAAAGGCTGACCCACCCTAAGCCATGGCAGCTCATGCAGCGATGCCCCAATGTGTGGCCTTGGGGCTGTGTGTACAAAAATCTGTCTGCAGTATACATGGGCCCCTTCTTTATGATAAACATTTGGAATGGACTAAAGAGGTCGTTTTACAACAAAGATCCATCACCTGGAGTTTGCCGGAGCTGAGAGACGTGGCCCAGCAGCTGTACAGTGTGGCAGGGTCTGTGTCATAACAGAACGCCTTGGCGTGTGGAAAGATGGAAAGGATGTAGCTAGATGACAGATGCACACACTTGTTCAAGGTACCTGGCAGCCATTAAACTTCATCCAAAGGGCTGGCTGTCTCTAAGCAGGAATTGCTTACTGGAAATGAGATGGAAGCAGAGGGGATGATAATTGCTAACCAAGGCTCCCAGGATGGAAATGCTATTCTAAAATATTTAGATTTTCTGTCCTTACAGGGGAGTCCAGGCAGAAAAATACAACAGATGACCAGTGTGGATTTCTCTTTGGAAATATTGATGCTGTCCCTTTCTAGGGCCCAATTCTAGGTGCCTCCTGAAAGATGCCAGGAATCTCCCATACTCAGAGTTCTGCATCTGGCAGGACCAGGCCTTTAATCTCCCTGTGCTGCTTTCAAGGCCAGCATTGGCTCTGCCGCTCTTCTGAAGAAGTTAAATGCCCCCGTAGTCGCTTAATCTGCCCCGGGATGCTTCCTATTTTAGGACTCTTTGGCTATAGGCCTTGTCACTTGGGAACCAGGTGTAAAAAGTGGGTCACGAATCAGGTTTCGCTGATTTAAGGCTGTTTCCTATTATTATTTGTGCTATGTGCAGTGCTTGGAGACGCCAGCTGAGATCAGAGCCCGTTGTGCCAGGCACTGGACAGTGGCGCAGGAAGACACAGGCGCTGCCTCAGAGTTCATAGAGCGTTGGAGAGGTTAAGGGCAGATGGGACTACTAGAGCATCGAGGCTGATCTCCCATATGTCACAGACCACCACCAGTGCCAGCACCTATACACTGAACCCAACGATGGAAACAAGACCCAAGTATTAGAGCTTGCAGGAGACTAGACTAGTTCGTGCCAAGGCAGAGGAGAGGAGGATCTGAGGGGCACCTGTGCATGAGGTCCCCGCAATGGCAGGGAAATGATTGTGAGCTAGATCCAGGTAATCCTGCCAAGCGATCTGCATCCCACGCTGCAAAGGAAGGCAACCCCCTGTCCCCCCCAAGGCTGCTACTGATCTGACCGGGGGGAAATTCCTTCCCTACCTCATGGATGGTGAGTCTCTGACCTCAGCGGCAGATTTTTAAAGGTATTTCAGCACCGAACTCGCAATGATTTCAAAGGGAGGGTCAGGCACCTAGAAACCTTCAGCAATCTCGTAAGTAAACAAGTCAGACAGTGGGTGGGAGCCAGGAAAGGATCATTAAGCCCATTTTACATAAGTGGAACTGACGCACAGAGGGATTAATTGACTTGCCTAAGGGCATACGGAGAGCGGTGGCAGAGCCAGGAAATGAGTTCAGATCCTCCTGAGTCCCAGGCCACTGCCTTACCACACATTCATCTGTCCAAGGTCTCTCCACTAGGAGCAATTCACAATTAAGTTTTTTGGCTCCGAGTCTTAAGAACATAAGAACGGCCAGACTGGGTCACACCCAGGCTCCATCTAGCTCAGTGTCCTGTCTGCCGACAGTGGCCAAAGCCAGGTGCATCAGAGGGAATGACCAGAACAGGGAGTCACCAAGTGATCGTCTGAGAACAATACAAACTCTACAACGTCATTTTCCTTTGACATGTGGCTTGGTCCTAACACTTAACTAAATATTTTAACCTCTCTCATTTGAGGCTTTCAGAGCACTTTACATGCACTGATTAACACAGCCTCCTAACGATCTGGACACAGGGAAGCACTGACCCGTTGTACAGACGAGGTATTGAGGTTAGTGGCTTCTAATTTGGGGTGCGCGCCTTTAGATGCCTCAGTTGCCGAGATGCTAAGTAACCTGCAGCTTCCACTGGCTTCAAATGGAATAGTGGGCGCTCGGCACCTCTGAAAATCAGCCCCCCCAATTGAGGAGCCCCAAATCTTGAAACTGTGTCCCAGTCTCATACAGGAAGGCCACAGTGGAAATGGAAACGGGGAGTTCTGACTCCAATGGCCTGCTCTGTCCATTGGACTCCAGACTAATTGATCACCCCTTTCATAGGGAACCAGCTCCACTTACTCCCAAAAGGTGACCACCAGCGTATGAGCCTTGTCCGGGGATCTGATTTGGCTAATGGGAACTCCACCCCCACGCCGAGATATTAAGTGTCAATTGTTCTCTTTCATCTAAAGAGGAAGCGGCGTTTATTTAGTTCATTATCTAAATAAAAGCGATGGTCTCCGGATAATTTTGATCCAAAATAGCTCACAACAGGGCCAATAAATGTGGGTGGACAACACCCGGCAGCCAGTTTGGAAAAGGAACCTGGAAAAAGCTAATTTAGGAGGTGGAAATGCTGTCTCCTTTCGAAGGGCTCGGGGAAATTCGACTTGTGAAGCGCATAGCTCCTAACCTGGGCCTGAATCCAGCTTTATTCACACTGCTGTAACCTATTGATTATGGCTGTCGACCCCACTAGTGCTGTGCAGTACGACAGTACACGCACTTGCGCTGCGTCATGGTGCTAGCGTGAGTGTAAATAGCACAGAGAGCGGCCGCGGAGGCACAGCTGAGCCAGGCTGAGTACAGACCCACCAGTTTCAGGCAGGTTTGTACCCATTGCCATGCCTCCGTGGCCACTAGCCGCATGCCCACGGCCACACTGCTATTTATAGTCGTGTTCACACAGTGGGACCTACTGCGAGTCTGTGTGCGGGAGCCGGGGAATCACGTCCCTCGCTGGTCATGTAGACATCGCCTTCCACCTGATGACACGGGAGTTAGTGAGATCAGCTAGAGCACCGATAATAAAAGGCAAACAGAACGCGCTCCAGCTGTTGCTCTCGCAGCACTTTTAAATGCTGGCAAGCATTATTATCAAATGGGGAAACTGAGGTACAGAGACTTGCCCTGGTGTTGTAAAGGCAGGGCTCAGACTAGAACCCCAATATCCTAACTCCTAGCCCAGGGCTCGCTCCTCTTAACTGAGCATATAATGGACTCTGAGAGGCCAGGGGCTGTAGAAGAGATTTCCATAGAAGCATGTGTTTTTGAGAAGACGTTTAGAGCCCCCGCTGACTATCCAGTCTATCCCCTAGCACAATGGCTGGACAGAGTTCATTACATTTGCATTTCAGTGTCCTCTAGAAGGTGGTTGGTTTAGACCTATCCCATCCTCCAGCAAGCGGCGACTGCTGGGGTATATAAGAAATAAGGGGCCTGCTCCTCCCTGCATTGATACATACTGAATTGCATCTTCATCCCTGCAAGTATCCAAAGATCCGAGAGCACCACAAAGACTGTCACCAAGTGCTGGGCCCTCGAAAAGGAGGACGCGTTCTGGGCCAGATCATTTAGACTCTCCTGCCCCTTGCGCGTGCCAGATCCCTGCCGCCACGCTACATTCACATCCGTTTGGGAGGAGAGGTGAGGCAGTGGGGGTTGCACTTAAAGGCATCTTTCATCTGCCGTCTTGGCATTCCTGGGTGCCGTGGATCCATCTCTTGGGACAACTCCCCCCTCACTGAAACTGGTACCAGCTGATAGGCTGCTTGAAACGTGTGAAATGAAGGAGCCGTGTCAGTCCTATCTCCATCTCACAAGCCCCACCTGTAAAGGTAGCTCTGCATGTTGCTTTAGCCAAGCAGCCCCGGCTCTGGAGGGGATGCGGATGTCGGATTGTTGTCCAGCCAGAGGCAGGTCCGTGCAATGGTTGGGTGGGGTGGGGGGCAGTGTTTGTGGAGCAGGTGGGGAGGGGGGAGTGACAGCGGTGAGTGTTTGCGCGGTAAGTGCCAAGAGCCGTTGCTGTCCTGTGGGTCAGTAGAAGGCGTTTCTGTCTGTGGGTTCTCTCCCTGGACTCTTGCTTCCACTTGGAATCCCTTATTGGGATTTGCACAGTCCAGGCCACTGGAGCACCTGCCCCGTTCACAAGGATCTGCCCTGTTGAAGAGCCAGTCTGTGAACAGCCGAGAATGGGGCACAATATCATTTTTTGCTACAGTTCTCCCTTATTTTTCTGAGTGGGGCTATTTCCCAAAGGGCTCCTGTGACAGCTGTTACTACCTGTCATTCATCTCTGACACGTGTAATGACTAAGGAAAGAACGTGCTGGCTTTACCCGGTTTTAAGTTCTCGCAGGTCCCTTGTCCTGCTAAATGGCAAATCAGCTGATGGTAACTTTCTGGGCCTCTCACCTGAAATCATGCTGTACCAATTTGCCTCAGGGAGTTTACTAGGCCCCCGAGCCCTAGACATAGAGTCTATGAGACCAGGCAATGCCATCAACAAGGGACTGTAAAGGGCACGCATGCATGTGCTCTCACACGCTTGCACCAGAGTGAAAAGAAAACAGCAGACAATGTGGCTGCTCCGAGTTTAATGAACAGCTTGCATGCCGGTGGAAACAACATTCCTTCCGAGAGGGAACGCTCCTCTTCAGGAAGGCCTGAAAAAAGCCAGGGACAAAAGGCGGAAGAGATGCCTGCGGTATCTGAAGTTATCTTACCACGGCACTTGTGGGACTGTTGACTGCCGGCTCTTTTCTGTTTCACTCCAGAGAAGCAGGAAACACTCATCTCCGCCTGGTCTCTTCCTGCCTTGACTTAACATTGTAACTGCGGTTTACCATACCAAAGAGCGGGGGAGTTGATCCCGTAAACCTTCTGCTAATGGCGGCTGCCTGGGCAGTCTTAGGACAGCACCACCCAGACAGCTAGCGAGAGGTGATAGAGTCCAGCCCCAGGCGCAAGTAAATAAGCAAACAACGGTGCAAAGGCATGAATAATGGCGATCATTCTCAGCATAGCTAGACGTTCTCTCATCCCTCGGGATGCAACTGTGCGTGCTAAGTCTGTGGGGCACGGTCCCAACAGGGCTGTGGGTTTTTAAGTAACTCTGTGCAAGCTTTGAAATTACAGGTGTTAATTAAAAGTCATTAACCGACGAAGGTGCAGGGTTAGATGACGTCTGCCTCCCCCTGGGCATAATGATGTCTCACACAATGTGGCGTGGGAGTTTACCAGGCTCTAGAGACTTTGGTTCTACCGCAGCCCAGGTCAGTAGCCAATGAAAGTCATCACCGCCTGCTGGCTGTTTGGTGCCCTGTATAAAATGAACTGCCTGGTCACAGTCCAGTTCCCCATCACAACCTCTGTTAGCACTAACTGACCTGCCGTTAGCAGAGGCTGGATGGGCACTGAGGATGAAATCCCCTTTGGCTCTCCAGGTTTGGCTGGTGGAGCACTGGCAGGGCCTGAGGTCAGGGACCCTCACGCTATCACTGGCCATGCTGGACCTGGGCTGTGGGTTTCCCTCCACGAGCCCCACGTTTTCAAAGCTGCCTTTGGGATTTTGACCCATTAGAATTAAATGTAATGGGAACTGGGTATCTAAATCTCCTACTCTGGAGCATGCAAAATCCTAGCAGTTGATGTATGGCACTGCCTTGCTTGCTTGCGACACAGCTCATGGTCTAGCAATGATCATAAATAGCCAGAGCCACCTTCTTAGGACCCAACTGCAGTTGTCAGAGCTTGTGATAAATCAGTAAGGCTCCTCCAGCTGATTTACTGGGGCGGTGGAATCCATCTGCTGTCCCACACTTTAATTCAAGCCTCGCACTCAGGCCCTGCTCCATTTCTCCCGAGTGTTTGTGTAAAGGCCCCCCAGAACAAGAAACTCTCGCACTGTTAACAATGCCAACAGCATGTTTAAGTCCCCCAGTGGTGGTAGCCAACGGCACAGCCCTCCTCTCTAGCGCTTAAAATAGTTGCACTCAGCTAAAAGGTTTTGGAAACAGGAGAGAGGGCTAAAGTAAATAAAGGCCATTGTTTAAGGAGGGGTGCAGTCATTTGGGTGGGAAGCCTAAAGTCTGGCAGAATTTGACAGGGCCGATGGCTCTGCACTGGAATGTTTCAAATAGATTTAATTCTGGACACTGATACACAGATTCTCTGGACACTGCTACTGATTATGACATTTGCACTGTGTACTGTAAGCTCCATGTTCCGCTAGAGAAAGTACCACGCCACGGCACCTGATTCAACACAGCAGTTCCCTCCCCTTCCACTTGAATTTGCAGCCTAGATGGGAAATGGATCATAGTTCACCTCTGTTCCCAGGTTGTGCTACACCACGCAAATCCCACGGCTGAGGCATGCTGGGGGAACATGTTCACCCCATTTGCTCTGCAAGACCCTGCTGGGCTTGACATGTGGTTGGGGGTGGCTGTGTTGTGATTGGCTCCCCCAGCACGGCATTTCTACAGGACAGGACCGTTGTATCATTGTCCTTGAAATGAGAAGTGCCAGTGCTGTGCTGAAAGGACATTTGGCTTAACTCTGTCTTCAGGTAGTGCCTCTGGGTATCCTCTGCTGAAACGCAGCTTTGTAACTTCTTCCAAGGTTACCACTCTGCCTGCAGCTACACATGCACCTTGTAGAGCGACCATATATATAAAGCGGAACTATTTTCTCTCTTTCGGTAGGCATGGAAGAAACACAAAGATATGCTAAATCAGACCATCAGCCCTTCTCCATTAGGTAAATGCTTCCTCTATGCTAATAATACTTGGAGCTTTAATCAGCATCATTGGCTACATTTCATTTATTAATCAATGCTGCTCTGAGGTAGGTATTTGCATCACAGAGAGATAACTTGGCATACCTAGTGCCACAGAGCGGACGGCGTTAGCCGTGGGATTAGAACCGACGGAATTCCTGTCCACGGCTCAAGCACTCGGCCCACTAGAAAACAACTTTCTCTCTGCCACTGAAGGACAGACCTAAAATGAGGTTGTTTCCTTTGGTGTTTTAAACCCATAAGGCCAAATTTGATCTGAATTGGGCTTCCTACTGGAGGATTTTCAACACTCCATCAGATTATGCTTTGTAGCAAACCACCTTTTTCCACATTTGTTAGGATTCACTTGGGTATGATCGAAAGTCCATTTTACAAGCCATTTGATACCCATACCATTTGCCAGCACTACCATTAGCATCATGTAGTTCCCACACTGCCCGTCTGTGATTTCTGGCCCCTTTACTTAGTTTTACAACCCCCTCGGCCCCCATCCACATCATCTGCTTTGTTGTTGTAAACAGCATTTTTACGACAGATCATTTGTAGGTGGTTTTCCTGCATGTGTGAGAAAGAGCGTAAAAGGCTTAAACTTTAAAACATGCTTGGAAAACAATTGAAATACTCTAAACCCTGAGCTCTGGCAGAGAAGGAAAAGAACAGGAACGAAAACGCTGGTATAAAAATATAAAACAATTGACAACCTAACCTGATGTTTTTCCACTGGGAAAATTTGGAGCCCACCTTAATGTGGGATATCTGAGAATTTGTACTGAACTTAAATTCAAGGGTGAAGAATGCAGCTGTTATACTCAGACGCTGTGGTCTACATTTTCTAAAGTGACTAGTGATTTTGGGTGCCTCAATTTTAAGGGGCCCAGTCTGCGATCTCTTAAAATGGGCCCGATTTTCAGATAGGACTGAGCACTTGCCCACGGAAAATCATCATTGAAGGCATCTCGCGTTAGTCACCTGAAAATTGAGGCATCGAGAATCACTAGTCACACTTGAAAAATGTAGGCCTCCACGTTTTAAATCAACTTTACAGATTTAAATGTCCAGAACAATTTCAGTTTAGAAATAAGATATTTCACGCTGGGCTCAGCTCAGTTTGGAGCTGAATCCAAGCTTTCCCAATGTTCAGACGTGTACCAATATCGAGTTTTAGTCTCTTCTTTATTTGTAAGTACAGGACAAAGTAAACATTCACCAGACTCATTGAACTGGTATTCGTTTGCATGGTACTCATGTCAACGGACACATAAAGTGCTTCTGGTTTTCTCTGGAAAAGAGTGAAAGACAGACAACTCTGGGCTGAACAGTGTATGTTGACAAGAAATCTTCTAGGGCCAAGTTCCTAAACAATCTTGAAAACAGGACTTTGTAATGGAAATGCTGAGCCAACAGTAATGGTGGTATCCTGGACACAATGCTAATTAAAGAGAGGAAGGAGAACTGAAGCAGGATGTCCTGTTTGGCTGCCCAGCCTGGAAAATTTGTCACAACTAAAGAGCTTTCTCGTTCTTTGTCTTTATCCTTTTGCACAAGGGCTTCCCAGCTTTGCAAAAATTCATTTTCTTATCTTACGCAAATTCTTTTTGAAAATAGCTCCTGATGAGAATGTTGTTTCTCTGCCATATTCCCTGGTAGGCTACAAGCAATGCCAAGTGGGAAACAAATGTTGTCAGCCTGGACACAAAGCCCATGTGCTGGTGTCCCCTGAACAAAATCCCGTGGGTGCAATGGGGTGCTCAGCTCCATGCACAGTAACTCCCACAGCGAATCATTCTGAGAATAATCTGAGCAACAAGCAAATCAGAAGTGGGATCAAGTTGGCTCTCAAAACAGTGTAATAAAATGCGTCCTTGCAAAAATACGCTTTCCCTTGAATTAGCTCTAGGGTGTGTTGCTAGCAGTGTTAGGGCTGAGAATAGAAAAATAAAAACAAAGCAAAGCAAAGAAAAACAAGGAGATGAACCAGATATTTAATCTAGTCCACTGTCTTCCAAATGATTCTGAGCCCGAGTGATTGTCATGATCACATGTAATCCGCCAGAGAACAGTCGTGGGACTGCAGTGCAGAGGCTGTGGGCATAGGGCTATAATAGCAATAGTGTTGTGTTTGAGGTAGTGTTCTTGCTCCCAGATTGACTCCAAATCTGAGCGAAAACTTGATGCTTTTATGGAAACTGAAATGTTTATTTCCAAAGCAGGAGGTGCTGGTCATGTGACAATGTTCTGGCCCAATGAGTTGGTTTCTATTCCATCGACCAACGGGTACAGATGTTATCACTTTGTCCATGACATTAACTCGCTGTGCCTTTACTGACCTCAGAAGTCCTTACTGGCTTAGAGAACAGACCCATTGTGCACATCAGCCAGTGAGAGAGCAGCTTTCTATAAGCGTCTGATTCGCTAAAGTACACTGCATTTTATGAATAAAGTGGCTAAAGGGTTATTTTTCTTTCTACCAGTAAGTGTTGGCCTCAACCTTCCAGCAATCTCTTTGGCTGGCACAGGTTCTGCTGTGTTTAATTGAGTAAGAAAGGTCCTATAGCAGTCAAGAGAAAGCAATAACATCTTCAAACTGTCCATGGAACATACTGAAAGCTGAATCTGTTTCTAGCATTCCTGCTTAACCTTATGGTCTCCTCTCAGTGTAGGCATTTAATGCATGTAGATGGCACTCGCACACAAAGATCAAGGTCTAAATCTACAGGTCCTTTCCTTCCCCAGTTTTCACATAGTCCTTCTCATGGCTAAGACTCATTGATTTCAGTGAAAGCCTGAATATAAAATGAGCAGGACCTCAGTGCCGAAAGAAGCCTATGGAGCTCTCTGGACCATATGAACATTAATGTTTCCCAAGCTCCATATGGCCCTTGGTTTGCTAATATCCCTGTCTTGTCCAGCTGCCCGTCAACTTCACACAGTCACCTCCAAGCCTTCCTCAAGCTGCCCCCCGTGTATGGGTATGACCTCCCTGACCTCATTGTGGGGCCCTCTACTGCACCTTCCCTCCAAGCATCTCAAAGTCCTTTTGGAGTAGTAAGATGTTTAGCATACACTCCCTTTACAGTGGGAAAACCGAGCTGAGGAGGGTTTATGTGACATGCCCAAGGTAAATGCACTAAGTGTGTAACATGGCTGGGAAGGGAACCCACATTTCTTGACTCCCAAGTCCAGCGCTGTGATTCCTCAGGACCAACCTTCCTTCATGGAAGACAAAATATATACTGGGGATCCATGGTACGGAGCATTCTGCCTTCTACCCAGAACCAAGCCAGTTCCTTGCGCCTGTAGTAACCGTTTGCTGCGTGTTATGTCACACCAGTAGTTTTCAACCTTTTTGCATTTGCGGGCCACTACAAATTTCAAATGGAGGTATGGATCCCTTTGGAAATCTTAGAGGTAGTCTGCGGACCCCCAGGGTCCACGGACCACAGGTTGAAAACCGCTATGTTACACAATTTAAATACCCAAGTTCCCAAATGGGGAATAAACCCAGACTCCTCTTATTAGCTGAATCCATTGTGGAAAGCGCTATCTCAGATGATGGGAGAGAACCCCATGATAGAACTTCACCCCAGGTGATGGTGGGGATTTCTCAGGTGTGTGTTTTCTCCATTGAAGTGTCAGCCGATCAGCTCTTTCTCAGCATGGTCTCACAACTCACTTGCTCTTTATCCACTTCACTGTCTTTCACTCTTTGCTCTAGCCATTCATTCCACAGGCTGCATTCCTGACCAGCTGTTTGCACATTCTCTTACTGCGGGCAAAGTTTATTGTGAAAATCACCTGGAGACACAGTTGTTACGGAAGCTGCAGTTTCTATAACTAAGAGAATATCTTCACTGAGGGTGGCAAATTTGCCACCGTCCGATCGATCTATCCGGATCGATTGAGCACAGTGAAGACCCACTCAGTCAATCTGGAAGTTGACACATTAAAACCACCCCCCAAGTGGCGTAGCGCTGTGTCGATAGGAATGCATTTCCCGTCGATGCAGTGCACTGAAGATGCCATGTAGAAGAGGAGTTACGAAATCGACGCGAGTTACGCAAGATACTCTATGTAGGTTGAGTAACTCCTGTTAACTGCTGCTGAATTTCCAGGTAAGTGTAGACCTGGCCTAGGAGAGGGTTTAGACCCCTTCATTCTTGCAGGTTAATTAATTACCTTTATGAGGATCCTGTTAATGATAGGCTGGCCAGGATGTCAAGCAAAACTGAAATATTAATAGAACGCAGGTGAGCCTGATCTTGAATATCCTTACTCAGGTGCTTAACTATATTTATATATGTGGACTCATTATCCTCAGTGATCAGGACTTAATGGGTTAAAGAGACAGCTTAATACATAAAGGGAGCAATCCTGACCCCCACTGAAGTCAACGGGAGTTTGACCATTGTCCTAAAGGGAGTGAGAATTTTGCCCTCGAACTCTAATAAATTCTGTCTGGTTTCTGTTGGTTGGTTGGCTACATTCATTAGGCCTTGGATGAAAAGAATAAGCTAACGAGGCAAAAGATGTCAATTTTGAGCAGCTTAGAAGTTAGCATGGGAATGAAATCGCAGAAGACAGTGCAGCCATAGAGAATGACACCATTTCCTGATATCCAGTGAGTAATAACAATAGAGGCCATTTCCAGACACATCTTTGTCCAGCACAAGGCTCACAGGACACACAATCTTGACAAAGATGATGCCCACTCCATTCACAAACAATTACGTCTTTCACTAAGACCCCCTCTGATCTATGATTCTGTGTTTCCATGCACTGGGCAGATGGCGATGTGACTCCAATTGCATGCACATTGAATCCTGGTCTTAGGACAGGAAGTGTGGATGCCTGCCAAGAGATGGCTGGAGGATGGCACTTTTAGTATCAGGAGCTGATTTCATCAGAGTTCAGCTGGTAGGTTTTTTTATTATATGCCGTGTTGTTGCAGCTGTGTTGGTCCCAGGATATTCGCAAGACAAGGTGGGTCACTCTCACCAACAGAAGTTGGTCCAATCAAAGGTAATACCTCACCCAGGTTTTTATGATGTGATTTTTGAAGGCACTCCTCACTGTAGTATTTGAGCCCCAGTTCAATGTACCCCAAAGTAACTATCATTTCTTTAAGAGATGGAAAGCATACCCTGTCTCAACCCATGGGCAGATTTAAGCTGTCATTTAGGAAGAAACAGATCTAGGAGGTATAGTGCCTAGAGTCCACAGCTTGGGCAGTTCCTCCATGCAGGTACGGAAGAGAAGGATTACAGAAAAAGAGCCGTGCTGTCTAAAAGACGCAAAATTTAGGCTCAGTCCAGTTGCCTTGGTCTCCGAATTCCATGGCCAAGACCCCATTGCTGAGCATAATGTGGATCTGCTCCCAGAGAGGTTGAACCCGGATTCCACCAGCCTCACCTTCCTCATTGAATGTAGCTATCTCAGAGGGGTGCCTCTTCACGTTGCAAGGCCCTTGCCTATTTAGGGCTTGCGAGACAAGGACAAGGGTCCAAACCCTTGTCAACTACCACCGACTTCAGGGATCCCAGGATTTGTCCCCAGAACCTTAGAACATGATACGTGCTAGGCAGTGCAGATCACACCAAACAAATCAGCATAGCTGTAGGGCTGAATTCTGACTGGAATGGGATTGGACACTAAGGACTTGGTTCTGAAAACTCATACGCACACATAGATCAATGGGACAGCTCTCCCGAGTGAAGCCAGTTTATGTACGAAGGGAGCACAAAATAATAGCATTACTTATTGGGTCAAATTCAACCTTCTTAGCATGCCTGCATTGATTTCAGCAGCGTTCTCCCAGGGAGGGATTTGGCCCCTTTTGTCTAATTAGTTTCTGTTCCACTGACACTTCACCAACATTCACTGCTGACATTGCCCAGCCGTGGTTTCGTGAGCTGAACAAATATTTTGCTTGGAGAAGAGGAAACCTGCTCAGGGCTAGCTTATTTAAATATGTGGGAAGAATAATTCTAGCCCCATCCCAAAGGCCTTCAATCAACCATCCCCTCTAAATTACCTACCACACATGTGGCGAGCGTGACAGGGAAAACGACGCTGCAGCCAAACATGGGCTGAAAACTGGAACGTTGGTTTAAGGCAGCCTCGGCTGGTGCAAATGGTGGCAGAGCTCTGTTGCAACCCTAGCTGAGGCTTCGGCTCCGTGCATCCAGTAATTAGAGCAAGTGGCCAGGAGTCAGGACTCTGGGATTCTAGTCTTGGCTTCTACCACTGACTCACCTAGCCCATCTGCATGGCGAGTTTAACCATCCCCACCGCATGGGGCTATTGGCAGGTCTAATGAACATTTGTGAAGCACTTGGAGATCTCCAGGTGTGATGCACCAGAGGGAGGTGGAAAGTGTGCCGTGCTCATGTTTCGTTACACCGGGACAAGACTGGAAGCCATTTTGCAAGGCCTCCTCCTGCACGGTGCGGCGCAGTGTTGACTTCAATGGGAGTTCGGGGTGCTTGATACCCGCAGCCTCAAGTGCTCCATGCTTACTCAGTCGGAGCTCCCATTGGCTCCAGCTCCAATGGAAACCTTGCCTGAGTAAGGACTGGATAAAAAAATGAATAAGAACTTTAAAATGGATGCCATTTACTAATTAAAGGCCAACTTCAAGACCCAGTGAAGTTAATGGAAGGACTCACGTTAATTTCACTGGTGGGCGGGCGGATGGGGGCCTTAGGGCACAATCCTGTGCTGAGGAAGTTCAATGAGAGTTTTGTTGTTGACTTCAAAGGGGGCTGCCTTGTCTGTCATACTGTGAATTCTTGTCTCGGCAGCAGATTGTACTGAAGTCCTACCTGCTGGCATTGGAGAGAGCTATAAATAGGGGTATTTGGGAAGGAAGATAAGGATAGTCCTTTAAATTCCATTGACGTGCCTTGGACTGGGAGAGCTTTTGGGAGAGGACGCAGTAAACAATGGTAAATATTTTGCTACAGAAGCAGGGATTGTCTCTCCTAAATAGGAACAGTTGGCAGGTCTCAGTGACACCCGTCAGCTGGAATAGCTTGTGGGGGCACCGAGCAACTCAATGCATTTTCGGTAAGAACCTACCACTCCAGCCAGTGTGAACCACTTGAACAATGTCACTGGTGGCTGCTGGAATCTTTTCTTTAGGAAAAGGCCTTTATGACTATATTTGTACAGGCAGCGCTACATGCCTAGGCTTTTTATTCTTCCAGACTTTTAAACTAAAGGTCATTCTCTCTTCCCTTCCAAAAAAAAAAGGTGAATTCCTCTTGACGCAGATCCCTTTCCCCTCTGGATGAGAGTTTAATTGTTCTTATGAGCAACTCCAAATCTCCCCTTTGCATTCACTTCCTGTTTCCTGCCAGAGAGGAAACAGAGATTTCTGACTGTGTGAACCAGCGTCCTTTATTTGAGGATACAAGAAAATAACTAAATGCTAATTCAGTGTGACTCTATGCACTTTACCAATGGACTACAAAACAAAAGAAAGAGAAACACATCTCCACCCTCTACCAATTGAATTGTAAACTGTAGAGTTGAGTATAACGGGTATTTATGAAACTTGCACTGAAATATTCAGTAAAGCCCAGTGCGAGCAGAAAACCCTCAGCCCAGGAAGTTTTAGCTACCAGAAATAATTATCATATTTAGTTAATATTTTTAACAATCACGCATTCTTGGGAATTTCCTCTTCCTTTGGTTGAGATAAGTGCTTCAACAAAATAAATGACAGTGGCCATTTTAGTACACTTCAAATCTCAAAGAAGAAACAGGTCAACAGTTCTTTTGGTTGTTGTTCTTATTTCCTAAGTTTTGGCTTCTGCATTCAATTCTCTAGGTTTCGGAGTAATATTTATAGATCCCTAGTTCATTTCTCTAGAACCCTACTGGGCTCAATGTCTATTCAATTCTATAGGACTGCTCCAGAAGGAAAGTTAATCTGGATTTACACCTGTGCCACTGAGATGAGAGTTAGGCCCTTAGTGTATATTTTTCACCACAAAAAGATTTTTAATAAGGAAAACTCTTAATTGCTTAAGAGTCTGTTAACCAATAATACGGCTGATCCTGCAAAGCTTTTCTCATTGACTTTAATAGGACCACATCATTATCTAATATTAAGCCACTGTCTATCCATGATGTTTATTCCTTTCTTCTATGCTTCTGAATTTCTCTTTTATTTTATGTTCTTTATATATCTTTATGAAGATGTTTGGAATCGGATGCTCAATGACATGCATGTTACTATAACTACTAAGGCTGAAGGAAGTATCACCCAGAAACAGCCTCCAGGATTCTCACCCATCTTGTGTCATACTTGCCTTCTCATTGTGAGGTCTCTTCATATGGGATCAAATCCACCTCTGTGCAGAGGGTCAAAACAAATGTACCATTCAAGTCCTACTTCAGCCCTCTGGTGAGTAAGCTATATGTATCATTTCAGTCCCACTTACTCAGCTAATGAGTCCTATGGGGTGACACGGAACTTCAACGGTTCATAGGCTTTATACTGCACAGGGCTGAATTTCAGTCTCTGTACCCTTTTTCGATGACTTGTCTCCTTTTTGGAGCCATAACTCATGGTCCTGCATAGAGGCCCAATCTTGAAGGGTACTTTATGTCACTGAAGTTAGCAGCAGAAGAAGGCTTTCATAAACCTGTATAATTAGGCTCCCCATATGAGAAGCAATGGTCAAACACAGGCAAAGGCATTTGCAGACAATGGTAATTGACCCAGTAAAAGTCCAGTTCATGCTTTTCCTCTGTGTGTGTGTGTGTGTGCGTGTGTGTGAGAGAAAGAGAGAGAGATTGCAATAAAATATATCACTCATTAGCAATACATTAACATTTTAAACTTGATTTACTTCTAAAAAATGTCATACAGCAGACAAGCAGATCATTAAGGCTGGAAAGGGGGAAAAACATTTCTTTGCTGCATCCACACGTTGCAGGAAATGCCTGGGATTTATTTATTTATTTATGTTCATTTGATCATTTAATGTCATTTACTAGAGAACATTCCACATGTAGATTTTATTTATTTGCTGAAAGAGGAGCTCTGCTTTTAGGCGTTACACTTTGTTGGCAAGCGGTTGGTAAAAAAGATGAATTATTATGCATGTAATTCAAGACAGAATGCGGCTGATATCAGCCATTAGGTAATGATCTGTTGACATATTCTGACATATCCTGTGCTGATATAAAACTAAGGGGAAATGAAAAAAATGAAAGAGACACACATTAAGTTATATTTGCTTCCAAAAACATAAGCAGGGGTGATTACAGAAGTCATGGTTAGCTGTTTGTACAGTCCTTCTAATGGAAATGAAAGCTAGCTGAAATTAACTGAGTGAAATTAATGACTGGATTTATGTATGTTTTTATAATATAAAAGGCCCTCACTGCAGACCTTGTCCAAAGCCCATGGAAGTCAATGAGAGTTTGACTTCACTGGGCTGTGGTTCAGGTCTTGGTAAATCCAATGATCTAATTGTTTTATATTCAAAGAATAGATGTATAATACACACACACTACCTAATCTTCAAAGCAATGTAAATTGGCAAATGTAAATCATTCTGGGCCAAACACTCAGGTTCTTGTTCATTCTTAGGGAGTCTTTTTTCCATGGATTTCAGTTAAAGATGAGAACTAGGTCAGGCCATCAGAGCCCAATCCTAAAAGTAGCTGAGCACTTGAAAAAAAATCTCGTTATCTTAGTGTTTTTCTGAACACAGCCCGTTAGTACGCAGCTCTACAAAGAGAAACATCTGAAACCACAGATTTGATTTGTCCCACCTTGAGGTTTTTTCCTTTTACTGTGGCTTCACAGAGACACTGACTTGTACAAATATTTTGCGAGCAACACCTAGCTCTCACAAGGGAAATATCTCTGAGATAAGGGGAAACTCTTTCTGGCAAGACTTTGTCTTTGTAGCTGTCTTTCTGGCAAGACAAACATGAACCATTATCCCACACCGAAGAGAAGATAAAGAAATCCCTCAGGAAACTTTTACCAAGTCAGCGTGGCTAAAGAGAGGCTGTGAAATGACTGCCCTGGATTTACTCCTTTACATCCCTGACCCTATCACACTACAAATAATAATACAAAGGGCTGACCCCCTAGAATGAGGTGAGTTCATTCCCTTCACAACCATTTCCTCAAATACATATCAACTGAATCGTCAGTGCTGCTTCATCTGTTACATTCATGACTTTTCTCTCCGTCTTACAGGAGTGTTGGAGAATGCATGCCATTAGAAAGTTAAAATAAAAGATGCTCATTTCAGTGCTGACAAAGAGATGTGGGCACCCACTTCCCGCTAAAACGAATGGGAATTAGGGCTCCGAATCTTCTAGGTGGCATTAAAGATCTCAGCTCCATTTTCTCTGATAACTCACTATGCCCCTCTGTCACTCTCCTCCTCTCTGTTTGTTGCTAGACCCAGATTTCAAGGCCTGTGAGAAAGACATTAATTTGCAATGCTTTTTAGCATCCTACCCTCCCTCTTTACTCTGGTTTTCCTGGAACTTTTCTTTGAGATCAGAATCGTACAAGAAGCAAGAGGCCCGATCAATATGGTGTGGGTCGTCTGGTTCGGCAACAGCCACCTTGAACTTCATAAACGAGCTACAGAAAGCGTGGCTGCATGGAGTGGCATTGTCTGGGCAGAGAAAGTGGCTATACAATTTCCATGGCGGCGTGTGGGCAGCGAGAATGCAGTCAAGCACTTTCCACCGCTAAGGTGTGCGGTACGTAAGCCAAACAACAGCAAGCACCTCAGTGTTGAGTAGGTTGCGTGATGATGTTCTGATAACCTGGCAAGCTCATCCAAGCCACGTCGTATAGTCCTCACCTGGGAAAACTCAATTCAGGAAAACCTTTGGCATATGCTCCTGCCCATCCCTTTTTGACACAGCACGTGAGCAAATATTTAACTTCCAGCACATGCACGAGTGTTTCAAACACAGAGATGTTTTCCTGATTAGGGACCTTAAGTCCTGAGGCAGTGAGCTCTCACCCACCCACCTAGTCCTTCTCTGAGCAAGTCGTTCCATTTGCCTTAGTAAGGACTGCTCGTGCAAGTCAGCCTTTGTGGGATTGTATCCTCAGGGTGTACGGAGTCAAAACATCGATCGCTTCCAATGTGAGACTGCACCCAGGGCAATTAATGTTTAAATAATCCGTGAATCAATAATGATGTTAAATGATGTTAAAATCCTAGTGTTAAATGATAATACGTAGTAATAAAAGTCCGGATCGAAATGGAAAGACTCACCGTGATTTCAGTGCAGCTGGATTCAGCTGTTAAGGAACTGTTTCTTTATTTATATTCTGGGCCAATTTAGGGGTCAGAGCCCCATTGTGCTAGGTGCTGTACAAACATAGATGAGAGATGGTTCCTGCCCCAACAAGTGCTATACTTGAATTCTGTTTTGGGGGAAAGAGTGGAGACTCTCTTGAATAGTTTCTGATCTTACAATCCTGGAGATGTGGTAGAATTTGATATTTCTGTTTCCTTTGGTGTGTAAAGGTGCATTTTTGATCTTGGAACTTAAACCCTTACTAATTCATATCTTCATACAGCAAGGAAGGACTTACTGTGAAATATGAATTAATAACAAGCATCAGGCAAGTTGAAACAACACGGGAAAGACTTGACGTGAACAGAGTTTCCAAAATGCTTATTTTTAAAAAGTTTCTTTGAAACCAGCTCCTTAAAACAAGAGCAAAAAAAAAAAAACCCCCAACCAAACAAAAAATAACACCAATAACATGCAACAAATTGTCCAAAAGTGACTTCTGATTTTGGTGTTTCCATTTTTTTTGGTTCCCAGTGTGAAATACAGAATGTGCTGTGAGGTGGTCACCCACAAACCGAGGCAATTCAAATCATTAGCCATTTTGAAGCGACTGCCCATGTTATCAATTAATCTTTCTAATCTGGCTATTTGAGGAATTGTATGCGCCTCCAGTCCCCGTCACCTTAATATCCAAGCGCATTGTGTGGTTCCCCACTGAGAAATGCTGGGGAATGCTGCTCAGATCTGGTTGTATATTTTCATTGAAATATTTTTGTTTGTTGCTTGGTTCATTTTGTTTTATCTTCTTTTGTGGCTGTCGGGTTTGTTTGTTTTTAAATGGTTGTTTTAGCAATATAAAGGGTTGTAGGAAATGTCTTATGTCAAGTACTCTTTCTGTTTCACAACTCTGAAAACCACGTTTTTGGTACAGTTTTCAGATTTTCTATGAGAGCCCCAAAACTGACGATCGACGTTGACAAAATCTTTTTCATTTTTGTTTAAAAAAAAGAAAAACTGCCGGACCTTCCCCTTAGCACCCTGAGCTTTTTGACCTGTGGTACAGTGGGGCACCAGGTTCACTGTTGCGGGAGTCCACTTTGTTTCCTCAAAGCACAAATAATCAAGAATGAGGAACAAAAACTCTGAGCTCCGTTACCATGTCTGCACCACATGGGGAGTTGTACAGCACTGCCTAAGCTAACCTCCCAAAGCTGTGGCCTAGCTGTGCCTCAGGTTCATTGTAAAATCTGGGGTGGATTCCCTGGGGCAAGCTCTCCCTTGCTTGTTCCAATGGGATTGCCAGAAGCAACGTCTCGGGACAGGTGGGATTCCCACAGTTAATTCCCCTGTGGGAAAAAATTAGAGTTGTGCTTTGAGCAGGGGGTTGGACTAGATACCTCCTGAGGTCCCTCCCAACTCTAATATTCTCTGATTCTATGCAGGTCCCAGAAGTGGCTTTAATCTGAATCCACCAGTTCCTCCCTGGCCATCTCTGCTATTAGAATCCTATTAAAGAAAAGAAGACAGCGAAAAGAATGGCGGCAGTGCAACTCAAGGAAAGCAGCGTGCATAAGAAAGACGAAGTACGCGAGGGGTGAAGTTTTGGGTGATGCGCTGGGCCCATGTTTTTGGATGTGCATGTGTGGCTGTGTGTGAATCCAATGGGTGCCACATGGGCATATTAGAGAAAAGCATTCATTTCAGTGTTTTCTGTTCACTCCAGGTCCTTCTCGGAGACGAACACCTGCTGTGCCGCTGACTGACAGGTGCGCCCTCCACTTCTATCAAAGCAGCGAGGCATGAAAGGAGAGCAGCTAACCAGGTGCAATGGCGGACAAGCCCTGAAAGGTTTTGTTTTTTTCCCATGGTCCCTCAAGAATTTCAGGTTTAAAATACTGTTTCCCGACACCTTTTCAAGCTCAGGTAAGCAGCTGATTTATCTTTTAAGAAGGATAACAAAACCAGTGGTGTGCCATGTCATCTGGGATAAAAGGTATTACATTTACGTAGCACATTTCATGCCTTCATCTAAAAAAGCTTTATAGACTTCACTTGATTAAACATCACAACACCCTTGTAATCGGACAGTAGGCTTTATTATCCCTGGATGAGAAAATGGCAGCGCGACAGGTGAAATATCTTTCCCAAGCTCACACGAGGAGTCACTGGAAGAGCTGGGACTAGAACAAAGGAGACCTAGGGCCCTAGCCCAAGTGCTAGCAAATGCTAGTTCCAAATTCGATGTGTTGCCATGGACGCCTGCAAAGGATTTACTCTGCTCCCTCACTATTGGTTAATTCACTGGCCACATTTGATAGGCTACTGTAACCCTAGCAGAGTTCAGTGCTAACGGATCACAAGCCAGATCCTCAGCTGTTGTAAATCAGCATAGCTCTCCTGAAGCCCACAGAGCTGGTTTAGACTAACTGGTCCCACACACGTGTCTAAAACAAACGTGATCTGAGCCAGAGCAAGCTGCATAAAAGGGTTGCATGAGCGGAACTCCTGTAAATGAAAGCTCTGTAGATGCCACGGCGCTTGTGCCATCCACTTTTGTTTGCTCCCGGCTCATTTCATTATAGTCGCTAATGAAAACGTCACACCTGGGTATGGAACAATAGTCTCCCAGAAAATCATTCAGGCTGTGTATCAAAATGTGAGCAAACAAAATATCCTGGGGTGGCCGACTGAATTCATGTCAACAGCCTCCAAAAAACAAAAGTTCAAACCAGGCGGAATTCAGCTTCTCTGCAAAGGAGATTTAGGCGTGGGGGATGAATATATATTTATGAGCAAATGGATCCCCTCTTGTGGGACAATAACAGTTGGCAGGTGGTTCTCTACTGCTTCCCTTGCCATCAGAGACAAATGATCAGGACCATGCAAAGCCACTGAGATCAAACACAACCACAGGATCCAGGTCACCTGCTTTGAAAATAAATGTCCTGGCTTCTCTCTCTCACTTCAGGCTTTTCTGGAGTGCCCGTCAGCGTAGTATATGAGTACTGAGGTGATCTATTTGGTCTCCATGTCAGTGCCTGGTGGACTTCAGAGGAGGCTACATGGAGACCATGGGTGCAAGGGTATAAAGAGGACCGCCCCTCCATGTGCACTGGGGGGCAAATTGTCCCCCGAAGGGGTGGGGCTCATGGGGAGAGCAGGCTAAATGATCCTAAAGGTTTAGCTCCCAAATTGCTGTACGCCCTGCCCAAGGCAGATTAAATGGCACAATTCGGCCTATAGCATTTTGCTCATTGTCCTTCCCAGGGGCTAGGAAGCCCTGCGTCTTTGCCTTTTTTATTTTCGTCAGCATTCATCATCTCCCACAAGTGCCCTCACCTGAGCGCCTGCAACAAGAGACCTGCTTCTCTTCCACGGTACTTGTCCAGCTTGCAGCGTGCTGCCCCTGCTGTCATGCATCTAGCACATGGCCCCATTCAAACTGAGGAACCACCTCACAATCCAGTACAGCACCACACACACACAGATTGCAGAGCTCTCTGTGAGTCAGTACAGCACTGTCCATGTGTTCACACACCCAAAGCCCTGACCTCCGCAAGAGGATAACGAATCTCTTGGAGATGACGTGTCATTATTATTTCAAATTTAAAAATACACAACGTTGTGGCCTTCTGTGACCATTTCCAGCCGCACCAGCTAGCGCTACTGGTACATTTCAGTAAACAGGAAATGTTTTCCGCGTGTCACATTTTCACTCCTGCTCGCTTGAACGAAGAGATCAGAAGACGAGTCCTCCTTTTGTCTCATTGGGATCTGTTGCTGGGTGGGTGGCTGATACGCTCTCAACAGTGGATTGTGACCTTTTCCTATGAACAGGCCAGAAGGCGTGGGAAAGGATGGATTAGCAGAGCGGTAGTCCTTGGAGCTGATAACTGGGTCTAGATCGCGACTTTCCCAAAACTCAGGGGGGTTGAACTTGGAGATCTGGGGATCCTGCGACATGAGGTCACTCAGCCCTTGACATGAGCGCTCGGTACGATGCAGCACTGAACCCATGACTACACATTATAGAGCATTAGATCAATTATGGATCTGAACTTCCCAGTGTGCGGGGTCACTGAGCTGAGGTTACGCCGTCCTCCTCGTTCTGGTTATTTATATTTTGCTTTCAGTATATAATAGAGGCCTGATCCAAAGCCCTTTCAAGTCAATGGAAATCATTCCCTGGGTTTCAATGGACTTTGGAAAAGGCCCTAAATGCACTATCTAGTACAACAGGCACAGCCCTACCCAACAGACACCCAGGTACCACAGTGATGGGTGACACATAAATGTTTCTGAAAACAATGATATTAATGAATTGGACACAATTTGAAGTTGCACATTGTTGAAAAAGGCGAATTAAAATGATGGTAGGAAAAATAACACTGGAAAGGCTTCCACCAAGGAAAATAACTAAATATTGGAAATAAATAGGGCCCAGATTCAGCTAAGATTAAGCTCATACTTAAGCGTTTTGCTGCGTAGGGATGGGATCATTTGTGGGCTTAAAGCGAAGCATGCTAAAGTATTTTGCTCTCTCAAGACCTTAAACCACTTAAGTATGGACATAACTTGAGACGTGTTGAGTCTCTTTGATTTCAGTAGCCTGCTCACATGACTAAATGCTCTGCTGAATGGGGATGTGCAGCCATGCTGAAGTGTTTGATGGCATCAGATGTAAATGAGCACAGCTGTCAGCAAAGATCTCCCCCCTAGCAGCACAGAGAAATTGAGGCAGTGCAGCTGTAAAGACCCGTGATGTGTTTTTAGATTATTTCCTTTCAAGTGGATTAGAGAAAATTAGCAACAGCGTCAAATATTTTATATTTGATCAAAATTATAAATTTCAATATTTTTAAAAGGGAAAAATGCACAAGTTTCTGCCTCCCTGCTCCCCTGCTCTCTGACCAGCTGCAACTGGTTGATCTTTGAATTGGGGGGAATTTTGAAATCCTGAGCAAATTTGGATGAAAAAATTGGTGGGTTAGGCCTGGGGACAATTTTGACAAAAACCCCATATTCTGATGGGCTGTAACATTATGCATCCCAGTCTTTATTGCTTCTGTTTTCCAGTGAATTTAATGCTGAGGCTAAGTGCCAGTTTCCTATCTCTAGATTAAGTAATAAGGGTGGAAGGATGGCCTGTTGGGTTCACTTCCCCGTTTGGCTATAGACTTCCTATGCGATCTGGGACAAGTCCCTTATTCTACCCTGTCGCTCTGGTTCCCATCTGTAAAATGGGGGTAACATGTCTCTGCCTCACAAGGGGAGAATAAAAAAATGATCCATTAATGACTGTGAAGTAAAATTCCGTAGTTAGATATGAATAGCTATAGCCATTAATACTAGATATTAATCCAAATTAATCCAAATCCAGGCACAACAGAGACCGTGCAAGCTTCTCCCGCCAGGGTGGCCCAGACTGAACATGGAGACACAGTGCGAGAAAGGAATTCAGCTCTTGGCTTCCAGCAAGGGACCAACTGAGGGACATGCACACCTGCCCCTTGGGAACTTGACTGGGACTCGTTTTGTGCTGGCTGCCGGACAGCCAGCAGACGCTAGGGGCTTTTGCTCACTGCTGCCCTGGGATGAGTTCCCACAGATGAAGCAGATGTGAAAGGCTCATGGATTTCTGCCCAATGCAGTTCTAGCCTGGCCAGGGTTTACTGGCTCACCAGGTGTTGGGGGCTGGGCAGCTTTCGTTCACCCAGAAGCCACTTGAGAGCCTGTGTGTTTAAGAGTCTTCAGTATCGAAGCAGACGGAGTCAGTGTGGTTGGCGCGAAAGGCAGGCCGAGTGCCTGGAGGTTTTTAACATGTCTAGGGAGAGTCCCGGTGATCGTGGCCTAAGAGAGCAGCCAGAATTTCCATGGATAGCAGTGTGGTGTGCACTGGGATGTGGGGGGGGAGTGTCAGTTCCACTCAGTGCACAAGTAGCTCACACGCCAGCTGTCCCCCAGAGCCCATCCCAAAGCTGGGTAGCGGTTTATTGCTTCTGAAAAAGGCAGCAGGTCTAATGAACTGGGCTCGAGTGACGAAGGGGCGGCCGGGCTAAACAGGCTCATGGCTAAAAACTAAACTGGGCCAGTGCCTCTGTAAAGCCCCTCTGCACCCATCTGTCCTATCTGGGGGGGGACCTTCTGCAGAGTAGCCTGGGGGAGCCCCAGAGAGGGGTGTCTCTGCAGCCACTTGGGGCGACCTGTGGTCTGTCAGTCTGTGGGGCCCCGGCACTCACTGCGTGGAGGTAACCCTTTTAGGCCCCCTCTCGCTGTAACCGGGGTGTCACGGGGGTGCCCACGAGGGCTGCTCGGCCTTTCTCACGCCTAAGCCTTCTTCTCCCTGCGGCCCGTGGGCATGTCCCCTCTAGCACCAGCTCAAGGGAGCTCCGGCGGACACGGCTGGGTCCCTCGCAGCAGAGGGTGGGGAGCCCAGGGACGCTGCTGGGGTTGTCTCATCCCTAGGCCCACTCCCTCACTCGGCCCTCTGTGAGCTGCCCACCCGCCCTGTTTGTTCTGCTCGCTGAGCTCCTTATCAGCGAGCAACACACACAGGAAGTCCTGTCTGGGACTGTCCATTCCAATCCTGATTTATACAGGAAGAAAAGCATAAAAAGCCGCCCTTCCACCTCTAAAGAGACCTCCTGCCTGCCTGTCGCGCCAGTGGCCGGCCGTGCTGGGGAGGCACAAGAGAGGAGCAGAGGCAGCCAGGTGGGGAGGAGAAGCCTCAACCATGCAGCAGCAGCGAACAGCAGCAGCAGAAGAGGTGGCGGCTGGGTTGTGGAGAGTTGTTTGGAGCGGGAGAAGGTGGCCCATTTTCCATGGCCGCTGCACAGGGGCGCAGGGAGAAGAGGAGGACGTAGCAGGTACTGTATATGCCAGGGTGGGAGTAGTGCCCAAGGACCGCAGGGTGCTGTGGATGGGTTGGGAAGTCAGTGCTTGAGGGTTAAATCAGAGCCTAATTTATCCCACTAACAATAGGCCAATTCCTGAGCTCTCTATCCAGTGGCTTCAGTGAGGCTTTGAAGAACAGAGAAAGTGACTAAACCTGAGGATTTAGCCCAGTACATAACAATACAAACCCATTCTTACAGCACAGAGGCTTTTTTAAAGCAACTATTGGCTGGCTTCCTTCGAAAAGAGCCCAGTGTGCTCCAGTAGGGCCGACTCTGCTCTCAGTTACACTGGGGTAAATCCGGAGGAATCCCTTTGACTTCAGTATTTCTGAGGGCAGCATCCAACCCGTGGGGCTAATTTTTAATCTGGCTTTTCTGCCACTCTCATGCTGTTTGTCTTGAAAAGAAGAGCCACGGAGGTCAAATATAACAGGTTTATTTTATGGACTGTACAAGTGTAGCTCAAAGACTATGGGAGCGCACAGACACAGTGGCAAGCAGAGCTCATTTGTTTCCATAAAATTCTTTTCTTTCTCTTTTCCCCCCCTCCACATATGTACCACAGCATTAGCGCTCTTAATTATTGTACCAATGCTAGATATATGCACGTCCTTCCATAGCTATAGGGTGCAAATATGCATCACTCTCTCCTCCCCTCATTCCCATTTGACAGTGATTCCAAGAGCTCTAATGCAAAGCTTATCACGAATCAGATCCAGTTGTTTTTGATTACCAATCCTAAAAAGCAATTAGTTGCACAGTGCTGAATGATCCCCGGGGCCTGGCAACATTCCAGAAATCTCAAATGGGGGCAGCATCTTCTGCATATTTATTGTGCTTCTATTTGCTGATAATTATCCGATTCTGGCCAGCAAGAAGTCAGAGATCATCTGCAATTACAGCTGTTTGGCTCGGTGCTTTGCACATTTTCTGCCTGACCTGTCCTGCAGAGTTCTGTGTGCTGCTAAAGAGCTGTCACGTTTCACCCCAGAGGGAGCTGCATTTCAGTGGTAGGCGATCTATAATCTGTGGTTTAAGGACAATATTTGTCCTACGTTTGTAGGGTACTTTGGATGTCAGTCACTGTAATACCCAAAACGTGGCTGACCCTGGAGGTAGAGGATATATAGAAGTATAATGTTCAAGAATGCTCTCCTACTGGGTATTTTTTTCGGAATGAAAAGACGATTGTGCCTATTTCGGTGCAGGGTGCAGCAATGGTAGACTTAATTCTCTAAGCAAAGAATAAAAACACAAATAGCAACAAGGAATTGTGGGTGATGAGCAAGCTTCTAACACTGTCTTCATCAGGCCATGGGAAGTTGGTTGAATGAGTCCACGACACAGATATAGTGGCTGGACTCACACTCCCATCATTAAATCCAGATCTACTGTGGATCACAGCGGAATTAGCACTGGGGTAAGAAAACACTGATGGTACCTATAGTGTGTATTTGTTTGACTTTTTAAACATTATTCCCTGTGATCCATAGACTAATTCTGGGGTCTGCATTTGCACTCTTCGGTAATACCCTGAGTCTCAACTCTGCTTGGGTCCCCCACTGCTAATGAAGAGAAATTGACTCTCAGAAGCTTGCTCGTTTTGACATATTTCTTTCTAATATGTCTGCCTGTTGAGGGCAATAGATTTACAAATTGTAGCAAAACAAATGTAAGTCTCAATCAACATGGGCAACAGTAACTCCATTTGGAGCACAAGGGGGCAGATTTAGGTTGTGCCTTCAAAAGAGACATAAAAAAAGAAGGGAATGATGGGGAGAGAACTGATGTCAAAGGAAATCAACTGGATAATTTAAAATGCTTCCATATTCAATTTCTCTCTGTCCTCCTTTCCCACTGCAATACCCACCCTACAGTAGTGTGAATTCTTGTATTCCTAGCTTATCTGCTTCTTGTAAAGCAGATACACTAGAAAAGCTCTACTTTGGTTCATTTAGCATGTGCTTATGTGCAATCACTTTTGAACTAGAAACTGCCTCTTAGAATCAAAAGACCATAAGAGAAAAATGATCTATTTTAAAATGATTTCTTCTTGAAGCAACTATTTGTTGGCATAGGCGTGGTTTAAGGACCAATTTGATCCATGCATGCAGCTCAGATCGATTTATGTCCCTTAGGGAGTAATTTTGCTGGGTGAATGTACAGGAAAAACATGGGGACTGATTCTCTCCAGACGTAGACCAATTTTACACCAGTTTAATTCCACTGAAGTTAATGGAATTACTCTTGACTGATCCAGGCTCAATGGAGACCCAAGTTTTGTAAGTTTCTCTCGCTGATTTTTATTCAGCAGCCATCACTGTCTCATCTAAATGTATAAAAATAATATGCAGGCATAAGTAATAATATAATGAAACCTGGCTAAATAATAAAAGATGTTACCATTGTTCATGCATTTGCTTTAGGGAGGAGAAAGTTAGGCTGCCGTGAATTATTGCAAGAATATTTAGTTATAAGAGGCTGGTCCTGAGGGTCTCACTTAATGTTTGTCCTCACTCAGGCAAAACATTTACTCTGTGAGAGTTATGCCTGAATAATGACTGTAGACTTTTGACCAGATGTCCCCACTGCATCGTGCAATAAGGCTATGGACCAAGTTCTTGTCTCAGTTTCACTTGCTTTAAGTCTCATTGACTTCAGTGAAGCTATTCTGGATTTACACAGTGTAAATGAGATCAGAGTCTGGTCTACAAAAGGTACAGTAGAGAACAGAATGGTGGGCGGTCTTTTTATCTTAGCAAGCTTCGTGGGATAGGAGTTTTCTCCTCAGTTTCCTTCACTGTAAAATGTAAAAAACCCTTTAAAAGTCTTTCACGCATTCTGACTGGAAAAGTTGTCCCTTCAAAAATGAAATGCTTGGTATTTTAAAAGAAGAAGCACTAAAGAATCATTCTTACCTTAGAGTCTCTATTCCGGCAATATACTGCATGCACAACCCCTGCTGCAGTCCAGGAGAAACCATTGGGTAGAGCAACTGCTGGGTCAGTCCTGATTTAGCAACAAAAGCATTGCAAATAGATTATAAGAATGTACTTCTATCTATCTATTCCATTGACTTTGTTGGGACTTACTGGGACTGGAGATGGCTCAGTTGATAAATTTCTCTGTTCTGTTCATTCCCTCTAAGACATCTGGCACCAGCCGCTGTTGGAAGACAGGACACTGGGCCAGATGGACCTTTGGGCTGACCAGTATGGCCGTTCTTATGTTCTTATGCGCACACCTTCCTGAATAGGGGTAGTTTTCTGAGTCGGACTTTAATGCTGAACCTCCCATTGTGTCTCCTCTGTTTGTCATTCATATCCATTTTTCATATATGCAGGGCCCCATTTTCTTTCAGAGCCACCGCTCCCTTGCGGCTCTAGAGCAAAACCCTGAACTCCTCCCTCAGGGCCCTTCTGCAGCATTTGCTGCACACCCAAAAGCCTGATGTCACTGGGAACTGGGTGTGCAAGGAATCCAGGATCACACTGTTAGTCCTCACTCAGCTTTCAGTGGGACCTAGGATCTCATGTCTGCTTCACATAAACCCACTGACATCAACAGAGCTATTCGCCTAGAATGTCTGCAGCACATGCTGTAAGAATCTGCACTGCTGGTGACATGAGGGTGACGGTGTGGGAGAAGTATTTTACCCTTAACATTTAACCTGGCTTTTGATTTAGAACTGATAATGTAAAGCCTTTGGAGTGTGTAATAATTTACATTTTAATCTGGGGGCAAAGCAGCATTGCTGTTATAAAACCTCTGTATTGGCGGATAGATTTCAACTTTGTTAAAAATAAGAAGTGATTATGCAGGAATGTTTCTTTCATGGTCTTGAGACAAGCATTAATATTAGATGTAGCAGGAGTCCACTTTTAATGTGTAAGGGGGTGCCTTGTGGGTGAATCATGCAGAAGATTAGTGGAGGGATGGTATCAAATCCAGATAGATTTAAACTCAAGAACTAAAACACGTGAAAATTCTTTTCAGAAATCCTATAGCATTGGCATTCACAGAGCAATAGGTCAGATCTTCAGTGGTGTAAATTATCACAGCTCCATTTAGATCAATGGGGTGATGTTAATTTACACCAGTTGAGGATTTGTGCCCAGATGCTCAGTGGTATTTAAATAACTTGGAAGATGTGGGCGTTGGCCCAATGAAGTGAATATTACAATCCTGGGCGCTGAATGCTTCTCTACAGACAGGGGATGAGACTTCTTTCAGTTTATCCTCAGTCCTTATGCAGGCGACATTGATGTCAGTGGGAGTTTGCCTGAATAAAGATTTGTCCCAGAAAAAGGAGCCAAAATGCAAACATTTTAGCAACTAAAATAATTGCAAAATTATAAATTGCTGCAAGGCACTTAAGAAACAAATAAGCAATAAGACAGAGAGCTTGAATTATGTTGTATTTATTCCTACCTAGCATGTTTTTAGATGCGAAGCTAAAATCTGTTGCCATGAATGCAGTTAGGTGTGAATTAGTCCACCCTAATTCACATCTGAGTATGATTTTACACTTCTGTTATATAGCTAAGAATGATCCTGCAGAGCTGAGCATCAGCCACTCGTTGATGTGAGGCAGATGGTGCTCGGCATCTTACAGGATTGGGCCCCAAATTTTTCACTCACGTTTCACCCTAAATCCATCTGCTGTTGAGCAAAGCGCAGAGAAGTGTAGTGACTGGAGCACAGGCCAGGGTGCCAGCAATTCCTGAATTCTGTGCCTACCTTCGACACTGACTCTTTCTGTGGTCTTTGGCCAGTCACATAACCTCTCTGCCTCCATTTCGCCATCAGTAGAGGCCAGGATGATATCGCTGAGCTACCTCCAAAGGATGAGATGAGGATTCACTGGGCAATGTTTGGCAGAGCCTTATGTGCGCTAGGAATTCATAGGGAACTGAAATATTTGTCTGTGGAGTTGTGTTTCTGTACTGGTTGTCCGAAAGTCCTGCGGAGTGTCTAACATAATGCTTAGAGATGAGCACTGGGTAGGGTATAACATTTTGCTTGTGGATGAGTCCTAAGGATTGGCTAACACTTGGCTTGGGGGTGGTTTAGCACACTGCTTGGGGTGGAGAACTGAGAATGGTATAGCACGGGGCATAGGACTTGTGCACGTGAGGAGGCTATTGTGAAATAAGCTAGGGTGTGAGTGGAAAGCCTAATAACTATACCGCAATAACTCTCCATGGGCACTCTTATTCCACTCGGAGGGCCTTTTTGCTTCCAAAGCGGATCAAGCTAAAGTGTCCGAAGAGCATCCACATGGGAAACTAGTCCAGAATAGCTTTCCCAGGCTGTTTCCCCATGAAGACAAGCCCTTAGGAAGGAGCACTGGGGCTGGGGTCACACGCTGCTGGGGGATGTGTACCGGGAACAGTTTAAAACTAGGATTTTTCAAAGAGCCCAAGGAAGATGGGTGTTCAAAGCCCATCAGAACTCAATAGGAATTAAGCACCTAATTCCCTTGGGCTCCTCTGAAAACCTCAAATTCACACATTGCTTTGGAATGAATATAAGATACAGCATAAAATATTGCTTAGGGAACGAGTACCGGCTCTGAATCAGGTGGTATCACCTGGTATCCACATGTTCATTTTCCTGCCTATTTTATAAGTGCACGTTGGAATAATTTAAAGACACACCGGCCCTGACTTTCTGCTCTTGCCAGTCTTATATCAGCATAACTCCACTAGTTTGGGTGGGGTTATTCCCAATTTACACCAGTGTAAACGGGAGGCGACTCCAGCCGACGGTCTCCTCATGTAAAGCCCACAGCGCAAATTTGTCCTCCATGACCTGCGTTGCACAGAAAAAAATGTACCATGCCAAAGCATGGATGCTGCCCTATAATAGCTCCAGTCACTTCTTCCCATCCATTCCCCACCAACACATGGCTGTATTTTTGCAGTGTGGTTTCATTATAAATATTTGCCTGATCCTGTAGTCATGCCCCACCCGAATAGGTCAGAGGGAGAGTTGTGCACACAAGGAATCCAAGATCAGGCCCAGAATGATCGAGATCTTACTCAAGGAAATCGCATTTCATGAGAATGGTAGCTCATAACCTGGTTTTATTTGTTCCAACAGTAAGAAATCATGGTGCCGTTTAAAGGAAGCATCCCCGTTCATGGCAAATGACTATTTCAACAGATCAGGTGAGTGTCTCAGCAGTGAAATTAAACCCAACAGCTTTGATCAGAAGGACAAGCTTTTGACTTGGCTGGTAGATAGAAATATATTTGGAAGCAGAGTTCAATAGCGGACACAGTTCATTTTCCCCAGGCACTTGGGCCGCAATAATGGACCATGCATTAAGATTATTACTATCCCTTAGAGGCTGTCGGGAAGGATTGTCTGTGCTTTGAGTTTATGAGATTAAATGAGTTTAAATAATTCCCAAGGAGTAGATGTATCCAGGCAGAGTAATAAACTAATTCCTGTTTCATGCTTACATAATGCGAAATGCTATACAATCAGAGCCAATAACCTTTTCCTTTGATGTATTTGGTTATCATTTCTCTCTCTCTGGGGATCCGGACTCCTCTCACGTGCCTGTTCTGTTCCATCATAGGCATTGCATCTAATTCGCTGTTCCCCTGCTGTTGGCTTTCACACCAGGGTAAAGGGGGGATAACATGTTATCAAGTCACAATGGGAGGGTGAGTTCCCCAGCTGATGAAGCTGGGGCCCCATCTGAGGATCTGACTCATAGTGTTTCACACTCACTTTGCACAGGTATAAATGAATGCACAGCCCTGGAGAATCAGCCCCGATGCAGCGAAAGGGGATCACCTTGCACTGGGTTAGCATGATTTGACTGTGGACAGCGGGCAGCTAGATTTAAATCAGCATCCTGCACAACTGCCATAGAGTAGAAGTGCCAGCGATTTGTGAGCTGCTATTGTCCATCAGCTATTTCCCCTAAATGTCCATGTGCTAAAAACAAACGAAAAAAGCAGGATGGTAACAAATATCCCCCTGTGGATTAAATCCTGACATTCTTTCACATGCCAGTTCTGAGCACGGCTAGGTGACAGAAGACAGCGCTAAGTCATTGGAGAAACAATAGTGCTAATTGGTTCTAATTCCTTAGGAGGGAAGATATAGACAAAGCAAATCCTGGTTTGGCGCAAAGGGACAGAACAATTTTCTTTGATAAATGACCAAGGACGTCTAACAAAATAACATGCAAGTTGAGGAAGTCTGTGGGCAGCTGGAGTGTTGGCCTTTAATGTGTCTCTCTTAGTGAAACTGGATTAGACTAAATGGAGTTGCATCAGGGATACTTTTGGGCCAGACCGTTTATGCTTTTATTTATGCAGTCATGTAGTGTGTAAGGAGCCGATCCTATGAACTGCTGAGCATCACCAGCTTTGCTAGAAGAACTGGACCCTATGCCCTTGAGCTTTTATGCCTGGTTCTTGGATTGTCATAGGGTTTGTTAGGCCAGATCTACATTTAAAAATCAGATCAACCTAGCTACGTGGCTCAGGGCTGTGGAAAGTGTCGCACCCTGTGCAATGTAGTTAAATTGAGTTAGCTCCCTGTGTAGATGTGGCTTAGTTGAAGAAAGAATTCTTCTAGGGACTTAGCTACTACCTCTTGGAGAGGTGGATTAATTGCATAGATGGAAGAACACCTACCTTGATGTAGGAAGCAACTAACATACCCTTAGATATTTTGGTAATATTTGTTTTCATTGGCTCCCAGACAAGAGGCCAAATAAACTTTAACTCACTGTTAGCATGCAAGACACTCAGATAACTAATGCCATTCCTCAGTCGTGCCCCTGAGAAATCGAGACGTTCACGGCTGCTCTAGTGTAGCTCAAAACCAGCTAGAAATAGTTGTCGAACGTTTTGCAAAGAGAAACAAATTTGCTTCCGAGTGAAGCCCTGATGCACTGTCTCAGCCTTCCTTGAACTGAGTTATAAACTTCTGGAAAGAGAGTTTGCGGGTTAGATTGGAAAAAACCCAATCCTATAATCAAAGGTGGAATTAACACCCCCAATAAAACAAAACAAACAAAAACACCCTCCTCTCCCACCCTGCTATTTCCATGAAGTGGGGGCAGAAGGGAATTGCTGCAAGGTGCATTTAAAATAAATGTGAAAACCATATGAGCCAGTAAGATTTGGATAGTTTAGATTTGCAACGCCCCCCAAAAAACAAAAACCACAGCCCATCATTCAAGGAACTCCACCTCCTGCGTGTGGAAGCAGCAATGTGCACCATGCACCTTGGGCTGGTTGGATGGGATTGGAGGAGAGCAATTTAACCAGTCAAAGGAACCAAAGAAACAGAAGGAGCGAAGGCAACCATAAGAGCTTTCCAATTGCAGTTGGGTTTGAGATGGGTGATTTGCTTGGCGCCCCTGGTGTGCACAAGAGGCACATGAGCAAATCTGGATCCGGATAATCCATGGCATCCTAGAGGTAATCCTTGAACCACTGTCCAGGCACCTGGATCGGTGCCTGAGGCTTGGGCAAGGCGGCGGGAAAGAAGGCAGACTTTTGCACTGGCAAGGCTGGCTGCTGGCTGCATTTTAAGGCGCCCTAGAAAGGGGCTGCTCGCTGATAGAGTCGGGAGGGACTCAGTGGCCTAGAGTCTGCTGGGAGCGATCAGGGCGTCCCTGGGAACCCCCCCGCTGGGGATGCAAAGGGCTGGGTGGGCGCGCTCTGTGCCAGAAACCAGTTCAGGGTAGCACTCGGGGGGACAGCCCTTTGCACACCCCCCCCCGGGCACGATCCTGTCCGGATCTCTGATCCCCAGAGGGTGGGAGGTGACCATCAGGCACCGGTGCAGGGCCAGGGGAGGGTCTCCCCCGCTGCCAGCGGGGGAGGGAGCGGGAGACGCGGGGGCCAAGGGGGGCCGGGTTCTCCTCCCCGCGGCCAGGATTCCCCCGGCTGCCGGTGGGTGGCTGCGATCCTCTCCGGGAGCTCATCGCGTGCGGGCCGCGGGCGCGGCGCGGGGGAAGGCAACGCACAGGGGCGGCCAAGCTCTGGCTGGTGCCTGCGGGGGGCCGCTCCTGGTGCGGGCCGGCGGGCCCGGGGCGGGCTGCCCCTCCCGCTCCGCAGGTTCGCCGCCCGCGCGCGGCAGGAGCCGTAAGTAGAAAGTTGGGACCCGCGCGCGTGGGCGGGTTCCCCCCCCCCGGGTCTTTGCAATTCGGATTGCAGCGCCGGCGCCGTGTGCACGGGGGGGGGCGCCTGCTTGCAAGGAGGCAGCGATGGGGGGCGCGCTCGGGGGCTTGCAAAAGCGGGCGCGCTGCGGCGGGGCCGGCGGGGTCCCCGGGACCCGCTGCAGCCCCCGCGCCTGCTCCGCTGGGCTTCGCGGGGAGCTCGGAGCAGGGCCGGGGGGCCCCGCTGGACACCGGGGAAAGGCCCCCCTCTAGCGGCCCTGGGGCCGCAGCGCCCGACGGTGGGGCGCGCTGCGGGGCAGGGACCGCTCGCTAGGTGGGAAGCGTTGGGGTGGGGCCCGTGTCATCATTGGGGGTGTTTGATCTCCCCGTTTGACGGCCTCCGCAGGGCCACAAGGTGCGGGGGGAAGGAGGCGAATCTTCCCTGCGAGCCTCCAGGGCAGAATGTGAACCCATCTCTCCTTTCTTAAATGACCCTTTACAAAAATGGAATTGAGTCCAAACTCTTAACCAGACCCCCGGCTTTGGGGAAGTTTGGGTCCAGGCTGGGGCTCATTTGACATTTCTGAGTAGCCATCCATCCAGCCATCCATCCATCTCTCCGCACACCCATCCAGCCACCCACCCATCCAGCCATCCATCCATCTCTCCGCACACCCAGCCATCCATCCATCTCTCCGCACACCCATCCAGCTAGCCAGCTCCTTTAGTGCCACTGACTGCAGGATCTGTTCATAATACGCGTACACAATGTGGTATTTCAGCCACACGCACCCTACGGCGATGGCCTGTGGCATGCTCATGAGCCCCTGCACCCATCCGGGAAGCCGGGAGGAAGAATTGGTTTGAGTAGTTTGGGGCCCTTAAGAAGTTGCTCTGCCTCCTGCTCCAGTCCAGAAGAGTGTGACCTACACATGCACAGGTGGGATCAGGCACTCTGATGACAGGAACGGGACTCCCACAAGTCCCACATGAAGAAAGTCCGAATGGATCCGGAAGGAACATTTTTACGCCCGCTGATGTGAATGGGAGCGGTGAAGCTGAACCTTCCTGCGCCACTTTGAAAATAGGCCCCGGCGCAAAGATTCAGTAACAGACTTTAGCTGGTGCTGGGGTTTCATCTGCAGAGCTGGAGAAAGTAGCATAGTTCGTACACAGTATGTGATAATGTTTTCTGTTGGCTCTTTGGTAGTTTAGGCAACAGCTTTTAGGGCAGGAATTTTAACATATATTATTGGACAGAAGTCAGATGCAACCACTGGAATCCTATTTTGGCCACAGATGCTCATATTCCAAGGCTTTGATGCCTCCTAACATTTCAGGAGCGTAGATCTACATACAGTAGCTTTATATTAATAGAGCAACAGACTTTCCATTAGAAAACTTGAGACACTGTTGAGATTAGAAAGGCTGTGCAAAAATGCATTGTGGTGGGGTTTTTTGTTGTTGTTCTTATCATACAAAGGTTTTTCTATGACATAAACAGGAAAAGCATTGTTACTGCTGCCATTCATTTTAGAAAAGAGATCAGAGAAAAGAGAATGCTAAATTACAATTTGGCAAACAAGTATTAGGCTTTTTCTGCAGCTCCTAGGGGTCCTGGCTTCGTAAGTGCATTAAAAACGTGTAGAACGTCTATAATTTTTTTTCAAGATTGACTTTTTATCTGATGGTGACCAACCCTGATTTTAAGACACAGGGGATACTGAGACACATTCTGAGTGCTGGGGGCAAACAATCCTGCTTAATATCTTTGATTTTTAAAAACCAAACCAATTGTTGGGAGAAGTTCCTGTGGAGACACTGAACTGTACTGGGTTTGGGCCTGGATGACCAGGCCGGGCTGAAGAAGGGAATACATTGGCACCCAGGTGGGGAGTGTTTTAATTTTCCTTGGACTGTTGAGAGTTTAAAGAGCCCTGAAGCTGGGGAAAATAGAAGCAGGGTATTGCACACAGACCCTTGGCCACAAGGGGACGCATGGGAGGCAGCCAACATTGGCAGAGATCCTGACTGTTGGCATCCAGGGCAGCTACCCTGATCATCCGCCCCAGAGGCTGGTCCTGCATTTAAATCCCACTTAAGTCCTCAAAACAGGGCATAAGTGGAGACCACGTGGTGCGCACCCAAGCCTGTGCTGGCTATGTGCAGAGAAGGGCATTTCCCCTTAGAAATACATGCAATTTGGGATCAGCCAGACTAAATAGGAGGATTTGATGGTGGCCTCTGTGCCTTTTCGGAAGTTGGGAGCTTTGGTCGTCAGCCTTCTGATGGAGTCGGCTGTGCGGGTGGGGCCAGATCCTCGGTGGGTGTGAATTGGCCTGGTACCCTGGAATAGCTGACGAGCTGGTTGTGTCTAATGAAGCAAGAGTTCACAGTTACTCACCAGGCGCTTGGGCCTGCTTATTAGTACACAACTGTACAAAGCCGTGCAGCGTGCTTATGGCCACCATTAGCATTGAGATGGGGACAAAAGGCTGCTTACACAGACTTGATTTCAGCTGTTGTGTTTCCCTAAATAATAACAAAAAAACCCTCTGGTGAAATCATGATGCTGAGAGACAGGCAAGAAAACAGAACAAGCTGTCAGCACCACAGGTAAACACAGAAGCAGGAAGAGGGTGTTAATATTTGCCTATGCTGTATGGGATTTGCATGCTGTGTTCTGCATGTCAGTTAAGTACTGCTGCAAAACACGAGGTTGCAACGGTGAATTCCCCCACCGCAGGAATGACAGAATAAGGTCCGATGGCCTAGTTTAGGGTTATGCAGGGCCAGGGGACCATAAAGACCCTTTTGGCCTTCAAATCTGTGAATCTAGGCCATGGAGCTTCAGGGGTGAAACTGAGCTCAGGATTTTAATCAGCATCAAGCCATCCATTTTGTTCTCGGTCACTTCTGTGGGCCGTTTCCCTCATGTTCTCTAGGGGCCCAATCCAGATCCTGTTGATGTCAATGGAAATTGCCAGTCTTCAGAGGACTTTGGATGAGGCCTTTGGTCATTGCGCCTGGGCATCATTGCACTTGTCCTCTGCAAGGCTACAACCCACCTGCTAATGTGAGTCCCCTCATTTGATGTAGCTGAGCTAATCAAGCCGCTCCTTGAGCAAGCGTGTTTCGATCAAGGGCCCATGTTATTTTTTCCATTGCTTTTCCTTCTCTATTCTAGACTTCACTTCCCCCTCTACTTCAGACCCCCCTCGCTGCTTCTCACCTCTTCCATAGTACCTCCAGCCATAGGGGCCAATCTGCCAGGTGTTGGTTTGCTCCCCTAGCCGTTATTATCTGCGCCTTTTTCTGCGTTGAAACAGATGCTTAGCTGGCATAGCAACAGGCTTTGGTGGAGCTCTGCCGATGGATCTGCCTGAAGATCTGGAGAACTGAAAATTCTTCTAAAGAAGTGTCGTGTCACGAGCCTGGATTGTTCCAATTCCATTTCCAGCCTTGATTTCCCATTTTAAACGTTTTTAAATGTATCAGTGTGGTATTTCCCAGTTTCAGTGGGGTTGACTCTTATTAAGCTTGTGCCCCCCAATAAAAAGGGTTTGTTTCAGAGGGTATACTTAGCAACACTGACCCTCTTTAATGTATTTGAGTTGGGTTTTTCCCCCCTTTAACTTCCATCACCTGGAGGTCAACCGTGTGTTTAAATTAGATAGTGTTATTGATTTGCTAGAACTCTGCCTCATATATTTGCCTTCTGCTGGCAGAATCAATGCCTCTTTATTCCCAGCGTGGTTACTATTGACTTTGCAGAGAGAGCATGCCTTCTTCTAAAGCACTGGAGGGGGCCCTTGTGTTAAAGAGGGTATGAGATTCGAAGTCACTATTTCATTTGGTGAGAAACACGTGGCTTTATGATGCATATATATTGCAAACCTTTGTATTGGCCTGCCTGTCTGGCACCAGTGGCATATTTCAAAACGATACACATTTTTCTCTCAGCTCGACAAGCCATTTACTCCATCACTAAGAAAAATCAATCTTCTTCAACTTGTGGGGCCAGATCTTCAGATGGTGTCAATTGGCGTAACTCCATTGGTTTCACTGGAACTATGTGGATTTTTATGCTGCTGAAGATTTGACCCCCAAGGATTTAATGTGAATCGGAGGCAAATTAACAATGACATTTGCTAATATATATGTTTTTTAAACACTTTTACCTTTCATACCCTTTGGGCTCAACTCTGTTACCGTCTTTTCTTACCCTTGCTGAGACATGCACAATGGTTTGAGGTTGGAAGGTCGCTGCCCACGGTGGGTTATCGTAGAGCGACTCTGGGCTGCAGTCTGCACGGGCGCTTTGTTTTTGTAGGATGGGTCACGAGTGTTGGCCGGCCACACTGGTTTATTATTACAGGGGCAGCTCGTACACGTGGGCTGCACGTGCAACGTTGTGGTTGTTACTCGGGTGGCATTGTGGATGCTTGTTTATTTTAAACTAGCAGAGAACATTGCAGCCATCACTAGGTGGTGCTGGATGCTATACAGGCAAATAAGAAGTGACAGTCCCTGCCCTGACATGTTTAAGGTCTAAAGAGACAAAGAAAAGCCAGAGTCATTTGCTTCAGGTCGCACAGGGAGACTTTGGCTGAGCTGGGAATCGAACCCAGCTTGCCTGCGTCCCCCATCTAGAAACGGCCCTATCAGATGATCACTTCTGCCCCTGCACTTTTCAAGCCTACTTAGCTCACGCTGTCTAATTGTAAGAGGCATAGCCCCAGATTGCTTTGCTATGGCACAGCAGGGAAATTCCTCGTCCCTTAGAGTTAAAGCTGCGATACGTCTTGCTCCCTGTGGTCCCTTTTTCTATAGACCCAAAGGTTGCCATTGAGATGTCACCATCCCAGAAAGGACGCTGCATGGTAAGGTCATTATTTTTTCCATTGCAGGGTTCCCCACGGAAGATAGACATGCAGTGAGAGCCAGAGCGTCCCATCAAAGAGCTACATTTCTTCATGCCACACAATATCGCACACCAGGAAAGAAAGACCCAGCAGAAGACAGGAAATGCAGACAATCAACTGCCTCCTCACGGGATTTGTCTTAATCCTGGGTGTGACCAGCACCGAGGGTTTTGCCCAGTCAGGGTAAGCCTCTTCTTTGTCCATGCTTCAGAAGTCAGGCTTGCCGCACATTTACCACTGGGCTTCTCGGCAAGCTGCAGTAAGGACTGGCCACCTTTCAGGGGGCGAGGCTCCAGGAGACATGAAAGGCCACGTCCAGCAAATTGCTGCACGTGAATGAGCAGCTTTCTAGGTGTGAGGACAGGCAAGAGACAGCCTTGCCGTTTCTTCCTGAGTAGTGTAAGTCTTGGCGAACTTTTGGGGTGTTGGTTTGCTGCGTCCATACAGCAGAAAGCCCTCCTGGTAAATTCAAGTGCATCGCTTTGGTTCCGAGCAGCATATTCAAAGAGATTTTCTTTGCCAAGTGCTAATGATTTCTTCCTGTGTCTTCAGTGCACACCCTGCATACTTACCACCTCCTAAGCATGCCCATGCGCACACCCCCGCCCCTATGATCGCACGTACATGTACACCCTCCCCATGCACATCCCCCACTCATGTAGACACGCACACACACACCAATGATGCGTAAAGGAAGTTCAATAGCCTGCCAGAGGTAGCATCCCATACGCTCTGCACCAGAGGAGGGCAAAAGCTCACACCCCTACTGCACTTGGCCAGGTGTGCAGTGCTGTTGATGGTGGAATGAATACTTCCTGACCAAAGTCAGTGACAATCAGTTTGTGCTCTGAAGCATGGGTGTGATGTCCCCTATCTGATCATGCATAACTACCATTATTGTTATTAGAGATGGGTCCGAGCCACATTCCTGGAGCCAAACATGCTTTGAACTGTGGGGAAATTCAGATTTGGATCGGAGCAGTACAACCAACCCTCAGCTTTCTAATGGCTCAAACCTGCGTCCCGGCTCCAAAGCAAAACTCCTCTCCACTGCCATGTTGAAATTTTGGGAAGTCTGGATTTGACTTGCCCCTACCGCCCCCTGTTAACTTGTCTCCCACTAACTTTGCAAATATTCGTATCCGGATCCCAGTTTTGTACTTCTGACCTTATCTCGTTTGGTTTTACAGTGAAAGTGGCCCAGCCCTGGCAACGGTATTTCATATTTTGCAGTCCTGTAGTAATGAACTCCACAAGCCAAATCTCTCTGTTTCGTGCGCATGTGTGCGCACACACAGAGAGAAGACTGGCTGCTGATATATACACATGCGCACAGAGTAGATATATCTTTATAATAATGTCAGCAGAGCTGCCTCGTCTGTACCATTAATCCAGCAGGGTGAAATAAATTATCCTACATTAATGGAAGGCATCTGATGTCAGTGTTAATTTTCAGTGCTTTAGTTCAAGTTTCTCATTTGGATGGGAAGCCGCCACAAATTATCAGGTTTCTTAATGGGTTTCTACTCCAGAGGCTAAGAGATCTGTGCCAGAAAACATCCAGCTCAACAGAACCTCTCAAGCTGGCAAAAAGCAAAACAGGGCAATTTTTTTAACAAAATCTTTGGCTGTGCATCTCATGAAACTTTTGCATTGTGGGTGGGAGGAGGCAGATCCTGATCTCAGCAACCCCGGTGCAAATTTAGAGCGACTTCAGTGGAAGGGGTTTTACCCCATGGAGCAAAATGTGGCCCTTGCTGTCGATTTTTGGTCATTTCAGTGCTACAACAATCTCGCAACGAAAACAAATCAAAGGCCACCTAAAAAGTAAATGATGTTTCTTCCCACTTTAACGTGTCCCCCTTAATCTGGGGGTGCCATCTGCTGTTCAGAGGGAAATGATTCCCCCACTGACAGATTCAGATTCCTCTCCTCAGTAATTAAGCCCTGCTATCTTCCCATGACTCTGTTCCGAGACGTTGCCTGGCAGCCGCTCCAGCCGTTGATTCCCTGTGGATACCTGGTCCTGATATTGGAATCTGTAGCATGGTAATCAGTGACATTGGGGATGTCCAACCAGGACGCCTGGGTGTAAACTGTAGGGATGGCCTTGCAGCTTTGCGGGTAGGAGGGAATGTAGAACCTCAACAAGATAGGCGTAGGATCAAAGCTCTCAGACACTTACGGCGCTGCAACGGGGCAGGAGGTAGAGCTGATGTTCATGGGCGTTTACCTGTGTTACGTTTTGGAAGCCCTTATCAGCTCCTCTTCCCAGCCACGCACCAATCACTCTGCTCCAGTAAACAAGGAACTTAAGAGAGCTTGAGCAATTGCAGTTTAACCAACCCCCTGTGTGGTTATGGGCCAGATCCTCAACTCCACTGAAGGCTTGGGCGCAATGACCTTTGACACAAGCTAAGAATTTTGTCCCTTCCATGAGCCAATTCCAGCCCTGGTGTAAGAGGACACAGTCGCACAGAATCCAATGGCCTTGCATCCTCTTGCACTGGAGCTGGCTTTGGCCCTAAATAGGGCTTTTCTGATCCCTATTGCTTTAGGCCTGTCGTTTTTCTCTTTGTGTGAAACATGATGTCTTATGTCTAGCCGCAGAGTGTGCGCTGCAGCGATGCAGAACAGAGTCGTTTCCCACGTGGAGTCCCATGTTCAGCCCGTCTACCAGCCCTACATCACAACGTGCCAGGGACACAGGCTGTGCAGTACGTACAGGTGAGGAGAGAGTCCTGCTTTGGGGAATGAAGGGCATCGTCGCTGCAGACAGGTTGGGTCTGGAATAGCCCGTCCTCTCCAGAGTCACTGGAGACGCTGAGTGCAAGGATTCGCCCAGAGAAACAGCTTCCCCTGGCAGTGCACGAAGAGCGATCACACCCTGGGACTTTCACCCCCCTCTGCGCGCACTGAGGAGGGAGGAAGACCATTCTCCCGTGCCCCTGTTGGGAGAGACAGCCCTACATGGCTTTGGATTGTGGGGAAAAGCATGGCCCCCACTCCTTGGGGAGCAGGTGGATAGGGAGGGCGAAGCCAAGTTGTCACAAGAGGGGAAGTAAGTGGCAAAGGGTTGACCCAGTTTGCTCCCTGACCCCCGGAGCAAGGCAGGGGAGGGATATTGACTCTCCCCAGGGCGGAGCGGTGTCATCTTTCTGTGCCACATATGGGCTCGGTTCCTAACCCCTTTCCTGAACCTTATTGCAGGACCACATACAAGGTGGCCTATCGCCAGGCCTACAGGAGCTTTTCCCAGCCCATGTATACGTGCTGCCCCGGATGGAGACGGGCAAATGCCCACGCCGTCAGATGCAGCAAAGGTAAACGAGTGGCAAAGAGAGAAGAATATGGAGCATGAGAGGATTGCGGCATTTCCCCTTTGGCGCACTGATCCTGTTCTCTCTTACACCGGTTTTACACCGGTCTTTTTTTCATTGTCATCAGTGGATTTCTGCCTGATCTACGCTGCTGTAAGCGAGAGCAGAATCAGACCCATAGCCTGGAGACGGACAGCTACAGGCTCGACAGTCAGTAGATTGAGGTTCTGTGTTCTTGACTTTGCCATTGGCTTGGCAGGGGACCACGGGCAAATCACACCCCCTCCAAGCCGCAGCTGGCCAGCTGGAACACAGGGAGAGTAACTACGGCTCCTGCATTGGCAAGGAGCTTGGCGATGGCTGAATGAAGAGTGTTAGCGTCTGCGCTGGCGGGCGTGGCTGCACTAGCACAGAATGCTGGTGGAAAGGAAATACAGCACGGCCCTGATTTTCCAAAGAGACATCCCAATCCTGCAGGGAAGCCAAGTTGCTGGGAGCAGCGTGTGAGTCTCTTAGGCTCAGTGAGTACCACTAAGGGCTGCTTTGACCGTAGGGGCAGCTGCGTGAAGAACAAGTGCAGAGCATTAACCGGAGGGCTAGACCTAGGTGAAAGATACACAGTGCAGACAGGAGAGGACTGTCTTGCCCACTATACAGGAGAACCTTGGCTGGTCCCCTCTGCACTCTGGCTCTTCCATCCTCAAAACCTCACCCAAAGCACTCACTCCGCATGCAGCCCTCCAGTGGGGGTCAGCCTGCCCTATAGAGCGCAGGGTGCGGCTAAGCAGTGGGCCATTTTGCCCTGCAGCTGGATTTCTGTATGAATCCCTGCACTTTCTGGGTCCTGATCCTTATCAGATGCTGGGTCCCTCCTATAACGTGCTGTGCACTCTCAGCTCCCACTGCGTGTGGGTATAGCCAGGGGCTGTTAACGCTCAGTTCATGACCCGAGAGGTGCTGAGAACCCTGTACAGCGTGGGCCTGAAAAGCCTGTCCGGTCAATGCCCTTTTTACCAGATCCATCGGAAATCAGTGTAATTGCTCTTGCACTAAGCAGGCACTTATCTTTCTCACATCCGCATGTAAGAACAGATCTGTTCCAATTAGCCGTTCAGTTATAGCCTGGCTTTCTTATGTATAGCGGTATTAGCTTGGTTTATCCCAGGGGGTAAATTAATAAGCCCTGTCCATACAAACCAGTGGTAATGGAGCAGGTTTTCCATGCTTTTAGCGGGAAATAGTGATGTACAGCGCAAAAGAGATGCCAAGCACCACAGACGCTCATCTCTTACCACATCAAACCAGCCTGCCAATACAATAATGATTCCTGGAGCCTGTCACGGACTGGGAGCTACTGCAAGCCTCCTCTTCGCCCCCTCCCACTGCCTGAACTGACTGTAAGGCCATCGTCCGCGTTCCAGGCCTGGAATGGGTTAAGCTACAATGAAAGACGGGTTATTCTGCTAGCGGACACCAGGGGAAAGGCAGGCTGTTCTGCTCTCGTGGCAGCGCCTCGGTGCTATTCATGACACCATCCTAGCCCTGTTGCTTCACTTGATCAGCTGCTGAAGTTACTAGAAGGCTGTATGAAATAGATGAGCGTGTGGAGCTGACCCCTCCTCTCTGCTCTGCTCAAGGCGGGTCTCTGACCAACCCTGGGCCACCAGGTGAGCCTCTTACATCCACGGGGGAGCAGCTCTTTGCACACTTCGCCTCGTTGCTCGCCCATGGAAGTAAGGCGATCACACCTTTGCCCTCTGTGTGTCACAGTGGTGTAGGCTACCCCGCGTCGCGTGCAGAACGCCCTTCAGCCTCACTGGACGTGCCGCACGCTGAGTTCACGACAGAGCTGATTCGCGCCACCAGCCAGCGTGGCAACTATCGCGTTCACGGGCGGGGGGAGGAGGAACTCAGCTGGCGGGGGGGCTGCACTGGTGTTAATGATGCTGTGGGTGTTGTCCCCCCCATTTGAGGCCTGGCCCCATGCTTTCATACACTCCAGAACTCTGCTCTTGGCCGGACACAAGCCAGCGCTGAGCTCAGCACAAAGGCGCAGGCGAGTTCAGTCGGCCCGGGGCATAAAACCTCCCAAACGGCATGTGCAGGGGTGTGTCCGCCTACACGTCTGCAGGTGTCGGGACGCCCAGACCATTGCCTCAGCGGCATTGTGACCGTGTGGTTTGTTTTGTTTTACAGCAATTTGCAGGTTGCCATGTCAAAACGGTGGGCGCTGTTCAGCCCCCAACAGATGCACCTGCCCCCCAGGGTGGAGGGGGAATGCCTGCCAGACAGGTAACTGCCACAGGCCTTTGCACTCTGGTTTCTCTGCTTTGTATTTCAGTATCTTTGCTGGGCGTCCCTTTGCCGGGGTGATGCCCCGGGGTGTGTGGGGGTGGGTGGGTGGGTGGGTATGGTGTGGGATTTACAGTAGCTGACGACAAGCTCCCAGATTGGCCGGGGGCACTATGAAGAGCCTGTTGGTCTGATGGGGGCCGCAGGAGGAGGGGGGGGGCCACTGGGACTCCGGTAGTGCACAAACGCTTTGACTAAGAGTGTGACGCCCGTCTCCCTGAGCTGTAATAGCCTTTGGATGTGGTTCTGCCCACAAAGATGGACTCTGCCCCCTTACCCTCCACACAACAGCCTCAGCCAGCTGCGCAATGCCGGCAGCGTGTGCGTTGGGTCCCATAGCAACCCCTCCTGGACGTGGGCCCTGCCTCCCCTGAGCGTCAGCGTGGGACCCAGGGCCTGCAGTGAGCCGGCATGCATCTTTCTAGGTCTGTTCAACGGCCCAGTGCCGCCCCCGTCCCTTGGGCCCTCGCCAGTGGGCATATCCGGTGCGTGTGCAAAAGACCGTCCGTGCTTCCTTGTCCATGAGCTCTTCGTGTAGAACCAGGGCTGACTTCCCATGGGCGTCGGCAGAACCAGGCCCCCTGTCCTTCACTCCCAGAGCTTGGGGTGCGGCAGGAGGGCTGGTGCTCAGATTTGGGTGCTAACACTGACCCGCTGGGTGACTTTGCTGTTGGTGAGACGTTCAGTAACCTGCCCAAAGGGCTGGGTCCCGAGTGCTGTTTAGTGCCTCCCATGTGGCTCCCACAACCCAGTGGGCAGGGCAGGGGCTTATACCTGTACCCCAGCCCTGGCTCCAGCATAGACCAGCTCGCATGCCGTCAGGGAACATTTGGAGCCAGAGCCGGCATTTGGGAGTAGGCAGCTCTGAGTCTAGATTTGCCCTTTTTAGCTGTGTCATGGGGTGACTCCAGTTTTAATCAGGTGTCGCATCAGTGGCATAAAAGGGGAGTAGCACAGTGGAGAATTAGTCATGCAGTTCAGCTCCTGCCACACAAGAGACCCGCGCTGGCAGCACTGACGCTTTGGCGGGGCAGCTGGCTATGACCAGGCACGGCACTCTGTGTGTGTGTGTGTGTGTGTGCACGGCCCTCTGTGTGTGTGTGTGTGTGTGTGTGTGTGTGTGCACGGCACTGCGTATGTGTGTGCGCAACACTGTGTGTGTGCGTGCGTGCGTGCCCGGCACTCTGTGTGTGTGTGTGTGTGTGTACGGCACTGTGTGTGTGTGTGTGTGTGTACGGCACTGTGTGTGTGCACGGCACTCTGTCTGTGTGTGTGTGCATGGCACTGCGTGTGTGTGTGTGTGTGTGCATGGCACTGCGTGTGTGTGTGTGTGCGCGCGCGCACGGCCCTCTGTGTGTGCGTGTGGGGGCGGGGGGGCGAGCGGGCTGGGGGGGGGGTGTCTCCCTAACTCCCAAACGGCATGGCATCACACATCTCCCAGACTGGGGCCTGGATGAGGCAGGCCCGGGCAGGCCAGCCGGCTGCACAGCAGCCTCACTTTAGGCCGCTTGCCTGGTGCTGTAACACGGCAGGTAAATCTGTAGCGGGCTGGGTGAACCTGGATTTAACAAGGCCACCCCCAGCCCACGCCTGCCCCCTCCCCCACCCCCCAATGAATTTCCACCTCTGCTTACAGATGTGGATGAATGCGCTGGCCAGCAGCACGGCTGCAGCCAGCATTGTGTCAACATGCCCGGGCGCTACGGCTGTGCCTGCCAGGCAGGGCAAAGGCTCGCCGGCGACGGGAAATCGTGCCACGCGTGGGAACCACCCGCTGAGCCAGCAGCCTCCGCCTCCCCCGCCCTTAACCCATCAGGTAACGCAGCTGCTGCTGCTGCATGAGAGGGAGCCATTCCCTGGGCATCCGACTGGCTGCATTTTAATTGCATGGCCATAACCAGCATGTGAGGCCCCGGGGGGGGGGGGAGGCATCCTCTAGGAGCTAGAGGAGGGGTTGGGGAGCCAGGATTCCTGGGTTCAAGTCCCAGCTCTGATGTGATTTGCTTTGGGACCCGGGGCCAGTCTATAAAATGGGGACAGTGTCTTGCTGGGAGGTTTAACTGGTCACTGGGTGAGGACCGACTCACACACACACACACTCCAATGGGGGGAATTCAGGGCTTTGGAACCCATCCAGGCCAGAACCGCCAGGGAGCCCAGTGGGTCGGCACAACGTCATCTTTTCTCTGCGTGTCTGCCACAGCCCTGCAGGGCGAGTCCAGCGCCGCGAGGACAGGCGCGGCGGCGACGCTGGTTGCAGCCCATTATTACTTTTGGTACGCGCTGTGACACTTCAAACTCGTACCGTGAGTAATAATGCGCCGAGGCCAGCACTGGCGACGGACGGGAGCCGCACGGGCCGAAGGGCGGCTCGTGCGCGCCAGGCTGTGTATGGGAGCCCCGCACCAGCCCTCTCTGCTTTCTCCTCTCCAGAGCCACCGGGGCAAGGGGCCGTGCCCCCTGCGGGGTGACCTCTGCCGTCTCCGCCTGTGCAAGCGCAGCACGTGGATCACGCGTGTGGTAGTGGTGCAACGGGCCTGGTTCCACCCACGGGCCCAGCCTCCGCGCTAGTGTGATGCAGACAAGAGCCCCCAAGTCTTTGCTACCCCCCCCCTTTGAACGCCAGGAGCAGGGAGGTGCTCGGTGCAGGGGCAATTTTACTCTTCACACTGGGTGGATCCAGCTGTGCACCCCACCCCGGCGTTGCTGTCATCCACGCCAGCGGCTGGGCGGGATGTGCCGTGCCCACACCACAGCCCAGCGCTGGCTGCTCTGCCGAGGCTCACCAGGCCCCTGGCGAGGGCCTTGGGCTCTGCTGAGGGCAATAAGGCTCCAAGGAGCTCATCACGGGCCATCAGGGCACGGCGACCTCTTTGCCCCATGGACAGTTTCGAGCATGAGGCAGCCCGCTGCCAATGGGCCCTTGTGGCAGGCCCCATTGGGTGCAGGGGGCCAGGCCAGGCCTGCTCTGCCCAAGCGGGTGTAGCTCTAGGGACCTTCGCAAAGTGAAATCGCTTTCATAATCGCTTTGGCCCCTGTGGTGGGGGCAGACAAGCTTCTTCTGATGAGCAGCCCTGTCACGGGGACACAGGCTTAAATCAGCCACAGCCAGCCCCTAATTCGAAACATGAATCACCTTCCTGTGCAGAACAAAGGGAATTCCCCGCCCTCCCCTGCCCACAACAGCCACACCTCTGGGAGCCAGGCTTTGCTACCCTGGCCAGGGGAACTAGTCGCAGGCTGCGTCTTGGAGCTCGGCTTTTGGGATGGCAGAGCCCACACAGCTCCTTCCCTCTGCGCAGGGAGACCGCCTCCTCCCTGTTAACCCTTCAGCGACTGCTCCCCCCAGGGTGGCACCTGGCCAGGTTTTCCCCGGCTCGTCCCTTTTTTTGAGGGCGCTGTCCTGGGAGACCTGGCAGGGGACGCCGTGCACACCGTTAGCTGTGCCGTGTTAAGGGCGCCTGGTTTTTTGATACTTCAGAGGTGGCAGCCTGGCCTCCCCCGTCACCCCGATTTTGAGGCCAGTTCACGCTGAGGGATTGTACTAACGTATGTGATGCTTGTGGCAGGTGGCACCAGTGAAATGCAGGAAGAAATGCAAGCCTTAAGACGCCGGGTGGAAGTGCTGGAGCAGGTGAGCTCTCAGTCCAGGAGGGGATGCAGCGAGTACAGACAGAGATGCAAAGCAACTGTCCTTCAGCCTTTTTTAGCTGCAGCTTTAATTTAGAGTCATAATGTTTGGCTCCTGGGCCTCACTGCACAGCTGTTCACAGCCAGAGTTTTCACCCTGCCCCAGCTCTATTTTTAATTCGCCACCTCATCTAGTCTTGTCTTCTGCTATCAGCATGCCCTGCTGCGTTGGCTGCTGATTGCAGAGAACAAGGTAACAATTCTCCCGCCCCGAGTCCTGCTAGCATTAGTCAACTACCCCCCTAGCATTCAGATCCACCAGCCCTGCCCTTGTCTGCCCGCAACTGGCTGTAGGGTCGCAGTGGGTGGTCTGATCGTGTAATAGAGAGGGATGAAAACTAACAGCTCCTCTCTCTCTCACTAAAGAAACTTCAGTTAGTGTTGGCCCCATTCCAGAACTTCGTGCCATCGGCAATGGATGATGTCAGCACGGACCCCCTCAGCCTGCTGTTCCACTCCCTGCGGCAGCTGGATCGAATTGACTCCCTGAGCGAGCAGATCTCCTTCTTGGAGGAGCGACTGGAGACATGTAAGCGGCACGCACAGCCTGTAAATGCTCAACAAGGGGAAGGCTGTGGAGTCCAGTTCTTGCTGGAGATTGTACCAGTGAGTTCTCCGCTCCACTCGCACGTTTTGCTATTACGACTCTGCCATTGGCGGGGGGCCTGTGAGGGTATACACGGTCCTGCTGCTGAATTCTGCTCTTCACCTCCTCGGCCCTAGCAGAAGCCCTTTTTTAAACAGTACACACCACCTGCACTTTGGTAAAATACTCCGGGAATTTCACTCCAGTTCATTATGAGCAGCACCACACGCTCTGTACAAGCTCCCTGCAAAAACCCATGGATGGGGTCCTTGAAGGGGCCGTGGGGGAAACAAGGACACGCTCTGATTTACCCATTAAAAATGCACAAAAGAGTGGCCCTTTAAAGTGCAAATGCCAGATTGCTTCCCTCTTGTAAAGCAGATCTAGTACGTTGAATGGCAGATACGTACCATGCACGTGCAGCCCAACTGGCTCCGTTATGCCTGTGCCATTGTTAATCTACATCTACTGCAAATGCCTCAGCTTGTAATTGATAAAAGATGATCGCACACAGCCCTGAGTTTCATTTCAAAGCTGTTGCAGCGGGTGCTGAATCTGCTTCTTCCTGTGGCATCCAAAGATAACAAACAGCTGCATGGAGCTCAAATTTTTCAGGGCAGCACAAGGGAACAGAGTCTGGCAGCTCCTTTTCATGCTGTCCAGGAACCATCAGTATCTACTGCGAGAACTGCCCCAGATTCTCAGCTTTGTGGCTGCAGCGCCATAACTCACTCCTTGGTGAAACTCGATACAAAAGTTAACAGTCCCAGTAAGTTGGGGGAGTAGAGAAGTGGTGAGATTTATGAATACAGGGAATGTTGGGGCCAGTTGCTGCTAAAATTTATACAAACATTCTTCCGCAGGGAGCAAATCAGTGCTGTTTAGAAAAGGCAAAATTGCACCACAACTGTGAACAAAGGCATGTGATGAATACCTTAGCGTCTGAAATAAAGTAGAAATAACTTGAGTACAAGAGCAGGCAGGGTGCTTAATTTCCCACTGTGATGTTCATGCCGGCTGTAGTTATCCAGCTACGATGGCGGTCGTGGAAACGGGCACAGCTTAGTGAAAGAAATATCAACGTAATACGTGCTGTTAATTTCAGCATACAGCATGGAGAGGTTTGTTTTTTCACACCGCTGCATTAATTGCAGTGTACAGAGCCCTCGGTGAAGCACTGTAACCTGTGCTATGTTTTATTCCCCAGTACAATTTATAAGTGCTTTGTTTCAGTATGCAATTTGCCAGCCCTTTACAAATTTTGCATTTGAAAGCCTTGTTTTCCTGTAAATGCTTTTGATCACACTTGCTGAGAAACCTGCACCTCGCTTGTCCACTCAGGAACTTAGGGTGCAGCAACAATAGAGCTTAATTCCTGATTAATTATCCTGCCTGTAGATGATGGTAAAGAAAGTCCTACAATATACCTATTTGCAGTATAGGTTGCTTGTGCAAATAAAGACACAGGCCCTACAAGATAAAGTCAATTTTCCATTGGTTCCTGTTATAAAGGGGCAGTGCTTTTTCTGGTATTTGCTGAAAAAAACCCACATGCAACCCTTAAATGATGGGTGGAAATGTTATGGGAGCTGCGCTGTAGAGACATTTTCTGAAATAGGTTAACTCTGTCTTTAAAGGACACATTCTTGGCATCAGTCTAACACTGGAGTGTGGAGCTGTAACCGGGAATATTTCCACACGACCGGCTTAATGCTGCTTAAAGTTCACACCTGCATGTAATTTGTGTCCAGCTGCATCCTGTAAGCTAGACAAATGTTTTTGCCCTTTTAAACTAAGAATTTTGAAAAATTAAGATGGAAACTAAGACCCACCTCACTAGATTAATTAGCATGGATGGTGGAAAACCAGACACTGAACACAACTTCAAGAAAGAGCTGGAATTCCCTTCCATGCTCAGCATGAGCCGGTTTTTAAAACAGGCTGTCCAAAGGCTTTCTTGGGAGGCATAGTTTTGTTTCCACATTGCTCTAGGTACTGGGTACTTGGCTGCCTTCAGATGAAGTGACTGGCAGCCACAACTCGACACATGCAGCTGTAAGATGACTCTTTGTTAAGGCCTGTCAGAGCTTGGAGACCCCAAAGCACTGAGAGAAGAGCAAATGACCTTTAAGTACCGCTCTTGTATTATGTGCCACAAAATGTAGGCTCCTGGGGAGCTGAATGGAAACCTTAAATGAGGAAATGCTTTGTGGATAAATGACTAAATAATGATGCCCCTAATGTTAGTTGAAACTGGATGTTTTGTGGAGGGATTTTTTTTTGGCTATGGTTTAATAGGTTAGTATTTGATATTATAAGTTTGGGTATAAATTCATTCCAACCCTGCCTGTGGAAGGCCATTAATGCATAGGACATTCCCTGAAATTTGGGACTTGATCAGCTGCCATGGTCTAAAGTTCCCCCTTTGCAGACAAGCACCATCAGATTTAGTATAAAGCTCACAAACTCAGCCAAGTAAGAGTGCAGCCGCAGGCCAGGCAGTTATATCAGTACAAAACCGTGCATAGACTAGGCCCTAGCCCCATCACTGTCATTAAGAGAGACCCCATCTAACACTGACTCTGGAATTGTCTCTTTGCAGGTTCATGTAAGAATGAACGCTCATAATAAGAGCGGAGCGAGTTGGTAACCCTGGATTTCCTGGATCAGCATCTCTTGACCGAGCCTGGTGAAAGAAGCCCTGATGCCTCCAGGACGATGTGGGACGGCAAGATGGAGTTTATTTTGATACAAAAAGCCCTGTCCTGTTTTTCTAAGAATTGAACCTCTTGAAGCTGATGTAGCAGCTTTTGAATTGGACCCCTAACCCTCTGTATGACACAGCACTGTGCCGCAAGGGCAAAAAAAAAAAGCAAAAAACACACACAAAAAAGCCCAATGCCCCTGTCTTACAAGCTCTAATCAGTACTTGTGCAGCTGGCACAAGGTCAGCCAGAACCCTACAAGAGAATTGCTAAAAAAAGAAACCATGCAGTGCTTAATTTGTTTCTGACAGAGTTAGGGGAAATCCAGGGGCAACCATTAATTGTGTGGTACAGCAGCATGAAGTGATCTGTGCAAGCAGCAGCTAGTTTAGCTTAGACCTCTGCCTTGGTAGACTGGAGGGTGAGAGCCTGTAAATCCATAGCTCCCTATTGGTACCACAACAGGGCAATGTTTTGCGTTTTACAGGTTAGTGGTGCCTAGGGCCCAACAAAGCATCGCTTCACTGGTGGGGCAGAGGCTGGAGAGTTAGGAGACTGGATTCTGCTCCCAACCTTTTCCACCATCACTGACAGATTCAAAATAGACCCAGCCAAAGCCAGTTACTAAAATCTTCCCCACGGGAGACCTTGTACGTGCTCCCCATTTGAAATGCTAGTGGGTTTGGGAAGAAAGGAGGGATAATCTTTTGCTTCTTAAAAACTGGTTTCATTTACACAGTGAAGCCTGGCAAACTTGCCTGTCTACAGGCCCAGACAACCAGCCAGTTTGGCCAGCTAATGCCGTCTCGGCTCCAACAGACCTAGGAGTGGAATAACAGCTGTATTTAAAGTAGGAATGGCTGCACATTGTCAGAATGCTACGGGCAAAGCCTGTCTCTTTGCATGGTCATTTTAAGGCTGTCAGAGGAAGGATGCCAATGTTTCTAGAGAAACAAGGGGTTTGACATGGTACAACGCTTTCCTACTTGTGCACAAATGAAGCAGCTGGAGACCTCAGGCCTATCAGCCAAGCAGTGCGGATGGTGGTGCAGTTTTTGGATTAAAGTTACGTACTGTACAGTGCAACATTAGCACATGAGCTGGTCATTCGTTGGGCTGGAACATGCTCAGGCCAGAGCTGGCACGAGCTCTGCTGAGCCATAAAAGAGACCCAGGGGAATCCAGTTACTGAGGCAATTTGGTCTACCCTCCCTCAGGCCTTCACTCCAGGGAGCCTCCCCATTCCACACCTCGAGCCATGGGTGCTGCAGAGGCAGCGTTGGGCGGGGGAGGTCAACTTCCTTTTGCTTGGAGCCAGCGCGTAACTGGATTTAAACGCACATGCAAAGGTAGGAGGCTGCAGGTGGAGATGTGCCTCTATCCCTCTCCTGCTCCCTGGGGCAAGGGGGAAGAGCCCGGTAACATGAGAAAGGGGTGCAGTAGCATCTCCTCTTCACTAGCTGCAGGGAGGGGGAGTGCAGTGTGATCCAGCAGAAAGCGAGGGGGACACAGCTCCCTAGGGAACAGGGCCAGCCCCTCCACCCCATCTCACATAGTTGGGTCTGAAAGCATGGTACACCAAGCTGCCAGGACACTGTAGCCGTGTCCAGAGAGATGTTATTGTAGAGCAATCCGGTGTGCAGCACTTTCACACCATGGCTTGCCATGCATGCTATAAACAAGCCCTCACTGCAGAAGCTTGGACAAGACAAACACATGGTTTTACTCCCTTGCGCACGAATCATTCAGTCCAGCTCCTTGATCAGGGGGACACTTGCTTGGAGCTTTCCCTTGGCCAACCTCAGCCCAGTTGTTCAGCACTTGGTTAGAAGAGCACTAAAAATTTTCCCCACTCGTCAGTGATCCACGCAGTAATGCAGTCTTGTGACATGTATTGTTCACAGACATGCAGCCAGCTAGGTTCTACCCTCTTGCAGTAAACGGCAATGCATTTGAGGAGGGAAGTGGTAGAACCTGACTAAAGATTTGATGCACAGACACGGTTCTCTTAGCTGATTACTTCACCATGCTCACACTGGGCAAAGACTTCGGTAGAGGCAGATTCTCATATATCAAAAGGTGAAAAGACAGTATGGGGTACGCTCCCTACACTCCACGCCCCAGGCAGTAAATTCAACCCAATCTGGTTTCCAAACAGCCCACACGAGACACTGTCTTTAAATAACTGCTTTATAAAAATTTACATTTGATCAAGTGTATATTGTTTAACAACTAAAAAACCAAACAGCAGACAATGACCTTTGTGCTCGCTCCACCACACACCCCCAAAAAAACCTCCTTCATCCACAGAGACAGATTTAGATTTATACATCTGACAGTCATCTTTGGTCAAAGAAAAATATCCAACACCCCCACCACTCATCCTAGACCACAGCCTCTGGCCAGAAGCTCAGGGAAGCTCCACCAGAACTTGGATGATTCCATAGCCACTTCATTTGCCATTCTTATGGAGGGGGGAAAAGTGCTGGTTGGATTTCAGTTCAGAACCAGTAGAAGGAAGCCACTCCTCCACTGTTCAATTCTGAACATCTGGATTGTACCCGATACCTGAATAGTCATGTGTAAACAGTTCAACCTAGGGCTCTGAACCATGCGGCACTTCCTGCCCCCAGCTTCCTCTCCTGTTTGGTTTCCCTCAGTTCCGCATTAGTGCTTTTTAAGCATTGGCTTTGGTGCCCTTTATGGAAAAAAATGAACTCATTGATTGAAACAGCATCATTCCCACTGCCATTCACAGAGCTGGCACCCGGGGAAGATGCACAGCCCAAGATCCTTTACATGACAAGATGCTCTGCCTTTGTCAGCATGAGGCAACATGCACACAAGGCCTCTAAGCAAATCCATGGGAGTTCTCATGGCCAAGACCTGCTCCCCCGGGGAGCATGAACACTTCTGCTGTCCCTCGCTTTGAGGGGGCTCTACATTTTTACCACTGGGGGAGCAGAGTCTAAAACTCAGTTATCAGGAATTTGTCACATCCATCTGTTGGAGATTCAAGCAAATGGGTTGAATCCTCTAACTGTTGTTTCCCAGCTGGCAAATTCAGACAGAACGAAACGTTGATTCAGAGCCCTTCAGTACAATGGCCCTAGCCTCACGGCTTTTGCAACTCACACCAACAATCCTAGTAAGGCAAACGCTCCAAGACAGGTGGGTCCAATAGACAGGCACCGTCTTTTGGTCAATGCTTCAGCTGTGCAGCATTTAGAATGGTACAGCATAGCCCTTAGGGAGCAAAGGCAGCAACAGATATTCTAGGTACAAAACTTAGATTAAAAAATTTTAAACAAAATATTTGAGCACTGAAGTTGCAACTTTAACAAATACCAAGGAAGTGCCACATCTACCCTCACCTCATCCCATCATGCCTGGTACTAGACAAAAAGCAAGCTATCTGGTGCAGTACGAGACCACATACTAAGTCAGGGATGCTGGCTGTAATGCAAAACAGTGAGGATGAGGGGTGGGTTGGTCTCATCCTTTTCCTTTAGTTCTTGGCGTGTTAATCTACTGCTCACAAAACCCAGGGATTTTGTATAGATTGCCAGAACGCAAATCTTTTTGGGGATACTGTCATCAAGCCAAGTGTTCGGATAAAATCTGCCAAGCCACGTCACACCAGGTTAGGCTGGGTTTTCTTAGGTCTCTCACCCCATCCATCAATCAGTCCACATGTAGTTTGTCCACTCAGTGGACATGGAAATTTGACTTCGGCAAAAGACAGCATCAAGAATAGCTGGTCCCACAAGGCCGACCTGTCCTAGCCCAGCTGGACCTGAAGGAAGTAGCGTAGAGTCCTACGTACAGAAAGCCTTAGGCTGCAAGATTGCCAAGAATGCTGATGTGAAATTCGCTCTGTCTGGAGAGCAAGTCGGGGAGTGACATCTATGCAAACCTTGCCCCAGGACTTCTGGTAAGAGCATCCTGGATATTTCAATCCCCAGTTAAGTCCTATGACTGGGATGTTCCAGCAGAAGAAGATCACCTTCCTATCAGGTCTCCCATCTCTGGCTAGAATCAGAGATGCTGAGTGTGCAAGACAGGCTGATTCAGCAAGAGCCAATTTGGTGAGGTGAGAGGTTGGGAAGAATGAAGTTTCTGTAAAAATTCAGTGCTGGGCAAAGACCTTTGAAGCTGAACTTCAGCTGTGAGCAAGGCTGACAGGCAGGGACTGCTGCTCTAGTAATAAAGAGTTGAGAACGTACTAGCAGAGCACAGCTGCAGGAAGGGCCCACCTAAACAACTGCCACCACTCATTTCCTCAAGCACTAAAAAGCTAGGTACAGGATGAAAGTGGGTTATCCTTTGGAGACTGAAGACATATAATACGGTTTCTGCATCCAAGGGATCGGCTCTGGCAAGCACCAGCTTGACAATAGTCAGTGCCAAGACCTTAATGTAGTGTTCTGCAACACCTATTTTCCCAGCGCTCTGAGTGCCACAGGCGCTTGCCGAAGTGTTTCGAATGGTCACTGTGCCGAGCATCAGGACAGGATCCCTCCACTGGCACTTGTAGGGTGTTTGAGAAACTCCACGTGCTGGAGACACTTCCCCACAGGAGATAAAGAACCCACAAAAGAGATTCACTGAACAGTAGAACTGGCTCAACAAATGGTGTTTGTCAACTAAGGTTATCCAAAGCAGAGAATTAGGGTTCACCCAAACCTGCTGCAAAGGAAGGGCTATTTTGGCAATGGAAACAGGTCCTGTCAGTCCCTGCTATTTGGGAACACTACTCTCGGGAGCCTGGGCTGAGCCATTCGCTTCACTCGCCGTGCCAGACAATCTGAAAAAGGTCTCCCTCATGGTGCAGAAGCATCTCTCTGTCAGGTCAGTGACATCCTCGGCCCCCAGGCCCTTGGTCTCAATCGGCTGGAGGACCTCAACCCGGATTTTACCTGGGAACGAGAGAGGAAACAAACTCAGTGTTTTGCCATTAGAGGGTCATTCTCCACCCTCCCCATGATGAGCAACCCCACCAGAGCCCAGGAGACATGGCAATAGCAGAGACCATAGCAAAGCTCACGTGGGCTAGTTACCAGGATCCAGTCTAAGGACCATTGTGTCAACTCTAACAGCCATTAGAGGGTATAGCTCACTTCCATCCATGTCACAAGGCTGCGTGCAAGGAGCTCTTGGCAGCAGACATCCAGACCCCAAGTGCTCATGGCTTCCCATCGCAGGAAATGCCTGCAAACTGCAGCTCGAACAACGAGCCGGCCCAGAATACCTTGTGATACCTTTTCCCATCCCCACCAGGCTAGCAGCAGAGTGCCTAAGTGGCTCCACTTCGAGGCCACTGCAAAAAGGCACCAGCATGACATTTTTAGGAAGTGGGCTCGTTGTGGCCGTCACTAACGAAGAATTCTCTATGAGGATTGTGACAGCACAATCCCCTCCTGTACACAAGCAAGCGGAGCTCAGAATTCGACTGAGCAGATTTCCTTCGCCATGGGTCGTATCAGGTACATCAACATTATGCAACAAGACACAGGACGCCCAGGCGTGAGATCACAGGGTTTTGCGCTTCTACATTCAGCGCCCAAGTGTGTGTCTTCGGCCTCACCCTTGGCAATGAGCTGAGCCACCTGGCACAAGCTCTTACCTCTGAGGACCAAAATGTTCCCCAGAGAGCATCTGGTGGGACTGTAGGGGTGAGTTAACATGTCCACAATAAGAGTGATGTCTGAAACAAGAGACATCCACTGTCTTTGGAGCGTTGCTTCTGCAAACTACGGCTGCTCCTTTATTGAGCTACACACCCGCTGGCCTACTTAAACTGCTCAGGTCTGCTCATGGAAAGCCACAACCAAGCCAAGGGGCTTCACTTGAGGCCAGCCAATTGGCTCTCAGAGTTGAAGTCACCACCCCTTTGATTTGGCTCAGGAGAGGTTCCCCCCCCATCCCATGGGGGCACACGTTCACTTGGGACCCATGCCAAACAGGTTCTGCAATCCTCTTTGCTTTTCACTAGACACAATGCGAAGTGCCAGCGACTCACCACACAGCTGTCCAGCCGTCAGTTCTCTGGGGTGATATTTGCTGTGCAGAGCAAGATATTGGGGTTTTGTTGGAGTTTGTTTTTTGGTTTTTAATTAAACCAACAGATCCTGCTGTTGCAACAAGCCTGTTATGAGCCAGCCACATACCCCCAGCTCCTCTTCTGCAGCAGCAGGAGGAGGAGGAACCACTGTTGGGCCACCTAAAAGCCATTGTAGGCCACAGGGCTGCTAAGCACCAATTCAAGAAAAGCAACGATAGCCCCTTCTGAAAGGAAACTCCTTGTTACTCAGGCCTCTTTACTGTCACCAGGGCTGGGTGCAGACATCAGGCAGAGCCGGTGCCTCCCAGCCCAGCTAGGACAACACTCAGGAGCTTTCGGCTTCAAAGGAGCAAATCATAACTCACTCCCTGAAGGACTTCCTGAGTGAGCAATTAAAGAAACTGCAGCCTCACCTTGCAAGAGTGTTACTAGGCAGCGGGAGCGCTTCAGGTGCTCGTTCACACCGGGCCAAGTGCATTGGATGTTTGAGATAACGAGTCAGCTGAAAAAGCCGGCCCAGTGAGCTAGCCTGCGTGTGCTGAGGAAGCAGGCAGGAACACAGGGAAGAGCTGCTGATTACTACAGAACAGGGCACTGCCTGCCGTGCATGACCCAACAGCGTCAGGTGCTTTGGTCACACGTTCCTCTCCTTTTGCCCATCAGCTACTGCAAGTAGAGGGCCAGCTGAGCGTTTACTGGACGAATCCTCAGCCCATTCTCTCCTAAATCTCTCCCTATGCCCCGAACTAGCAGAGAGATATTTCTACCAGAGGCCCAGAGCTGCCTCTTAAGTAATACCACCACGGCCCAGCTCTTACATGGTATTTTCCATCCCCAGATCTCAAAGGGTTTTTACAAAAGGTCAGTGTCAAACCCATTTGACAGATGGGGAAACTGAGGCACAGAGCAGGAAACGTGACCAGCTCAAGCTCACCCAGCAGGACAGAGGCAGAGCCGGGAACAAAACCCAGGTCTCTCACGTCCCAGTCCAGGGCTCTAGAGAGACTGCCACACCACCTGCCTTAGGAGCAGCCGCCTAGATCTAGTACGTAGGGTTTCCCCTTGCCCAAAGCTCTTCACGTAAAGCACCTGCGACCCACTCTGAAGGACAAGCCCACCAGTGAGACTACTCAAACTGAAGACCGTGGGAGAAGAATGAAGGTGCCCGTTGTGTGATACTGCCATTGGGACACGGGGGCGATAGGGAAGACGACGGAAGAGGCAAAGGAACTAACAGAAGAGAGACAGTGGGACTGATGCAGCTGATTTTCTCCCCAAGGTTTATTCTAAAAAACCTTTGTTCTCTATTGATTTGCTCATTGAAGTGAGGATTAATAGTAACCGGACATACCATATGCTGCTGGAGAGAGCTGTAGCAGCCGCCCGCCCACCCATCAAGGAGAGGCTGCCTGTTGAGCCAAGTTATTTGGGGGCTTTGGAAGGTTCGCAACTGCTCAAGACACTCATAAGATGCTAGAACTTAATCCCTGGTCCCCAGAAGTGCCAAGAGGCAAAGCAGGGTGCATTTAAAAAGCAGCTGGGCGAGCAGAGTACATTGAAACAATCCCGGTACAACCCAAAGCATTGCCCTCTCGTACTCAAATGCTACCTTCACCACTGGGGTTAGACAGCAGCTGTTTACGTGAAGGAGATTGGAAGGCAACTTTTCAGAGGAGCCCAGCTCCTATTTTAGGCATTTAAGGGCCAGACTGTCGAGAGAGGTTAATACCCAACACACAATGACTGACCACTTCGAAATGAGCTCTGCTGAAAAATCAAGCCCCAGTTGTGGCTGCTGGACAATCCAGCTCTGGAAAATCTCAAAGAAATTCGAAAGAACAGAACTTTGTAAGAGGGCAGCCACTAGGAGACAAATGCATCTCGGCACCTCTGCCTTGAGCCCAGCTTTTCTTCTGCTGAGAGACCAGAAACCAAGTCCATCCATAAAAGAGGCTTATCTGAATGCAGCTGGAGTGGCAACGGGGGTTTCTCTACAGTAGGAGAGGAGTTCACAGCAGTACAGTACCTGATATAAATAGATTCTTCGCTGGATTGTAAAATGAAGAGAATGAGGAATACACCACAGGAATAATCGGGACCTGGGGAGGGAAAAAAAAAGAGTTACCAGAAAGGTCAAGGGTTTTTGGTGTTACAATAGCATGGAACCCCCATTACGCTAGGTACTGCACAAATACGCAATACAGTCCTAACCCTGATCAACCTACCGTGCAAAGCCAAAAAAGGGTAGAAGAAAGTTACTCTCCATTTTACAGGTAGAGTCGAGATTAAGGCCCAGCTCTTCAGAGGGATCAGGCGTTCAACTCCCATTGAATAAATGAAAATTTGGCCCCTCCATACCATTGAGAAATGGGGCCCAAGTGACTTTCCTAAGGCCACAGGGAGCTTGCGGCAGTGCTTGGAATTGAACCCAGGCCTAGGCCAGCACTCTAACCACACGGCTATTGTGCTCCAAAGTTAAAGCCTCAAACCACCAACCTCCTTAGCCATGTTTAATCCTGTAGTTCCCGAGGCTGATAAGCAGCTCTAACATGCACTGCAAATGTTTCTAAGCACACATGAGGGGGCAGGCCAGATGGTGCTGGTTAAACATTTAGGAACAGACATCACTGTGTGCAATCATTTATGAGCAAGGCAATGCCTCTGACAGAGGAAGACGGAGAAAAAGGCAGCTATTTTTACATCTGGCACAATAGGAAAGATCTAGTGCTGGTGAGTCGCTAAGAATGTAAATGAAGCCAGCCACCACTTCAGATGTTGTCCTTACCCCAGTCTCTAGAAAGTCCTCTTTAATGACTTATTGGGTTGCTAATTTGTACATTGATTTTTGTTATTTAGCTGGAATTGACTAAATTTAGCTGGAATTGGTTAAATCACACGCTTCACACTAGGTTTAATCTGCCCATTAAATATCAAGGCAGTTGAGACAAATACAAGAAATAGGTTAAAAGCTACAATCTCTAAATATTTTCTTCTTCTTCACTGGTCCCTTCCATTCCTGGTATATTAAAGCTTGTTTACATACAAAGATCGTATCCTCCATAAATATAGAATGGACTTGAGATATCAAGGAGTACAGTGGCTGGTTGTCAGAGTCTGATATAAACGTGGTAGATCTGGGAGAAAAAATGTCTGGGGATTTCACTTCAAGTGACTTTGGTAAAATTGAAAATTAGTGGCCCGGGAAACTGGAGTTCTCTATCTGCTCTGCAGGCAAATGTACCACTGCAAGCATTATCCCCTTCCATTCTGCTGGCAACTTGAGATCATTTAAGTAAGAGAAAAACTATCACAAAATAGTGTTACTTTAGAACACAGACAGAAGTTGATCTTCTGTAGAAGAATGTACCATACTGTTGCACTTTATTAAACTCCTCTAACCAGCCACTAGAGTTGGAAATTAAACGATCCAGACCACAGCCTGTATAAACTATTACCTGTGCTTGTATAGCGAGATGAAAAGCGCCTTTCTTGAACGGTAACAAGTCACCATTGCCGTTCCTCGTGCCCTCTGGGTACACCCACACCTTCACCTAGCAGATGGGGATAGAAGCCATGAATTCCATTTGCTCGGCACACCAGAAGTTAGCTCGAAAAGCGTTACATAAGTCAGTTCAGATCACAGATTGCATGCTTCTGTTCCTAGTTGGCTGGAACTGCCCAGAAGATTTTGCTGTGGGATGTAGCTACAGCCAGGAATGGCAGTTGAAGTCCACACTAGTCACTGGGTATTAGATGTCAGACAACAGTTCTCATTAGTCTCCCACCCTTCCCCCTAGATTTAATCCAGTGGCCAACGGATGTTCCAACACTTGCAGCCATCTATTCTGTAACCGACGCGAGCCGCGCCCAGCAGCTCATGAAAACTACCGGCACAGGCCGTACTCACGTTCTCATCCAGCATGGCCTGGGCAACCCCGGACATCACCGTCTTGGCGTTGCTCGTACTCTTTCTGTTGATGAAGATGACGCCACCCAGGTACATTATCAGGCCCACGGGGCCCGTGTAAAGCAGCTCCTTCTTGCCTATCTGAACACACTGATCAGGGAGGATCTCCATCAGCCCTAAGCCAGGGACAAAGACAGTAAGAAGCCCACTCACAGTAAACCATGGGAACAAGAACACCCTTCTCTACAGCCACAAACCAGATCAGCAGCGTATGGGTGACCCAGCCTAGGCTTGCTAGAGTTTGAGAGAGTTTATACGGCTTTCACTTGGGAGTAGGGGACGGAAACAGGGCTGACGTCAGACTAGAAGGCCTAGCAGTGCTCTACCCACTGGACCACACTGCCTTTCACATTCACATGGAGAAGGGGCGCCGACAAGCACCTGGAGCCAATGGGTGCAACAGGCGGCATGTACAGGAGGGGCAGAAACTGCCAGTGGTCTTTGCAGAGACGATAGAGGCGTAGCTGGCTCTCACTTGGTGCTTCGTCTTTCGGCAGCTTCCAGGTATTAGACAGACACTGAGGACACAGTCATAAGAGGATGGAAGGAGAACTGAGCTGCACACGAGGGAGTGGAAGGAGACCTAGTAAAACAGCCACCTGTATCCAGAACAGGGTCGGAGCTCCCACAGCTCTGCCTCAGGGGAGCCTGGGCCTCCCGAACAGGAACTACAGCCCCGAAGGGTAATTTCTTATACTTGCACTTACAGAGCAGCAGCAGGAATCAGTCACTGGAGCTCACACCACCTTTGGATCACCCACAGAGCACAGAACACTCTAGTTCTGTGTTTATACAGCACCTAGCACAATGGGCTCCTGGCCCTCAGCTGAGAAGTCTATGGCACTATGATAAATCATATCGTCAACTGCTGAGCCAGCAGACAGGCTGCAACTAGAAAGTAAGTGTGCCAGTCTCCTTCCTCTCCCTAAGCTCTCCGTTAGCTTATTGTCTGGTTAGTCGTTTTCTTTAACCCTTTCACTACGCCAGCCATGCTACCGTGAGCTGTCAAGATGAACCAACACTTGGGATGCATCCAAGCACGCTAGCCAGTGCGACAAGGGCCTTCCAGCTGGATTAGTGACCTGTGGAAGGATGAAGCAACGTACCCAGTTACGGTCCCAACCAGGAGAAAGCGTGAGTGCGGCTCTGGGTGCCACTCCACGTTCTTCACTTCCACGCTTGCATTTTGTATCTTTGCAGGATAGGAAGGTGGATTTGCAGCCTGCTCCTATGACAGCCTATACATTCTGAATGACGTACCAGGCCCTAGGCCATGGAGAGCCCTTCACCTTAAATTTAGAGGAAAGGTACTTTTGCTTTGGGCCCTGCAGTAAGGGCTTAGACTTGACCCAGGCCTGCCACGGGATCGGTAGCTGGGACGGGACCACGATACCAGTTCAGAGCCTCCGCTTTCCGTAGCGGCAAGTTTCCTGGGCACACAGCAAGTCAGTGACTAGGACTCTCACCTCGGTCTGGCTGCTCTAAGCCACGCTGACCGCTGTAGAGCAGATTCCCTCGTGGGCGCCTGTGGCTGATTATCCTACAGTTGATCTTACATCTTCATCTAAAGCTTCTGGAGGTGGTCACCGTCATGGACAGGACACTGGATTTGCTGGACCTTGGGTCTGATCCAGCGTGGCATTTCCTAGATTGCTATGTACCAGGCTACAGAGCTCAGTCCTTCCCCTGCTCTTTTTAGAGAGCCCAGACTCCCACCGTACCCGCCCTGCTCACTCAATACCCCATTACATTCTCCCCTCAGGACACTGCTGTAGCTTTTCACACCTTACACTGCAATTCCTGTACAGAACTGGCCAGTGCACTTTGAGACATACAGACAGGTCTCAGTTTCTTCTGCTGCAAAACTTGGAGACTGCCCAAAAAACAGGGACCAGCCCAGTATTTCCCAAACTGCAAACTAGGTAACCTAACAGTTCACTTTCAACAAGACAGCTCCTTCCCCAACCAAAGCAACTCACCCATCATGTCCAGGATGCTCTGATGGTTTGACACGATGACGCATGGCCCCTCGACCTGGAAGTTCTCCAGACCTTTCACCTCAAACCTCAGGCCATAAATATATTTGAAGGTCTTGACGATATTTTTGATGATTCTGTATAGAGGAGAGCAAAGAGGTCAGACGTTAGCAGGTCTCACAGAGTCTATAGCATCTGTATTACGGAGTGGAAGAGGCAGCACTAGAAGAAGAGAATCATAAGATAGAGGAACAGGCTTAAAGACCAAAAAAGGATGTCAGACTCAGACCTTAAGGTCAAAAGGGACCACCAGTCTCACATCCTGCACACTGCAGGCCACAGAACCTCACCCACACCTGAAACAGACCCCTAACCTCTGGCTGAGTTACTGAAGTCCTCAAATCATGGCTTAAAGACTCCAAGTTACAGAGAATCCACCATTCACACCAGTTTAAATCTGCAAGGGAATCATGCCTCATGCTTCAGAGGAAGGTGAAAAAACCTCAGGGTCTCGGCCAATCTGACCTGGGGGAAAATTCCTTCCCGAGCCCAAATACAGAGATCGGTTAGACCCTGAGCGCGTAGGCGAGACCCACCTGGCAGATACCTGGGAAAGCATTCTCGGCAGTAGCGCAGAGGCCTCCCCCTCCACTGTCCGGCCTCTGGCCGTTGGGGATATTTGCTACTAGCAGTTGCCAATGGGCCACATGCAATTGTAGGCAGTCCCATCACACCATCCCTTCCAGAAACTTATCAAGATCAGTCTTGAAGCCCACTCAGTTTCTTGCCCCCACTGCTCCGCTTGGAAGGCTCCAGAGCGTCACTCCTCTGACGGTTCAAAACAGTCACCTAATTTCAAGCCTAAACTTGTTGGTCGCCAGTTTATAGCCATTCACTCTTGTGTCAACACCTCCCTTTCTTGCCCTCCCTCAGACACAACCCAGGATGGCCCTGCAGGAACTAGAATCTAGTTTACATGCTGCCTTATTCACCCTGCAGTTTATTGGGGAGTGGACTATCCTTCATTTTCTGTCCAACAGTCATCGCGCAACCCCCTAACCCCCAACCAGCCTCCCGCACAATGATGCTCTCAATGCATGTCACCCCCATTCGTTTCCCCACCTCCAACAGCTGCTTTAAAAGGATAATGCAGGTCTTAGGCAAGGGTCCCTTTGGATCATCTCCTCCTCTTAGCATCACAACACACAGGCAGAACAGTGACACGCCCAGCTCAGAAGTGTGCAAAGTAGCAGCGTTCCCCTTGCAGGACACTTCCTTAGGCATTTTAGTGCCAAGGCAAGTCCGTCAAGTTACCACTTGCTCTCCCACTGACACTAGCATTCTACTGCCAGCCAGTGGCACGCCAAAAAGGCGCAAAGTTCTTTGGCAGCCTGGAAAATGTCTTCCCCAGTCCAAGCTACAGAACTGAAAGGCTCATAGAAGCAAGGGGCAAACAAGAAGTTCTCCACTGAGCTCAACGATCAAACCCACAAACTCCTGGATTTTGTAGACCACGCTTCCCCCTGGAAGTCATATTTGTTGATTTCTCTTTGCATCTACCTATGCCATCCCTGCAAGACACTGCCATCCATAGGGGAAAAGATCTCCCTAGTGACACAGCCCAATGCAGAAACCAGTCCAGCACAGATTCACCACCTGCCATCTTCCAGCATGCAAAGTAACTAGGGTAAAGGTTGTGGTTTCACTTGTGCCCACGCAGCAGCTTCTGCCAGCACAACTGTTTGTGCAGCCACACCCCAACGCCTGACCTACCCACCTCAGCACACAGCATGCCCAAGGGGGGCATTCACATGGAGCAGCACGCTCCAGGGTGCTTTAACTCCCAGCGCGGCACAGAAAGGCTGGCGAAAGCAGGTTACAAACATGGCTAGAGACAGCTATCCTGCATGCAAAAAGAAACACAGGACCACACCACATCCCTGTCCAACGCTCGGCCTCTGTTCGAGACAGCTGCCATGGTTACTAGCAGAGTTTTAGCCACAGGGTGTGCTGGCACAAGCCATGTTTAGTGTGCACCATGCCAACAGTGTCACAAGCACCACTAACGTGTGGTAAGCCCCTGGGGTTTTTCTCCTCTCCACTACCTCCCCCAACTCTTAGATGGCACCTTTCATTTGTAGGCCTTAGAACACTTTAGAAAGGAGATCAGTGTTATTACCCTTATTTTACAGATGGGGAAACTGAGGCACAGCCCCAGCAGACCAGTGGCAGAGCCAGGAATAGAACCCAGTTCTCCAGAGACACAGTCTTCTCTCCAAAGGGAGACCTCTCCATACACTTCTCCCCCCCCCAGATTCTCTTCATTCCAGCATGGCTTTTGGAGAGTACCACTCAGCTCACCCCAGACCCAGCTTGCTCAAGGGAGAGTCTCGCTGAAACCCCAACCGGCTTTGAGATCACTCTGCAGTTAGTTTTGGTTTGGACTGACCAGAACGGACCTTTTCCAGACAGCGGACAATGCCCACACCCAAGGGAGAATACACAGTGCGTCATTTCAGCAGAGCTGATCAGGACCGATTCTTTCCCCATGGAAAATGGATGAAAATTGACAATTTTCCACACGTCCAAGTTTCCCATGGGAAGAGTTCAACTGGTCAAGACCCATTTCTGACCAAAACTGAGTGAGATAGAGGCTTTCTACAAAGATTCACATTCTGCCAAAAACCGATTTCCATTAACCAAGCTGACAAACGTCTGCCTAGCCCCACTCAGCAGCTACATTTTTTGCTTGAGACAGAAGCAAGGTCAGGAGAGGGCAATGTTTCCTCCTGGCTCATTACTAAATCCTGTTGATTTAGGGTTATTAGAGAGCCCTCTGGAGAGCTAGCAGGAGTCACTGACTCCCCAAATGAGCCACGTCAGCAGAACACCAGGCGTGGTTTGACACTGGCAGGGTTTGGTGCTGGGAGACCCACATCCTCTCTCTGCAGGACGGATACAGCTCAGGCAATGGCAATGTGCAGAGGTGCTCAGGACTGATCCCCGCAAGCATGGCATGGCAATTCTGACTCCTCTGGCTTATCCTGCGCAGTCTCTATGCCAAGACTTGGGGGAATGCCCCACTTCCTGCCAGCTGCAGCAACTGTTTGCACCCTGGACACCCACCCACAAAGAAGAGGACTGAGATAAGATTAATTGAAATCAGCAAATCACACCCCACAGACGGGCCTGGAGACCAACTGGCTTCAAGAGTGAAGCCAATAGCACCTGTCTGGTAAAATACAAATAAACTAAGTTTCCTTTGCTCTGATTCTCAGGGGTTCTGCTGGAGCACTGGGTCATAGGTTCAAATGGAAGCATCCTGTCATCACCAACCCAGGCAACCAACACGTCTGCTTCTGGAGAGATCCGCTTACTATGAAGAGTCAGGAACAGGAGATGGGCAATTGCTCAGAACCGATGGGCTCCAGACAGTTAAAAAAGTCACACCAATGAATTCTTGGCAGAAATCCGAGTTTAGCCCATTTGGTCCCATTCCAGGCACAGTCAAAGGCATGTGCTATGGTGTGACAAGAGCCAACATGACACAGTGTAAGGATCACCAGGCTCCTAGACTCGAGAACGACCCAAATTCCAACCCCACCTCCCTTCCGCCTGCAAACCAGAGGAGAGGTCACTGGAAACTAGCCTGCCCTGGAGAAAGCATGGGGAGGAGCTGGTTACACATTACCCAAGAGCACACACAGATCAAGCTACCCTCAGCCACTCTTGCCAGGAAGAGGAAAGTCCACGTTGCGCAGCGTGTTCTCAGGGCTGTCCTAAAACTGCTCAGACCACAAAGGGTGAAGTGCAGATCTGCAGCAGAACCAGGTCACACAGGGCCCAACTCATTCTGTTACACCAACTGGGCAAGGGGAGGGACACCCTCTGGTACGGTGTGACGGCATGAAGCATGACAAAGATCACAAGCCTCACGCTGTTGAGACACAGCCTCAGCGGACTGGAGGAAAGAGCGCCCTTTTACCTCCCTGCTTACTCATGGGGGGGGGGGGAGTAGGTGGGGACTGGGAGACTCTGCCAACATAGCTACGCTGTCCAGACTCTGTAGGACAGATAAATCCTGTCTCTCTCCATTCCCGGACCCTGTTGCTGCTCATAGTTGCATGGGGCAGCAGCACTACTAGACCGAACTAGTTTCCGTGGCTGCCCACAGGGCTAGAAAGAGCAGCCTACCTGCTGCAGCCTGGTGCAACCCCAGACTCCAGTGTAAAGCACACTGGATCAGCAGTGCATGCTTCGTGTTTGTAAGGGCCTTTGCAACACTACAGGCTAGAGGCCAAGTCCTCATTCTAAAAAGAGGCACTTATGTTCTGTACAACCCATCACCAGCCCTCACCTAAGGAAGCTCCCTGACCACCAGACTCCATTTCACATGCCTCAACAATCGCACTTGATTGTGAAACCAGAACGTTACGTCTAATGAATCAACCGGTTATCCGAGGCCTGAGAAAGTATTTCCAAAGGGATGTCTACACTGCAATTAAAAACCCGCAGCTGGCCTGTGCCAGCCGACTTGGGCTTGCGGGGCTGTTTAACTGCAGTGTAGAGGCTTGCACCCCTTCAAGGTGGGAGGATCCCAGAGCTCAAGCTGTCGCCAGAGCCAGACTCAGGTGTAGACATTCCAGACAACTAGATCGCCCCACCACCTGAGTCAGCTGGCACAGGCCAGATGCCGACGTCTAACTGCAGTGCGTGCACACCCTCAGACACCAAAACATGTTGTCCCTGTAGGATGCACTTCATGCTTTCGGGTTCTAATGGGGCAGGCTACAGGCTTGCAACTTTAATGAGATTTCACCACTGCATGTATGTAACAAGCAACATCTAGCTCAACACTGGTGTGTAAGGACCTCCTCCCTGCCACGTTGGGTGACGGAGCCAGGAGTTGGAATCGGCGGCGGGGATCTCTCTGTACCAGGTCATGAGGTCTGCCACTGCTATCTCTAAGCGGCGTACGTCATTCATTTAGTCAACTTTCATCAGCGCAGGTTAAACCCTCATCTACTATTCCAGGTGCAGAGAATGGAGCCCGGGTGACATGCAGCAAGATTCCTGCTAATGGTTAAAAGCCAAAAATCAACACTCCATCCTCATACCATGAGCCCTACCCCCATCTTTCCTGCCACCTTCGGAGACAGTCTGAGAAGAAACTGCACTGACTTCAGAGGTTTTTAAACTGCGGCTTGAGAAAAGCCTCACTGGGGTTATTCAACTGAGGTTAGTCCTGCTTTGAGCAGGGCGTTGGACTAGATGATCTCCTGAGGTCCCTTCCAACTCTAATATTCTAGGATGCTATCTGAAAGCAGTGGATCACTAGCATCGGAGACCAGAAGTAACCCAGCAACCATTTCGGTCCCATAACCCAAAATTTGAATCCTGATCTGCTGCAGGTCACACTTCATTTCGATCAGGCCTTCAACGCAGAGCTGGGATTAGGCACAAACTGCTTGCAGAAATTCCAAGGCAGAGCACTATTTCAAGTACACACACAGTTCAGCTGTGCTCAAACACCAGCCCCACAACCTGGCTTCACAGCAAAGCTGATCTGTCCTTTATCTGGGATCGGGCAGGGGGAGTCAGCCCTGCCCCTAATCTAGGGAAATAGCTTTTACTGTACCGGACAGGAGACACAACATTAATACTCCCCCCTCCCAACGTGGGACTTGGCTCACATACAATCCAGGAAGCTGCCATGCCAGAAAGCCCATCATTCAGGCATGTGCAATCCTGCCTCAGTGGCGCTGGACTTGAAAATAACCTGACCTTTGTCCTAACCAGAACAAGCTAGAGCCAGGAGCCTCCCCCAGAGCATTCCTCAGTAGATAGTTTGCTTCTGGACAAGCCTAGCACTAGCTGGTGTAGAGGGGGACGTTTGCCCCACCAAATGATCTTCAAGGGGCCCCAAATTACTGTCAGAATGGATAAGCTTGCATCTGTTTCGGCCTGTGTTAAGCAGTGGAACAGCAGCACACTGGCAAGTCTTCATCCTTTATGCAAAATTATAAGTCGCAACAAAATATGACACAGTAGCCAAGTTTTACTTTTTTTCAACTCTTGGGTTCCCTGGAAGCTTTGGGTTTTTACTGGCCCCTAGGTTGCCTATTTTTTAAACTAGTGATACCCAGGGGCCCCAGAACACCCACTTATCCTCCATCCCATAACAGGGCTCCAGAACCAGCCTTGTCTCTAGGTGAAGCATTGCAGTGGGGCCCTTCCAAAAGAAGGCATTGCATCCAAGTTAGGCAAAGGCGACAGTGTCATTTGGCAGAAAGCAGGAGTCAGAGTTCCTAGGCTCCACTTCCAAACCTGACAATAACTCTAAGGGTACGTCTACACTGCCATTAGACACCCGTGGCTGGCCTGTGCCGGCTGATTTGGGCTCATGGGGCTGTTTAATTGCGGGGTAGACTTCCAGTCCGTAGGACCCTGTGTGGTGGGAGGGTCCCAGAGCTCAACCTTCAGCCCAAGCCCGGAAGCCGACACCAAAATGCAATAGCCCCAGTCAGCCGGCACAGGCCAGCTACGGGTTTCTAACTGCAGCGTAGACAGAACTTCTGGTGCCTGAGAGAGAGATCACCAACAAAACAAAGGGACTTGACGGGCCACACAGAGGCTAGGATGTGAAATGGATCTGCTCGTTTCCTTGCCCAAGGCAAGTGAAAGAAAAGAAACAGAAATACAGGGGGGAGAGGAGTGAAAGCTTCACAGTTCTCAGTCAATGACCCAAGGAAATTTCTAAACATCCAGTTGTAGCCTGACTTTCCTTTAAGTGCAGCGGTTGCTTTGACAATACTAGAACACTGCCTCAGAGGTCAAATGAAGTACAATTAGATTTTCCTTCCTTCTTCCAGATCTAAAGAGAAACCGTAGTAGCAAGACTAAGAGCAAGAGCCCAGGAGAAGTATTTGGTTTTATAAGTACTTTTGTATCCAGCACACTTTCAATGAAAGGACAGATGTATGTTCTCAATAGATTGAAGAGTCTTCTGGTTTTGTGGTGGTCGCTACAAGCCTTTCTGTGTGCTCAGCTGAAGTATTTTGTATATACTTTGCAGAAACATTCTTCAGTAAAATAATATGACCTGTTATAACGATGTTCTGCAAGAGAGACAGCTGTATATGTAAATCGCTAACAGATACCTACTGACACCTTAGCTAACATGCAGCATGGTTCCTGGATTTTGTAAAACCCAATACCTGTTGCTGTGCATTATGAAAAACGTAAGAGGTAGAGCCCTGCATGGATATAAAATTTTCTGCATCCCATATGCAAAACTTATCTGCAGAGAGCCGCATCCACAGATGCGGATATCCGCAAATTTGCGAGGCTTTATTAAGAGCTGCACACAAACAATCCTTACACCAAATGAACACTGGGTGGGCTATTCCTATCTCTGGCCACTGCCATCAAAGATAGTCTCAGGGCACTGGTTCTACAGCTACACCAATAGCCTTTGCATTTAAAATCATGACCTGAAGCAAGAAGGGAGACTGTCATTCTGAATCAATTCATTTTGCCCACAGGTAGACAATACAGCATGGCTTGCTCCCGTATCATAGATTACGCCATGGAGAAGGCACAGTCTAGCTACTAAACTTCCACGACAGCATTACCACCAGTGCACTGTAGGGAGGATCGAATGTCACTGGCTTGCCTCAGATCATCTTTATTTTGCCATCCACATCCACCCACCATCACCTCTATGGTGAAACACAAGCTGTTTAATAGCACACAACAACAGTTAGTGCTGGGACAAGATTACAAAGATGTCAGACTGTGGAAACCACCCAAGGACTTTACAGATGCGAAACCCACCTGGAATTTGGCTAGGACACCAAAGTTAACCCCTACACTTCAGAAGGTCAGCTTAGACAGCTACTGGTGAGCCCCATGTTTTCACACCTCATTCAATAGACAGCAGGTCCAGCTACATACTAGAGAGTTATGAAACAAAAAAGACAGTTTTTAGCATCAGGGTATATCCATGTTTGCTCTGTGGTAACCCCTTTGGTCGCTCACAAGATTATAATTAAACTCATATGACCCTAGCACAGAAGCACCCTCACACTAAAATGAAACAGCAGTGGTTATGAGTTCAACTTGTTTGTGAGAAGTGAGAAGGCATAGGGAAAAGTGGAGCTATGGCAGCAGACATAAAAACAAAGCTGTCATCTGTGTGCACGCAGACAACAGAAGCAGAATCTGGTTGCCATGCTCCAACGGACTGACAAGAACCACCACCACACGGCAAACACACAGCTGTAACTGTAGGAGGACAACTTTTGGGAACAAAGATGTTTAACTCTGCTCTGAGCAGGTATCCCCAGGGTGGTTTAAACATTTGGCAGTTCCTCTACACCAAGGCTCCTAGTACAGCCAAGACACGTGAAGTCAGCGCAGTGTTAGCAACAGAAGGAACATTTCTACAACAGCATTTCTCTGTTGTAGGAATGGCTTCATCATCACATCCCTGTTCAACACTCCTGTCGGTTACCTCTGAACGCTTGCTGGTCTCAGAATGCACCCCTCATGCCTTAGGCCTCATGTCTTTCCCTCTCCAGAGGAGGTATGTCACAATTTTTCCACTCTCAGACCAGACCCTGGGTTACAGCCATTCTTATCCTGTAGCTTTGAGTGTGTTTGGTCAGACTTCAAAGGCATATGGTCTACAGTGATAAAACAGCCTTCTTAAAACCAAGTCTATACATCTTGCAGCAGGAACAAAGCATTTAGATTTTAAAAGATTCCCAGCATGTCTATCTTACCAAAAGATCTGATGGTAACCTAGGCAGGCTTAGCTTCTACGGACACCTCAACAGGTTCCTGCATCCCAGTCTGGCTTATCATACTATACCCCAAGAATTTATTTTTTTTTAAACCTGCTGCCATTCTTCGGATTGTTTGTATTCCCAGGCCCTTTCCTGTCCTGGCATCGTTTCCTAATTCTCAAGCAGTTGCTGAGAAGTGGTTTGTCTTGAGCCATTTTCACTCCTTCCTGCTTGTTCCTCCCTACCGCATCCCAATAACCTGGTCAATACACAGTATTCATTAATTATTACAAAGAACCTCTAAATCCAGGATAGTCAACAGGCAGACTGGGGGTCAAATCCAGATTGCCAGATGCTTTGAACTGATCCTGAAATTTGTGTTTCCTTAGTATCGTTGTTTTTTAATTATTTCTCTGGAGTCTGGACCTTGACTATGCCCTGACCAAGAAATCTGGATCTTGACAAAAAAAATTGACTACCTCCCGCTCTAAATCCATCACCACCACACCTCTGCTCCACAATGGGTTTTGTCACTTGCTAATTTCTGGGAAGTGGGCGGCTGTATAAAGTCCAGGCAAGGACCACTGCTTTCAGCAGTGCCGCAGCCAACATGATCAAGACACTGCTGCTGTGGAAGTCCCACGTGTTCTCACCAGCCTGTGACCAAGCAATTCCCCACAGATCTCAACCCAGCCAGGAATGAACATTGTCAGAATGAGCACAGCATAACCTCCAAGTGTAGCACTGATGAGGCAATACAGAAGTCCTATCTTTTCCACCAACAGAAGTTGGTAAAACAAGTCAGGGCACCAACCAGGTTACCTAGGCCTGAACACAGCTCACTAGCTCTCTTTGGAGATGGGAGTAAGCCAGAAAACACACCTTAAGTGACTTCTCAGCCTCACACCCTCCTTCCTAGCTCTCACTCACCAGGTGCACTATTGCATAAGTGAGTGATGAGTTACTCAATCCAACAGATCTCCTCCCTTAGTCTGTTGTGTTTTACCCTAGGCCATGGGGTGGATAAGAAACTGAAGAGACAAAATACTCAAGTCATACAATATTAAAAAAACCCTTATTCCCACAAACACAAGTTTTCCAACGAGCCATCGACTGCATTAAACCTACAGCAAATCCACGTTCTCACTTCAAAACAAAACAACTACACATGTAAGCCGCAGATGGGGGGGGGGGGAAGCGGGGAGTCTAAAAATAACAAAGAAAGATTCCCAAATATTTTTATGGGCCAGATCACATCTTAATAGACTGCATGGAAACCTCTCCTTCAAAACCACAATTTGCAATTGCATTTACACCCTGGGGGTTGCAGCAGCGACCGGTTACATGGACAAACAAGGTTAGGAAAGTATTTAATGTATTTTTAGCCACCTACTAAGGCAGTTTAATAGCTGGAAAGGAGGAGAGCCAGCGCTCCTACAGCCAGACATCCCTTAGCAAACCATCCACTGTAAGCGGCCCGGTTTAGCTGCTGCTGGTCTGGGGTCATCAGCAGCGCCCGCTTGCTACCCACCTGAACTAAAAGGTGGTGGCATTTGGAGGGGAAGGGGGGGGGCTCTCCCTAAGCCAGCGGGGTTGGGTTAAGAAACAAAAAGCCCTAACCCATCTCCTAGCACTTCCACCTGCACCGTGGTGGCTGGGGAGCCAAGGGGCTGCCCTGAGCTGACTCGCCAGCCTCTGGGCGGGCGTCACGCAGCACTGCTGGCCTGGCTGTGGCTTGGACAGCCTGGGAAGGCAGCGCCAGGACTGTGGGACAGGACGGGACAGGAGAGGGGGACGGGACGGGACTGGAGAGGGGGACGGGACTAGACTAGACAGGAGAGGACGGGACAGGGGAATGGGATGGGACAGGAGAGGGGGACCAGAGGGATGGGACTAGACTAGACAGGAGAGGACGGGACAGGGGAATGGGACGGGAGAGGAGAGGGGGACCAGAGGGATGGGACTAGACTAGATAGGAGGGGAGAGGACAGGACAGGACGGGGACAGGGGGACGGGACGGGACGGGAGAGGGGGACTGGACTAGACAGGACAGGACAGAGGGCCGGGACAGGGGGACAGGACAGAGGGGCAGCTGGAGGGAGGCCCGCGCTGCTGTCACGGGGCCAGGCTCTCTCCTCCCCGCTCCCCAGAGCCAGCCCCGGCCCGGCCCGGCCCTCACCTCATGTTGCGCACGGTGCGGCCGCCGTGGCGCAGCAGGCAGAGCGGGGCGGCCAGCGCGGAGGCGGCCAGGCAGAGCAGGCAGTAGGCGGCGAGCTTCAGCCAGAAGCGGGCGGCGGGGCTCAGCGCCCCGAGCACCGGCAGCAGCAGCAGCAGCAGGGCCAGGGCCAGGGCCGCGCCCGCCGGCAGCCAGCTCGGCTCCATGGCGCCCGGCCCGGCTCGGCTCGGCTCCGGGGCAACTTCCGCCGCGCTGCTCCGCGCCGCCACCGCCCGGCCCGGCCGCCTCGCCTCGGCCTTAAGGGGCAGGGCCGGGCCGGGCCGGGCACGCCCCGCTCCCCGCGCGGGGGCGGTACCCAGCGGGCCCGGCCCTGCCCCGCAGACCGGCCCGGCCGCTCCCCCGCCACCCCACACACTCCTTCCTTCCCTCCCTCCCCGGCACACTCCGCCTGCTCCCCCCCCACTCCTTCCTTCTCCCTCACCCCCCCCCACACTCCTTCCTTCCTTCCCTCCCTCTCACCCCACACACACACTCCTTCCTTCCTTCCCTCCCCGACACACTCCTTCCTTCCTTCCTTCCCTCCCTCTCACCCCACACACACACTCCTTCCTTCCTTCCCTCCCCGACACACTCCCCCTGCTCACCCCACACACTCCCTCCTTCCCTCCCCCTCCCTCTTTCTGTGACACTTGCACTTTCTACCTCCCCCCCACACCCACGTACTTTTTTCCCCGCCGGCACTTGAGCACCAACCAACAGCCGCCTCCCAGCCCAGGGTATGATCAGGCAAGACCCTCTGGGTTTAGCCTGTGCTTTGTGTCTGCCAGGTTCCGTCTCTGCTTTGTGGTCCCTGGGACTGAGGACACATGGGAATGAGGGAGTTTTCATTTGGATCCAGTGTGTACCCTCCAGTGCTTTGCGGTGGAGAGAACATTTGCTGCATTGGTTGGTGTCACCCCAGCAGTTTGACTTTTCTTTCCTCCCTGTGGATTAGATTTAGATCCAGTTCTGCTGGGAGGATTGCTCGGTAGAGGTGGCAGTAGGTTTGTAGTCACAGTCCAAAGTGACAAGAGTTGAGAAGTCAGCAAGCATTGCCCAACATTTATTATGGAAAGAGACACACGCTTCTCCTTGTACACGCACTCTACCCATTGCAGAGCTGCTCCTGCAATGCATGAGTAATTCTTACTCATGTAAGTGACCATACTGGGCATTGTTCTGATCTCACACTGGTGTAAATTGGAGCAACTCCCTTGAAGGCAATGGAGTTACATCACTAAAAATCCAGTCGAGGTGAGGAAAGAATTATGCTCATCGATTGCAGTGGGACTACACAAATGGGTAAGGCCAAGTCTATGCTAGGAGTGCTTTACGATTCTAGGAATATCAGCGTGCTTTATGGGCAAAGCGCTCCTAGTGTTGTTGCAGTTCATAGCAGCAGAGTTTTGTTTTTACCAGTATAACTTATTCCAGCCACCCCAAGCCAAGCAAGGTATCCCACTAAAAGCTCAGGTTTGCTCCGATAACTGTCTACCCTAAGAGTCTGCTGCCACAGCTATGTTGGTTGGGGAGCAGAACTCTTCACGTGCTGACCGATGTAACTATATCAGAGAAGGCTGTAGTGCGGACATGGCGCCAGGATTGCAGGATCAGAAGTAAAGACAAACACATGCACAGAACTTGAGGGGTGGAAAGAGAAAAGGAGCAACAAGGTTAAAATAATTCACTCAAGCATGGTTTATACTAGAAACTTTTGCCAGGATAGAAGTGTCACTTGGGGGGGGGGTGATTTTTACACCATTTTTATACTTGCAAATGCCCTAATGTACACACAGTTATACAGGCAAAAAAGGGTTTTGCCTGTATAACTTATTTCATTTGGGGAACTGGCATAAGCTATACTGGCAAAAACGCTCTTTTGCCTCTTCATCTACGCTATATTTGTATTGCCACAGCTATATCAGCAAACTGCTTCTAGTGTAGATAAGGCCTTCAGTTCCACTTGTGCAAGCTGCTCGGCAAGTGGTCTCTTAACATCTGCACAGAGCCCGATGAAGTCACAGTAGGGCTCTTTGGGGGCGTAGATGTCTGCCTGTGTAGGATAGTTTGCAGGACTGGCACCTAAATGTCTATAATGGATTTGGGGAAAAATAGATCAAGTGAATAAAATAAATGCAGGTTTCCTGCAACTGATTTCATGCAAGTCACCACCTGCTCCTGTGCTGAGCCCCGGCAAAGTCGGGGGTTAATTTACAAGTCAACTCAAGCGTCTTCAATCTGACAACTTTGGTCTGAGGGACATAAACTTGTTTGTACAAAATTAAAACTTGGTGGGCAAAAGTTAAATTGATCTGGTCCCTTTAACACACAGTAAGCTCTGTGCTTCCTATAATTTGTACCCATTCAACTGCATAATATCAGAATATAGATCTGTAAATGCTTTCCAAAGGGCTGCAGTTTTTCAAATTCTAAACACCGTCCCCAATCTCTCACGCAACTCTGATTTTCGGATGCACCCTGACATTTTGCATCACGTCTTTTAGCCTATTCCTTTTCAGCTTGGTAATACTGCTCACGGAGGTCTGGAATTTCTACAAAGCAGAGAGCTCCCTTGATTCAAAGGTGTTTTCAGTTTCCACATCTTATTGTTGGAGATGGACATTACACTGCAGTTTACTAAGCTATATGCAGCAAGGGTGACCAGATGTCCAGATTTTACAAGGACAGTCCTGATATTTGAGGCTTTGTCTTATATAGATGCCTATTCCCTCTCTGCCCCCCGTCCCGATTTTTCACATTTGCTACCCTTGATGACCCTTTGTGCAGCAGAAACAGATAAGAAATGAAGCCCTTGCTCCCAAAAATCCACTAAGGGCTCAGACTTGTAAACACTTCGTACCAGGTGAAGCGCCGACTATTGCAAAGGAACCCATTGACCTCAACTGGTTTCACTTTACACTGGTATAAATTCATTTTTGTCAGTGGAGTTATTCCAGATTTACATCAGCATAATATCAGAATCAGGCCCAGTGATTTCATTGGCTCAGTTCAGGGTAAAAGGCACTACCAGCTTCATCCAAACTTCATTGAAATCAATGGAGTCATTTTCACTGGCTTCAATGAATTTTGCAGTAGACTTTAATGGTGAAATCCTTGCCCCATTAAAATCAATGGGAAAACTCTGATTGACTCCAATAGAGCAGGATTTTACCTGAAGGTTAGTAATAAATATTTGTAGGATGAGACTTTCATGATGAATAGGGCTCCACCTAGCTCCTACTGACTTCTGTACATCAGAACCTGAAAATCACAACTAGACAGACCAGATCATGGCTAATGAGCACCATGTGGTCATTTTAGTTAAATCCCCCTTTTACAGTCTCTGCAGCCTCTTGTCCTTTCACTATGATTCCTACATTCATTAAAAGAGGCACAGATCTTTCCCATATGAGGGCTTATCAAAAACAGAGTCTGCCTGTGTGTATTTTTATTGTCCTTCTTAAAGAGGATCTGATAACTAAGCTGCTTTAATACTTAAAAAGGGAGATCAGTACAGCTGTTATTTCTCTTCTATACATCAAGGCTTGCAGTCCCTAAAATTGCCTGCATCAGTGTTACGAAAGCAGTGCAAGAGAGTGTCACACAGTGACATCTCGCATTTGGTCACCAGATTCTCACTAATACCACAAAGAAACCTTATTTTATTAGCATCTGGATAGTGTGTTTTATTAATCTCTGTGGTCTGTACCATATAAGGCTTTTCAGTTATCCTTATTAGGTCTTTGCACCATAAAGCATGTGTTTGTGGAAATCTTTGCACTCTGTTTAGTGCTGGAGCACTTTTGCATTGATTTTTGACACGTTAACATAGTCACTCTCAATCTATCACAATCTGTCACTTTGGGATCTTACTAGCTAAGCATCCTTACATGAAAACGTTGGGTGCCATTAGAAAAAATGAAATTTAAATTTTAAGATGACATGAAGTGATGGTAGCAAATACAATATAAAAGATATGACTGTGTTTTAAATGATGGCGTTTAAAAAGAGTATATTTCACCTACTTGTCTGTAATAAAGTGTTAATGTCTATTTCAGCTATAAATCCCCCTTCCCACTCCCATGAAGCCCTCGATTGGATTTGCTGGAGCCATGCAAATGAAACACTTAATATAGGTCTGTAGGTGCTAAGTGAAGGAAAGGGAGTAATTTCTGATGCCAAATTAGAAAACCAGGCGTGGACGTGAACATTAGGAAGTGGAGTGGTTGCACTGAGTTATTTTATGAAGATGATTTAGCGGTTGTTGCCGGAATACAACTGCTCATGCATTAATACTATCGTAACAAACTGATTTATATAGTAGTACACACAAGCCTCAAGCCCTTTACGGAATGATAAGTGACATGTGGCTGCAGCAGAGATCACTTCAGAATCACTGAAATGCAGCCAGCTCTGGGGAGGGGTTAAAGTACGCGGTAACACAGGGTAGAGCACCTACCTCATCCTCTGCTAAAAGCACAAGGAAAGCGTCCCTTTCTGGGTCAAGATTCAACAACAACGTGCATTATACAACATTATGTATTTTTAATAAAACCTACTAGGCTGTTCAGTGTATTCTGCATATTTAAAATATTGATTTAATTATTTAGATTTATTTCAAATGTGTCTCCGGGTTGCTTTGAATGCATGTGTCCAACGCTGTTATGCAAAAACAAAATATCACTGATCCTGAATAGATTGTAAACTCCTAGAGGAGGGGGATTGTCTTTGTATTCTATGCACAGCACCTAGTGCAGTGGGGCCCTGATCCTCAACTGAGGTCTCTAGGTGCTGTCACAATATAAATATAACAAGCCAAGGCCCTGATCCTGCATGGTGCTCCATTCGAGCCAACCTGTGCACCTATGCAGATCCCACTGACTTCAGTACAGGCAGCTTGCAGGATTGGGATTTAAAACAAAATCTCAAAAGAATAATAGATTTTTTTAAATGCCCTTTCCTGGCTTATTCTTATAGCACTGTTTTTGTAATTGCAAGTCAAATACCCCCCTTTCATGACTGAGAGCCTGTGCCTATCAGATGACTGTTTCTGTACAGCCGAGGTGTGAGAGAAGTTACAATTATGTATAAATATGCAGAAAAAGGTGATCTAAACCAAGGGACCAAATCCATGCAGACGGGTAGAGCAGTGTCCAGGCAATGTTTTTCAGCTTTTATTTGTTTTGATTTATTGCCTCCAGGGAAACAGCACAGGAAACTGAGAAAATGCAAGAAAGAGCCACTTTTGATTGAAGAGATTTCACTTCGAAAAGAAAGAAAACACACACACAGAGCAGTCAGAAGGCATAAGATAAGCATGGGGGGGAGCAGAAAAGCAGTTATAGAGAGGTGGAGATAAAGGAGATATGCTGTCAAACATTCTGCGTACGCCTGTATGTAGCTGTGCCCTGTGGATGGAGTGTGACGGCTTTACTGCGGGGGAATAGGCCAGCAGGACTCTGCACTGTAAATCTCAGATTTAGAGGATCAATGGCTGCTGTCATTTCTATTTACAGAATCACCCAGTGTCTGCCCGTGACTTCCTGCAGCGTCTTTGAAGACTCTAAGCCAACAGCCTGCCTCACTTCGCCTCCTGACAACAGGACTGTGTTGAAAGCAGCAATTGGTTTTGTGCCATTACAAATAAAAAGAGCAGGAAGTGACCTGTGGAGCTTATTAGCTATGGCAGAGCGCACATGCACATCACTGATTCAGCTTTTAGCACTCGCAGAATCTACTGACAGCTAAGGGTTACTGGTAGTTGAGGTGGGGGCTAGTAAACCCTGTGCCGTTCAAACATCCACTTCCATGACACAGGACTTCTGTTTATTTCAATAAGAGCAAGACTGGGGGGGAGGAGCTTTGTCTGACAAACCCTCTGTGTCTATGGTGCTGTATAAATAGGCATGGAAGGATTAGATGTTTATTGGTAAATGCTGATAAACATCAATTTCACCATACTAATGCAAATTATAGGCTCTGTAAGAAAAATGCTGCTTGAGAACTTTATTAGAGTCCAATATTAATGCAAACAAAACATGTTATAATGTTGGCGTTAGCGTTAGTGGAGCTGCGTGCAGGAGTGCCATTTAGGTAGCTTTAACTGTTTGAATCTCAATAATTACTGTCATTACATAATTATTTTCTCCTTCCCTGCAACTGAAATAGATACAAACAGAAGAAAATGCTTACAACTGATAATTTTGCACAAATGGGAACATCTAAATAGATAAAACATGCAAAAATGCTTACAAATAATTAGCCATCAGAAGTAGTAAAAACCAAAGATTGAATTCTGCCAAGCCTATGTGTAAGGAGTAAGTAATTCGATGCCACAACAGAGATCATCATGACTGCATATGGTATCTCCAACCTGTACGTTTTTATTGTTGCCACTGCAATCTAGAGATGCTGAACTGGAGTCCGTCATCCTTACAGAGACAAAGGGAGATGATGACAGAGCTTTGAGCGGATACAGGATGCTACATCGGTTTATGAAGCCCAGAAATGAGATGTCCTTTTTAGTTGTTTGCTTTCTCCACAGCTTCTAACAATAACGCAGCCCTGCTCACATGACAACAGAATATACACTTGAGAAAGGAGCTGGCAGATTCACTCAGTACATGTTAAATATGTGAACTGCATTTTGTAAGGGCGCAAGGGCCCTCAATCCCAGATCCAGGGGTTCTCAGAGAGCCCTCCAGACTGGCTGCTGTGGGGCAGCTCACCCAGAACTACTGGACTTGAGAGGTTAGCAAAGGTTTGACCCCGTCCAGAGGCATCGCCCCCAAGGATCGCGACGGGGGTGATGACCGGCCGCACTGATTGGTTATTTAAACAAGAAGGATGCACGGGAAGTTGTCTGGACAGTTGAGAAACTTCTTGAATAGCTGCTGCAGTGGACCTGGCTCCTGATTGATCCCTGGTTCCTGGACACTGATCCGTGGCTTGGAGTTTGGCTGTGATCATCAGGCCTGACCACTCCTGCTCTGACCACTAGGTCAGATTGTCCCAGTCCTGGTCATGACATATTTACCCTCATACATAATTAGCAATAGGATTACAGATAGACATTGCAAAAGAAAGGCCTTTTGTTGCTAAATGGCTCTGCATTGACTTCTATATATGGTTTTCCAGAAGTGCACCCATCAGCACTCAAGCAAGAGATAGAGCATCTGAGAAGATTTGGCTTTGCCCACGTTATAGATAACCCCGTATAATGAAGGCACATCCTTTATCCACCCATATGTAAATTGCAACACTTTCAGAGAAACGTAGGCCTGGAAGGGACCTCAAGAAGTCATCAATTGCACCCCCTGTGCTGAGGCAGAACCAAGGAAACCTAGGCCGTCCCTGACGGGTTTGCCCAACATGTTCTTAAAAACCTCCAGTAGTGGGGAATCCACAACCTCCCTTGGAAGCCTAGTCCGGAACTTAACTGCCCTTAGAGTTGGAAAGTTTTTCTTAATATTTAGCCTAAATCTCCCTCACTGCAGATGAATGCCATTACTTCTTCTCCGACGTTCAGTGGTCATGGAGAACTTAATCACTGTCCTTTTATAGCAGCTTTTAACATATTTGAAGACTGTTATCAGGTCGTTTCTCACTCTTCTTTTCTCAAGACCAAACATGACCCTGTTTTTTAACCTCTCCTCAAAGGTCAGGTTTTCTAAACCTCCGATCATTTTTGTTGCTTTCCTCCCGACTCTCCAATTTATCTACATCTTTTGTAAAGTGTGATGCCTAGAACTGGACACAGTACGCCAGCGGAGGCCTCACCAATGCTGAGTGGAGGATAATTACCTCCCATGTTTTACATATACCACTCCTGTTAATACACCCCAGAATAATGTTAGCGTTTTTCACAACTGCACCACACTGATGACTCATATTCAGTTCACTCGCCAATATAACCCCAAATCCTTTCAAGCAATACTACCACCTTGCCCACTTATTCCCCATTTTGTAGTTGTGCATTTGATTTTTCCTTCCTAAGTGAAATACTTTCCACTTGTCTTTACTGAATTTCATCTTGTTGATTTCAGACCCGCTCTCTAATTTGTCAACGTCGGTTTGAATTTTAATCATATCCTCCAAGTGCTTGCAATGCCTCCCTGCTGGAAAGTACACCTCCAGCTTCAGTGCAGACCTACCATGGAGACCAGCTCTATTCACTAGGAATGGAACCGAGAACAGCACTTTATTTCACACAGACCCCTAAACAGACATCAGATGGAAACAACTCGTTTGCTACCAACTTGGACCAAATTTGAAGGAGTATCCACCATCCAGTCCCCCCAGAAACTATCTTCCTCCACATCTACACAGCAAAACAAGCAACCTTGTACATCTGCTGGATGTGCAACGCTGTGCAAGCTCTGTAATGGACATCCTCCACTCTGGCCCCACCATCAAAAGGGCAGAAGAACCGCTCTCCAGGAGGGCAGAATAAGTTGCTCTGCATTTGTGCATGTGCATGCACATTTGTGCATTTATAAGCAGGATTGCATTGGTGTGCCTGGAGGAATTTGGATGTGCGTGCTTGCAAATGCATTTGTGTGTGAGCACATAGCTCTTACAACGCGCAGCAGAGCTTCACGGTCACAAGTGTATAATTAACACTCCCCCTGCTCCCCCTTGATCTTTTCAGTGCGGACACACCGCTGTCATTCCATGAAAGCCAAAGCACTTGTTTACCAAGACAGCTGCTGTAATTACCACCGTGCAATGGGCTGTGTGAGCCGGAGCTGCGGATGATTTGGGGTTTGGGAGATTTAAGTGAGATGTGCGATACAGATAAAGGGAAGCAAAACAGCTCAGTCGGGATCATGCTGCCCGCTCAGTCCTCCAAACACTCCCCCTTTCTTGCTCTGGTCCTGTGTTTCTTTCGTGCGTTGGGCAAGTAACCGTTGTACCCCTAGCAATCACAATGCTGTCACTGATTTTGAATAGTATCTCCTATCAATGGACAGACAAGCAAAGATCTGTGAATAATGCCACGCTACTATAGCATTATTACTATCCTTCTGCATCAATCACTCATGCTTTGCCATAAGTGGGTGGTGTGCCTATGTGTAGAGTCCTGCAAATCTGCAGATACCCACGTAATATCTGCGGACCACGTTTGCGGGTAGTGGATCGGACGCGGATACAAATTTTACATCTGGGCCAGGCTTCACCTATGTTTGTAATGATAAGGGCTGATTCCTCTCTCACTTTACCAGCTTCACTGGCGAGTGACTCCAATGAGAAGGAGTTATTCCTTCTGCAGGGCTCGATCCTGAAAGGTGCTCAGCACTTCGGTTCCAGGTCAGGATAACACTTAAGGCTGTGTTTAACTTTAAAAACCAGTGAGACTCCAGCATCTGCTTAAGGCTCCAAATCATCTGAGAACTTTAACAAGTGCGAAACCAGAAAATGGATGGGACTTCTATTCAATTCAATTCAGCCACACGGGGCCAGAATTGTCCAAAGAGGTCAGCCTGCTTTTAGGCACCAAAATAAATAACCAACTCTTCTAAACTGCCCCCCACCCCCCATCATGTGCTCTCTGTAAAAGCTGACCACAAGCCACAATGGGAGCAGCTGGAGAGCTGAGCTGTTTGGAAAATCTGGCCCTTATTTAGATGCCTGGATAGGGGCCTCACTCTTTTGCAAACATGGCTACAACCTGAAGTTTACGCTACTATAAACTAACCATTGCCCTTTTTATCACATTGCCCTGACTGAATTCTAGAGGTGAGGATGATCGGGTTAGGAAACAGAATAACATCTGGGTTCAGTGTTCCTCTGTCAAAGGACAAGGTGACGACTATTTTGGCAGGCCTCACTCTCAGCTGAAAAACCAACAAAACCAGAAGTGCTAAAACTCATGCGGAGAAAAAGTCTTTGGGAAAGTTTCTCTCTCTCTTCCCTTCCCACCCCCTCTGCCACACGCATGCACGTTTACCACTTATTGATTGTAATGACTCCAGCTCAAAAATCTTGTAGCCGCAGCCTTGCAGGGGAGATCAATGGCATGGCATTTGCAAGAAATACAGGGGAGAGATCTCCTAGGAAGCGGGGGTCTCTTCAAAAGTCATTCCTGGGAGCAAAACCACAATGTGCTTGATCAATATTTCATCATGACCTCTCCTCCCTCCCACCCAAGCGAGCTTGATCGCAAAGACGGCCCTCAAGTCTTTCACAGAGACTAGATTAGAACTATCCCAATTGATTTGATATATATATAAAAGGAAACCTTTTAAGCCAGGCGACTGTATTGGAAAAACTCCAATGGCTGCAAGCACAGGGTCAAACTCTCATTAGTTTCTAAAAGCTTGGAACCCGTCTCCTGTGGATTGTGGAACCTGAGCGGCAGCCCTGGAGAAATTCAATTAGTTACAGCAAATTTTAACTACTTGTCCCCAGAGACTTCCCGCAGCACCAGTTACACCTTTTCACTGACGTTACAGTCCATTTTCTTCCTTCACTGTTGAATGTAGGCCACAGATAGAAGATTTTGACCAAGGGTGTTTTCTGGTTCAGTCCTTTGGAGAGCTACCGGTCAGCCTCAAAGTTCGGTGCAGATCCAAATATTGGGGCAAATGGGTTTTTGCTCCCATGACTATGGAGATTTAGACAGCTTCTTGGCTCTGCCAGTGACCTGCTGTGTGGCCTTGGCTATGTCACTTTGCCTCTTTGTGGCTCTCTTTCCCCACCTGTGAAGCAGAGATAATGCTATTTGCCTTCCTTTGGAAAGGGATTGGTGAGCTGCACAGCTAAGGACAATTTTTATTTAAAGTGTCCAGAGGCCTTTGGACCAGAGCCGCTGTGATGGGGTGTATGAACTCTCCACCGCAATGGCCACAGTGGGGTTAATGGCCCACCTGCAGCTAATTATCTGACTAGCAACAGCTGGGATAAAAGGCTGCTGTTGAGGCAGAAGAGGGGGTGGTTTTGAGGTCTGCCCCGAGGAAGTACCTTGGCAGTGGCTGGTAAGAAACTGTCAAGGCACAGACCCAGCTGGGAGTGGGATGACATAGCTGGGAACAGCTAAGTGGATTTTTTTCCCCTGAACCCCATAGGGTGGGGAAAAGGACTGAACTTTGGGAGTTAAAGAGTAGTCAGCATAGGGTGGAAAACCAGGAGAACAGGGTCCTAACGGGCCAGCATACCCTCACTGCCCTTAGAGAGAGGGGAAGGGGCTTGCGCACCCCGCACAGTGTCAAGAAAGTGAGGTGATGCTTGTTAAAACACCTGTGGCCAGGTTCCCTGCACTATCAAGCTGAGAGTCTGTGAACGCTGTACAAACTGGAGCCCGGCAAACGAATGCACCTTCGAGCTGCTAGAGACTCTCTGAAAGGAGCTTCGGTTGCAAAGACCGAGACCGATCGTCTTGTTTGCTAAACAGCCTTGTTTCTTCCATTTCCCTCCCTCTGAAAACTGCAATAGCCTGTTTGCTCTTTCCCAAATATCCAAGCGCTGTTGCAAACGCTCGTTCTGGCTCCTGTTCACGGGTGATTCCCGCAGCGCCTTTCAGTGTGTAAACCCTTTATTTGATTAAGGGGCAATCACACACACAACTCAGGCCCGGGGTAGCTGGGGTGGCTTGGAGCTACATTCTGTTCTGTTACACGGGGGTGAATCTGAATTCAATCTACTCATTTCACTGGAATTGCCACTGGCATGATGGAGGTGCGAGGCCAATGGATTAATCCTCTGCACCTCCCACTGTGGAACTGCATTCAGCAGATGAAAAGAAAAACCACCCTAGGCCCAGATGCTCCATTCAGAAAGAGAGCAGGTTGCTGGAGAGCGAGAACCTGGCTGGGGATCAATTTCCCCCAGGACTGGTTGCTTTGAGGCCCAGTGCACCCTGGTGTGTGTGCACATACAGCTTCACCAATGCACAGCCGTGTGTCCCACTAAATGCTTGTTCAGAGCACATCCCAGCAGCACCAGTCAAACCCAGCCTCCTCCGGCAGGACTTGACTCTCAGGCGCCACCTGCCGCTCAGTGAGGCTGTCAGTAAAACTCTCTTGAAAAAGCAAAGAACCACAGAACAAAGCATTTTCCTTCTTTTAAACCCCACGCGTTGTCCCGTCCCTTCCCCGCCACGTCTTATAACACCTGCCCCGTTCCCTGATATCCCTCGTGTTGCAACCAGCCGCAGCCTCAAAGCCCTGAGCTCACCTGTTAAACAACAGGGCTTCTTCCAAAGCTTGCATTGCAAAGATTGCACAGCCCCCAGGCTGTGCATGGTGCTTTGTAGACAGATCAGTAGGACAGGTGCCTGCCGTCACGGGACTTATAAAGCCCCAATCCTGCATTTGGGTCCACAGGAGCCTGACCTTGGCTGGCCTTGTGCACGTAGATCGTGCTGGGGGTAGGGGGGTTGTGGGAGGAATCATTTATTACTAGGAGATTTTGCCCATTATCCATGCTTGCTGGGTTATTGCTTGCAAATCCTGTTGCTTAATATACCTGCTGCCTTCTGCATAATGAAGCTGTGTGTGAATTAAGGGGCTTCCTGATTGCTTGATCTGCTTGTGATGATGGGCAGGCCTAGAGGACATTGTGTAGCCTGGCTTAGGTGTGGCTTGAATGGATGGGTGGGGAGGGACACAATCTTTAATAACACCTGCCGAGAATGGCTGCTGGTTTTGGGTGCTGAATTTGAGACGCTGCTAAAAAGCAGCAACAACGAGCTCCCACATTTCCCACTGAAATCAACGGGTGCTTTTTGCCTAATACTGTATCCACTGAACCACATTGTGTGAAGACAGGAGCTGAACTCTGGTCTTTAGATGTCTCTCTACCCTTCCTTTGAGCCACAGTTTGTGTACAGAGCCACCATCACAGGCCTCACACTGAGAGCTGGGTCAAACCGGAAGCATTTATCCAGTCCCCTTCCCCAAAGCTTTGTGAATAGAATGGGACCAGGATCTGCACCACCCTGGTTCTGATTTCTGCAGAACCCAAAGATGGACAGACGAGTTTGTGCAGAAGCCACCCTTGAGCATACTGGGAAGATTCTGACAGAATCAAAATGATGCCTCTGAGCAAATTCCAGCTGAGGAAAGCTTCATCCATGCCCCACGTGGGCCCTCAGCTGAGACGAATGGAGAGTGCACACAGAGAGTGACTTTGGCCAGGGAACCAAGGGTCTCATGTGCACCTGAATACGACAGAGCAGACGGCCACATCCGGAGACTCCCCTCATTTTGCAAATCCATGTCCAACTCACTGAATTGTTCCTGACGAATGACAAACATCTAATTTTTTTGCAAAAATTGAAACATTTTGTTTTGATATAAAATTTTTTTTGATTCAAAATCGCCTTTTTGTTTCAATTTTTACCTTGTGTTTGTTTTCATAAATGCGTGTAATGACCCCCTTTTCCCCACCCCCCAAAAATCTGAACAATTTCATGTGTCCCGAAACAAACTTTTTTTTGACTCTTTCATTTCTCATATTTGAAAAAAATGTCATATCGGGTCACCCTGAATATTTTTGTTCTGCTTGCTGTTCAGCCACCTAACTGACAAATGAGTTATTCACACAGTTCTACCTCTGGGCAGGATATCGCATTGTCCTGCATTTGTACAGCACCTTGCACAGTGGGGCCTTGGCCTCTGACTACGGCTCTTGGACACTATGGAAATACAAATAATAAATAATAATACTTGTCCATTATGGAGCGTGCACCTTGTTCTGAATCTGCTGTTACCAGCCACTGTCAGAGACGAGTGAACCGGAGTAAATCTAATCTGCTCTGGGCCTCTGGCCATTCCAGTGTTCTTGCAAATCCTGCTCTTTTGCTCATCTCTGCAAGTCCAGCTTTTTCCTACTGACACATTATGTCACTAGCTGAGACGTTCTTGGGAGATGAAGACTGACTTTTATAAACCCGAGAGCTGTGTATTTCTTTTCCAGAAGAACACCACGGAAAGGAGCGGTGCTATTTCATGGCTGATGCGGACGCTCTTAGAAGTGTAGCTCAGTATAAAATTTCATTTCCTGCCTCCATGCCTCTGAAGCTTTATTGTAATGATGTTGTAACCTATTCACTGCGCTGCCTGGTGCTACGCAGGAGAGCTCAGTTCACTGTCAAAACATGTACTAGCAAAGAGCACCTCTGATGTCAGCGAGGAGCTTAATGTTTTTAAACATTTTTAATCACATGCACTGTCTGAGTAACACTGATCGGAGCATCCTCTGCCTTTGACTGACCATGGCTGGTCTTCAAGCCTTCCAGAGGATAGCCACAGACACACACACATTGTGTGCCTGGAAGAAACACCCAGGAAATATACATGGACACACTCGAAATGGGCCAAAACAGGAACTGACGATCTGATGTGTATAGTTCTGTGTTTGTCTGTAAAGTCGGTGGGTGTGTGTACGGCATCTCCGTAGAAAGCTGTATGTCTATATTTACTGTCGATGTGTAGCACTTTGTGTAGAGCCACTGTGTGTGCCAGAGCTCTGTGCGTATAACTCCTCTCTGTGTCCAGTGGTTTTGTGTGGCAGGCTGTGTGTCCAGCAGTTCTCTATGTGTAGCTCTCTGTAAGCGTCTGTGTAGTAGCTCTGTGTGTGTGTGCGCGCATGTGTGTATACAGCGGTTCTGTGTGTACAGCTCCGTGTGTATGGCATTACTGGGAGTAAAACTTTGCGTCGAAAGTCCATTCCCCTTGTTTCCAAGGAGCCGATCTCATTGTCTGAGCCTCACTTCAGAGCCAAGGATGCTGGGCCAGACGCACTGTCAGTGACACGTGCAGGGAAAACAAAGATGACTTCAGCCCAGGCGCCCTTTCCTTTCTTCAAGAGCTAATGCTGGGGTGGTGCTTTGTGGTGGGGCCAGAGGCTGGGGTGGAGGAGAAGCAAAGGAAACTTCCCAAGGATCGTTTCTCTGCAGCCTGAATTTCCCAGAGCAACCGGTGAAGACTGACTGACTAAGTAACTAGCTACTTTCTCATTCCCACATTGCCTCCTTTGGCAACGCCCTTTCTCCCCTCCGGTCTTGGATGCTCAGCTGGGAAGAGCTGCAATTGGCACATGACAGAAATCCTAATGAGAGCAGCTCCCCTTTCTGCGCCTCCTGGCTCTGGCTGTTCTGAATGGCAGCCTCTTCCCGTCCCCCGGTGCCCACCTTTTTGCCTTTAACTCCAGCATCTGAGCCCTGGCAAGCTGACAAATTGGGCTGCTAAGCAAGCAGCACTGGCCGAGCCCACTTAATCGAGCTCAGAAGCTCCTGGTGGAGAAAGGCAAAGAGGAAAAACAATCCACTTCAATAATCCCGATTTATGCATTGCCAGGAATTGTCACCTGGGGCGTGAGCCTCGCTCAGCTCCCCTTGGGCTTGGGTGGAGGCTGGGCACCGCACCACCCCATGTGGTATCTGGGCTCTGGCCCGGCTGGGATCTCCCCAGGAAGAGCTAAGCTGCAGGGAGATCCTTATCCTGAGTGTGCTGGGTGATGAACAGATGTGATCACAGGGCGAGGGGTGCAGGGCGTCCAGCGCTCGGAGCACATGGACTGTCTCTCCCCGCCCCGTTGGACTGTTGAACTTTCCTGGTGCACAGGAGTGCAGAAGGAGTCCTCGCTGATAAACCCTCCTGGAAACCACACCTATTCAGGCAGATGCATACATATACCAGCACACCTAGAGATTTGCACACAGCCACGCACTCCCACCAGCCTGTTTACAGGGGAAGTCTCTCTCCTGGAGAGAAATCAAAGGACGGAGGAAACAGAGGAAAGGAACGGTGCAGCACACTCCAGCCCTCTTCCTTCCTTTGCCCCATACGGTACATCAATGAGCTTGCTGCCTATTGGGGAACGGCACAGTTGCTGGGCAATTGTAGACAGGGGCCTTGAACACCACAGCCTGGAGATGCTAATAGCCAGAGACAAGTTTTGCTTCAAGTGTCTGCGGGTCCATCCATCCATCACTCTCCTCTGACAATCCGATGCCCAGAATTCCATTGTGGCTGCCCAGGAAGATTTCTTCTAGGCACGGGGAAGCCTCTGAAGGCTTAATGTTGAGATTCATGTGCTGAGCTAAAGTCTGGCCACTGAGGGCATGTCTACACGACACGCTACGCCCAGGCACTAAATGCCCCTATAGCAACTACGTGGGTGAAACGAGACAGTCGCTGTGCTCTCCAACGAACTCACCCAGCAGAACGATCAAAGGCAGCTGGGGGCAAACGCTTTTCATAAAGCAATCCCCCCATATCCTCTTAGGGGAGCTTCACCTCCTCCCAAAGAAACCTGCACAACCCCTTCAGAAGATGAGCCTGGGAGCTTAAGTTCCGAATTTTGCTAGGCAGCAAAAATCATGGCCTCAATAAAGACACTGGATTTGTCATTCATTCCAACACCTATAACCCACTAAGGGCCTGTCTGCACTTACAGGCTTACAGCTCTCCCGTCAACATACTAAAACCAGCTCAGCTCGCGGTGGTAGCCATGGCGGTGAGAGAGCGTCTCCATGTTACAGACAGGGAACTGAGCCCTTAATCCAAGCGTCCCTGAACCTTGGAGAGGTCCCAGGCTGGATCCCAGCACGGTGGGCTGTGTGGGACTCGCATGAGGGAGTCGGCAGAAGAACCAAGAGCAGAATTCACAGGTCCGCTGGGGAAGAGGGAGAGATTACGGAGGATGCGGCTAGGAAAAGGGGGACCCTAAGAGAAGCAGAGTCTCACTGAGGAAATGGAATCCTAAGGTCCCATGGTGTGAGGAAGAAATTAAAGACAGAACCCTTCTTTCCTCTCCTCCCCGAATCTTCGCCCAGGGCCAGCCTTTTTTGTTCAGATTCTGAAACACCCTGCTCCATGTTTCAGGCTGGTGGAAGTGCTGGGGATCCTCTGGAGTGCTTGAGGTTGCTGGCCCAATTTTGTAGAGTCAGGAAGTCCCGGCAAATAACGCAAACCTTGCTTACACACACATCCCGGCGCTGATCGGAATAGAACCTCCATTCCAAACCACTTGAGACTCACTAATTTCAGCAGAGTTTTATCATAATTAATAGGGAATTCAGAGAAGGGGCGGAGGGACAGAGAGAGAGAGAGAGTATTGTGTTGGGGGTGGAGGGCTGCCAAGCCTGAAAAACAAGAGCCGATTAGCATTTCTAATTATAACTGCTGCACGCAGCAACATCAGCCCTGTCAAGCAGTCAGAGACAGCTGATGGCATTGTGCACAGCCAGCTGTGAATTAGATGCAGGAAGCATGGATGATCTGCCTCCAACACTTAAAGAATGCGTGGAAAATAATGTGACAATAGGGGGGTCTGTCATCTCCTGGGAGAAGCTGGGGGAGCTGGGATGGGTCCAGGTTGGGCGATGGGACCAGCCTGCGGCCATGTGTTAGTGTGTGTGTGGTGGGGGGGGGTTCCCCAGCTCTTTCCTCACCAGGCAGAAGGGGAAATCCTTAATGTGATGTTTCCTCTTTAATGCTAATGGGGGGAGACAGGGACAGGACAGTGCAAACTGCTCCTTGCTGATTGAGCTCCCTGGCGTTCTAGGTGTTATATCCTCTTTAGCAAAGCCCTTACTGGAGTTCACCAGCGTAGCCCCCTTCTTTGGTTAACTTCTGTTGCCCTTGCTCAAAAGAAGTCAACGGGAGTGTGACCGGGTGTGGAGCCCAGAAATTAGCACCTCCCTGGATTATTCCCTGGCTCTCTCCACAAACCTACACACCACTTCTGGAGATAATCCGTATTTCCCTCCCCGACCTCCTTCACAGGGCTCTTCCCCCTCCCGCCTTCAGACAGGGCTAGTTCTTTGTCTCTCACGACCATGTCCCCAAGGGTGTGGGTATATAAGTATGCGAGCATATGCAGAGGATGACACCAACAATCTCCCTAATACTGTATGACTTCTATTTATTTATGTGCTTTGGAGTTTCTTGTCTTTATGATTGTTTTAATAATAGTGGCTAATGCTTTGCTTTGCTCTCAGCGCGAGTGTCTTTGCCATACACCTTGGGGTTCCCTACAGAATATTGAACTTGTTAGTTTTAATTCTGTGGAGCCTGATTCTGGGATGAGACCCCTATTACCCTCAGCTCGTTAAATTAGTGTCAATTGGCAACCAATACAATTATTATTGATCATTCAAAAGGATCGGGCTACAGATGCGATTACAAACATGGCTGATAAAGGGAATAGTGTACATATAATAAACTTCTCTAAGGCATTTGCCTTGGTAACACACAGCCCTTTGATGAAGAAACTAGAATGATACACAATCAATATGGCCCATGTTAAATGAATTTAAAAATGTCTAACTGATGGGTCTCAAAATGTAATTGTAACTGGGGAATCATCATCAAGTGAGGATGTTTCTAGTGGAGTGCACTGTGCATACTGCCTTCTGTCCCCAGGAACGACAGCAGGAGCGAGTGGGTGGATGGAAGCAAAAAACTCTCATGTTCAGTTCCGTATTTCCTGGCACCGGCTCCTCTCAGAGAGACACTGAGTGGATTTCACTGTATTTAAATCTCTTTTTAAATGTGTGTGTGCATGTGAGAGAGAGAGATCGATCCCGCATGGAAGGGAACAAGAACTGACATACTAGACCCTCTGCCTGGCAAACGGTGACATGCATTTACTTTGCAAAATATCCTTGCTTTTTGGATTTCTGTCTCCATCAGTCCTAGGACTCTCCTTTGAGGCTGCCAGCTGGCCCTGATGGTTTCTGTGATGGAGACACCGGTCCTGTTAGGAAATTCATTTAGAGAAACACCTTGTTAAGCAGAAGCTCCCAAATCAGAAACCTCTGACATTTGATAGAAAACAGGAACAGTGGAGTTCAGAATAATAAAACCTAATCCTTATACTGAGCTTTCATCTGTAGAGCTCAGTGCACTTGCAAAGGAAGGAAGTATCCTCTACTCCCGTTTTAGACAGGCACAGAGAGAGGAAGTGGTTTACATCAAGTCATCGGGGCAGTCGGGAATAGAATCCAAGCTCTCCTATATCTTGGTCCTAGCCACAAGACCACACTGCCTCAGCTGCGAGACCACGCTGTAATCTGCGTTTTCCTTAAGAGCTCACCCACATGTCATTGATTTCCAGCCAGAATGACTGGGCTGTCACGGATGGGAACTGTTTGCTCCCACGCAAAGCCGAAATCCAACTTCCTGCCTTTTAGGCTGGTCTGATGAGCTGTGAAGACTGGGACAGCTCAGGGGGATTTCTCAAAGAGCCAGCAGGCAGAAAGAGCCGATCTGTGTGAGAGGTGTACCCTTGTCACCCTCCCTTAGCCCTGCCGGCTGGGCAGACTGGCCCCGTTCCTTCATCAAGCTCAAAGGGTAACGAGGGCGAAATGTGATTTGGGCAAGTGTCCCCACAAGGAGCCTGGCTGTTGTGCGAGTGGATCCCTAGAGAGCAGTAGAAGCTGTTTCTTCCCCCACGCCCTCAGAGGCTGATTCTGCAATGTCCCGAGCACCCTCAAGGTCCCTCCACTCACCTCCGCATGTGCAGGAGGCCATCAGCACCTGGCAGGAGCGGGTCCCTAGTTTCTCATGTAACAGATGGCAGGCCTGATGCTGAGGGGTGCTGAACCCCTCAAGGCACAGATCCTGCAGGACAGAACCTGAGCGAGCAGGGAGGCTGCCGCGCTGCTCTTCATTTTTGCATGAACTGTTTCCATGGGGATGATAGGAGAGGCTGGGATCCGGGTTCTGCTTTTATTTTCCCCAGACTAACCACTGTGAGGTTATGGCATCCCCTCGGCTTTACACCAGTGCACTCAAAGAAGAATCTGGCCCCTGGTGTTTCCTGTAGCGCTATCAGCCCCACCAGGGAGAATTCAGACAATCCCATTGACTTCTGCCTGTGTCTCTCTATCTGATTCCTTTCCCTTTGCTGTGTCTGGAAGGGAGAGCAGCCCTCCTTCCACACTGGAGGTTTCCCTGGTCAAAACATTTCCATTGAAACTCTTGGATGGAAAATGGCTTTTTTGATGTTTCATGAAAAAGTCCAGTTTTGTTGAAAATGTTGGGTATGCTGTCCAAAAAAAAAAAAAGCCAAAACCTTAAAAAAAATGATTTTTTTGACAAAAACAACAGTCATTTTTGTTCAAATTTTCCATGGGAAACTATTTTCCCAACTAGCCACTAATCCTTTGTTAGATTTCTGATCTTCCTGGAACATAAAGATGATTTAAAAAAAACAAAAACAAACCCGCACCTGCTGTGAAAGCAAAGAGTGAGAGCAATGGCGTTTGGGCCAGGAGGCCTTTTTCTGTAGGTTGAGGGCTGGATGAGAGAGACACAGGGCCCGATTCTGCTCTCATTCCAGTTTTATGCTGATGTAACTCCAATTACTTCAGTGGAGTAACTCCAGATTTACACTGGGGTCAGGATCTGATTTTACACCCATTAATTTCAATGTTGCAGAATCAGACTCTTAGAGCAGAACAGGCACTCTTGATTTACACCAGCGTTCAGTGTCAGATACTGTATGTGCACAGGATATAAATACATGTAGCCAGATATCAGAATCAGGCAGAGATGCAGAGAGATTTCTCTCCCCATGCTCAGCGGGTATATGATATGATCACACCTGCAGAATTTTTATGACTCTCATGATTGGATTAATAAATCATTCAGTGATAACTGGTCTTTAAGCATTTCAACAATCAATACTAATCACTTAATTACTTGGTATGATGCTGCTGTAGAAGTTCTGCTCACTCCTAATTAGATTGTCTGGCCAGTCCACCCCTGACTATTACATAGCCTCTATGGGAATCTGTGGCATTTCAAACGGGTCTGAGCCCTTCTCACACGTGTCAATTTCTCAGCGTGGGCCTTATTCCGCAGGCCTCCACAAATGGTCTGAGCGTGCCTATCTGAGTGACGCTCTGCCCCAGCTATTGGGCTTTTAAAATGCATAAATCTCCAGCAGAAGACTAAGGACAATAAATAGCGAACACAGGGCGTAGGAGCGAAAGATCAAGAGCCATACATCTGCCAGGGCTATGTTAGCGAAAGCAAGATGCTGCTGGAATCAAAGGCAGAGCTCTTTACCATCACTGGGTGATTTTATTAGGTAACATAGGCTCAATGTACATAGAAGAGTTAGCGTGGTGGGTTTCTTTGCAAGTAGGACAAGTAGGTCACCTGTCAGCAAAAGTACAAAACAAGGATAACTGCATAATTAGATTTGGCTGGTGGGAGCCGGAGTGGAGGCCGGGGAAGCAGGGGAGGAGGACCATAACGCTTGCCATTTGTAATATAAAAGACTTAAGAGAACATATATATATGCACACACACATATAATGGCATGGAGACTGCTTGATGGATCCTCGAGCCGATGAGGATCAGGCAAGCTTGAAAATAATGATCCTAAGATTCAAAGCAAAAGAATGAATTATTGCTTGGTAACACGGCCGGCTCCTGCCTTCGTGACCCCAGTCTATGATGAGCGGGAGTCAGAGAACCATGACATGTTCTGTTCTGTTCTGTTCCGAAATGAAATGCTAGGTGGGTAAGAGGACAGTGTGTGTGTGTGTGTACACGCACGTGCAGACACACCAGGAATCCCTCTGATTCCAAATAGATGTTTCCCTACAAGTAAAATGATAACCTGCACATTGCAATGCACTGGGCTCATTGGGAATTTCATTCTATTTCACTTGGAGGGTCTTATCGAGACACAAAACCCGCGGCAGTATATTTTCCGTAATACCAATAGCAAATGCTGGGTGTCCATACAGCCATTTTCTCCCAGGGGGATTCTCTGGATTTCCGACACAAATTACTCTGGCTTGCCACCAAAGCCACCCTGTACTAGCGGGAGTTAAATTGGTTTAGTGGCAGTGGGAACGAATTCCATTTCCAGTGTATCTAAACTGGCGCAAGTAGGTGTCCAACTGGTCACTGCAGAATTGACCTGGCTGATTACCTTTCTATATCCCGTGCTCCTGGGGCATCTGGGCCAGATGTCAAGCCCCTGTTTTAATTGCTCTAGCAAATGCATGGGACCCATTAAGCTACAGAGAAGCCCTGCTGTATCCCAGGATACCAAGGGCCTCCTGAAGCAAAACACTTGAACGTCAGCAGTGAGGTGTGTGAGCTATAGGGCTTGGACAGCCACACTGCACTGACTAAACACTTGAAGTCCCCCTGTCCTCAAAGAACTTGCAGTAAAACCTAGGATGGATTCTCCAGATAGGCTTTCTCTTCTCTGATGGAGCTTCCAAAGTCCTGGAGAGGAATCATGATGGGATGTCACCAGGCCATTACAGGCTAGATTAAAAACTCTGGATCCAAACATCCCTGAAACATGGGATTGTGTGAGCTCTGAACTCAGGATCCAGCCCCCTTTTTGCAGTTGCCTCCCTATCTTTATAATGGATTGAGCTGAAAACCTGGAGGTGAATCCCGATGAACGCACAGGTGTTCCAAATCTGGATCCAGCCTTGGACTTTTGGACTTGGGCCCATAACATCATTTGTAGTTATGCAGGCAAAGGGATTGATCTTGCAAAGTGCTCCATGCCTCCTGAGTGATACTGAGCGCTCTCAACTCTCATTGCAGTCAATAGGTGAATCACGGATGTTAAATCCAGAAGGGCCCATTATGATCATGTTGAGTCTGACCTCTTCGAGCTCAGTACCTCACAGAGTCCAGTCCTAAAAGAGAGGTAGGACAGTCTCATGTTTAAAGATATAATAAAATAGACATCCTAGGTATGGCATCTTATTTCCACACACTGCAAGATGCTGATTAAAGCTCTGCTTCCACTCACAGAGCTGACTTTGGACAAACCTTTCCAATGACCCTTGGGAATATGTTTACACACCACTGGTGTGGTCTGTGCCAGGGGTCTCTACTGATCTTTTTTGTGTTAAGAGGAACACCTGCTGCCTGGGACATTTGACATTTTCCCCACTCCCGGATCTTGCAGTGGGACCTGCTAGTGTGGATTCCATCAGGGCTTGCCCCTGTGGTTGCAAGATCAGCACCTGGGGTTGTAATTTCATGGGTCAAAGACCTTATCTTTTCTTTGTCAGCCCAGAGCAATGCCCACGTGTGACGCTGGGCTTGCAAATACACGACCACCTGCATGGAAAGGAGGGGGGGAAGCTCACCCAGCAACCTCTGCCTCTGTCTCCAGGGGCCCCCGCAGCCTTGTTCCTTGGGGACCTTGAGCGAGGGCTGGAAAATCCTCAAGAGCGTTGGCCTGGGAAGAAGATCCCTGCCTCTATCTCCCTGCTCGCCGTGACCGACTGTCCCCCAGCCTCCACAGATCTCACCTGGGCTCAGCTGTCCCAGAGTGACACCCCACCCTAACAATCCAGCTTGACTCCAAATCAGGAACTGGAATGATGGGGTGCAGGGGCGGGGGGGTGGCTGGGGACCTGCTCAGTGCAGCAGCGGGTGAGGAGAGGGAGCAGTGTGTCCAGTTTTGGGCCCCCCCACTACAGAAAGGATGTGGACAAGTTGGAGAGAGTCCAGCGGAGGGCAACAAAAATGATGAGGGGGCTGGAGCACAAGACTTATGAGGAGAGGCTGAGGGAACTAGGCCTGTTTAGTCTGCAGAAGAGACGAATGGGTGGGATTTGATAGCAGCCTTTAACTACCTGGAAGGGGGTCCCAGGGAGGCTGGCGCTAGGCCGCTCTCAGTGGTGGCAGACGACAGAACAAGGCGCAGCGGTCTCCAGTTGAGCGCGGGAGGGCCAGGTTGGACAGCAGGCAGACTCTTTCCTAGGCGGGTGGGAAGCCTGGAAGGGGATTACTGGGGAGGGGGCGGCACCTCCACCCTTACAGGTTTTGAAGCTGGCTGGACAAAGCCCTGGCGGGGCTGATTTCGCCCAGGATGGTCCTGCGCCGAGCAGGGGGTTGGACCAGGTACCCCCCCCCAACATTCTCGGATGCTATGAAAAAGCACCAGCCCCCCCTCCCCCCCTTTGCTATCGGCTGTCAGAAACCCCCCCCCGCCTTCCCCTTTAAGCCCAGCTGGGTCGGGCGTGCGAGCAGAGCATCGCCGCAGAGCGGCGGCGCGGGAGCCGGGTCCTGATGCTGCGCCCGGCCGCGCTGGGGGCAGAGCGGGGCTCGATGCACCAGGCGCGGGGCGCGGCCGCAGCCCCCGCCGCGCAGCGCGGCTCGGTAGCCGGGCCCCGCCCGGGGGGGGAGCAGAGCCGCCCCCCGCTCCGTGCCGGGCGGCCGGGGCTAGGCGGGGGGGGCGACGAGCAGCCGTGCACGCGGGGGGGGGCTGCCCCCGGCCCCCCGCCCTGAAGAGGAGGGAGGGGCGCCGCCGCTCGCCTTTCCCGTGCGGCTCTGGCCGGGCCCCCCCGGCGGGGAGCGCCCCGCAGGATGCGGCGGCTGCGGAGACTCGCGCACCTGGTGCTCTTCTGTCCCCTCTCCAAGGGTTTGCAGGTGAGGACGGGGGAGGGGGTGGCCAAGCAGCTGCCGGGGGGGGCATGGTGGTCTTGGGAGGCGGGGTGGAAAGAAATGCATCCCTTGCAGACAAGCCCCTGGCTGGCCCCGCCGAGGCTCTTTTAACGAGCCAGGGCAATTTTGAGAAGGAAATTAACATAAAAAGGGGGGGTGGATGTAAACCCGCCTCCCCAGGAGTGAGGGTGAAACTTGCGCATGGTTAATTTCACTGCACCCTTGCTTGATCCGTGGGGACATTCTAGGTCACACACAAATTGCAGCTGTTTCCTTGTGTGTTCACATGATGGAAGGAGGGAGTCTGATTAGATGATTCCCTTGTACCCAACTCATTTTCTTCTCCTGCAGACTGCTGGTTTCCTCTACCCAACACTGGAAAAACCTCCAGCCCTGTGAGCTGCGAGGCGCTGTGGTGGTTTGGTTTTGGGGGGGGTCGTTTTTAATCCATTTCCTCGGAGGATGTATTTCATTTTATTTGAATGTGATAAGACTGATTGTTGGCCTGGAGTTACTGGCGAGGGAACAGGGGGTACATTTGTAAGTCTGTTTCTGATCCGGCTATGAATGAGATCTCAGATTTGCATTAAGGAAAAAAGCAAAGAGATGGATGCTGAGCTCCAGCACCACAGTATGTAGGGTTTGATGCAAAGCTCATTGAAATCAGTGGGAGTCTTTCCACTGACTCCAGTGGGCGTTGGATCAAGCCAGTAAACCACTGGTTTGCAGGGAGACATTTAACCACTAACGCTTCCCCCTTCCCCACCCAACACACACACACTGTGGCTTGTTTTTGAAAAGTGGTCCTGGCGTAGTCTACATGGAGTAAATATGGACCAGTCTGGCACACCAATTGTATAACACGATGTTTAACTACAAGCCTCTTGTTGGAAAGAATCCACATTGCCTTTACATAGAATGCAAGAGCCCGTTAATCAATCAGTCCTTACATAAATAACTGAACTAGCCAATGCAGCAATGTACCAGTCTAGAATGATTGCTTTTTCTCTTGGCATGCCGACCTAACTGGATTGAAGGTCTGGTTCGTAGAGGAGGATGAGTAGGAATGATCATCTCCCCAGAGGTTTTTGGAGTGGCAGGGAAATTGAACCTAGCGACAGAACCTGAAGTTCTTACTCAGGCAAAATTCCCAGGGAATTTCAAGTAGAACAAGCAGGGTTTGGGACTCATTGATTTTTTTGGGGTGGGGACAGATCTAACTGTGGAGAGCAGGTGTTCCTGAGCCATGAATGCTCTAGCAGCAAAAGTCACACTGAAATCAGCAAAGATGCTTGTCTTTTCAGGTGGCCATAAGAGCTGACGGAACAATTGCAGCCAGTCTTACATGTTCGATTAGATGGAAAATGGTAATGTGGGGAGGAGATTTCCTATTGTCTATAAGGGCCAGCACCGGGGAGGGGGAAATGGAAAGAACGGCGGAGAAAATGAGAGGAATGGCAGGAATAAAAAGAGACAGAAATCCAGCCACCCCAAAAGTTTGAGGGAATAGTTAAAGAACAAAGTTCTCAGTTATGGAAGAACCGTCCCTGTGGAATGAGGTGTTCCCCACTGTCCTGCAGTTGTTCTCTCAACCCCTCTCTTACTGGAAGGATCACCGCGGTCCCCTAAAGGGGAGCGGGGGGCATAGATCTGATCTGTAAGGCTAGCTCAGCCCTGTGCCAAAGCATGTGGGACAGTCACAATGAGATGGGGACCATTCTACTCCCTCCTTTTAGCTCCGATCTCAGAGGCGAAGGGCCTCTGAGCTGTCCATGCTCTCTTTTCATTACAGGGTTAAATCACGGCATTGAAATGGGCACTGGGGTGCTCCCGGACATTAGGCGCAGCCTGGGCTTAACACACAGGACTTGAAATCAGTGCATGGCGTGGAAAACGGAGTGTCAAACAGCGAGCCGCCACTGACGCAGAGCAGAAACATTCTAGCCTGTTAGCCATCCATTTTGGCAGCTATTTACTGCGCCCTGCTCCTCTTGTGCCAACTGTGCAGCTCTGGCAATACTTGGCAGCCTTTTGCGCTTGCGTTAGGATTAGTGCCTTGCTTATTTTTTTCGAGCATCACTGTGCTAACCCCGCAGGCAGGGTCAAGAGACAGCGTGGCTGTTTAAGGGCCAAATCCAGTTCAACGGCTTCACAGGTGACGTCTCACTGAAACCCACGGGACTCACCATATGGGAAAGGCGAGCAAGGTTTAGCCGTAAGGGCTTGATTCTCAATGCCCTGCACCTTGCGTCATCATTTATACGTGGGCAAAGTGGGCTAGGTCCTCAGCTGTATCTCCATATATCCACCATCTATCTAATCTCTCTCTCCATTCCTATACGCCCCCCTCTATCTATCAAGCCCTGTAAAGGTAAACTGCAGCTGTGCCGATTTGCAGCAGTTGGAGCTTTGTCCCAGGGAGGGCAAAGCTGGGAGTAAAATGCCACCACCAGCCTTGAGTGTTGGATTCTGATTTGACAGCATTTTACGCTCCCTCTGGCCAGGTGCACATGCTGCCATAAGGTGCAAGGCAGTGGAGAATCCGCCTCCAAGTCTCTGGGTGAAATCAGTGCATTTGGCCGCTGATGTGCGCACATTTGATTTCGATCTGCTTCATCAAATCATGAAATCAGAAATCCGATGCTGAGAGAAAGGAACTGGCCATTCATTGGCTAGAGAACTTCTGTCAGTTGGAGTCTCCTGAGCCGTAGTCTTGTTTGAGATGCCCTATTTTGCTTATTTTTAAAATGTGTCTGTTACACAGTTTACTCCTTTAACCTAAGAGTCATGGCAAATCTTACTGACAGGCCCTTAGTTCCTCTCTCTCTTAGCAAGGCCTGGCAGCTGGCAGTGGTAAAGGATCACAGAAAGAGGCTTTTTTCCTCCCGACACTGAACTCCATTAGAATAAGAGAAACAGCCTTATCCCTAAAGCTGCTCTGTCAGTCTCCAGGCTTCAAGAGGAGCTTTTTGCTGAGAACCCAAGACCCGTCTTGTCTGGCTTCCTAGGACAAATTTAAAGAAACGGTACAAATATACAGGCCGTGGGCAAAACGTTCTGAAAAGGGCCAAAATGACATGGGTGATTGTGTTACTCTGGAAGGATGCTGGGTTTGAAATTAACTCATGTTCTCTGTAGTAAAATGACAGTCAATCCGCCAGTAAAGCCCAGCTGAGACGAGACCGGGTGTTGCACATTTTTGCCCTAGTCCCACATCGCTCCTGAAGAAGCATTGTCAGAGGGGCAGCTAGACAGGCATGAGGATAGGCCATGGAGAGCTGCAGCAGAAGAAAGGAGACAGAGCAGCCTTTGCCATACACTGTCAGTTTTGCCTTTGAAGTTAACTCCAGCCAAGTATATGTAGCACTTCAAACAGGAGGCACTGAAGACTCCTGCTGGCCAGCTGACAGCTTGTTATTCAGCCTGCCCACTGTATGCTGGCCAAAGGAAGGGCAGGCGCTGGCTGCTGATGGGATGCAGTTGATATTAATCAGAGGGTCCAGTTTTACGGTAAAACCCCGCCCCATGTTGAAATAGACATGAAAAATACCCCAAATGTATCTGTCCTCACAGGGATGAAAACTGCGGAGGGAGCTAGTGGGAGCTGAAGATCAGTCACTCGTTCTCAGGGTTTCAGAGGGGTTTGGCACACACCTGTTGGCTGTTATCTTGTCCTTCTGGCCCCACTCCCGTTGATCTGGGCATTCACCTGTGGTATGTGAGCTTTTTGGGGCAGGGAAGTGCATTGTGTTAGTTACTAGGGGGTCCTGATCCCTGCTGTTAGGGGTTACCACACTAGGAATAATAATTAGTCAAGGAAAGCTACCTTTTAAGCACCAATAAAATTAAATGCATTGAAACAAGCAAACGAGTCCCTATTAGGGGCCAAATTCTGTTCTCATTTACACTGTATGAAGCTACAGTCACTCAAGGTTTTTAGCTTGATGGAGTTACTCATAAAACCAGAAAAAAATCAAATCTGTTGGGCCAGATCCTCAGATAGTGAAAATTGGCAGAATTCCACCAACGCCATTGGAGTTACACTGATTTACTCAATGTGAAGTATCAATGGCTCTAAATAAATCAAGACAAAAAGGGCCCTGTTATTATTTATAGAGAGGGGCCAGTCCCATTGTGCTAGATGCCATACAAACAGCTCCGGTGTAAATCCAGAGTAACTCCGAGACTTTTTAGCTCAGTGGGTTTATTCTGGATTTCACTGGTTTAACTGAGAGCAGAAATAGCCCTGAAATTGGCAAGTCTAAATACTGATTGTCCCAACTTTGAGATGCACCATTTGTAGGAGGATTTCTTCCCGCAATTCACTGTGAAGGCAAAAACGTGAAGGGGAAAAAAAAGGCAGGAGACCATGTCACTGGGAGATGCAATAGAAATGTCTGTCTTCTAGGACCCTACTAGGAAGGTAAGGGGTGTAATTTGCCTTCATTCCATGTGGAATACCAGGGCACTTTGCATCACTCAGGACAATAATGGGCTGCTTACACATGGTAAGTTAGTCAATGGCTTGGAAAAAACTAAGCGGATGAAGGCTGGACTATGCCACTTATAACAGCTCAAGATGGAAAAGGCCCATTCGAGTATCTAGTCCATCCTGACAGTGTATTTTTGAAGACTTTGTCTAGTCAAGTTTTAAACGTCTTAAGAAATGGCATTTCCAATACCCTTCTTGGGAGAGTACATAGTTGAATGGATCATCATTGGCCCAATGGCTGAACTCGTAGGATATGTAATTTCCCTTGAAAATGGAGATAGGATAACATGAGTGCAGTCTGTCATCTCTTCTCTCTCTAATCATCTGTCCCAATATAACACAGAGTATTCTCCTGTGACTGGGTTGCAAGGATTTATGACCCTTTGTGCATGATGTATTAACATTAAACCAAGACCTCACCCGAACCTGCGGATCCAAACACCTTCAGACTTTGGGGTGCCCAGAATCTGGGTCCAAAATCTTGCTGACCAGGCTATCCATAGTTGGTTCTCTGAAGGCTGGATCCCAGCCATGGCAGCTTGCCCCAGCAAACCTCTTTGACAGGCTCGGCCAAGGAGCTGGGTTTTTTTTTAAAAAAAGAATAAAATGTCCAAATAGGCCAAAGGCAATTGGCATTTAGATCACATTCATCAAGAGGGAAAAGCCACTGGTGTCGTCTTCTGGAATTGGCTGGCGTGCTATAGAGATGGAGGCCAGGTGTAAAATAAAGTATGCTAACATTTTAGGGACGTGTCCTGTCGTTCTTCTGCAGGTATGGTTCCCATGCAGCTAAGTGAGAATGTTGCACTTGCAGTGGCGTGGCAAACTCTATTGTGAGTCTCAGGATATTGGGTGTGGTTTTTTTGTAAAATTCCAGCTGCTGGAGTCATGTGAATACACCCGAATCTCAGCTTTCCTCTTTTAGAAAAGTAAGTTTCTAGCCCTCGCGGTTATGGAGAAAAGCTCAAAAGTGCAAATTCCAAAGGCTTAAACAACAGAAGGCAAATAATATTTTTTTAAATCTCGTGATTTTTTGGGGAGGCAGAAGGGGAGGGGGGCTGACTCAGGATCTGTGAACACCTGGAGTTGTCCATACTGCTGTAATTAGCTTCTATCTGCTGAACTGGCTTTCTCTTCTTGGCCACACAGCAGTTTCTGGGCTCGCTGGTTGCTATGCACACTGTTGACCCTTTATTTCTCACTAGGTCATTTGAGACCATTCTTCTTATGGATAATTTAGGGCCCATTCCTTCTAACACCCAAGGGATCTATTGATTTTTCCAGTAAAAGACGTCAGCAGGCGTTTGAAGAGTGCAAGGACTGGTATATTGAAACCTTAATTTCTCTCTTGCCTTTACGCTGACTTTGTATATTCTTGTCATGATTTCTCTCTCGATCAGCCAAGACTTGGGCAAACTCCACTTTCTTCAGTGTTCTCTCCGTCCTTCCTAACTCTTCCTTTTTCATTTCCTCCTTTCCCCCTTTTTTAATTTAAAATATTTTTTTTGCCTTGTTCCTTCTAAGCTATCAGTGATGAAGACACCTGATGAAGCTTTGTGACCATCAGAGATGATCCAAAGACACTGCCCCTGAAAGATTCCTCCATCAGTTTTCTTGGGCCAGTTTGAAATCAATAAACTGACACCTACAGGCAGACAAATAACCAGATTAACTTGGACTGTATAAATGTTTAGACATTCCAAAGAACTCTAGTCAAGTAGCATGTGGCTTTACAAATGTTTGGGCCTAACTGTGCTGTCCTCAATTGAGTAACATTCCTGTTTGGCCCAGTGTGCTTTTGTCCCTCTCTAGTGGCTGGACCATGTAAAAGAATTATGAATCTGTTACTGACTTCAAGCTAACAGACCCAGGTCTTTAGCTTAAGTAGAAGCTCATGCTTGTAACTCTAGATGTCCTGAATTCAGGGCTGTAGGTGACCCAAACAAGGCATCGTTACACTCAGATACCAACAACTAGAATAGAAAAGAATAGGGAGGACCTTCCTCATTGGTCTGATTTCTAGACTGAACACCCAGTCTCACTTGACAGGGCTATAGACCCATATCAGCCCCCTCAACAGAAGCAGCTCTGAAGGCAGTATTAAACTGACATGAGAAAGCCCCATTTGCTGATGATGTGTGCGTGCCTTTATTGAGTACAGCTATTTTGAGATCTTAAATGCAACATAGTCAAATAGAAGTAGCCACAAATGTCTTGTATTTGACATCTCCTCGTTGTAATTAGATTCCCCTTTTTTATAGACATGAATTTGTGGTGTATTTTTTTGATGGTGAAATAAGGCATGCTAGCCCAGGGCTTTGTGGGCTGATTCACACCTTGGTATTTGCAATTAACACACAATGTGTAAAGAAGTCTACTCAAACCCACACGCATTCACACTTGTCTGTAAATTAGTTCGGAAACACAGCTATTCTGATTGAACTGAAATGCATGTCGCTAACCAAAACCCATCATGCTGTTTATCACCTTTGATTACTATAGCGGGTCAGAAAACTGCCAGGTGTTTATGCAGCTAGATTTTGAAGGTGCGATATGAATTCTAAATATTGGGTCTAAGTGGCTTTGGAAAACTTAATGGGCCAACTCCTCAGTTGGTGGCGACTAGTGTAAAACCATTGAGTCCATTCAGATCTGGACTTACATGAATAGAAACAGTTACCAATTTTGTTCAGTTGCTTCACTGGAAACTGTGGGTTGGATTCACCCCAATGAAACTCTCTGATGAATTGGGACCAGTGTGTTTATAACCTTTGCTGGAGACCCAAACACAACATTATTGAGTGGGCACAGATAAATCAAGAAAGGAGACATTGATTGGCCGATAAAACATGTTTGCTGAACTCTCTAAGGCTCATCTGGAGACGCTCTAATGAAATAAGACAATGACCTGGTGTCAGTGGAAGCTCTCACTGACATTTCTACCTCTTCCTAAAACCATGCAGGCCCGTCCCGCTCAGCCCCTCCAGAAAAAGCTTGCTGAAAGAGGTTGGCATTGAAACACACACAGAAGGCCAAGAAGCTTGGCCTATCAGGCCAGTGTGGGGCGTGAGTCCACTGCTGCGGACCTGTAAGTGAAGATACCCTACTTCCAGCCCCTGGATGTCTGATCCAAAGCCCACTGAAATCAATAGAAAGACGCCTATTGACTTCAATGGCCTTTGGACCCGGTCCTCAAAATGGGGGCTCTCCCTCTGGGTGATTTGACTGATCACAGCTGTTGAGACAGAACACGAGGAGAAAGGGCATTTCTGTGGTAGCCATGATCCAAAGCGTAAAGTGATTAAAACCAATGCCAGGCATTGCACCTAGAAACAAAGTCTCCCGTGGAGAGTGCTGCCAAGTAAGGGATTCATCCAAAGTCCATGGAAGCCAATGGAAAGACTCCCATTAACTTCCGCGGTGATTGGTGTTTGCAGCTGCTGTTCTGCGCTAGCTGAAGTTTCTTAGTGGTCTCCAGATACAGCCCCAGGAAGAGTGCAATGCAGGAATCCAGTCTAGAGCCAACCAAGGATGGACTCACTGGGGCAAAGTCCTCCCAGGAAAGGTTGCAACCTCCTCATCACCTGTCAATGAAATGAAGCAGGTGGCTGCTACGGCTACTTGCCAGCTTAAGAGACACTGGGGATCCACCAGGGCTCCTGGATCCCAATACAAAAGACACTTCATGTTGGGGCACGGTGACGTCACACCCAAGAAGTCAGCTTGCATGTGGTTTTGCCTTGCGGGTTTCAGGGTTTCTCTCCTTTGTGCTGAGGAGTTTGGTCAACTTCTCGGATCCTCACAGCATAATCTTCCTTTGATATAATTTGCAAGTGACCTACTTGCAGCCATAGTTACATAAGAGATTGATGGGTATAAATAAATCAAAATAAAGGTTAGAAAACCACTTGCCAGCAACAGAAAGTCTGAAATGTCTGCTGGCTTCATGTGGAAATGTAATCATATGAACATGCCTCCCTGACCCGCCGACACAGCACTCGGGTCTCCAAGGCACATGGGCCCAGATCCTCCAAGCTATTTAGCTGTCTCTCACCTGTCCTAAGGGGTCCGCACTGCACTGCGCAGCCCTTCTGACTTGGATCTGCGGCTTGAGCCGCGTCCACACTACAAAGGGACCGAGCTTGGACTCAAGTCTCAGTGAGACTCGGGCTCAGACCCCCCGTCAGAGGGGTCCCTAGGACCTGGGTCCTGAGGAGCTGGTTCGAGTCAGACTGATTTGTGTATGGACAGAAGAGGGGTTTGGGCTCAAACCCGAGTCAGAGTCTGGGTTTACAGTGCAGTGTAGACACTCACTATGGGGTTGAAAAGGGTGTAATTGCTTCTTCCCCTAGGAAGGCCTTTGCAGAAGCAGAACTTGCTGCGGGTGACTGATGGGATTCGCCTTGATACTTGCCAGTCATTCTGGGAGTGAAAAAAAGCCCACCTATAAACGAACCCAACGACTCCACCCTGCATGCCTTAGTTTCAAGATGGCTGCAGCAGCGGGCAAGGGGAGGGACTCCTGCACTTTCCTCACGCTCCTTCCCGCCACCCCCAGAGGTTGCCGAGGCCAGATCCCCAGCTGGTGTAAACTGGCATTAATCAGCAGTGCTCCCCTGACTTCCATGGAGTTCCGCCAAGTTCCCCCAGCGAAGGATCTGAACCAAATGGCCTATGGGGCATCCTGGCCCTCGTACTATGAGCCATGCAAATTGATATGTCCCCTATGGGGACTGTCCCCATCCCTAAAACCTAAAGACTTAAAAAAGCTGGTGCGCCCTGCAGAGACTCCTCCACGGCCACGTGATTATTTTATCTGATCCCTTGATGAATGAGAACAGGGCAGGCTCCGTTCTGGGATCACGGCCCCAATCGTGCTAGGTGCTGTACAAGCATACGGTAGATGACAGTTCCTGCCGCAGGGGGCTCACAATTGAAGTGCAGTGAGGCAACAGGTGAATACAACAACCGGGGCTAGGAGGACAGACAAGGTGACAGTGGAATGACAACTTGGAGTATATAAAGGGAGTATATTAAGTCTCAGAGCACCCACTGCCTAGCTATTTTCAAGTGTTAACTTTTATGTTCCTTGTATGTAATGCTGGCATTTTCCTCCCCAGAGTCGTCTCCCTGGCATCAAAGTGAAATACCTTTTCCTTGCCTGGCTGGGTGTCTTCGTGGGCAGCTGGGTGGTGTACGTGCATTACTCATCCTATTCCGAAATGTGCAGAGGGCGCATCTGCCAGATGATAATCGTGAGTGCTGGTGACTTTCACTTGCTCCTGTTGCTTTGCTTCGTATCTGTGTGTTTTTCAAATGCACAAGGAAAGGGAGCGGAGGATGTGGGACACTGGGAGGTGGTGCTGCTCTCATCTCTTTCCTGGTGCAAGGTTCCCCCTCGGTGACATGGGAATCATCTCTTTTTGGGGGATTGTCTCCAGCTCTGTGTTTGTGGAGCTGCGATGGGGGGCTGGCTGGTGAGACAAATAACTAAGAATGTGAACCCATGGGTGGGGCCATTGCTCCGCAGTGCGATCATCCCTGTTCCCCCCCCCTTGTCACCCTGCGATCATACCCCCGTGCCCTGGGGCACACTGGACAGCCCTTCTCCTCTCCAGATGTGCTGGGTGAGCGACGCTGCAGAGTGCGGATCCGTGACGCCACAGGGCAATGGCTGGAAAGCTCACACCAGCCTGGTGCTTCTTCCGGGGCTCCTGGGGCTTTATTAATAGACGTCTAATTAGAGCGAACACCCCTTTGGTCATCCCAGATGCTCACCCAGCGCTTCCCATCACGACCTCTCAGTGCCACAAGCGTCCAACCTGCAAAGCAGCCCACTTAGTATTCACCCGATAGCTGTAATTAGCAAGGAATCAAAGATCTTCCATGCCACAGTTAACATACACAAGAGTTTGCAGCGGGGTAATGAGGCGTACATGCCGGAGAATTTTCTGCTTCTCTAGCTTACTTCTTACTGCCTTCTTAACACCGTTAACACTTCTTGGCTTCTGCTTCATCTCAGTTCACCTCTGCTCTCACCCCGCCTTCCCCAATGCAAATAACACCCTCCCCAGGGTCGGCCTTGGTGGGGGTCCAGGGAGCTCCAAAACTGGGGCTGGGTCCCTTCATCACCCACCATCAGCTGAGATCGCCTTTCAAAAGTGAGTAAATGTCCGCCCCTTCTCACGGTACGGCACTGACCCTGCTACAGCTCACAGAGCTGGTCTGGGGAGACCATAGCCCCTGGGCTTCATAGATCAGGAATGAGACTGAAGCAGCCCTATTTCCCCTGCACTCAGCAATGGTAGCAGCCGCAAAACTGCCCTGGCGTATGGGGGGAGCAGGCATGACACTCAAGGTTTGAAAGGAAATTGCAAGCGTTGCTGCCTTGTGAAGTTGCATCACTGCATAGTCATGCTCCCAACCCATTTATTTCCTGGAGACTCACCCACTGAAGCAAGGGGGGGAGGTGCTCTTGACCCTGGGGAAGATAGCAGCTCGCTTTCACTCTACGTTTTCCCTCCTCACTGCACTCGGACACTGTCCCCTCTGTTGTGGGAGAAGAGCCCTCTGACACCTGCGAATGTGAGCAGACGGGCAGAGAGGGGGGACCCAACAGGGCAGATGGGTCAGCCAGCGTGTAGCGATGTGCTGACACAGATAGACGGTACCATCGGCTGGAGGGTGGGACCCTGGTACCAAATGCACAAGAATCTACTATTGAGCTAGAGGAATAAGGCCAAGATTTGCAAAAGCCACTAGCGATTTTGGGTGCCTCCATCATCAACTTCAGATTACTCAAAGGGGCTTAATTTTCAGAAGCACTGAACACGCGTCTTCTGCAAATCAGATCCCTTCCAAGTGACGCAGGACAGGAAATCCAAAAGCAACCAGTTATTTTCGGTGCCTTGTTAGGTGGGTGCCCAACCTAAGTCTTGTAGACTTTAAGGTCAGAAGGGCTCCATCGTGATCATCTAGTCTTTCATCTGGGAATCAGTAGGCGGCCAGTGGAGGCTGGGGGCAGGGACAAGAGGGAGAGAGACAGCTGAGCGCCGTGAGCCAGTGTCTTCTACCAACGTGTGTGCCTGGGAAACTGTCCTGAATTTTCCAGTCTCATGCTGATTTGGCTGGGGGGTGAATGCATGTCCCGCAAGCAATGAGCACAGCTGCCAGAATGGCTTTTGGGGGGCCAAGCGAACAGCCTCCGCTTGAGATTCATGTGCTGACAAGGGGACATGATGCCCTTCTGCTTTGGATTGCAGCACGATGGCCGTCTCGTGAAGCTGCGGTGGCATTGCAGCCTATCGTGTTGGCTAATTCTGTCCTGCCATGCAAACCTCGCAAACTGACAAGACTTCTGGCAAAGCAAATGGGTGGGAGAGGGTTGTTGTTTTTTTAAGGTTTGGGGGATCATGCGCCCAAAATGCAGGCATGTCCTGTGTCAATGCAAAATGCACATGGAGAGCGACTGGTAGCCATTGCTCAGGATCATAGGACGGAGTGTAGTGCCTTCCCTTTTGTATCCACCCAATACAAACCCTAATTTGGCAAAGAAAATCATTCTGGGCTTGATCCGGAGCCTCCAAACTCCTCCCCGCCTGTAGTGCTGTCAGTATCTCTGGATCACACCCTGGAGGACAGATCTCTCTACTGCGAGATTCATGTTATTTTGCACGATAATAAAAAGAGCCAGTCTGTGCTTCGTGTGAGTCGAGGTGGATGTGTGTGGGTGCTTGTGTACGTCTGTGTGCATGCTGCCGTGTGTGTGTGAGCGCCCCTGTGCCTGTGTGTGTGAGCGTGTTTGCGTCTGTGCCGATTTGTGCATGCATGCGTATTTGTGAGTGTTTGTTTGCACGAGTGAGCGTGTGTGCGTTCACGCCATTTAAATCCCCAGAAATGTATTTCCTGGCCACAGAGGTGGATTTCACTGAGACAGATTAATGCCCCACAAAAAACAACAACAAAAAAACCCACTTACCAGCCCTAACCGAATGCTGCAAATAGCCATGGTAGCGCTGTTACGTTCTAATCAGATAGTAGGAAGGAAGAGGACCGCGGTGGGGGAGGGAGGATATTAGTGGGATTGAAAAATGCTTCATCTGGCATGTAGGCTGAGCCGCTAATTGAACCAGCCAGCTCTGGGAAGCTATTAAAACCCAAAGGGGTGGTGGACGGGTGGAGGGGGGACAGAAAGACAATATTAAATAAACAATGCAATGCCGTCCATCAATTTTATCGTTAGCTCTCTGTCACCTTCCTTGGGGTTCTAAATAGCTACTAACAAGTTATTCGTTAAGGATGTAAATCTTGCTGTCAAGATTAGAATGAAATAGCGGCACGTTCATCTCCTTTTTAATTCCCGTTTTAAAGCAACGAAGGGTCTTTTCCACTGCAGACCAGTAAGGGAACGGTCCAGGCATCTGGCCTGGTCCTGTCACCTGCAGGAAGATGAGCTGCCGGGGCTCACAGGAGAGGAAGAGGCCGGATTCACTTTTACCTGGAGAAGTGCCAAGAGCATTCCAGAGCTGGGGCGAATCTGTAGGAATCTCTGCCCCAAAGCTTGCCAGCAGGGCTGGGGTCGGGACATGTAGCAATCGCCAGACCTTCTCTGAGATGGGCATTGATCTGGACGGGGTGGCTGGGACAACAAGGGGCTGGATCATCGGCAGAGCTCTGCTGGTGTCACGCCAGCTCATCCCGGCTGGGGTCTGGCCCCGTATCTCTCGTTGTGTCGAGGGGAGACTGGGGGACTGGTCTGGAGGAGAGAGAAGGGTGTCAGGGGCCCAGATACGGCAGTTATTAGCAAACATGGGGCCGAGTAGCCAATAAACAGGGGTGTGTGTGTCTGTCTGTCTGTTCCTCCACTGCTGTCCCACTGGGGCCTGGCCAAACCCGTGCGTTTCCAGGTCTGAGTTCCTTTTGGAGCGTGGAGAGGACAGGATGTAGGCTTTCGAAGCCTGCCCCCTCCAGCTGACACATTTGAGCCTGTTTTCGTCTCCTCCTGTTGATCCTGTCCCTGTAGCTAGGAACGGGCGGAGAGGGAGGAGTGTGCTAGCCCCTGTGTATGACGCCGCGGGCGGAGAGGGACTGAGGCACGTACTGACTGAGGAAACTCAATGCCCTGTGAACCGCACTCGCTCCTCTGGGGGCTGACAGGAGGCCCTTTGTTCTGAGCGATCGTAGCTCGCTGGTTACCTGGCCCCGTCTTATCTCCTTTGGACTCATTCGCCTCTCCCTGAAGCCTACCTCTCTCCCTCGTGACGTGACGAGAGACTCGGCCCTTGTGTGAACCCACACACATGTGGGCTGTGCTCCCAGGCTTGTGCCAGGGAGCCCTTTCCTCCAGGGCTCAGAGGAAAGATTAGTGGCCCAGGGCCCAGCACAGCCTGGCACAGCATGTGAGCAGCTCTGAGGGGGGAAAGCAGGCATTAAAGTGGATGGACCTAGGCGAAGCAGCTGCAACTGTATCAGCCGCGTGAAGTGGCCTGGGGAGCACACCGCCATAGCCAGGGCCCCCATGTGGTGGGGGGGAAAGAGTACACTTTACCGGGGCCTGGAGACCCTGGGGGGCCCAGCCCAGGCTGCAGCCCCCATGGGTGTGTTTGTGTGTGGGAGGGGGCCAGGTTACAAGTTTGCACTGGGCCCCCAAAATTATGCTTGGGCTGTGCCCATAGCCACACACGTCTGGTACCTGGGCCTTTGCCCTGAACGTTGCTGGTTCTCCGAAATCTGAGCTGGGACTCCCGTGGCCAAGGGCCCAGCTTCTTTTCCCTACCAATCCTGCCAGGCCCTTAACGCTCTTTCTTCTTCAGACTGCACGTTCCCTTTGTTGTTGTAGGGTGGCTCCTAGGTCCTGCGCTGCACACGAGTTTGTTATTGTAGGGTTGCTCATGGGTCCTAGCTTGCACGTGTAGGTTTGTTATTAGGTTGGCTCATGAGTCCTGGAGCTGAATATCCTGGGAACATAGGAATTGCCTGACCAGGCAGGCCCTTAGTCCACCTAGACTGGTACCCTGACTCAAAAAGTAGCCAGTGACAGGATACTTCAAAAGAAGGGGCAAGAAGCCCTATGCTGTACAATTATGCATTGACTTTCCCAGGGGACAGTTTCTTCCTGACCCCAAACAAGTAGTGGGGGGCCTGGACCCTGAAGCATGTTAGTGTACTGGCTTGTTTTTGCAGTGGCTTGTAAATAGCTGCCAGCATGGATCACACTTACAGAAGAAAAGAGCATTTCAGCTGCTGCTGTGGGGAAAAATACTATATAAAGAATTACACAGACTTTGAAAACAGAGAGCAAAAGATGAAAAGTAGGTTAGATTTGGGGCCAGGCAACTTTAAACCTCTCCCATTTTTCATAGCGTAGCTGCAGCAAGTTGGTTCACGGATGATCATTAATACGTTCCTTAATTTGCAGGCACCTCAGCGGGTGCAAACTTGTGTAGCTCTGTTGACTTCCAAGTCACTCCACCCGCTGGGGAATTGGCCCTTAGCGTATGTTTGTGTGTAGGGACGTGGTGTTTTCAGTTAACAGCAGCTTCATTTCCATAGAAATTTCTCGGCTGAGGAATAAAGTGACACCACTAAACAGGTATGTACATGTGCCATCCATACTAACACCGAAGGGTTGCCTTGTGAATCAGTTACTCTAAATGAGTGTTTCTCAACAACCAGTCCATGGACAGGTGCTGGTCCCTGAGATCTCCCTGACACAGTTTACACGCAGCTTAGGCAGCAAGTCGGTCCCTGGTATCCAAAAGGTTGAGAAACACTGCTTTAAATGAACCGTTCTTAAGACCACAATTTAATGACTGTGAACCGAGGAGTGATCTGCATCCGTCTGATCGTGTAGTTGCTGTACGTGTGGCAAAGGGTGCTCTTGCAAGGTGCTGCATGGTGCTGGCTGGGAGATAGAGGCGGGCTCTGTAAAGAATGCAGGAACTGGAGATGTATGTGGCAGGGCAACTGAGAGCAAGGAGAGCCCATTGCTTGTTTGCCTTTCTGTCCTGATATGGTCCAAAGAGTGGTGATCTGCTGGGTGGTAGCGCGGAGCAGCGAGCAATAATCACAGCTGAACGTCTCTTTGCTATTATTTATTAATGGTTTGTGTTATGGTAGCACCTAAGGATCCCAACCAAGATTGTGGCCCTTCGTGCAGGCACCCTGCAAACACAGTAGGAGACAGCCTCTGCCTCCAGGAGCTTAGAATTTAAATTGCCAGAACACATAAAGGCTGGGAGGAAGGGCCAGATCATTCTTAGAGCTTTGTAGGAAACGATTTTCTCATCCTGGGGCGAATTTTCGAGATTTTGAATTTGTCCCAAATTGGGACAAAACGTCCAAAATCTCTAAAACGTTCGTGAACTGAAAAGCCTTAAGTGCATCTTGATCGTTGGGCGACGGTGCAGAGATGATGAGGACGGAGGATAACTGTGCAGGGATCTGGAGAGCCTGAAACCAATTGGATGGGATCCGAAGAGGCTGTAACGGATTGCAGCACTCCATAGAGGAAAGGAGAGGTGCTGGGAGGTGACCAGTGGCTGTGTAGTCGCAGAGCGGTTTACAAGTCAGTCCAGAGTGAGGTGGGGACAGTGGGTTCTCTGATGGGGGCTGTGATCAGCCCATGGGATGAGGACGTCGGAGCCTGGATGCTTCTGTGAATCTCCTCTGCCTTTGGAGGGAGCAGGGTTTGGCTGTGAAGCTCTGACTGCCACGTGGCAGCGAATACAGCGAGCACTGGCTGCCTTGTGGAGGTGTTTGGTGTTTGCTCTGTAGTGGTGCCGAGGGAGTCACAAAGCAATGGTGGGGGAAAGCTACCGGCTTGGCTTCAAACCGTGAAAGAAAGGTCCAGTTTGGGACACAGGTTCAGATCACAGAAACGTAGGGCTGGACTTGCGAAGTCATCGAGTCATCAAGTCCAGTCGTCTGCGCTGAGGCGGGACCAAGTGAACCTAGCCCATCCCTGAGAGGCGTTTGTCCAACCTGTTCTTCAAAACCTCCGGTGACGGGGATGCCACAGCCTCCCTTGGAAGCCTCTTCCAAAGTTTAACTACCCTTAAAGTCAGAGACTTTCCCCTGATATCTAACCTAAACCTCCTTGCTGCAGATTAAGCCCATGGCTTCTTGCCCTACCTTGAGTGGATGTGGAGAGCAACCGATCGCCATCCTCTTTAGAACCACCCTGAACGTATTGGAAGACGGTTCTCGCGCCGTCTTTTTCTCTCAAGACTAAACACGCCCAGATCAATGGGTGCTTTGGCCCCTCTCCCCGGGCAGGTGTCCCAGCTGCTGGCAGAAAGGGCTGAGATGACACCCGCAGGTGGAATTCTGAGCCTGGCACGTGCTTGGCAAGGACACTTGAGAAGCTGGGCGTGTCCGGTGGAGCCATGTAAGCAGACACCCATGGATTTGCCAGGCTGTCAGGCTGGGGCCTGTTCTCCCACTGAAGGATGAGTGAGCCCCCTGACTTCAGTGGGACTGGCTGGTATCCTGCCATGGGAGACGATGGCCTGGTGGCTACAGCTGGTTCTCTGGACAGGCGGTGACCAGGTGAGGGGCGTCTGTGGAGACAGACTGCAGAGCCCTCGCTCCTTTTGCACTTAGCTCTGCCCAGGCACTGCCAGGTGTGGAGAGCTGATGGCAGGGACATTGGTCCAGCTTCCCTGGCGTCAGCTGCGTTTTCTTTCCGCCTTCATCCTGCTCTCCTGCTGGCTGGCTCGCTTGTCTCCAGGGAGATCCCTCCCCGCCTCCCTCTCTGAGCGGCTGACAGGCAGGAGGATTACAAACCAGACCGTGCGCTCCCTGACGGCTGCCACTGAATGGACTATTGCCCATTCCCCTGTACGCCGCCTGACCTTGGCTGTGACGGCCTCCTGTAATGCACCCTTGGCACCACCCCGCCTGCCACGCGCCCGCCGCACGCGCTCACCTCGTCCTCTGTCTCCGTACTCAAGACCTGGAGTCACGTTCAGCTCAGTAACTTCCAGCACGCCCAGTCACCAGGGTCTGGTGTTCAGAGGAGGAGATGGGGTCTCAATTCTGCTTGGGTGCCCCTTTCCCAAGGGCTCCCAGTGAGTAAATCCCATTTTTGCTCTGTGCCTCGGTTTCCCAGCTCCAATATTTGCCTCCCAGGGGAATTAGGAGGGGTAATGAATCCATCTCTGCAAAGTGCTCATGGAACCTTTTTGTTACCGTCATGGCGAAAAGTGCTAACGGGGTCTCAGAGGCAGGACAATCACAGAGCTTGAGCTGAATGGCTACGCTCCTCTGTGTCCAACAGGAAGAGCAATCATTTGCGGGAGAAGCAGCTGCAGGCAAAGGTTGGGGTGAATGCCTGAAAGGCACCTGGGAAGGGCAGCCAGTGGGGAGCAAAAGAGTTTTCCAAGTAGCAAACACAAGGTCTGGATGCTCTGCCCTGCTATGTGTGTGTAGAGGAGGTTCAGTGAGCAAGAGATGGAGGTGTAGGGTGACGCAGGGACGTGGCAGAGGCAGAGAGACAGCAGCTACTTGGGTCCAGGACTGGCATGTCTGTCTGGGACTAGAGACGGCTGCAGCACATTTGACAAAATTAAATTTAATCAGAATATGATGCTTAGACAAAGCTAAAACGTTTTGCGGAGATGTGTCAGTTTCTGGAAAGTTTTCCTGGAGATGATTTTTGTGGTCCAGGGCTCTCAGGTCATCTCTGATCAGAGAGAGAGAGAGCGTCAAATGGAAAACCTGAGATTTGTTATCCCAAAGTGTCTGTTTTGGCACAGTCTGCTTGGTGAAGATGTTCTGAAGGTTTTTGGTTTCGTTCCAATGCAAAACGAAAACCCAATGTTGAAACTTCAAGAGTTGGCAGGAAATGGGATTGCCGTCCTCCAGCCAGCTCCGCTTGGGATCTGTGCAAAAGCCTGCCTGCTGTGCAGGGATCTGTGCAAAAGCCTGCTGCTACCGCCGCTCAGAGATACACGACCGGGTGTCTACGTCTGTGACTAAACAGAGCTCGGAACCCCTTGTGCTACGAGCTGCCTGCACATACAGTGAGAGGCAGTCGCTAAGAGCTTACAGTCTGAAGAGACGAGGCAGAATTATTCCCCCATGGTACAGAAGGGGAACTACAGCCCAGGGAAATGAAGTGGCTTGCTCTAGATCACACAGGGAGTCTGGGTCAGCACCAGGAATGGAACCCACGTCTCCAGAGTCTCAGGCCAGCACCTGCACTGCTCGCTAGCAGGCAGGCCGTGCTGTGAGGCACTAGAGAACAGGCCTCGTGCAGAAGGAGGCATGACACAGACGCAGAGGCAGCTCCTTATGGGAAAGCTTCTCCAGGTCCCTGGAAAACTGCAGCTCAGCTCCCCAGGATTTATCTTTCCATCTCCCCTCTTGCTCTGCCTCCCTGTCTCCAGCTGCCTGCTCTATGGATCTCTCTGTGACACAGCAGCACGCCTATGAGTCAGAAGGAAGCTACTTTTCCCTTGCTCCTGGCTCGCCTTCTGTGTCCTCGCAGCTGCATTAACGTCACAGCATCTTAGCCACAGGCTGTCACCGGAATTTTCTCTGGCGACCCCCAACAACTATGGGCGAAGGCTGATGTCCCGGCACAGGTCCCGCTGCAGTCGAAAGCTAGGGAATGCTTTCGCTTGAGACCCGCCATGTCTTGGATGTAAATTAAGAGCACGCGCCGCAAGATCGGAGCAGGGAGACCATAACCGCAGTCCTGGGAGCATTGTAGTGTCATTAATGCCTATTAGAGCGATGAATTTATGTGCAGGGTGACACCTGTGGCTGCCTCCGAGCCCCAGGTGGTGGGGGCGGTTGCCAGAGGCTACAGCAATGGCAGATGGATCTGAAGGGCAGGGATGTTGAAAAGGTCTGTAGCTCTCAGTTGGGAATTGAGCTTATGCCAAAGGGGGCTCTTTGGTCAGCTCTGCGAGTGCACCACAAAACCACCCCCTGTTCTCGTCCAACGAGGATGGCGAACGGGAGGCCAGCTCCGCCCTGTGGGTTTGTGCCGAGGTTGAGCAGCACCGGGGTTGTTGGAGTAACACAAATCAGCTCCCCGCTACTGCGGTGCTTCGCTTTCCTCTTGCTTCTCCATCGCCATTTTTATCTCTGTTGAGTGCTTCTGTCCACCCATCAGAGCAGCAATGCTCCGTCCCTCCCTGAGGCATCCGGACACCTCACAAAGAGACCGCGCCGTCTCTGAGCTCCCCTCACTCAGTCTTCCCTAGGCAGAACCTTCTAAGACTTGAGTATGAGTCAAATGTCCCACGCCAGGTAGCCTGGAATGAAAACTTCACCCATGTGAAACCCTGACTGCCCCTGGTGAGTAGCTACACACAGGCACTGTGGGAGCGGAGTTCACAGTCTGGGCTCTTAGCTTGTTACATGGGCGGATTAGTATTTATGATGAATAATGCAGTAGCACACAGGTGCTCCAGTCATGGACCAGGCCCTGGTTGTGCTAGGTGCTGTACAAACACAGAACAAGAAGACAATCCCTGCTCCAAAGAGCCGCCAGTCTAAGTATAAGACAAGATGGATACAGGCAGAGTCACGGGGGAGCACAAGGAAACAATCAGATAGCCCTGGTCACCGCGATAGGTTGTGGTCTGAGCACACCAGCTGCCTCACTGCTCTCAAGTGTTTTGTAGGCATCACGGCAAAGGAGAGCTGAGACATTAAAACATTCAGGCTTGAAAGCTGGGTCCCAAGAATTCCTCATAACTCCTCATTCCCCTCCCTGTTAATGGACGAGGACCTGGCACCGTCGCCCGGGGAGGAGGTCACAAGATGAGAGAGGTGACCTTGTCCCACCAGGAGGATGGCGAAGGCAATTTAATGAGGTGTCAGCAGAGAGAACGCTGGGCCAGGCAGACGGGCAAGTCAACGTCAGTCAGTCCATGGAAATGAAGTTACAATGTCAAGGCAATGACAAAGCGATTTCTGTGTCAGTGGATATCGTGCTGCGCCAGCAGAACGGCCACAAAAGGATTTCAGGGCACTCCCGCCCAGGGAAACCGTGGCCTCTTAGTGAGGAGGGCCAGGGGGCAGCCGTGGATTCTGTCACTCGCAGTCAGCGGTACGGAGACCCAGACCAAAGCAGTGAAGCACAGATAGGTTGTGTTACTGTCACATTACGGGGTTGACCTGAATTGCGGAGTGCAATTTTCTAGCCTGCGCTTTCAGGGGGTCGCACTCCGGATCGCCAGGGTCCTTCCGGGCCTTAAAATCAGTGAGTCTATAGGAGCAATGAAGTGCCACAGAGGAAGGCTGCCCGCTGTAGCTCAACCTGGTTGTGCCTAGGCTTTATAGCACACTTGCATCTCTGCCCGAGGACCAGATACAGCTTGCGTGGCCACTCTGGAGAGTCACTGAACACATCAGTATCTCTCTGGCAAGGGCAGGTGCTATGGGTCTCTCTGAGAGACAGCCAGGGGTACTGCCGGGCCTAAGTCCAACATGGGGGGTGGAGGCTTTAATCAAGAAGCTTCTGGCTATACTTTAATTATCCTTCAGCACCAACGTCCTGCATTTCCTTTCTCCCCCACCTTGGTTCCAATGAAGCCTTCGAGGAGACTGGCTTATCCCTTGTCTGGCAAGGAGAGCCCAGGCCATTTGCATCCAGCTTCGCTGTCTCCACCACTGCCCTTAGTGAGATTTTTAACAGTAGCCCAAGCCATTTCGGTCCCAGCCCAGCACCCTAGCCACTCCAGCCATCATTAGGCACTCCAGGGTCTCTGAATGGTGGGCCATTCGTTTATAGCCCGGTCTCAGAGGATCTTAATATGGGCATTGGGCACCCCTAGACTGTCTCCTTACAGCTTCCCTTCACTCCAAGCCTGCCCGGTGTCTGTTCTCTAGCTAGTCACTTCGTCCAGCCTACGCAAGCAGTGTCTTCTGCTGGCTCCCTCTGGCATTTTAAAACGCTTCAATCAAAAAGCAAACAAGGCAAAAACCCAGAAGCTTTGTTGGCTTCCCCAGTGTACATGCTTGCGCTCCCGGAAACACAGGGGCGACAGGGGGCCGTCAGCCTGGCTTGCCCAGGCCATGCTGTACTAGTGGGGTTTCCTCACAGTTGGTTTGGTTCTTTTCTTATGGCCTCTTCCGGCTTGGCGGTTTTTTTTACAACATAAAGAAGAGCGTCCAGGAGTTAGAACATGGGCCCAGGAGTCAAGACGCCCCGATTTGATTCCTAGCTTTGGAAGGAGGGTGTTGGCCTGGTGCTGAAGCAGCAGATGGGAATCAGGACTCCTGGGTTCTCGATATTGGTTAGCACAGCAGGGAAGGAGAGTGTCAGCCTGTCCCTACGGCTGCTGACTGGGAGTCAGGACGCCTGGGTTCTCCTCCACTGAGTCATCGCTTCACCTCTGTGAGTCAGTAGAAATGGGTTTAAAAGCACTTAGCCGCCCCCGCTGCCATGCGGCTTGGCTGAGTGAAGCGCTCAGGCCAGGCGTAATCATTTTAACGTGTTTTCCCTCTTGCCCTGTAAAGTCTCCTGTCTGTTCCCAGTGCTCCCCCCTTTGCTAGGATGTTCTAGGGTGCCAGCATGAGACGAGAGGGCCCCTAGCTCACTGGCTGGCTGTGGCAAAGCACATGCTATGCCCTCTCGGAGAGATTGCTGCTCTACAGCCTGATACCTGTTCTCTATACCTTGCCCTCGTCTCTGCTGGTGGCAGGAGTCCAGGAACTGCCGCTAGAACCGACCTCTCAGCTGACCCCTCCGTGCGGCAGCAGTCAGCAAAGCCACGATCCCGCTCCGTCTCTCTCAGCGCCATCTCTGATAAAGGCTCCCTTGACAGGGAGCCTTTTAATTTGCAGACGCGTTGTGTGCTCACTTTAGATTTCAGCACGAACGCGCCTGCCTTGTTTTGACACATTAATTGATTCTCCTTTGTGCGCCGTCGCTGATTCAACCCCACTCCTAACGAGCCCGCTTGATGAGTGAACATATACCTACGGGATTGCTGGAAATGACTGTCAGGATACATAGGGCTGTCCTCGCGAGGGCACTTATTGTTACACAGAGTATCTGTGGGGTGATTAAATGCTTGGTGCTACATGGGCCTGCTGCCGTCATGTCACAGGCACCATTTGAGAGTCCACCTGCATATTCCTGCCAAGCTCAATTCTGCTGTTGCGAGGCATAAATTTCCCACTGGGACGTGGGTGGGTGGGGATTGCAGGGGAGAAGGGTGCAGGTGGGTGGATTGCATTCCCTAAGCTTTAAACCTGGAACTCGCTGTTCCCAACCAAACACAAGAATCAGTTGCCTGGTTCTGGTAATCCAAGCACACATGGGTGAGAAATTATTGGATGATGGTCTCTGGCCTGTGCTCTGCAAAAGATCAGACTGGAAGATCACAATGGCCCCAAGAATCTAGGAATCTAACCCCCTTCTCCCTGCACGCTTCATTTATTTACTGAGTTGTGTGTATTTACTGAGTTGTGTTGAGTTGTGTCTCAACTGGGGCTAGAATCCCCAATTGAGATCGATATTAGGAGAGAGGCTGTACAGGCAGATAATGAAAGACAGTCTCTGCCCGAAACTTACGCTCTACAAAGACATGACAGACCAACAGAGATTGTCTAGACCTTTCATTTTTTATCCTTCTGTCACGTTCCCTCATGTTCACCTCCACTCTAAACTCAACACGATCTTTTCAGGTTCTCCATGGATCTCTCTCCCAGCCCTTGGTCATTTCCCCCTGCTGTCTCCGAGTCCCCTGCTAGTTCAGCGCTAGCTTTGTTTCTAGATGGCGTGACTAGAATGAAGCACAGGGAGCCAGTCAAGGACAAACCGTTTGTCAATTTTAGGCCATGAACCATTATGAGCCTCTAATCCGACCTCTTGTATAGTGCAGGCCATGGAGTTTCAGCCAACAATTCCTGCTTCAAGCCCATAACTTCAGGATGAATTACAGCCAAGCTTGACTGAGAGACTTCAGGTGACAGCAAACCGATGAGATTCCCTAGTAAATTGTTCCAAGGATCAATTCCCCTCACTGTAAAAAAAAAAAAGCGTGCTTTGTCTCTGGCCTGAATCTATCTAGCGTCAGCTTCCACCCATCAAATCTTGCTATCTTTGCCTGCTAGATTAAAGAGCCTTCTGTTAGTGCAAGTTGTCTCCCCATTCAGGTACTTATAGACCAGGATCAAGTCACTTCTTAATCTTCTCTTTGATAAAGCTAAATAGGCTGATCTTCCTAAGCCCCTCACTCTACAGCAGGTTTGCCAGATCTCAGATTGTGTTTTCTGAGCCCTTCCCAATCTTCTACACTTTTTCCCCATGTGGGCACCAGAACTGACCACAGTATCCAGAAATGGTTTCACTGATACCATATACAGAGGTAATGCCAGCTCCCTTCTCTTACTTGCTATTCCCCATCCCAGAACTGCCTTGTCCCTGTTGCACTGAGAGCTCATGGGCAACTGGCCTCCACCTTGGCTCCCAAGGCCTCGCCAGAACCACTGCTTTCCAGGATACAGTCCTGCATCCTGTAAGCCTGATCTATGTTCTTTGTCCCTATATTGATTCATAGAGGTGACCAAAACCCTGCATCCGAGTACCCCAAGCATTGGCGGCACTGGAAATCTAGGCCAAAAGGGTTTAGACACACCGTATCTCTCTCCATCTCCTGGGCAGAGCCTGGCGCATGAGGCACTACAGGAATATAAATCAAAACAACCGGCCCTTGGGCCTAGCCTGCCGGCCTTGGGAAGGGCTCCCTTCCCTCCCTTAAGCAGCCTGGGGCAATGGCTAGGATTTTTCTGCTGGCCCTGCTTTATTACCCCCCTTCTATTTCTCCCTGGCAGCCCGGACTCCCAGCTCTGTCTGCTCCCGTGGAGTCCCCTGTTGGCTCTAACAGATTCTACTGGGGCCGGCTGGGAGGGAGGGAGGGAGCAGGATTTGTAACCTGGTGCAGCAGTCTGCCGTTTGGCCAAGCGAAGCTCAGCGCTCCCAGCCCCCCTGCACAGAGTCATTTGACAGCTGGGAGGCCCGGTCCAGCCCCGTTGGGGAGGTCTCGGACTGTGGGGAGCGTCCGCACTGCCTGGCTGAGACAGCAGCTCACTTGGTCTTTGCTTTCCTTTAGCTTCCTTTTTCAGTGCTTTCTTCCCAGAGGCACTGAGGGCTCTGGAGTCCAGGTTGGGGGTGGAGGAAGGGGGGGGTGTTGCTGGGAGGTGCAAGCGCATCAGGCTGTATCAGGAAGGTCAAACAGCTCTGGTGGCTGGCCACACCTTCCTAGCACAATCCCTTACCGCCAGACCGCACAGGCGCACGTTCAAAACCGTCCTTCTCTGGGGGAAGAGCTGGGGGGGGGGGCGGATTATATGTGGGAATTGTGGAAAAATCCCTTTGTTTTCCTAATTCAAAGTGCACGCCACCGCCGGCCTCCCCCGGCCGCCGCTGCTACGAATTCCGCCCCTGAATGGGCTTGTGGGGGGAGGCGGGGGGGTTGAGGTCTGCTTGGTTACTCAGGCCATATCTAAGCAGCATCAGGAGAGGAAGACGAGCAGGGAGCTCCTTGAACGTAGCTGTTTGTATCGAAGCAGCCATCCCCTTATGGCTCAGATTGTACTGAGGCTGCAAGGGCATTTGCACAGCATCGCAGGGGAGGGACAGGAACTGGGTCATCTGAGGATAGAGGAGGACCCATGGCTTGAAGAGGGGGAAGGCAGCCTTATTTTGCAGGGCTGGGAAACTGGTTCATTTTGTCAGGCAGGCGTTAAAGGACCTCCTCCTCCCACCCCATCATTGAAATGCTTTTTCAGTTTCTATTTGGCTCCTCATCACCACTGATTTGTATCCGGCCCCACCTCCCCCAGAAACTCTGCCAGCTGGCCCAGCAAACACAGGCAGCAAGACCCCTTCTCTCCATGATCAGATTCATCCCAGCCGCCCCCTACCCCAGCAGCTGCCCCTTCCTCCATCAAATGTCTGAGCTGTTTCATTTACTCAGCTTCCTGGTTTGGCTTGCATTAATTTAAGGAGAGACCCTCAGACCACGCTCCCAGACTTCCCTGCCTAGACTCATCTCCCCCATTACTACCCACCCACAGCTTGGGTAAAGGAGACTTCTTTTAAATAGAAAGACCATTTGCCTCTAGCAAAGAATCCCTGGGAGACTCCCTCTCTCCCTAAGGCAGGCCAGGCTGCAGAATCGCCCTTTTCCCAGCCTGTGCTCCAATCAGCTCACCCTAGCAGCAAGCTGCACGGATGGCAGGTGTAGCCCATCTCCCACTCAGAGCCTGTCTACACGGCGTTGGTTCTGATTAACAGTTCCTGATTAACTCCACGTGTGGCCACTTTTATGCCAGAGTGAGAGTGCCTGGTTCCGGTTTAGTTTAACCCAGTTGGTCAATGAGGAATAACAACACCCCATGCAGATACACCCGCAGACTCACAAGCCTGCTTGTAACCACCTCCCCGGCCGGAGTGTGTGTCGCTGTTTGTTCAGTGAGCCTCTGTACTTTTGCTGGGCAGGGAATCGCAGCTCTGCTCCAGGGTTTGGCAGCCAATTGGTTCTCTTTGGGACAAAGGGTGCTTCTCCCCACCCCACCCGCTTAGCTAGATGAGTGGGGAATCCACATTCTTAGGGCACTGCTGTTTGAAGCAGCTAGTAACTGCTTCTCCTCTTATCACCCCCACAGGGGCCTTGTTGTAGAAATAGGGCGATGGAGGCTCGATCCTGAAAGGTTCTGAGTGCGCCCGTCCGATGCCAAAGTGCCCGCAACTCATTGACATCAGTGGGAGTGCAGGGCTCTGCCCCGGCAAGCGAAGCCCTGGGTCAGGGTCACTATGGCCATCTCAAATTGCAGTGGTGGCCTGATTCCTCCCCTGGGCCTTGTCCGTGAGACCTGAGGTCGCAGGGGAGCTGGCTGGAGGAAGCGTCTGATCCCGGGCTAAAGAGGGGAGGAATCTCGAGTGACAGATGCTCCAATTGCCAGGCTCAGACCAACTCCCCCGATCCAGCTGGCTCTGAACACTTGGGGGCACACCTGTGCTCCATGCCGTCAGCGGTGGGGCTACACCTCCATATAGGCTGAATGGGGACCCCAGTGTCCCTGAACTTGGGGGGTCTGGATCCAGTTCACAACTCATCCCCCTCTCTGTGCCAGTACGTTGGCTGAAAAGCGCTGTCTCTGGAGTGTCCTGTTTGCACTTACGGGGAGAGCTGGGCACCGGCAAAGAGCGGCGTGCCGCAACCCAAGGCAGGGCAGCCATGCGGGGCTGCCGGCACAGCCCACCTCCCCCTGGGAAAGCAGCAGATCATTCAGCACTGAGCTGCCTGCCAATCCGTCCTCATTAAGGCACCGCTTCTTCTGCCACTGCGGAATGAGTGATAAGCCTGTATTGACCCGCCCCCGGCCTTCAGGGACTCATTTGTTTATTGATGCCTGCTGGATCATTATGGCAGGCCTGAGCCTCGGACAGATTGGGTTTAAAGGGGGGGGGCTTCTCTCAGAACAGATAACAAATAGAGCGCTAGTGCAGTCATTTGGGGAGCCAGATATGCAGCCCATGTCCCTGGCTAGGTGGGGGAATTTGCTCCATTCCCAAGCATTGGGGAAATTCAGCAGCCGCCCGCCCCACGTTTTGGCTCACCTACCCTCACCAGCTGAGTAGCTCTCCTGCTTCTGATGATGGCCCTTTGATAGTGCCCAGGAAAGGGACAGACGTGTACTGTGCGCTGCAGGCCACAGTTCAGATCAAACGGGCAGGAAAGGCAATGGCCCCAGCTGGGGTGCATGATCTGCTTCTGCAATGAAGCCAAACGTAGCTGGCACCTGGACCCTGCATGGAAAAATTAGTTCCGGCTCAGTGGCAACTCTTGGATCTAGTTTTACTTTTGGCTTTGGATCTTTCTGGTAAAAGTTCTTGGCCAAGATTTTTCAAAGTGACTAGTGAATTTGGGCACCGCCACTGATGGGAACCCAACCTGAGTCCCTTGAAAGAGGCCTGGCTTTTAGAAAGCAGCTGAGCACCTGCGCTCTGAAAATCAAGGCCCTTCAAGCTGGTACAGTTGGAGAAACTGAGGCACCTCCAAGTAGCTGAATTGCCTTGATAATTTTTGTGTTTTTGCAATCCCATTTTCCTAGTTTGTAAGATTTCCCCCCCCCCCGGCCCTGTCACTGGCTGAAAGACCCACATAAGCAGAGAAACTGAAACTGATTATAAACAAAATGCTGTCCAATGTACAAATTAAACAAACTGAAAAGCAGAGCATGTATATATTTTCTCTTATCTTTCATTTATGGTCACTGTAGCTGTTAAGTTCTTCCAGTAGGTTAAAAAATAATTTCAGATAGCTGCATGTGGGGGGGGACGGGGGGGGGAATGTTCCATTGACACTGTTCCTTTGAGCAGACGGCATGAAAACTATTTAAAATATATGTAATAATATAAAACTAGCCCATATTTACTTAACCATTAGCCAGTCAAGTGATACCCAGACCGAGGCTCCAGAGCCACCAATAGCTCTTTAATGTGTCTCTTGTGGCTCGTTGCAGCACATGATATTAAATGCTGTGGTTTATTTATTGTAAATGCGTGATTTAATTATTAACCAGTCTGAGTTATTAACCAATCATGATGCTCTTACTATGTTATTCATCAATTAACTTGCACTGTTATTAACTTATTTACTGGGAGAATTATATATATATTATAAACAATAACTGTTTCCCATCCTACTGTTTAAATATGACTATATAGTACTATAGGAAATGAAACAATGAATTCTCAAACAAGCCCCACTAGTGTGAAATGTTGATTGCTAATTTGGTTCCCGAACCCCTCAATCTCAGTATCACTGAGTGCCCCTAAGACCTGAGTCATTTGCTATAGGTTTATAGTAAATAGTAGTTAGTTAATATCATGATTCAGTTTTCTGTAGGAGGACCAATATTTGTTAGTTAAGCCTGAATACATGATTGTTTTTAAATAACTGAGTAGGAGATTTTTGTTTACCAACCAGGGGCAAACCGGAAATAAGAAAACCCGGCTAACAGCTGCAGTACCCTGCCAACCACGAGCTCCATCGCGGGAGACTCCAAAATGCCACTCAGCTCACAGCAGATTGAGCAGCTTTCGGAATATGTGTGTGTGTGCACGTAGGGTGTTGTGCTCCTTGCACTTGGGATGGATGCTGCCTTTGGGCTCTTGGTTTGGTGGGGTTACCCTACAGGAACTGGCTTGCTAAATCTAAATGGATGCAGCTAGGATGAGGACCCCAACATTAGAGTTTCATGCACTTTTTGAGCGTACACAGGATTCTGGATGAGCATCTAGCCTGCTCCAGGGAAGATTCAAATCTCAAAATGTAACTAATCAGGTGCTAGGAGAATATGGAAAGCAGTAAATTGTGCTAATCATTCAGCTGGCTTTCTAAGCATGCTTAGAGTCAAGCTCTTTAGACTGGCTATACATTTAACTCCCATCTAGGGGAAGCATAGATCCCTTAGTCAAGAGTGGCTAAACTTTACATCTATCACAGAGCCTGACCTGAAGAGATTAGCAGCAGCCGTTCATAGCATCTAGTTCAACCACGCCACTGCTCCAGGCTGTTCTGTTTATTTGCACATGGGTCACAGAGTCAGACACTGAACTGAACCCAGCGGCCTCGTGTAATTAATTTTTGTCTGGTTTTGGTTTTTTGTAGGTTTTTTTTTTAAGCCACTCAAGCTGTTCTAACACCCTGTGAAAAAGATGGGGTGGGCTGGAGAGCTGCAGGTTTCAGACTGCGTGACTCGGCCACCAGATTAACTTGGAGCAGGACGGCGAGTGGAGAGGAGTGCCGCCAATAGATGGGGGTGACGAGTTACCTTTTTTTTTTTTTAATTGGATATTTCCATTCTGGATTCAGGTTAAATCCACCTGACCCCCCCTTCCATTCTCTGTCCGCAGCCGTTGCACCAAAGCCTGTGGTTGCCATGGTGGCATTCGGGTCGGTCGGATCCTGACCCACGTGGTGCAGACTCGCTAGCATCAGACTCCAGGAGCAGGGCTCAAATGAAGCAAGACGCTGCGCAGCTTGGGAGCGCCTCTGCGGAGGTGGAAACGGACCCTGCTAATGAATGTCCTAACTTCTCTCTTCCTCTCCCCAGTGCGACCAGTACAAGAAGGGGATCATTTCTGGCTCCACGTGCAAGGACCTGTGTGAGGAGCACACGCTGGTGTTCCAGCAGTGTCTTTCTTCCTCTCCCACTCAGCAGGTAGGAGAGGCTGTCTGAGCTCTGCGAAAGTCACTTGTTGGGGAAACGGGTCTTTTTCCTCCCCGGGGGACTACGCGGCTGGCGCTGCTTTAAGATAGCCATGTGCCACACACCCCTCTGCTCCTCAGAGCCTGCTTTCCCCCACAATTGCCTTTTGCCTGGTGGCCTTGGGGGAAGCTCCTTAGAGATCGCAGTTGATGCTGCTTCTTTCTCCTCCTGTGCTGCTAAGCAACCTCCTCCATGCCCTGGCCGTCTCCTTCAGTCAAACCATTTAGGGCCTGATCCAAAGTCCATGGAAGTTACTGGGAGTCTATCCGTGGACTTTGGATCGGGCCACCCAGCTTTTCCTGGCCTCTGGTGGTGGTGGCATTGACAATCACTGTAAGAAGGCCATGAGAAACAGGGGAGATGCAGCACTTAACTGAACTCGCTGGAGTTGACCCGTTAAATAAAATGGAGAAGCCTTAGGCCAATGTGAGGCCCACCAACAAAGTTGCCAGGGCAGTTCTGGGGGGCTGCTTTTCAACTCCTTCCCCCTAGGTGGGTGCACACGCTCCCCAAACCACCTCTGCTGTTGTGGCAACCCAGGTGCCTTCTCACTAGCTGCTTCTGTAAACAGGCCATAAAGAGCCCTTCTCTTTCTTGTCTGAGATGCACTGGCATAGCCGTGTAGGGGAAGCTTGCCACAGCAAGCTTGCTGTGACCCTTACTGTCCCGGCTTATGCTCCATGGCTGCAAACCCACCATCTTACTCCTCCATCAATTCCAGTTAGTTTAGGATTGGTGAAGGAACCTCATTAACATCATCCAACGGGCCCCGCCTCCACTGGGATGTCCTGGGAACGTTCCTTTCAAGAACCCACCCACTAATCATCTGCATTCGCTTCCCCTTACCTCTTCTTTGGTTCAGGTTTACAGAGGGCTCTGGAAGGAGAAAGAGGTGATCATTAAATGTGGCATCGAAGAGGCCTTAAAGACAGACAGCAACCCCGATTCAGTGCCCAGGAGGGACCTAGTTCTCTTTGACAAGCCTACGAGAGGGACATCCATGGACGAATTCAGAGAAATGCTTCTGAACTTCTTAAAAGTCAGTCTCGCTGAGGCACTCGGGCTCTGGCATTATGTTTTTCAGGACAGCCGTGGTGCAGGAAGGAGCCTAAGCTAAATGTATTCTTCTATCCCCTGTAACGCTTGAAAAGATCCAGTACTGTCCAAAGGACGCTGCTCACAACTGCTTGCTGTAGAGTGAGGCTTGGTGTGGTGTTATGTCATGCAAGATGCTCACCAGAGCAGACACTGTAGGAACCACTAGATAAGAACAGACACCAAACAATTAGCGTGTTAGGTGCACGTGCACATTTCAGTCTCATTTTGGAATTCTTTATTTGCAAGACCATCCCCTGCAATATGTCCCCGAGGCATTTAGGCTGCTCCGTCCCCTTGATTTCAGTGGAAGTTAGGAGCCATAACACCTTTAAGGATCAGAAGTCTTTTTGGCTCTTCTCCCAGGATTGCCAGTACAGGCAGAGCACTGGGCAATGTCCTACATGAGTTAAGGGAATGCTATTACTGGTTTTAATGCAATGCTACTGGGGAATCATCCTGAGTTTATCTACAGGTCCTAAGCACCTATTGGTCTTTTTGTCTTTAAAATACCCCTTTGGAGTTTGAATGTAACGTTACTGAACGCTTTCAATTAAAATGTTTATCGCTTCCCCATTTTCAAAGTTCAAGTAATTAAAATGCACCCCATGATCTCCCTGACCCAAACAAATTATAAAAGCATTACTGCAAACAATGGAAATTTGAAAAAATATTTAAAAAACCCAAAAACTTTTACTGCTTGCAAATCTGACTCTCTCTTGACCAGGTCTACTTGTTACTACTAAAGAAGCCCGGTGCCCTTTTGTGAGTGAGGTGTTTATAATCCTAGTAACACAGCCAGATTGCAGTTCAGATACCATTCTCTTCTCCTTGAACTTTCAAGGAGTTATAGAGGGTCTACACTTGACTGAAGTCTTTATCGCCTCCAGTCCTGCTGTGTAGCATTACTGTGTGCTGCTAAGCACTTGCAACTTTTTCATTCTAGCGGTGTGGATGAAACACGCCCTCTTTTGTATGGCATAAAACCATATCTAGAGCCCTAAAGGCCATGTTAATTGATTATACTTTAAGTCATGTTAGGAAAATTCAAATCACTTCTCAATGAGTGATAATTCCCTTTAAATGGAGGGAGGCAAAGGGGGGGGATAAACCATGCATTCTGGGAAGAGAAATTAGTCATCTTATTTGACACAAGCCTGAAATTAAGTTTTCTGGCTTCCTAAAGTTGGCTTCATTTGATTCCTTTCCTAGGCTATTGTCTTTGAAGAGATATAAAAAGGAATTTTCTTAAAGGGAGACTGCACCACATCAATTATAAATACCACACTCTGCTGCTGTACTTCTAAAGAAACCAATCCCAAAACAATCAGAAACATTTTAGGAACTCTTGCTTCTGTTTTCATACAAACATGCTAGTTTCTCTCTGCCTGTACAGACGCATGTTTTGCAAATATTTTGTCTAGCTATACCTCCTGAGAGGAAGTAGGTTAAAACACAAACGAACTGGCTTCCAAGCAGACTTTCAAAGCCACAGTAAAAGAAACGATGTTCTCTTTTAGTATGAGTCTCTGCCATGCCAGTGCAGTCCAGCGATAACTACAGTCCATTTAAAACAGGGTGTCAATATTTTCTCTTTAGATATATTTAATTTTTCATTAGACTATAGATGTGATTGCAATAAGATTTCCTATGAATTTCCTGGATTTGCAGTCAGTGTAGAACGTACTGTGCCCCAAGGAGTGGAGGGAAGGCACAAAGATGTGTCAAGAGCATAGACAGAATATGTTGCACTCTGCCTATCCCCTTGAAGGCTCTTCCCAGCAGGAAGAATTTAGAGCAGCTCCCAGGTGCAAAACCAGTCAGAGAATCAAGGGGCTGTAACCAGTAGGCTGCAGCAGAAAACATCTCTCAAAGTTGCTTTGGCTTTTTTACTTCACTCAGAAGGCAGCACCCGTATAACTCTGCCCTGGATTGATTTGCACGATGGGTAACGTTTAAAGAGCTGATGGGATTTCTTATTTGTTTGCAGTCTAACCTAGGAGATCAGACGTCTCTTGCCACCTTGGTAAGCCACATCATCACCATGGCAGACGTGAACAGAGATGGGAAAGTGTCTCTGGCAGAGGCCAAATCCATCTGGGCTCTACTTCATCTGAACGAATTCCTGCTCATGCTCTCCCTGCATGAAAAAGAGCACACCTCCAAGCTGCTGGGGCACTGCGGGGACCTGTATGTCACAGAGAAGATCCCTCATAATTCCCTCTACGGTACCAATGTCCCTCACTTCTTCCAGCCATTGTTGCCTTCAGCCATCCACCGGATTATTCACCAGTGGTTTGCCCCAGCCTGGCCCAGGAGAGCAAAAATTGCCATCGGTCTTTTGGAATTTGTGGAGGAAATATTCCATGGGACGTATGGGAACTTCTATATCTGTGAAACCAGCTTTAAGAATGTGGGCTACAATGACAAGTATGACTTCAAAATGGTCAACTTGAGGAAGATGGCAACAGAGATGACAATCAGAGGTTTCCTCAAGGGACGTCATTGTGAACAGAACGTGGACTGTACCTATGGGAAGGACTGCATGGCGACTTGTGACAAACTCATGAAGCAGTGCAAGAGCGACATGGTCCAGCCCAACCTGGCAAAAGTCTGTGGGCTACTGCAGGATTACTTGTTGTACGGAGCTCCATCCGACTTGAAAGAAGAACTGCAGAAGCAGCTACGAACTTGTATGACCCTTAGCGGCCTGGCTAGCCAAATGGAAGTGCACCACTCACTTGTGTTGAACAATCTCAAGACCTTGCTTTGGAAGAAGATTTCAAATACCAAATATTCCTAACAAAGCAGTCATGACTGTGGGTTATAACGAGGGTATCCAGCTAAGGAGAAAAGGTAATTCCTCTTCACTCCGCCAGAGGGAATGCACAGGAAGTTCACATAGCTTCTGCCCCTTTTCCTTCATGAAAACCCCCCCAACTAAGCATCAACGACCCGTACCACTCAGCGAAATCATCAACAGCGTGCTTTAGGTTTGTAAAGAACATGATGCAAAGTAGAAATACCAAGAGCCTGGTTGAATGGGTTTGGGGGAAGAAAACAGAGGAAAACGATGAGGAACCAGAGTCTAGCTGCACCCATCTTACCTGCTAATCAAGGAACAATCACAAGTGCAGAAAGAGAATGAATCATCATGCTGTAATTATCATATCTTATTTTAATGAACACCTCTGATGTAAATAAATAGCTTTTATGTGAGTAGCACTGGTACGTCTATAGCAAACAGCTTTTAAATACCAGCTTCCTTGTGGTTCTTAAAAGGGTAGATTGTCCCGTGCTGGAGAGTCCATGCCATTTTTTATGTTAACGTCTGAATTTGACACTAAAATTTAGGCACAGTATAGGGGAGCAGACAGATAAACTCATCCACATACTTTGATTCTGGATGTACACGTCTTCCTAAAGTGCCTGACCGCACAGTTGCTAGGTCCGAGTGAATTCTAGGCTTCCTGTAGACAACTGCTACGCAACATTACACATTTATATGGCTTAATAATGTATTAAAATGAGTACAGTTAAAGGAAAAAAATGATGGCTATAACACAAGGATAAAACAGACCTATATAAATAGAGGAAGTCCCTAGGCAGACACACAAACCAAATTAGCATCTATGCCACCATGTTTAAGTAGTGCATATACTGTGTTCCCTATACAAAGAGAAAAACAATAATGCTCAAACACCAGTTTGGGTGTAAATCCACCTCTTGGTTTAATTAACACTTTTAAAAAAAACTAATCCCACAAGAATCCACTGCTCTCCTTCACCCCTTCCCCCCCACACTTAAAAAGTAATTTCACAAAAATGTTCAGTAGTCAACAAAACAAACCTCTCTCATTTAGCTGCCTGATTACTACCTGCTATTGAAGTAATGTCCCTCTGTTTCCATTTATATTCACTTCTAACTCTTTAACATTCAAAATGCTTTGAACACATGGATGGAGTGGGGGGAGAGTTTAGTTAATGCAAACGATTGTTAGTTTGTTCTCCATTCCCTGCACAAGTTTATCCATTGTGATAGACTGCATGCTGCCAATCCAACAGCATCTTAATGAAGCAAAGCACACATCTAAAGTACAATCACTAGGAAAAAAATTCTGTCCCACAGGATATATGGCCTCAGAAAGCAATCTCTAATGTCACAGCTGTGGAGTTATGAGCCCTTTAGAAGTAACTGATCTCTCCAGTCCATTAGTTCTATATGATCATAATTACGACTCAACTGTTATTTATGGGGAAAATGTTTTAGTGTCAACAATGCTTTAAATCTAGCATGCAGTCAGTGTAACTTGCTTCCCAGAGCCAGGTCAGCTTTGCACTATAGTAATTCATACCCCAGAGGTTAAGCACTTTTGTGGGGGTAGTTTTGTTGTTTGGGTTTCAGAGTCATTGTGTTATGTCCATAGAAGTTATTCAGATTTGTTAAATACTATAAAAACTACACTGGATAGAAAAAAATAGTAGCCTAAAAATGCCAAGGCAAGGCCAATACTCCCAACTAAATCCATGCTACTGCATTAAAACGGCCCTACGTTGAAGAGATTTTAAAGGATGCTGCGTAGTTAAGTGCCAAATTTCCCATCTTTTGCTCGTTGAGCCAGAAGTGAATTTAAACGATTTCTGTATGAAATTTAAGAAAGAAATCAAACTGGAATGATTAAAATGGATATTACTTACAATGCTGTGACTACATTGATGCAATTCACTTTACACTAAGTAGGTAGGCCCTCTTTAGATTGACATTTAAATGAAGCCCCGCTCCAAGACAGGAGGAAAGTCAGTTTAAACTTTAGTCTCTTAATAGAGGCATATAGCACTGGATGTAGTTTATCAGGAACACACAGATGCAGGTGTGTAGATCAGATAGTTCTGTTTATTCTCTATTGCTCCTGGGATAAAGTGATTACAGAGAACATTTACAGTTGTAAATATATTTACATCACCACATATTATATTCACATTCACTCTCTGTAGCGCTTGCCCTGTCTTTGAATCAGTGCACGCTAGAGGATAAAGATATACCCAGCGCACTTCAAGTGCAGAGATTCCAAATGGTTTATTTTGCTGTGAGCAGGTGTCATCTGCCAATAAACACGCCCCCAACACATTACAATAAGAACCTCAAATAAATGCCATCCTCAAAATGCAGCGCTAAACCTTGCAATGCTTCGGTAGCCCAGGAAGGCTCTGAGGGGAAAGGTAGGAGAAGCTGATCAGGCCCTGCATTTAGACCTTGCTGTGGTCCAGCATCTGAGTTCCTTACACATTTCAATTGAACACACTTCTCTGTTCCGACTGGGACAAGATCCTCAAGTTGCCAGTGGACCACGGATGCTGAACCAAGTCAGTAATGACTCAGGGCTATTTAAAGAATTTCCTCTCTCAAAGAAAAACAGCTCTGTAAAATGAAACCCACTTTTCCTGGAAAGTCATTACAATGGCTAAACTCAGATTATAAAGAAGCTTAAAGTTTAACCACTCAGTGCTCAAGAACAGTGGTAGGTGGACATTACCAAGAAATGAAGCGGCTAATACGTTCTCAGTGGATAAAACCTACTGAGAGACTGGCAGGAGGCCCGATGCAACCTGTAAATCCCAATTAGTCCCTTTAACAATGGGACTTGTTAAAGTCATAACCTTGTGACTTGTCCAAAGCAAGAGATTCAATTTTTGCAAAGGATTATCAGGCAACACGGAACCATTAGCTTCAAGATATAGGACACTCAAATAGATTAAAGACCTAATTATCTGAGACAGTGTAGCAAGCCCTGGACAATTTTTTTCCAATCCTTTCTTGCTGGTGAGGGTCTTCTGCATCCCCCAGAGTCCTCTGCCAGGCCTCATGCTCCCCCAAAACAACTCTGTAAAGCCAACCTGTAGCCACGCTCCTTCCAACCAAAGAGGAATAAAGCATCAACAGCAAATCTCAAAATGAACAGACGCTATTGGTGAGCAAGGCAAGATTCCCTGTCTGCCTCCCACTTCAAAACTAAAAGCTGCGTGCTGACCTCACAGCAGGCCCAAGCCCATATCAGAGACAAAACTAAATTGTATGGTGTGCTTGAGACTGAGAATCTATGTGAGTGTAATTTCTATGCTCAGGCGTTGCAAGAAAGGGAGAATCAATAATGACGTCCAGTGCCTGCTCCAACTCTTACCTTTTTCAATTTACACCTTCCTATGGCTGCTCAGTATGAAAACGCAGCTCTTTAGACCACCCTTATGAAGTCTAGCCTGGATTTTGGCTTTTGATATTCAGAGCGGGTCTCCTTCATAGCACCAGAGAGAATTATCCATCGTGCCACTGAGCTGCACCCAGGGGCTGATATTTTCAAAACCATTTGCCATCAAGGATTTATCATTTAAAAAAAAATGTACATGGAAATCAAGCCTTGCCAAGGCTTTAGTTTTTCAGTTGGGTTCCAACAGATTGGATCCAGCCTCCTAGTTATTACTTTGCTCTTATGCAAATTGTTTCATCTCCTTTGGGCAACTAGTGTCACTAATATTATCGAGTTGTAGTAGTTTCTGGGCATATTGAATAATAGTATTTGATACAAGAACCCATCTCTGATAATACCACTGCCACAAGCTGCAGGTTAAAGTCCATGGCAGCTAATAAACCAATCTGATTCAGAAACCAAATTATAGCATTATCTGCATATGAAGAGACAGCGAGCATGAATTCTAAGACAACCCCTAAAAGAAAAAGTAAAAGCAGAATAAGCTAAACTAGGTCTAAATACAATGTTTTGGTTTTTAAATTTATAATATGCAACAATGCACGTTTTTAACAGCCTTTCTTAATACAGGTGCTTGTTGCCAGTTTACTTTGTTTCTCACTAAACCAGTTATATTTTCACTCTTCCAAGTGATTTTGTTTTTTGTTTTAAATCCTCCAAGTTTGTGTAGTAGTATAGCCATGATTCAGGGTGAATCAAGCTTTTCCATCATATTCCTGTGCCATGAGTTCAAGGTTTTGGTGGAATACATGGATTAAAAACCCCTTTAAATATACAACCATATGACAGCTCCACAAGAAGGAATAAAAAATAGTTCAAGACTTGTGTTGAGACTGGAACTTTTATTCTCCCCAAGACTCAGATCCTCAAAGGCCTGACACCACATGACTTCGCTATTTTACAACTGTACCCATCAGACTGCTTAAATCAAACGTGTCAAAGTCCTAACCTATTAACCTCTTATTTCACTGTCCCAAACATTTTCAGCTATGCTAATTCCATCTGCAGGAAATTATATATGAAAACCTGATGATAAAGCAGTGTTAAACTTAACTGAGGTTTCCAATCTTGTCTGTTTAATCCTTAGGAATGCTAGCATTTTCCAGACTGCCAACTAGATAAACACGCAGTAGAATATAAGGCTTTTAGATTATCTTGAACTCATTTTGCTGTGTCTGGGTCCTGGAACAACGATATTCATAATATATCATATGCAATATACCTAGCCAATGATGTGAGCTGAAATCCAACCACTAGCTTCATCTCTTAATTTCCCTGTATTCCTTGGTTTAAGTCAGACCACTACTTAACTGTGTCGTTAGTTCAAAAAAAGCCATTATTTTAAATTTTAATCTACATCTTAAACTGTAATTATGCCGATCTTTCTTTTTTCCACTCTCTTAATTGTCTTACTTGATTCTTAATTGGCTACCGTTTTACTACTAAATCCCTTGTGGCACAGCTACTCAATATGCTATGCTATACTATACCACCTCTCCTCATATACGGTATGAGCAGTTGGACAGATGGAAGTCTCAAAAACTCAGTTTTTAAACACGGCTTTATTTTTCCACAATATTTACATTTTGGGTGTTTGTGACTTAAATGAAACATATACATTGGTAAAGACTTATTCTACATATAATGCCACTGCATGAAATGGCTCTGGATTCTGATGTATGAGTCAATGTGAATGAAGGCTTTTCTTTCAAAACATGTTTCACTTCAAAAGGTTGGCATTTTTGATGGCTGGAAGTCAGAACCATGGATGTGTCTCCCCAGGAAGGTGAAGTCCATATCTGGATTACTGTCTGGTATGGGGAAGATAATTATTAACTAGCCCTATTAACATGCTGGGAAATCCATTTAGCGAGCAGCGCTTTCGCACAGAAGTGATCTTATTACTGTGCAATTTTTACTTAAGCTTTTACCTAACGTAACTGCATCGCCTAAGCTTCAGCATCTGCTTGAGTCACCATATTTTAATCAGATGTTAGGATTCTATGCCATCTTCTGGTTTTCTCCACAAGTTTTTGTTTGTTTATTTGATGTTTACATTTTCTATCAGCATATTTCAACTGAACTGGATTTTTAAAAAAAGCTACAGCTAACAAGGTGAAGTTTTAAAAGAGCCTAATTAGACACTACTCTGATGGAACCCTTAATCTAATTAAAGGCTTGGGAGAAACTGAATATGTACTTCAGAAGTAAAAAGTCAGGGATCTTAAATAAAACATTCACATCTGAATGCATGAGTCTTTGCACGGAACTACAGTCATATATGCACAACATTATTAGCATGCTTTTAAGAAGCCACTGCTATTGGGCAGTGCCTTTTCCCAATTAAATGACTCATTTTGCAGCCAGCAGTTAGTCATGTGGTTAATGGCACCTTTTGCCCCCCTAATGCCCACTTAACATTTTTCAGCATTTAGCACTGCTAGATTTTGTCAGGCTGTTATTGTCAGGCTGTTATTAGCCAAAGCCTTCAGGAGTTTTAGAATGCCAACTGTAGTCATAGCCTAGTCCTCTTTTGTCACCTTACAACGCCAGTACAGCAGAGGGCCACCGGCACTGTACCTCCAGAGATGGGAGAGATGCTGCTATTATTAAAACAGGTGTATATCTTTGCTTCCTAACAATTCACTAGCTTGGCGGTCAAGTTTTTTTGCAGATGCACTAGCATGCAAACTCAGCAGAAAACAATTTGAGGTGCCATGTTGCACCAATTTTTTCTTTAAACAGGTACTTATTTAAGATTGCTTTGCAAGGCCATTGTAACATCTGGGGTTGGATGCACACAAAACTATGAAGTAAAGTTCTGTAACTGATAGTCAGATCAAAGCATTTCATCTTCGGATGCACTGTAAAGTTTATTCCTCTCATTTGAAAGGACATCACTAATTTCTGTGCACAGTTTGGATTGGGTATTAAAAGCGTATTCTTTTATCTTGATCTATTGCTTTAACATGTCTGAATTAACTTCTATTTTATTACAAACTTTTGACACATGAAAGATTTTGCAGTGTTTGAAAGGATTTCACACCATCAGGCTGCAGTTTATGAAACCTCTTTTCCTTTATTTTGGTATACATCTTACTAACAGATGAAGGGAAACATACAATCAATGTATATTCTTTTAATAAATGTGTCTACTAGATTTAGCATAATTTTATTGTTGAGACACTTGTGAGAAATGCTGTGCTTGAATAACTGTCTTACAAATTAATTGCTATACTAATGCATTAAGGCCAATTTAATTTGAAACTGAACAATCCTTAAATGCGCAGATTACTTTAAAAGATACATTATTTTCATTTGCTGAAATGGTTGTTTAAAATCCTTACCACAAATCCAATGTCTACAGAACAGTCTGATGCAAAGAAAACAGTCATCCCCTGCCCAAATGTACCATTTAGCTGCTATGAACATCTGCATCCCTTCTTTAAGGGCAAAGACTCAAAGCAGCCAGTGCTTCCTGTCTGCCGCCTTCTGGCATAAAGACAACACTGCAGTCTTATTTAAATCTCAACAGGGCAGTAACTGATTAGCAGCCAATGGTAAAAGGAAAAGTTACACATGTAGCCTTGCCAACTAAGCTAACTGAAGTAGCAACCATCTACTTTAGTTATCTGAACTTAGAGGCTAGTGTGTCTCCACAATGTTAATGCACTAGTGAGGGACTTGTCTTGCACCACAGGGGTAAGCAGCGTTAACACACAAACACCGGAGACAAGTTTCAATGGTAGTTGCTGTTACCAGTAATTATGATAAAAGTAATGTAGTTCTGCTCGTGCGCACAGGAATTTAACAGTGCTTAAAATATTAAATTTAAGTATAAATCATAAAACATGAGAGCTTTAACAGACTCAGTTTTCTACATTAGCTAGGAAGAGAGTTCCAGCTCAAGCCCATGGAAAATGACGTATGAACATGGTTGTTCTAACTGAAATAATCTATGCATTATAGGTCTGTTTTCCAGTCACCAAGTTCTTCTTTAAGTCTTAAAAAGCAAAGATGGACACAATCTATGCAAAAATAAATTCGGAGTGTTCTCAGAATTAAGGGGATATAGTCCAGGAGTTTAGATCCAAAATGAAGGTTGTAAGTATAAGGTACAAACAGAAATGTATTCAGAAAGTTTTTAATGCCATGAGAATAGTTTACAGATTGAATTTAAAAATTCCCTTCAGACTAAGTAACCGAAACACATGCACAAACACAGTATCTTTCTCTGGTCTACAAGTGGTTTATGTGCCACACTTTTCTGCCCTGGAACCAATTGCTCACATAGTGGCCAGTCCTTTTTAATGTAATGAGACTCTTTAGCAAAGCTGTCCCATTCGCAAATGAAACAACAGTACTCGGTGTATCCGAACTGCATTCCTAGTAGCAGCACGACTACTTTCAGATCACCACAGGTGTTCCAGTCGTAGTTGCTGTACTGTACGCGTTTCAACAAAACTTCCATATTTCCATAGGTTTCTTTCCTGTGTACTGCATAGCCGATTGGTACTGAAGGGTGGACATTGCCGTTGTGTAACAACACAGCTTTCAGGCTTAACACTGACGAATCAATAAAAAATGCCATTCTTGTGCGTCTTGCTGGCAACCCAAAGCAGTGACCAGCCCATCAATGTCAGTGCAGGAACAAAGATTATAATAAATTATTATCAACCTGACCGAAGAATTATGTCAAATCTTCTTGGCGGCTGTGAAAGACAGAAATTTTGTGCCTGGTGACAGCAGACCCCATCTTTGCAGTCTTGAACCCAGTAATTCTGCTTTTGCCTTTGACAAACCCAAGTCCCTGATCAGGTCATCTACCTCAGATTGAGTTATCAGATGAGGCTTACTGGACGTAAATTGTTCAAAATCTGGATCAGTGTCATTTTCCATTCCTAGCTCGTGCATCACGGCATCTTCATCTGCCTCCTCTAGGCTCCATGTCTCTGGTGGCTTCGGTACTAGAAGACTGTTGTCATGTGGCATAGGTCTTATGGCTGAAGGGAGATTGGGGTATTCAATGGATTTCTTGTTTTTAGCAGAGAACCCAGACACATTGGTCAGACAGAAGTAACAGTCTGTTACATGATCTTTCTGCTCTTGCCATATCATCGGAACAGCGAACGGCATTGACTTCCGAGTACCTCTGAGCCAAGCTCTAAGATCGACAGCGCATGTTGTGCAACAAATGTGAGGAGCCCAGGCTTTGTCCTGATCACCAATTTTACAGCCAAAGTAGAGCTCATACGCTTTCTTAATACGTGCAGTCATGCTCCGTCTTTGAGGTTTAAGCGTATATTCGCCACAAATATAACAGAACGCATCGCGGCTGTTGCGACATTGGCGAGACATTTTGCTATCATGAATCCTCCTGAAAATACAATTGCTTTATTATTGTGAGTACACACAATATGCTATGTGCGTAACAGCATGTGCATCCACATGAATGCAAACTGATATAAACGCAATGCATAGAACAGTGTGCGTAAAATGCTTTTATAGCCTTTCTAAAACCTGTCCTGCCAGCATCCGTCCTGCCTAAGCCTTAGCATTCCACTGCACGTTGTGTGGCCTGCACTAGGTGCAGTGCCACTGCATGCCCAGGCATGCTTGGACACAAGATAGATACACTGTGGGCAACATTTTAATAGACAAATTATGAATTGAAATAACAAATATAGGCAATTTCAAAGAAACGGTACGTGATAGGGAAGTTTCATGGTGATTTTCGTAATCAGCAGCCCAAAATCCATAAAACACACCCAAAAGTATTCAGGAAGCAAAATCTTTGTTGTCCAGCGTAATTTTAAAGATTGCCAAATATTGACTAAATTGCAGTGCATGGAAACTCCAGGTCACAATAGCACAAACAAGGTTAGAGCTCCCTATTCTTGCTGATCAAAACAGTGAAGTCTCACAGAAGACAGACATTCTTCTTCCCCTTTAAGGTACATTAGAAGCAACAACATGGGGGGGGGAATGATTGAGGGGGAGTGGTATGGGTGGAATACCATACTCATCAATTCTAGGCTGCTGATTCAAATTCACCTCCAACTGGTAGTAAATAAAAATGATTACTGGCAGATAGCCATTTAGAGGCTTTTTCACAATAGGTTAGTAGGTGTCAGCCCAATGTAAGACAAGGGTCCACGTTGCAAAAGGCATCACCACAATTTTTACCAACTGAATAGGTAGAGAGAGCAACTACCTTCTTGGTCACAGAGGTGGACACACTGGCAGGGCAAGGCAAGCCAAGAAAGAGAAACTGTCCGTGCTCCTGCACTCAACAGAGAACTTTCAACTCCACAGCTCTGAATCCAGTGAAACCTTTCACTGAACACAACATTTATATTAAACAATAAAGAAAAAAAAAATATGTCAGGCTGCTAATCATTCTGAGTGCTCATGATTACAGAACACTGAGCGTAGACACAGCCTCTTCCTCTCTGCCGCCTGATGACACAAACATGGCATAGCAACCACATCTGCAACGCCTTTAGGGGCATAGATCTACTAGAATGTAGTGACCCCCCTGCATGAAATGATGCTTACCTCAGCTCTAGGAAAAATCTCCTGGGATTTGCAGTATTCACATTTTCCTCCCTGTAAAAACAGTAACACAAAAACTCAGAAAATAAATACAGCATTTATAATATCCATTTAGACATGCTTCAAAGGCCGACTATTTGGGTATCAGTGTGTTGCGGAGAGCAGTTTGGAAGAGTAAGTAGTAAAGCTAAACTAAAGAAATATAACCAAATAGCCACCTTATGAGGATGAAAAAGGTACATCTCCTTTGTGATTAATTATACTTTCCACCAGCCCAATAGCAAGATAAGAATGGTTCTTAACAAGAGGTCTTCCTTAACTGACCTGACCAGAGCATCTGACTAGACAGAGATCATTTGAAAGTTTGAATCAGTTCTAAAAATTGAAGAACAGGAGCAAGGAAGAACTAAAAAGTCAATTCCATATGAAAAAAATGGAGAAATTAATCTAGTGGTTAAAGCTGTGGACTAGGAGTCAAGACTTCTAGGATCTATTCTTTGTAATGCCACCAACTTGTTACATGACCAAAGATAAATGAACCTCTCCATGCATGAGTTTCCCAACTGTGAAATAGGTATAGGAATATTTACAAAGTAGATTCTATAATGTCAAAAGATAAACATGGACAAAGCTCCTCAAACTTCTGACTAGTGCTTTCCACTGTAGTATACAATATTCTTTGATCAATGAGGTTCAAAATGGGAGAGGTCTGAGACTTATCCGGTTTCTCATGTGCTTCCAATAAAGCAAGTCTATTTATAAATGATGTCAGGCTATTAATCATTAATCACTGTGAGTTTCAGAACAGTGAGTATAGACATAGCCTCTTGCTCTCTGCCACTTAATGAACAAAGATGACAAAGTAGCCACCATGCAAAATTCAGGGGCAGGGACCCATCTAATATCAAAGGCTTCATACATAAATAGCAAATTACAAGGATTTAATTACACCGGTGAAGATTCTGATGCAAAAACTGAGTTAAAACAAACATTTTTTTATAATTTCTTTTACACCCATTTGTGTGTGTTTGTGGGAGAGAGAGAGAGAACTTCATACTTTCTCTCTTCAGGGAATTTCCCCAAAGACTGGTTCCAGTCTCAGATTTTACGATTCATGCATTTTTCCGGCCAGACGGGACTCTCAAGTAGGTGCACTACTCTTTGTATCTTAATTGCTAAGTGAGGATTGCTCAACCCCGTGCGGGTCACGTTGTAATAGGGAGATTATCTCCTGGACGGCTCCCGTCCCATTTGTAGTCATACACGCCGCTGCGACCTACAGGGAAAGCAACACGGGTAAAGCATCTCGTGTCTTTCCAGTGCAACGTGGCAGCCCCCCGTGAGGAAAGGCAGCCCCCCAACGCCGCCGGTCAGCAGGTGTTAGAGACCCTCGTGCCAGGCCACAGCCCCTCAGCCCGCCTCTCGTTTGCAGGAGAGCGCTGAACGGAGACCCCGCCCCCGGGGGAAGTCTCCCAACATCCAGCCGAGCCCCCCCACTGCCGCTGGAGACCAGCGCGCCCCCCGTTCCAGCCTCCCCTCCCCCCCCCGGGCCACCGCCTCAGCGCCCCCGGCCCAGCGGGGCCCCGCAGCCAGCGGCGTGTGCGGGGGGGGGACAGCCAAGGGGGGGGGTCTAGCCCTAGCCTTGGACCCGGACCCGGACCCGGGGGGAGGGGAGGAAGGGGGAGGGGCCCCGCGGACCCGGGCCCGGGGTAACCGCTGAGCGGAGCCAACGGCCCAGGAGGGGAGGCTCCGGCCCAGCGGCCCGGCCCGGCCCAGCCGCCCTCCCACGTCACGTGACTTACCGCCCGCCACCGCCAAGCGAGAGGAAAAGGAAGGCGGCCCGCGCGCCTCTCCCTTATATAGAGCCGCCCGGCGGGACGGGAGCCCGAGAGGGACAAGAAGGCCGGCCCGCAGCTGCCTCGTGGCCTCCGACGCACGCCCCCTGCTGGAGAGGAGGGTGAAGCGCAGCGCGTTCGGGGCAGGCTGAGCCTGGGGGAGGGGGACATGGGAGGAGGCAGAGGAGAGAACATGGGTGGTGGGGGGGCCAGGCAAAAAAAAGGGGGGGGGGCCACTACGGCCACCCCCCAGCATTTGCAAAGCACCAGCCTGGCGCAGCCACATGCACGCACCCAGGCTCGCCCGGGTTCGTTTGGGGTTTGCATTGCCCCTCGCGGTGGCTGAGCTCTCGTGGCCCACACATCCCCGTCCTGCAGGCTGGACACGCCGCTTTCCTTGACAAACCCACCTGCGCGTGGGAGAGTCTCACCCGGGCCCATGACAGCCCCCGAGACGGAGCTTTAAGAGAAACCCCCCCATCTCCCAAGCGCTGGCAACGGGTCTGTAAAGGCAGGGGAGGAAAGAGAAGTGGGGTGAGGCTGGATTAGGGACCCAGGAATGAGAGGGTGCGATTTGAGCCCTGGGATCTCTCCGTGTGCATGCACAGGAGAAGGGAGCTGTGGTGAGGCTGATGGACTCAGAGCCAACACAAAGCGGGTCCGGTGGGCTTGAGTTAGACCTGTGCACCGTTTCCCTATTCCAGGGGCGCAGCCGTATGTCGGAACATTACTAAACACACCTGCCTCTTGAAACGAATGGGGAGGCTGCTTCAAAAAGCAATGGCCTACTGCGACCACTGATCAAATGGTGCATGTCCAAAGCAAACACAGATCGTGCCGCTGGTGTTAAAAGAAATGGAATGTTTCAAATCTGAAGCCTGGAAGCCAGTCTTTTCGTAAGACAGACTGCACTTCGACAAAGCGCCAATCATGGGAGTAGTTCAATGGTGTCTAGCACTAGCCTTGGATCCGGACCCAGGGGGAGTTAATGTATATTTTTGTACGAGATTTCTTATTTTTCAGTTAACAAAACACACTTGCATATGAAAAGGAAGGGAAAAGGAAGGAATATTTTATTTTTTTATGCAGAGGAGAAAAGTGGGAGAGAGGGGATGGGAACTTTAACACAGTTTTTCCAATTCCAATCACAATAAGCTTAAGGGGGTTGGGAATCACAAGACAGACGCTTTATATATTGCTCCTTGCATAAGAGGCAAATACAAACCGAATTGGATATACCTATCTTATTTAGCTTTTCATAGTTCTAGTTGCTCTGGATGAGGATTTTTTGGGGGGAGGGGAAGCAACACCCACAGGTGAGTGATATTAATTGACAAATCCACTCACCTTGTTTTGTTTGGCCTCTTTCCTAGGACCCGATCCAATTCCCATTGAAGTGCATGTTTATACTTCCATTGCCTGCCTTCAATAGGAGTTGGATCAGACCCTGACAGGAGCCAGCATTCCCATCCCCAGATCCCCCCCATCCAAGCCTGATGCATGTTAAAGAAGCCTGGTAGGTAACCTGATCACTCTCATGGTAGCCGTGAGCTAGCAGATTTTTACAGGGCTAATTAGAGCATGAGGCTGATCTGTCTGCTTTGTCGTTCAGTCCATACAAAAACTCCATCTGCTTCCTTTTGTTCTTGGCCCGGATGATGGTCATCTTAAAGAGCTTGCAGTAGAGTTCCACCGCCGGGGAGCTGTCGTCGTTTCCGGGGATGGGGTATGTGATGATGGAAGGGTTGCAGTTAGTGTCCACCACTCCCACCGTGGGGATGTTCATCTTGGCGGCGTCCCGAATGGCGACGTGCGGCTCGAAGACGTTGTTCAGGGTGCTGATGAAGATGAGGAGCTCAGGCAGGCGAATCCCAGTCCCGTACTGGATGTAGGCATTGGTCAGCAGACCCCCCTGCCAGTAGCGGGTGTGGGCGTACTCGCCACAGTCCTTGGCCGTGGTCTCCACCAGGTGGCCAAACTGACGGTTGCGGCTGACGAAGAGGATAACCCCTTTGCGGTAGGCGACGTGGGCTGTGAAGTTCAGAGCCCGCTGAAGGTGTTCCACCGTCTGGTCCAGGTCGATAATGTCCTGATCAAGGCGGCAGCCAAAGATATACGGCTCCATAAACCTGGGGATGGGAGGAAAAGGAGAATGGAACCCGAAGAACTTGGAGCATTTTTATTTTTGATAGTCATTTCCCACCACGCCCTGCCCCCGTAGAAACTCTCCTACATCGGGGTGTCAGGAATGGGAGTCGGGGAGAAAATTTCCCAGCAGGCTGGCTATTCCATAATTGCTTCTTGCACCTTCTCCTGAAAGATCTGTGCTAGCCACTGTCACAGACAGGACACTGGGCTAGACACACCTTGGGTCTGATCCCGTCTGGTAATTCCTGTGTTCCATTTAAGGGAAGGGACAGTTAGGGTCCTGATCATCCAATCAGATCCCTGCACCAGGCCCCAACAGGCAGGGGTTCGCTCAGGTGGACCTGGATCTTATTTTGGTTCCAGACCAACTAACTGGCCACCCAGCTCATTACACTGGAATCCCAGCATATTTGCAATATGAAGACATCTCTGAATGTCTAAAACCTTGTTTCCAATGCCGCATGCCTGCGGGACAGCAAATCAAGTAACCTTCTCTGCACCACGACAGTGAAACACGGATTTATTGTTAAAGTCATTAGGAAGGAGCTATCTTGCAGACACTTTAACAGGGCAAATAATCCTACCCTTCTTTTCACGAAAGACCTGATCCAAAGCCTGTTCCCACTAACTCAACAGGCAGTGGCTCAAGCCCAAAGCTCCACATCGAAGTTGTGTCACTCACCTATGACGGCAACCTTTTTTGTGCCCCAAGTGCACTCTGGCATCAAAGAGATCTTTCAGGGAGAACAGCTCTTTCACGTTGAAGAAGTCTGGGTGTCTGAGGGGCTCAGTTATAAGCCTGTCATTAATAACTGAAAGAAGGACAAACAGAGGTTTGATCTCTGCCCCCCGTTCGTGCAGCACAAAGGTTCGGTTGTGGTGTGAAAAGGAGAGTGTCGTTTGGTACCGGATTGCCACTAACAGCACAATGTTTGTGCGTATATATGGCAGTTAATGCATTTACACAATCCCTTCCATCCGAGTATCTTAGTGCTTTACACATGAAGACTCATGTTATTTATCTCACATTACGTGCAGGGAACTAGAGGTACTGAAAGGTTAAGTGGCTTTCCCAAAGTCTCTCTGAAATTCTATGGCACAGCCCAGGAGTCCTGACTCTCAATTCCAAACCTTGGCCACAAAACGATCCTTCCTCTACTAAGTGCATGATCAGATGGGCTAGAGGGGAATCAAGTGCACCGAAAAACACACGCATATACAATCTGAAAACTAAAGCAGCCAACAGGGCTTAAAAGAGATGCTCATGAAGGCTTTTTCTACACTAGCACTTTCATCGGTAAAACACATTGCTCAGCGGTGTGAAAGAAGCACCCCCCCGACCAGCATAAGTTACACCAACGAAAGCGCCAGTGTGGACAGCGCTACGTCAACAGTGAAGCATCTCCTGCGGACATAATGACTGCTGCTCATTGGGGGTGCTTTGATTACAGCTAGTAAGGTCTCCAGTGTAAACACAGCCTAACTTAGAGGGACATTATCTTCTGGCTGAAAGCAAACCTGGTGGCTATCGCAGAGAGATGGTTGGCTTTATTCAACTCACTTTGGACAGTATACCCCGAAAAGGCTGTTCGCTGTCACTCCCCTAAAGCCGGTGAGGTAACGAGTCTTACCATTGGGATTCACCTGCTGATTCGCTTCTGGAGCGAGAACAGTCCCATAATAAAGTTGACTGCCGAGCTGGGAGGTGGTGGGAGCAGCTTTCCCCAGTGACCCACGGCAGCGAAACCTTGGCAGAACTTGCAAGGGGAGAAAAGGCCAATTAATCATCGGTAGCAACATACAGACCCCAACAAGAGCACTTCGCAGCACCCATCCGTAGAAGAACCCGAAGCACTTCGCCCACATTAAGGCCCCCCAACGCCCTGAGACGCAGCTTAACTTTACACCCGCTTCGCAGAGGGGGAGACGGAGACGCAGAGCGGGGAAGCGGCTTGCTCGGGTTCTCTCGAGGGCAGAACCTCGTTTTCTAAGAAAGACGCAGGACCCTATCCCCCCCACGGCTAGGCTTTGGGAGGCGCGCACCCCAGAGGGCAGGGGGCGGGGGGCAGGCTGTGACCAGACAAACAGCCCCTCTCCCCTCCCGCAAAGCAAGGCGCAGACCCCTGCCAGAGGCGGCTCCCCGCCCCCAGCTCCAGATGTTTCGTTCTCTCCTAAAGCTCCAGCTCCTGGAGTCAGGGGAGGGCGAGAAGCCGGGGGGGGCGGCTCCCCTCTTCTGGGGGGGGGGGGGGGGGGGAAGCTGGGAAGTGGCCCGGGAACCCCCCCAGCCCGGCTTTTAACCAGCCCCGGCCCGCGGGACCCGCTCCGCGCCTCACCCGCCTGCAGCAGCCGGGCGGCGGCCATCTCCGCGCGGCAGGGCGGGCCCGGCCCGGGGGCGGCCGCATGCACCGGCTCCGCCCGCCCGCTTCCGCTTCCGCGGCCCGGCCCTTCCCGGGGGCGCGGCCGGCTCCGCCCCGGGGAGCCGAAGCCGGGTCCGGCCCCTCCAGCCGCGCCGCCCCGGGGGTGGGGCCGGCGGCTGCAAACGTTCGGGGACGAGCCGCTGCCAGCGGCCGCAGGGCCCTGCTCCCCCGCCGGCCGGGGCAGGAGGCCCTTTCAGGGGCAGTCCAGCGATCAGGCCGGTCCTGGGGGAGACCAGACACCAGGGCCTTGAGAAAGGGCTGCTCGGGGCGGCCCAGATGTGATCCCGAGTCACGCCACGGCCCGGGGAGACCCGGAGGTTTTATTTCCACCCAGCCGCCTGCCTTTATTTACGGATTTACCGACAGTGTTAAAATTGGCCTTTTTTAAAAAAGAAATCTCCTCTCCGTACGTTTACGGCCGGTTGGCCACCGTGCGCCGCTCGTCTGCAGCGCCCGGGGCAGTCTGCCGCACGCGCCGCGGTTGTCCAAGTCTGGGTCAAAGGCAAGACCCTGCAAAACCCTTTGCTCGCCGGGCAGGGAGGGCGGCTGGCGCTCGTCCCACAGCAGGTGTGAACCGGAGTTCCTAGCCTGGGCCTAGGTACGGGGAGCAGAACATGTCTGAAGCCCGAGAAACAGCAGGGTTTCTTGGTGAGCAAATGACTGTTCCTCAGATCAAGCCCTTTCTTTGAAAATTATTCTTAGGGTTGATGATATTAGTTCTGCCAAAGCCCGTAAAAGCCCCAGTCAGAGCCCAGGACCCCATTGCACTAGGCCCTGTACAAACAGATCGTTCCTACCGCAGAGAATTTACAGTCTAAATGCAGGATAAAAGTCAGATGCAGACAGAGAGGGGCACAAGGAAAGAGTGAGACAGCCTGGGCCAGCAAATACATCTCCATTGCTTTATAAGACCTGCTTCAGCTGGGTTCTCCCTCTCCGACATGGGCAAATAAAAAAGGAGGCATGCACAACACTTTCAGCAAAACTCCTAGAGGACTGAAAGTCACAGAACCAAGGGCTTGATCCTGCAGCCATGGCCAGGCTTGGTGCTCATGGGAGCGAACATGTCCACAGACCTCAAGGGACTGCTGCCAGTGGCAGGGCATGGAAAGCGTTTGTCAGCTGAACCCTTTTCTAAGAAATAGCACTGTGCCTTTAAGGGCTTCTGTTTCCTTGTTGCCAAGTTTCAGCCTGTCTCCTAGCAACAGACAGTTTGTTACTTAACACCCCCCCCCCTTTTTGTGCCTGGTCAGTTTCCTTCCTCTTTGTCCCCTTGGGCCCAAGATCTTAGTTCAAAATGTCCCAGGAGCACCTGCTGGAAGCACCGAGCACCTGTAAAAAAGAGGCAGAGGAGGGTCAAAGAACCAGCGATTACTACAGAGTTAGTGACGATTTGCCAGCCAGGTTCAACCACCCAGGATGGTTTCGGGGCTACAGGTGAGGAAGCTGATACAACTTGTGTGATGAGCAAAAAAAGAGGCCTGCTGCTGGGGGAGAGGGAGGGGTTCACACTGCACCCAACGGTTGCCACACTTTACAACAACGACCTGATATCCTATGGAATTGTCATGACCGCTGCAAGATTGTGAAGGGTCTCTGGGATCTGCCCCATGATTACCTACAGTCAAATTAGCCATCATGGCCAGGGGTCCCAAGCGTGCTTTGCTCCATCTTCACCTTTTCTCCATCTTGCTCTCCAGTGTCCAGCATGTGCAGAATGGTCCTTGTTCTTAAATTCCTCCATTAACCTTGTCTTGCTCCGTTTCCCTAGCAGACGTCCTCTCTGCCCCATCACTCAGTGCTGGTGAAAGACCCATCTGCTTAGCAGTCCATCACTTACAAACACCTTCTCATGTGTCCCCACCTTATCCATTCCCCATCCCAATATAACCGTTTCACCTTTGTCTGAACTTCTTCATGTCCATCGCTTGCTGTAATTTCTCTCTGTAAACTTGACCAACTCTGTAGAGTGCTGTGGGATACAGCTTGTATGAAAGAAACCACGCCAAGTAAAATGACCTTCTGTTGTGTAGAGCGAGTGAGCCTCATCCAAGGTACCGGACCAGCAACCAGACCTATGGAAGCAAAGCGCCCACTGTACATGAAATGCCCGTAAGTATATGCCGCACAAGGCTAATTGCAGCATGTATCAATCTTTCCTTTGAAGTGAGCTCTCGGTAGCTGTTGAAGAATAAGCTATTTGCTTTATTTGTAGAAGTACTTTAAACAAATACTCAGCTATGCTTTTTTCTTTGTTCCTTCCTTTAAAAAAAACCTGTCATTCACTTAGGGCTGACACATTACTTTCCTGAAAGGAGTATCTATCCCTTGCAGTATTTTAAAATGCATATATTAGCCGGCAGGCACTGTGTTTACTCACCCTCCTCTGTCTAGATCTCACTTGATCTTGGCATAAGCAATCTGGGTAGGGAAGCAGTATGTGTGTGGCACAGCCATCCATAACACAGGCACAAAATAATACTGAGTAGTAAGTTCAGGGAGGACAGAGGGAATTCTGTTGGTCAAAATTTATTTTACCCTTATCTTTTGTTAAATTTGAGGGTTTTGGATGGTGGCCAGCAGTGGTTCAATTTTAGGTATCTTGTATAAGTTCCAGTAGGCTAATTTTTCAATAGCTATTCAAACTTGCATTTCATGTTGCCACTCCAGCCACTGACAAAGGAAAATTATAGTAATATGATTAATGAAAAACTGAGGGGCATCATAGCTCTATTTGAATAGTGTTGGTCTCGCTAGATCTTTGAAACCAGAAAGTGGGATTTTCAGAAGCCCCTAAATGACTTTCAGTGAGACGTGCTTTCATGTCACTTAGGGCCTTTTGAAAAATCCCACCCAGAAGCCTCAGTATCTCCAAGCAGCGAATTTTACAGTATAGGAGGATTAGGAAGAAAATACTCTGTTTTTAAAAGGGGGCAGATGCACTCGATGATCTAGAATCTCCTTTGAAATTCATTGGAGTAGATCAATGATGTTTTAATTGGACACGATATATTCGCCCCTAAACAAACCAGGAGAGTTAGTCTCTTGCCACTGTTGGCGGAAGTCTGATGCCAAAGAGAACAAGGTGTTTATTCACAAGCACCCCCACAATTATAGTACTACTGCATTAAAAAAAAAAATCAGAAAAGCCACGTTGGAACATAGGGATTGCCAGAGTGAAAAACCGAACCAAAACCACAACCACATGGTGGTGATCAATGTGGAAAGCTTTAGAAGGTGGCCCTTACTCCTCTTCCCCCTTACACATCATACACTTTTCTGTGATAGAATTATGATACACTATGTAAGCATTTCCGTTCTTGAATTTAGCTGAAGTTGCTGCAACATCTCTGGTCTGCTCCACCGGAATGCAGCACCCTTGCAGCAAAATTGAAGACAAGTTTCCTAAAGAATACAAAGGCCCTTCACTAAAAATACACAACCAATGGGTGGATGTGTAGGGTTTCTTTTCCTGACCATAGCTGGTGTTTGGTTCATGCTTGGAAGCGTGAAGATTAAGAACCCTTGGAATTACATCCTAGTTATTGTAAAATACAGATGTTATTCATATGGGTATCTAAAGTATCTCCACTTGTTTTTTCTCCCTCACAGACCTCTTTTAACATCTGCTCACATGCATTTTCAAAGCACCTCGGAAAGTGTGGCATGTATAAGAATAATGGGCTCAACACCTACATGGAGAAAAGTGATGTGACTGGCGTAGATAACTTCATTACCTTCTATGACAGATTCAACTTTCACCCCAGTTACAACGGCAGTGGGCCGTCCCACTGTGAATGATATTTCAGCCGTGGTGTCTGCAGTGTGTCGTCTGTTCTTCAGTGTAGTGTTCTGGATAAAAAACAAACAGACAAAAAACCAAGCAAACAATAGCATTGACATTTCCTTAGGATTTCTGCTGCTCTCCTGAATCAACTCCTAAGATTAATTTTGCAAGTATGACTGGAAAGAGCGCGCTACTACAGGGTGATGTTAAATACATTTCCGTGTGCCACACTAGGCTGTAGGATGAGTCACCACAGCGAATACAGGCTTCTGTTACAATAATGCTACGTGCCATTAAAGCATCATTAAGCTGCAGCGGGAATCTTTTATTGCAATGTCTGGCTTCAGATCACCTTTCTGAAGGCGAGCACATTAGCATGACTTAGTAACAGTAATGAACACAGAATAAAATGGGCAAATGAGCAAGGATGAAAACTGTTTCTTTGAGGGAGTAATAAGAGCGAAGTATTGCGTTAGAGCAGGTGTGTTAATAAATTAAAAAATCTGGGAAAATGTTTGTTGTTTTCTTAAAATATGAACATAAGTGAATTCAATGCTGGTTAAACACAGATGGATGGCCCCACTCTACAGTACAGCACGAGTAGCCAGCATGCACATTTTCCCATGCCACGCTGACCTGCCAGTGTATCTCAGGAATGGCCAGCAAGCACATTGCAGGGTATGTCAGAGCAGTTCTACAACCACTCCTATCTTGGGTCTCTGCTAAGATTGCCAAGTGATGGCCACTCATTCATAGATTCGAAGGCTAGACGGGACCATTGTGATCATCTAGTCTGACCTCCTGTATAAAACAGGCCACCGAATTTCCTCAAAATAATTCCTAGAGCAGTTCTTTTAGAAAAACATCCAATCTTGATGTGAAAGTTGCCTGTGATGGAGAATCCACCAGGGCCTTTTGTACTTGTTCTGATGGTTAATTACCCTCACTGTTTATTTTCACTCTGAATTTGTCTAGTTTCAACTACCAGCCACCTTTTTCTACTACACTGGAGAGCCCATTATCAAATATTTGTTCCCCATATATGTGCTTATGATGATCAAATCATCCCTTAGCCCTCTCCTTGCTAAGCTAAATACATTGTGCTTCTTCAATCTATCGCTATAAAACATGTTTTCTAGCCCTTTAATCATTCTTATGGCTCTTCTCTGATTCTCTCCAATCTACCATCATCCTTCTCGAATTGTGGACACTAGAACTGGACAGAGTATTCCAGCAACACTTGCACCAATGCCAAATACGGAGGTAACATTGCCTGTCTACTCCTAGTCAAGATTCTCCTTTTAAATTTCCAAGGATCACATTAGCCCTTTTGGTCACAGCATTGCACTGGAAGCTCACATTCAGCTAATTATCCACCTAAATACGATTTTCAGTCATTTCCCAAGCTAGAGTCTCTCATCCTGTAAATATGACCTATATGCTCTGCTGTTAGATGTATACATTTCCATTTAGCTATATTCAGATGCATTCTTTCTGTGCCCAATTTATCAAATGATTCCGATCACTCTGTAACAGTGACCTGTCCTCTTCATTATTTACCACTCTCCCAAGTTTTGTATCATCTGCAAACTTTACACGTGATGATTTTATGTTTTTTTCCAGGTCATCAATAAAAATATTAAACACTGCCAGGCCCCTCTAGAAACACACCCATTTTTCTATAGATGACGATTCCTCATTTACAATTACATTTTGAGACTTATCAGTTAGCCAGATTTCAATTCCTTGAATGTGTTCCATGTTAATTTTATATCGTTTTTTAAAATCTAAATACCCTGTGTTATTAAGTCAAACACCTTACAGAAGTCTAGGTATATTACATCAATACTGTTATCTTTATCAACCAAACTTGTAGTCTCATCAAAAAAAGATATCAGATTAGTTTGTCAGGATCTATTTTCCACAAATCCGTGTTGATTGGCATTAATTATATTAGCCTCAATTCTTTATTAATGCCTCCTTTAATTCTTTATTAATCGAGTTGTGTATCAGGCCTTCTATTGTTTCCTGGAATCAATGTCAGACTGGAGGCCTGTAATTACCCAGGTCATTGCAATTACCCTTTTTAAATATTGGCACAACATTAGCTTTCCCACTGTGCTGACAACATTAATGGTCCAGAGAGCACCTTAGCCAGCTCTTTCAAAACTCTTGGGTGTAAACTGTCTGAACTTACTGATTTATAAATGTCTAACTTCAGTAGCTGCTGTTTAATATCATTCTTATTACTGCTGGAGTAGAAAAATGTAATCATCATCATCTGATATGAATACATGATCTACTTTCCCCAAATGCAGAACAGAAATACTTATTGAACACAATTAGTACCAGCTGCAATGGTGGCTTCTGAGACATGGACACTAGTCTAATGCAAGAAACAGAGTAGTTTAAATAGTACCGATAACTTGAGCTGATGCCACTTAGAAGAATAAATGTACATAAACTGGCTCCTTTCAACTCTTGGTTCAAGCACTACATGGTACTAAAGGATGAATGAATTTTTTAATCTTTGTTTCTATATGGTTTAGAATATGACCAGGATATCTCAAGATACATGCTTTCCCAAAGATATTAACCCTTTAAATAGCATTAACTGATTTGTTGTAAAACATTTGTTTTCCTTCCTGTCTCAGGACTATAATTGCTTAGTGAACAAGACAATGAATCCTACAGAAGTATTTTCTAAAGTTTTATTGTAACAACTGCTGTTATACAACCAGTGAAACTGTGCCATTTATATACAGATCACACTCCATTTCAGTGTTAACTTCACAATGCATTTATTTCTACCTATAGTTTTGAAGAACTTTGTGCATGAGACACTATCCTAGTTTAAGAGTGTAATACACTGGCAATATGTAACTAAAATCTATGATAATTTTCCAGCTGCTGCCTGAAAATAATGTTTGGTATAATAGATGAGATATGTCCAGGTACTGCTGCAAGCTCTATTTTTCATAACATTTTCTTAAGAAAACTTCTCTGACTTGGATCATTTTTGTATTATCTTATAAAACTGAATACATCAAGCATGGCAGGGCAAAGTTTTTAAAAATACAAGCAAGGCCAGGTTACTTTGTTACTAGTTAACAAGATCAGTAATGAAACACCTGAAATACCAAACTGAACAGTAAGTCTAATAAAGGCATGAACATAGGATAAACAAACCCAAATATTTGGTGCCTGATCCAAAACCTTCTGTAGTTCTTATTGACCTCAAAGAGTTTTGGATGAGGCCCAAGATGTAGTTCCACGACTACACTATAGGATATTTGGTGATCTCAAATACAGAAATACCTGTCTAAATTCTGCCTTCATTTATAACCCGTTAATAGGTTGAACAAGTATAATAAGCAAGTGCTGAAATTTGCCCAAAGGTTCATATTTTCAATATCTATCACGTAACTTCCAAAGAAAAACCGAAAACAAATCAGCCCTCTGCTTTCTCATTCACCACTTCTCTTGCAGGACTTCAGGCCATGTCTTTATTTCTCCCACTGTTTCCAATTCTTTGTCTGAAACACAAAGTCAACACAGTGCAAAATAAACAAACAGACAGTTTGGGCAATTTTACACAAATTTACTGTTCCATCTACTTTCTCTACAGATGAGATCAGTTTACAGAGAAGACTGCCTTTTTTCAAAAAGCTACTCACATTTACCTGTCCGTATCTCTCGGCTACATATTTTCTGCATCTCTCTTTAAATCTCAACTTAAAAAAAAAATCTTTGTCTAAACCTCTTCCCTGGTTCTGGCTTTGAGCTAAATGCTTCACTTTTATCACACATGGACCTTCTCTCACTGCTCTGTACAATCACAGGCTGCCTTGCATAATTTAACTTTGTAGCACATTTGGGGATATAGTTTGTATTAAAGATGCTATGCAAAACAAACTCATATGGTAATGAATAGTATTTGTGTATCATTATAAAGTGCTTGAACACACACAAAACAAAATACACAAAATACACAAAACACAACAGAAAAGAATAGATGATTCCTGCTAGGATCAATCTATATGGGGCACTAAGTATAAGATAAAGTATATCTAGGAAACCCCAGAGAAGATCCATGGCAAGGAATAGACCCTCAAGGTGTTTAAACACTTAAAACTTTGGGACACTGAGGATTTAAAAACACGGCACTCAAAGAAAAAGGTGAAATTTCACAGCTGAGAATCTACCTGGAATTCTCTCTTTCCATTCTGGATTTTTAAAGTAAGATTTTCAAATAGCTGTGTTGGAGATAAAGTTATATAAGGTTGTATTGTCAATCCAGGATCAATAGAGGTTCTTAAAGAACTGCAAAATAACCAAAAAAAATGCATTATTAGACAAAGAACGTGACAGAGATCTGCAGAATTTACACACAGACTTAAAAATCACAAATAATTACATTTTAAAATAAGACAGTGGACTATTTTAAAATAAGTCATTTTCTTCTTTACTTACCTGCAAAGTCCATTGCAGAGGAAGTATGGAACAGTACAAGAATTGCACCAGCATCTAAAGGAGGCTTGGAGTCACTGTAACTACAGGATAGGCACTGCAGACGCATGCCAATGCACCTTCAATCATCACCTGGAGGTGCTCCAAGTAGGGTCAAGAGGGTTAGTCTAGCCCCCATGCCTTTTCAATCGTTGACCTCTATGATGAGTGCTGAGAAGTTGTTCCTCAGTACAAAGAAAACAGAAGCTTAAACCATTTTGGCGTTGTGCCTAAAATGACATTGCCTTGCGTGAAGCGGTCAAGCAAAACTCTTTTGCAATCCTGAAGCAGGTTCTGGATGCAGCTTAAATCCACATAAATTCACATGGTCGCTGACTCACCTAATGTAAGGTTACTGTTCCTTAACTGGGCAGCCTTTATTCTCTTAGATTAATACTGATTTTTATTGTTCCAAGGACCCAGGCTTCTCTTTCTTGACTAAGCGAATGACTGATGAGAACTGCGCCCAGAATGACGCTGTTGCAAACACAACATGGAAAGAAGCTTTGACACAGCAATCTGCATACGGCTGTGCGGCCAATACTGAAGATGTTGCGTGGCGTTTAGAAAGAAGTTCCCTGTGGACAGTTTGCTTCTCTGGCTAGTGAACAATTTTGAGGGGACAAAGTGTGAAAAATTCAATTCCTGGAATTGGAGAAGCACCAGAGGAATTGCGGGGGGATACCCGTAAGGCACATATTGTGACAGAAACATCAGGGAAGACTGGTTGGGTCACATACCAAAATGCAACCTCAGGCCACAGTAGACAAGCTTCTGCCCAAGTGCGGAATCTCTCTATTCCCCAACCACACTCCACCCAATAAAAATCTCGGCCCCAACTATCCACACCCACAGTGTAAGCAGGAAACCACTTGCTTCCTTCCCTCCCAGTGCAGGCCGAATTCCACCCTCGCTGCCTCCAATCTTCAGCACTGGTCCTGAGTGCTGTCAGGAGCGGTGCTGGGTAAGAGTGAGTGCTGATCCTGGAAGAGGGGTGTTGATGGTGTCCAAGTATCGTAATGGGGGCTCTACAAATGCTTTCCACCTCCAATCCCACTATCTTTGGCTGACCTCTGCCTACCTCCCAGGAGAGCAAAAACAATGCTCCTGCAAAGCAGTCTTTGGAAGCTGCTAGGGGTCAGAGCAAGCTGAGGAGAGATCCCACTGCTTGCCCACAAGCTTAGGGGAAGAAAGATACCTACCACTACTTCCCTTGCAGCATGGAGCATCCAGAAACCCAGCTCTTCTAGATTTACAGGCCCCATTTTCACATCACTCATGGAATTCTCCAACCTCCGGTCCAGTCACACTGCTTCCTATAAGCTCTGTATGTTCTCCTCTCTCTGTGTCTGTTACTAGGAATATCTGCATAAAACCTAGATCTTTTGAAATCTGTTCCTGCTTCTTATTCCCACTGGAAACCAGACTCCTGGTGTCATAGCCAGAGAATTATGATTTCAGAGAAGATGTGTACAGAGGGGGGAGGAGAAAATAAGCAGCAGAAGCAGATGAGTGTTTAGGGCCTCTAATCTTGCTGCCAGTAAAATCAATGGGAGTTTTGTCATGATCTTCAAGGGAAGCAGGAGTTAGTCCTTTTTTATCCAGCTGACCCACACCACAAAAACTGCAGGCAGCAGTTCTGGACAACTTTGCAATTTTAAAATAAAATGGGCAGGGACAGAAGGATTTCAGTTTGAATCAGTCTGTGCACTCAGGATGTTGATATAAACCACTTGGAATCTTGCTGGTTTCACGGTTCATGGTCAGAACCCAATTTATTAAATGTTATAAACTTATGAATTCACACCATTTCTTATATACAAATCAAGTTTTTCAATTTTTAAAAAAGTGCTCTTTAAAAATTAGATTAGTTTAAAGCACAAGTTACAAGGAATTGCATCTTAACTGAAAGTGAATTAGTACACCAAGGAAGGTTTCAACGACACACACATCAATTGGGGCACGAGACACTTTTTAAACCTTAATGTTGGTTTACTGAAATTTTAACTGAGGAAACATTCAGCTTCGTTTATACAGACAGGATATATATAGTATTTCCATCATTAAAATTAACTACAGCTTAATCCTATTAAAGCAATAGATTTGGAAAACTGCTATTTTAAAATTCCGACTTGCATCCCAAAAGACCCCAATCTTGCAATCAGATTCAGAGAGGCAGAACCATATGCCCGTACAGACTGATTGCAAGTTGGGGGCTTAGAATAAAGCCTTTTTTCTCCAGGTGTGCTATTACTAAATTAAAATTTATAGTGACCTAATATAAATATTTAATCTAAAAATCAAATGTGGCCAGGCAATAAGATGTCAGATGACCATTATTAAAATGTTTTAAGTGTAACTTCACAACAGTATTAACAGTGGTTCTCAACCAGGGATACAGGTACCCCTGGCGATATGCAGAGGTCTTCCAGGAGGACATCAACTCATCTAGATATCTGCTTAGTTTTACAACAGACTACATAAAAAGCACTAGCAAAGTCAGTACAAACTAAAATTTCACACAGACAACGACTTGTTTGTACTGCTCTATATACTACACACTGAAATGCAAGTACAACATATATTTTCCAATTAATTTATTTTATAATTATATGATAAAAATGAGAAAGTAAGCAATTTTTCAGTGACAGTATGCTGTGACACTTGTATTTTATGTCTGATTTTGTAAGCAAGTAGTTTTTAAATTAGGTGAAACTAGGGGGTATGCAAGACAAATTAGACTCCTGAAAGAGGTATAGTACTCTGGAAAGGTTGAAAGCCACTAGTATAAAACACAAAAAAGATGTCTAGACATCAAATTCATTGTTTCTTGTTTATAACAATGTTACCAGTTCTGCACTATTCTATACCATAGCCTGCCAATTCTCTGGAAGATCAGAGCAGATAGGGGGATGAAATGCAATACTGGTTGCAATCTTGACTGCCTTTGCTCTATTCTGGAAAATTAAGGCTAGCCTTGGGCAGACTGTTGAACTAAGAAGTAGAGTGGTGGTAGACAGACATTTGGAGGAGGTCAGCCATTTAAAAAGATCAGATTATCATGGAAATGCCAAATCAAACTGCTGGTACAAAAGACACAAACTAGATTGTCAAAGGGCTTCACTACACCCAAACTGGAACTGAAATAACTAATTTAGTTTTAATTCACTTATCTTAGTTATCTCAGTGCACATCTATGTGTGGAGATGCTCTTATTCCAAATAAAGATGTCCCATTAAAACAACCTGATTTTTACTCTGGATGGAACCGGGGTGAGGGGATGAATGGAGTAGGGACACTGAAAATACCTTAGAATCTCATTCAAACAAAGATTTGCTAACCAAAGGAAGTGTTTGCTGTAGCATGCCTAGGTTTGCTCTATTGCACAAAACAGTACAAAGAGATCAAATTCATTTTGTAGAAACCATTGTTAAAAACTAGACAGAAGATCCTCCCCAATGCAATATAAAGTTAATTTTGAAGGCCAAAACTCATCATGTATGCATCATATGGCATCAAAATGAGATTAAAGAATACCTATGGAATTATTTTGGCCTTGCATACTTCAGTAGTCTGTACATCTAGTGCAACCCACTGAAATAATGTGGTTAAAAAGGACATACAGAAGTAAAAAGCCACTTCATTTTACTAAACTGCAATTGTGCTTTGAAGCCTCTTCTTACAGGAGGTTATCAGAATGTTAGGAAGATGATAAGGACTCGGCAATCTCAAAATTTAAGTAGGAAGTGAAGCCCTGAAAGTCTGCTCCATATCATGTTCCTGAACTTGCAATTGGATCTACAAAGGGACAGAGCCCTGCACTTGCATGGAGCTACACTGATTTCAGTGCGGCTGCGTTAGCTGCAGTGGTCCAGCAGTGCAGTTCTAATTTCAAGATCGGGACCCAAGTGGAGAATGGCTACATGAGATTGTTCTAAAATAATTCCAAAGCCAGGAAATGTCTGAGAACGTGCTTCAATACCTGTAATATTCCTAATCAACTTCTGTTGTCTTCTAAGATCTCTTAACTGGCCAATGTATTATGGACACAAATGGGTTCACTTTCAATATATGTATGTTTCGATGCACCATGTAATTTAAAGCATAATTAGCCGTGCTATCTTCTTATCTATGACAATTACATGTTAAATAGAGCATCCCTTAGTAATGCATGCCCTAAAAATCATTATAAAAATATTTCCTTAAAGCATTTTAAATAATTTACAAAATTCTACAAAAAAATTAAACATTTATCCATGATACACCTGTTAAATAGGATATTTTTCACATTAGTGTATACATGCTATAGATCAATATCTTCCATCTTCTTCCTTTTACTCTCAATTTTTATCAAGGTATTTACAATAAAAATTATTTTCTAAAAAGACTGACTGTTGTTATAAAAAAAAAAAGTACTTACAAATTTGACACCTTGCTTTTCCCCGGGGAACTTGTGCATTCCTCTACAGCTATGTCACTAAATTCTGCAGAACTTCTGTCTAAAGCTTCCTGAACTTGGTCCTCTTTACAATCAGCTTCACTACTTTGCTGGGCTAAGGTTTTCCCATCCAAACTAGAGTTGGGTACATTAATTTCTTCCTGCCTGCTGCTGTCTTGCTGGCTCTCTCCTTCCTCTTCCTTAGTGTATGTGTCTCGGCTCTCAGAAATAAATGTTCCTATGCTAACTTTGTCCCCTGTTACTGCTGCCATGATGGGTTCCTGCACTGGGGGATCTGAATTTGAATCTGACCTGCAATTCGTCTGCTTGTCTCCCAAAGTGTTCTCCTTTCTGTCATCCTCTGCTTCAGTTTTAACATGCAAAGGAGCAGCCTCCAGGTTTTCACATGTTTCTGCTATATGGAGACTTGTTTCCTCTACTATGAGGTTCTGAGTAGAATTTGCTTCTTTTATTCCTGTCTTTCCCTCTCCACCAAGGTTTCCATTTTGCACCAAGGCTTCACTTTTCTGCTCAAGTGCACAAACGTTCTGGAGAGCTGCCTCAGTCCTTAATGTGCTGCTATGGGGAAGTGAAAGTTCTAGATTTTGCCTTTTGTTTAAAAGCACATTTTTCTTCCTATCACGAGCATACTTTAGACCAGCAATAAATTTGCTGGAAATTTTTAACTGAAAGGTGCTATTTCTTTTGGAAGCAGACTTAGCACTAAAGTAATTTTGCAATTTACAGCCATCCCCTTTGCTGTGTGTAGATGGAAGGCTTTTCTGCTTGGACTCTATGTTACCCTTTTTACCTACTGCATTTCCTTTTACAGATAAACCGCCACCAGCCACACCTTTAGTCCATACTGTTCCTTGCTCAGTCTTCAACTCCACAGTAGTATGAAAGAACACATTCTCTGCAAAGGATGCATTTTCCCCACCATCATGTACTATTGCACTTCGTTTTACAGTTCTCCGAGAGCTTTTCAATTCATCTGTTTGCTGAGATACCTTTCTAGTCTTTTTACTCTGACTTGATAACATGTCAGTCTCATTTTCGATTAGCGGATGATTTGCTTTTCCTTTATTTGCACGTGGTTTGGTAACTCTCAGCGGGTGAGCAGTTAAGTTATCCCTCTGTATTTCCATATTGCTTGCAGAGTCTTTGGCCTTTTCTGCCAAAAATTTCCTAATTTCTTGTTCAATGCTGTCATCACTATCCACAGCACTGCTGTCATCTGTTGCCGAAGTAGAGGTCAAAGTACATCTTTTATTTTTAGCTGCCTCCAGGTTATTCTGGTTGGAAACTGGTTTAGGTTTACATTCTTTTTTCAGCTGCAAAGAAAACTGCAAGTCCTTTATGCTTTCTGGCATTTCCTTTGACAGCTCACCATTTACATTGTTCTGGGGGTTTGTAATTGCATTTTCCTTAGTATCTTTATGTGATTTTGAGAGGCAGCTTTTCAGCAGGATAGGATTTTTGCATTTCCAGTCCTTTTGCGGGAGGCTACTGAGTTCATCTAAAAGTTGGGTTTCTGTGTCACCAAATCTAACTTTTTTCTTGCACTGGATTTTTTGGTCTTTGGACTTTTTCTTTAGCTTCCTCTTGGACCTTAAGAGGTCTTTGATAGCGCTATCAAGATCTTCATCACTGTCCAGAGAACTGCTCTTGTCATCTGTACCATCTCTCTCTTGAGCCTGGACTGTATTTTTTATCAGGTCTTTTGTGTTACAATGAACCTGCATCAAACTGTTTGTGAAGTCTAAAGCCACATGCTTGTCAACAAGGCCAGTTAATTCTGTAGACATCAGCTGCTGACTTGTTTCTTTATTACCAGACCTTCCAGCTTCACAGGCTTTTCGAGGACTGCTCAGGCAACTCCCATCTTGCAACGCTGGGATTTTGGGCCTATCACCATAACCCACTTGGGTACACGCCATCTCTAACTCTTCTGTTTTTTGGTCTATGCTCTGCTTTGCTACTTTGTTTTCTGCTTTAAGTCTCCTTTTACGACTCAATGACAGATTCAGTGTTTTAGGGAGGGAAGGTTCGAGGCCACCAATTATGCTGTTATGCTCAGAAGACAAAGGCCTTTGGGACAGATTATCAGGTTTTGTTATAAGACTTTCCGACTGTGCCTTGAGAGCCAAAAAAGCTCTGATTTCTTGCTCTATGCTATCATCGCTGTCCACAGGGCTGCTGTCACTTTCACAGTGGGAGGAAGGCATGCTTTGGGGATAGAAGAAAGGGTTTGCTGCAAGTGATTTGTCATCACTTCCCACTGGAGGGGGCATGATGGTTTTGGAAATGTCAAGGATGGCTTCTGCACACATCAGTTCTGCAGATGTGTCTGCCCTGCAAGAAGCCTGCAACGTTAGCTCGCATTTGGCTATTTTGTTTACTGGAAGTGCACGATTTCTGTCTTTTTTCAATGGCTTTAACAGTTTATTAAGTTCGTTGCCAGTGCTTTTTAATTGTGTAGATTTTGTACTAATCTCTCTCCTCTTGCTGCTCAAGGTTTTTTTATGGACTTCTGCTGAGGCACTTTTTGTTGAGTTAATTGTTAGGCTTGCAGAAATGTCCGTCACACCCTTCGGCAAGTCTGTTGTAGGATATGCCTCTTTCCGGATTTTCTCCAGCTGATAAAGTTGAATGGCTTCTTCAATACCATCATCACTACTTGAATCAGATAAGTGTGTGCTTTGCATTATTTGTTCCCCTCTGGTTTTGCAGAAACTTCTCTTGCCTTCACCTTCATTTTGCTCTACAACCCAGGGTTGGCTAGCAGCAGCCATTTTAAAATGTGCTTGGTTTGCCTTACTGAAATCACTAGGCTCTTCACTGATTTTAGACTTCAAACATTTAGCTTGTACATCAGTCTTTCTTAGTTTGGGCTGATGCCTTAAGAGGAGGCCTTTGCATCCTTGCTTTAAAGTACTGCGGTTTGCTTTGTTAACCGACTCTTTGTTACATTTAAACATAGATTTCACTTGGGTCTCTCTCTGTTCTAGGTTTTTATCCTCTACAATTACACACCTATTAGTTTCTTGCTGTTTCTTTTCGTTCAAGAACTGTACAATTTCAGCATGTATGCTCTGTTCGAAAGAGTCATCACTACTGATGCTCAGAGGTGAAGCAGACCGTAGCTTTTCACAAATTCCCAAGTGGTCAGAAATGAAGCCTTCCGTCACCATTTCAGCTTTAAATTTCATAGGGAGTAGACCACTAGTCACCTTGTTCTGTAAGGGTTCCTTTTTGACCTTCTTCTCTCCATCTGTTCTATCTGAACACTCTGTGTTGGTTGGCAATGGCTGGATACTCTTGCTTTTTTTTTTCAAATACTCTTGAATGGCTTCCTCTATGTCTCGGTCAACAGAATCATCACTATCGCAATCCAATAGGAGGGTCCCAAACTCTGAACTCTCCTCCACTTCTGTGCCATCGGAATCAGCATGGCAACCACGCTTGGAATATTGCTGTTGTAGCACCACGGTGCTAGGTGTAAGTCTATTACCCCTCTTTTCTCCCTTTTGTTTTGTGTGTGTAATACAATCATACTCATTGTTCATACCCAGAGAAGACTCTTGACTTTGCAGGTTGTTTATGATCATCTGAACTTTCGCACTTACAGATGATCTAGTAACATCCTCTTCAGATTCAGAAAAGCAAACAGGGTATCTACAATTCCTTGTCTGTCCAAAGGACTCCCATTTTTTCTGCAGATCTAGCAAAGGAGAGACATTCATAAGAAACATCCTAGCAGACAATGAAGAAGTTCACAAAGGAACTGTTTTTCATCTTGGTCTCTCCTCCATCCTAAGGGAAAAAGAAAAAAATACTCATATAATGCATCCAAAACAAAATATGTAAACACACTACTTCAACAGATTTCCACATGATACCGTCTGATACAACTCGCATGTTACTAATATCCAGTACTCTTGTTATATCGACAATTTACAGAAGTTGCTCCGCAGTATCATTTAAAAGGCAAACCTATGACTAGTACCATTTAAAGAAGAGATAAAACTGAAGTGCTGACCATTTGCGGTCATTAAAGATCTCCTGGTACTCTTCTTCGAGCTATAATCCAATCTAGGCAATTACCCTTTGCCTACCTAAAGTTCTTCCTGCACGTTGAGCATAGTATTCTTTGATTCTAATTCTAAATTGCTGCAGACTGTAAAAAGCTTTCAAGGTGTTCTGTAGCAGCATTTCAGTGATGGGAAAAGAGAACCCTTTATTTGGGGATGCAAGATTTTATTAATTCTATAATAGTTTGGGGACAAAGAAAAAATTAAGAAAAACATCAAACTGGTACAGACTTGGGGAAAAAACTGCAAAATATTTGACTGTCTGTTTGTATTTTCTTTACCATCATTGTTGTGCTTAAGTAATTTCCTACATCCATGACCCAATTTCACTGTCTGTTTGGTCGTGTGGTGAAGTCATTTATGACTATATTTCCATTGAATGACTGCTATGTTACATATTCAGCAACATGACTTTGCTGCAGACTCAAACACACAATAGCCAATAAAAGTGGTAAGATTATGAATTATTCTTTATATTACAGTAGGGGCCCACTCTCTTAAGGGCTGTACAGGCACCCCATGAAAAACAGATCTCATCCCCAAAGACCTTACAGTCTTCCATGGGACTCCACAGAGGCACAGAGCTCTGACTGCAGACATCAGTTTGCTGGATCAGACCTTATTTTGCTGGCTCAAGGCACACTCCTATCAATTCCTGTGTACTGCAGTGGTGCCATTCCACAACTCTGCCACGCAGTCACCACCACAAACATATTGGGTCTCAATCAGAGCATGATGTTGTACTATACAGAGACTACAAAACAAAGTGTCTATCTTTGAATTTCTTCTAATCTAACATTTTTCTAGTCTGAGCATACAGAAAGATGTTTTTTGCAACAATTTAATTTATTGGCAGTGTATTTTCTTTAAGAATTATTATAATTCTAGAATTTTAAAAACAAAGCCTATAACTTTTACCTCTCTCATGTTTTTGTTATGGACAAGTGGGCATTGAATATGTGGGGGAGAATGATGCTTGCTTACTTTTATCAAGCACTTGGAGCGCCAAGAATGAAAAAGCATTACAAGTGCGTTACATATTGTTATTTTTGTCAAACTTGTTATTTAACCTAGAGGTAAATTTTAACACCATTTAACAGCAGCCTGGGTCATTGTTCAAATCCCACCAGTCCGGGCAGTCACCCCTGACCTGTATTACATGATTCCCCACCCCAGAAAGTCCAACGCGCTAATGCTTCTGCTGGTCCTTCTTCCTTTGGCGCCCTGCCACAATGTTCGGGCATAAAATATTCTCACCAAAGCCTTTGGCTCTAGGTATAGATTTCTGATTTTTTCCCATGTGATAATTAGTCTTACAGCACTGTTCTTGTTGTATAATTTACATTTTAAGGGCATTGATTAAGAATGTTCTTCCATTTGGTTGGTGCCCAGCGCAATCTGACACATGCCATTATAAATTCTCTGTCTCTAGTCAAGCAAGAAAAAAAGTGAAGGGTTTGCCCCTAGTATGCACATTCTAATACATACAAGAACCTTTGAGCTTTCAGGTGTCAAGCGATTATGAATGGTGGACTGGTGAACTAGCTAAGTGGTCATTTCTTAGCAGCCTAGAAGGCTTTACTTGTCGCTCATACTACAGTGAGGTCACTATTATAAGAATGTGGATGATTAAATAGTTTCCAAGTTTTCTGTAATATACTTCATAAAGAACCCTGAGAATTTCAAGCATTGGTGATAAGTTAAAAAATCATGTGATGAGAGAAGTGAGTGAAGGGTGAGAGGGAAATCAGAACACAAGTTTAGTTACCCTGGAGTAATGCATTCAATATATTTAAGCTTTTGGCTCTGTTCCCTATTAACCTCTTTCTTTCCAGAACAGTGGATGTCTTCATTATCTGAATAACATGGGATTGTTGGCATACTGAAAATTCACAGTTATCCACACAGAATTGGGTTTAACTTTTGAATCATGCTATCCACCCATAACTTCAGTGGGCCACTGCCAATCGTTTAATAGCAGCTACCAGAACTTACCTGTGCACCACTAAACTAAGCAACAGACTACCTATAATAACCATATTCAGCATCTTCACGACCAAAGGATCCCAAAGTATTTTACAGAGCGCATACACAGCCATCACTTCACTGACCCTTGATGTGCAGCCACTTCTAGAGGGGCACACAGGAACTATTTAATGCTGGATAGTAATGCACCATCATTTTAGACAGCAAGTGAAGAATTCTGTACCCAAATACAAGCAAAGAGGAGATTTTAGGAGTCATAATGAAATTACCCAAGTGGAATTTGGCCTGGACATTAAAGTTAGCATCCTGACTCATGCTGGCTGAGCACAGACCTGGAAAAGACACTTGGATTCTCTTCAGAGAATCCACTGACCACTGACCTGCCACGTGACGTTCAGCAACTCGCTCTCCCTCCAACCGTGCCTCAGCTTCTCCCTTCTGAGAACGGACCGAGCGATAGCACCCTACCTCAGTAAAAGGGCTGGAGAACAGCAGCTGAAGAGTCCTATCCTTGCAAAGTAGATCGTCCACAAATGGTGCCACACGGGACCTTCAGTGCCCAAGGATGTCCAGGCACACCAAGAAGTTTCCCCTTCCTGAAGGAGATAAGATCAGGAGACATCAAAGCATTGGTCTCCCTCAGCACCACCTCACACTGGTGTCTGCCTTTACACCCCCCGCACCCCAGAAACACTCTCAACCTGCACTTAGCTTATCCGCTCAAACATCACCACCTCCATCCTCCTGGGCTGCAGCTAGTCCAGGGGGTCGTGACTCCTCAAGGGGCTACGAAGTTATCATGGGGTGGGGGGATCGCGAGCTGTCACCCCACGCATGCGGGGAGGGGTGTCCTAGCATGGGGGGGAGGGCGGAGTCATCACTTTTGGGGGGTTCGTCACGGCCTGAAATAGTTTCAAAGGGGGTCCCAGCAGAAAACGTTCGAGAACCCCCGCACTAGTCCCTTCTGGAAACATCCCCCCGCCAGCCCAGGGTCCCACCCCATCCCCTCCAGGGATTCTGCCCCAGGACTCCCCAGGGCTGTCCCCCCATTGCAAGAACCCCACCCCCAAGGGCTGTCCCCCCACCATAACGACCCCACCCCCCCGCCTTCCCAGTGCCTGTCCCCCCCCAAGGACCCCATCCCCCCCAGTGCCTGTCCCCCCCCCAGGACCCCATCCCCCCAGTGCCTGTCCCCCCCCCGGACCCCATCCCCCCAATGGCTGTCCCCCCCC
>ML675655.1:6186514-6209188 GCA_007922155.1 Mesoclemmys tuberculata
GCCCCTAGCAGCCCCTGGCCCTCCCAGCCCCCTGTGCCCGAAACCAGCCCAGCCCGGGCCATCCTTGGGTGGTGGGCGCTGCCCGGACTGAGCTGCCTTCCCCCGCCGGTACCCCAAAGAAGGAGCCGGGTTCTCAGAACCTGGCCCCTTGGAAGGGGGTGTGGAAAGGAGAGGGGGAGCCACTTTGGAAACCTGCCCCTTCGCCCCAACCATGGGGCCCTTCTGAAAAATCCCATCTCCAAGAGCCTGAAGTTTTCCTTAAGCCTGCAGAACTTAAGGGGTGTTTCCCATAGCGAACTGGGGTTTTCTGAACCATACCCAAGGCAATGCCCCTCATCCCCATTGGGGGCTGCCCTACACATTGCTGCTCCCTGGGGTTGTCGGCATCACCGCAGGCGCCCCGTGCCGGGAAGGGGCTCCGCTCTGGCTGTGCTGCTTCTCTAAAGCAGGGTGGCAGCCAAAGCCTGGGTGTAGTGGTGCTGTTAGTTGTGGGGCTAATCTGTGGACATTCGCAGACCCCAAGATGCTGCCCGTGGCTGTAGAAACAAATTGCCTCACCAAAGCTAAACTTTCTTTAAAAAAAAAGAGTTAATGCATTTGGGGCCTGATCCAAATCCCATTGAAGTTAGCAGGCGTCTTTCTACTGACACTTCAATAGGTATTAGACTGGGACTTGGTGAATTCGTGAGTGTCAGTTAGTCTTTACACACGCATGCACAGCTGAAGCATTTGTAAGAGGCCCAGGCTTGATCTAAACACCCCATGTTCAAAACGTGCACGTAATCCATCCAGTAGCATTTTTATGTAGGCAAATCATCATACAGTGCTTGTCTGCTTTTTTTAAGTTACTCTATTTTCCTTTCCATGTCTGTCTCTCCCTCTACTTAACAGAGACTTTAAACTCAAGCTGTACTGCCAGTCTAGCTCTGTGAATATCTCTGAGTCTTCTCCAGAAGACTGCCATCTCTTCTCCATCTCCTGCCATCTCAACTGAAACACCATGATAGAAATACCACTACATCTGGTAACAGACTGCTCATAAAGAGGACTGCAGGTTCCTTTTTCCTCGCCATGAAAGAACACTATTATTGTAGTGACAGTGCTGTGTCCGGATTATATTTATAGCCTTTTTTACTCTGTTCATTTTAGGTCCTGCGATGGAGGATAGGTCCATCAATGGCTGTTAGACAGGATGGGCAGTGATGGAAAACTATGCTCTTGAAGTGTCCTTAGCCTCTGTTTGCTAGAAGCTGGGAATGGACGACACAGGATGGGTCACTTGATGATTACCTATTCTGTTAGTTTCCTCTGAAGCGTCTGGCATTGGCCACTGTCGGAAGACAGGATACTGGGCTAGATGGGCCATTGGTCTTACCCACTATGGCTGTTCCTATGTTCTTATGTGTTGTTATACCGGCCTAAAAAAGGTCAAAGGGATGATCAGCTTGAAGAAGATAAGAGGTGGAGGTGCACAAAGGAACCAACAAAAATTAAATTGCAATTTACACTCTGCATCAGAGCAAGAGAGAAATAATGGAATATTCCTGGACCAAATAGTTAATATTTTCCAAGTAAATATATATAATATTTTTAAAGACTGGAAAGAGTTAAAAGCTAAAATGTCTGTCAACACCAGGTGAAAATGAAATAGAGAAACTATACTTTAGAACAGAAAATACTTTATATACAATGGATATTTTGCAATAAAACGACACAAAAAGACAGCCCCCGCCACCACCTGCAAATACTTAGGTGAGTAGGCCCAGGCTTCTGCCGTGTGTAAAGATAAGCACATGCATAGTCTTTACAAGAGTGGGGCCTAGAATCACCTGTAGGGAACTCATTTCAACATCAGGGCCTAAAGTCCCAGTCTTGCAAATACTTATGCACATGTATAACTTTATTCACCTGAGTTATCCAACTGAGTTCGAGGGGACTGCTCATCTGTGTTAAATTTACAGGATTGGGACCATGCAGTGCATTTATATATGGATGCTATTACCAAGACCAGGAAAAATGTAGCACACAAAATAACAAAGAATAATTCACACTAATGGATCCTTGAGAGCGTGACATAAATCTCTGGTCCATTGGAAAAAAATCCTTAAAACCGAGCAAGCACAAAACTCAAAGAGAGATTCTGATCCCTACACTTGCTCCTGTGTGCAGCGAGCCCTGGTGTAGGGGGTCAGTTGAGAGTGGGACCAGGGAATGAGAGGGGCAGAGCCATAGCACAGCCCCTGTTAGAGCCATTCTGATTTGTGGCACAAGCCATAAGTGACAGTGAAGAGGAGGCAGCAACAATTATGCTGGTAACTGTTTTTGCTGATGGAGAAACTGAATCAGGAGGGTTCAAAGGTGGCTTAAAACAATCCCCTGGGTTGGCTAGCAAAGAATTTGGCTTCAGTTTTGAATTGCTGCATTTAGAAACCCCTCTGAACAAGGGAGCAGGGAGGTATACCTTCAGGATTAATGAGTAACCATTTCCAGAGCATTTGTTGCTGTTCAGATACTATTCAATGGAACAGCAAATGTGACAGTTTTCAGAAGGAAGCAAGAACTTCAGATAAGTCCCTCATCCAACCCATGATATCAGTGCAGCTGTTCACATACTTAAAAGTTACATATGTACATGCTTAAGAGCTTTGCCTCACTAGGGCCTTAATGGCCAAAAAGCCCAGGAGCTCTTTTAAGAGAAGTCAATTTCAATGCTAATGTAAAGAATATTAAAGTCACCTTCCATTTGTATATCATAGACATGTAGGGTTGCAAGGGACCTTGAGATGTCCTCTAGTCCAGCCCCCCTGTGCAGTGGCAGGACCAAATATATCTAGATTGTTACTGACCGATATTTGTCTAACTTATTCTTAAAAACATGCAGTGCTAGGATTCAACAACCTCCCTTGTCACCTATTCCTTACAGTTAGAAAGTTTTTCCTAATATCTAACCTAAATCTCCCTTGTTGCAGATTAAGCCCATTACTTCTTGTCCTACGCTCAGCAGATGTAAAGAACGGTTGATCATTGTCTTCTTTATAACAGCCCTTAACATATTTGAAGACTGATCCTTCCTCAGTCTTCTTTTCTCAAGACTAAATATGCCAAGGTTTTTTTCAACCTTTCCTCATAGGTGAAGTTTTGTAAATCTTTTATCATTTTGGTTGCTCTCCCCTGGACTCTCCAATTTGTCCACATCTTTCCTAAAGTGTGGTGCCCAAACTGGACGCAATAGTCCCACTGAGGCCTCCCCAGTGCTGAGTAGAGATAGTTATCGCCTGTGGAAGGGCACTGGAACAGCTTTTATAGTGGCGGTGCTGAGAGCCATTGAACCAAACTGTAAACCCTGAATATAATAGAAACCACATCAAGACAGGGTGTGACAGCACCTCCGCACCTTCAGTTTCAGCACCTATGCTCCTGTGTCTCATGTATGACATTCCTGTTAATAATAATATCTCCAAATGTATTTCAGTTCTCAACAGATGAAAGGGCCCGTTCACTAACCCAACATCACACCTTGATTTATTGTTCAATGAATTTAATTTCACAGTGCGTAACTATTTGTATGCTGCTTTACAACAATTAGCATTCACTAGGAATTCATCTGATGAAACATACAATATTTGATATGCGTGCTACCCAAACCACACTGAGAATATTTACTGTCAGCGTGGGAAAGTCTGCAAATTTTACAGTCACCTCAATCTCCCTCAAGTATATGTCAATAAAAAAAAGAGTAAAAATCTAACATTTTCAGTCACAATCTTAAAATGGAGTGACATCTAGTGGCAGTGCTGTCAATCTGCTGCACAATGCTGAGATGGCACATTGGCCCCAATTCTCCACAGTTCCACCTTTTGTACACCAGTGTGACTCCATTAACTTCAGGAGAGTTGCTGTTGATTTACACTAATGTAAATGAGGTCAGAATCAGATCCCATTCCTCTTAATACTAGTATCACACCATCACTTTCTCTAACCTTTTTTATTCAAAGATTACAGAGCATTTTGCATAGAGATTGCTTGACGGCAACTGAAATGCTGCCATCTCTGGTTGGAATGTGTCAGCTGCCTGACAGCGTATTGCAGTGACACAACAGAGTTTACGACAGAAACTATCATTTGAAATTGGAAAGGAGGGTTAGTTAGGTACAGTACAATAACAGTTAGAATTTGGTCAGGACCCGAAGGCTTTTTTCTCCTACTCTTGCAAAAAGTGCCACTGGAATTTTAATGACCAGAGGTCCGATTTGCTGTTGCCCTTCATCTTGTTTAGTTTTTTGCACCATTCGAATATTGATGTAAAATGCTACAGTTGTGATCTAGCAGCATTAGCACACAGCTTTGCACTCACTTCGCAGCATGAAAATGTCTACACAGGGTGTGCAAATTGGGTTCCATATGTAGTCAAGACATTCTCTGTTTCACCCCAAAGAGGGCACTTCTAGAGAACAGGCATATTATTTCAATACCGATTCAAAGAGAAGCATGCATTTCCTGGGAAACGAACTCCATCCACTTCCTGACGTTTCTTCAGAGGTCTCCCATCTAACAACTAACCAGCCCGAACCCTTCTTTGTTTGCAAATCTGATGAGATCCCAATTCAGGCTGGCACGTAGGGTTACAGCCTCCCATGTTAGCTTCCTCCTACTCCTACGGTAGCTGAAACGGGGCAGATAAAAGTCACCGATTGTTCAGTATTTCTATTGGCACCTATAATGTGCTTTTAAATTCAGACACTGCTTGGTTGAACAAGCATTTTAAAAAGATCACAGCTGGCACCTTCTATAATACCACACCTGTACAGAGCTTCTAATGTGTTTCCTCTTCCCTAATTGTGGAGACTGTAGTTTGGTGTAGCCTATAGGACTAGCCTGCTTGCTTGCACATATATATATACCTTCCCTTATAGATTGAAGTGTTGTTTTATTATTCTAGAGTCATTGATTCATATTAACATAATATAGCTGTAATGCCAGGTACCTTACAGGGCACATCCTTTATGAAAGCTAAGGCAGTTAGCAGACATAAGTTTGGGACCTTTGGTCCAGATAAGTAATAATAAATTAAAGGATAAAACATATATGGTTATAACCTTTACCCTAGATAAGTCAGGAGGCATCAAGACCCGGGGTGGTGGTGGTGTGGGGGAGAATGTCTCAGGTTATGCCCCAAGTAAACTTCACAGATATACCACAAAAGGGCCAAAAATAACAAAGGTGAGATAAGTGAACCATATGAAACCATCTGGAAAGGATATGGATATGTCATTAATATGCACAAACCTGCCAGCCTATAAAATAAGTGTACCCTAATCATTTGGGGGTGAAGAAGCCAAGTTTGGACTTCGAAGGAGGACCTATATTGTTTAGGGTATAAAAAGGGGCAATCCATGTTCTTGGGCGTGATCACCAGCTACTCCTTTAAGCTTCTCTTAGTTAGTGTTTGTTAGAATCTTTTGTTCTTAGTTTATTCTTCGTATTATTTGTAGTCTTAGTCTTAGCCGTATAGCTCTTAGCTCTCAAGTGTTGCCTAGCTCTCCACCCCTCCACTCAAAAATTGAAAAACCAGACATCTCTCTCAACCAGGTCATCAGGGAATGGTTTGAGTATATTAATCCAAAGCATACCGTATAAATATATCTCACTTGTGTCTTTAAAATAAGACTGTAATCCTACCCGTTATTCATTTAATTATTCATTTTCTTTAATCAGTCATTTGTCTATCATTTTATGTTACCTTAATTAAAAAGCTTATACAATTAGACAAATTCAGTTATCAGTGTAAGCATTCCTGTCATGCACCCCGGGGGTCCCTATAAAATTCTTCTGAAGCCTGATTCCAGGACTAAAACCTCATTATCTTCTAATCAAATCAATTGGCAAGCCTATAACCCCATTCAAACGACTGAACACCCAAAAATCAGGCAACAGTGGCGAGTGAGGTATGCTCTCTTCCTGACACTCCCTTCCCTCCAATGCCGGGTGAGAAAAGAGGGAGAACTCAGTGTTTGTGCCCCCCGCCCCTCCCCATTGGAAATGTGCCAGTTCAATTACCCATGCATACACTTTTTAAGATAAAAAACCTTGCTGCTCGCAGTGCTGTTCTTGCACGCATGCCTTTCCTCGGGCACTGCACAGAAATGGCTTCTGGACTGAGAGCACCCTGCAGTTACCAAGAGCTAGAAAGCTGGGGTGGCATTTACAACTCTGCTGGGTGCATTGCCACACTGCACATCCTGTGACTAGAAAGAACAACCGAGCCACTCCCTGAGGTCCTTTTAAGGGTTATTTGTCTCTCTAGTCAATAATCGGTGAGAAAATGAGGCCAGTGGTCTCAGCCCAGTTCCCTGGTGGACAGATGATAAAATCTGCTAGCACTAATTGGCACCCTTGTTAAAATGACCAGAATGAAAATGTCAGTGTTTTCAACATGAAACATTCTCCTGACTTCAGGATCTGACTGTTTTGATTGTAGCTCATTGCAAAAATTCCTTACATGTGGCGAGTGAGACGCATTAGATGCTAAAGCTGCTTCTGTGCATGGATTATCCAAGGTGGAGCCTGGAGCATTGGAATGGCTCTTTTCAGGTAGAAAAAGGACAAAGCTAAAAAAGATTTGAATCACCTGGCAGTTTCTCCTGATGTTAGACAACCTGTGGCTCCATATCCAATTATATTTCTCATAATCACCCTTGTTAAAACACCAGACACATCTACCATGCTTCCTGTTTCATTCATAACATGAGGGGTTCCAGTAAAGTGCAATGTACAAGCTTATAGCTGTGTCTAGAGCAGCATGAAACTTGGAAATCGCAGTCTGTGAGGTTGGCATGCACCATTTTTCTTGGTCATGGCAGGTTTACATTCTCTGAGTTTCGCTTTGAATTTCAGGTTCAAACAAATGTTAAAAAAATGAAATCCAGCCCAGGTCTTTGAATGTGGGGTGGAAACAGTGAAAAATTACATGGCTTTGTATGGTTCCAAGCAGAAGCTATAACTGACCCCTGGGTTTATTCAGTACTTGGGGTTCTAGGCTTGTATGGCTTTCAACCCGGGTTCACAAAACTCTGTAAGCTTTGCAGCAAAACTGGTGCAAGTTTTGGCTTTATAGCAAAACCTAGCAGGGATGTTCCCTCTGGCTTTATTGCAAAACTTGTGTGTGGATCTAGTTTGCTTTCCACTAATGTGGGAACACAATCTGCTGCTGTGAATACCAGGGGACATGAACTGACAGCAAACAAAGAATTGTATCAAATCTCCAGGATTGTTATAGACACTGTAGTTTTATGGGTTGGAATGACAAGAAATGCCCCCAAAATAATGGCCACTTGCACCATCTCATTTTGAAACATTGTTAAATCTCTTCAAGTTGGTTGTACTCAGCAGGCTAGATGGCGAACGATCAGGTTCAATAACATCATTGATTGCAAATTTAAGGTATTTTTTAACGAATGCCAAAGGGGCATATCTGAGGCCCTCAAGGTTTTAAGAGACAGATCTAATTTTCTAAAGAGTGCATTAATTCTTGGTGAAAGCAACCAATGAATGCTCTTGGAAGCTGAACTCCTTTTACCTGCAGGAGAGATATAGCAGCAGCAGAGGCAGTGTGAATAAACCCAGTGTGCCTCAGTGCTGATCTGGAAGGACCACCTCCAGAGGGAGAAGGAGAAATGATTGCAAGTCTTCAGCAGGTGAAATTGGCATAGCTCCAGTGACTTTCTACCCTTAGACATCATGGCCCAATTAGTCCTTAGTACCTTTGCTATGACTGCAACAGAGGGACCAATTTATGTAAATTGTCCTTAGATACCAGTTAAAAATAAAATAGAGGTACATGGTACGTACTAAATATAGCCAATGGAAAATTGTGACTTTTAGTGCTTAAGGGTCCAATCGTATGAGGTGCCAAGTAATCTCAATTCCCATCCAATCATAGAAATCAGTAGATAATAAGTTTCCATTACATGCTATAAATAGGTTTAAAAAAACCGCAAACCTATCGGAAGGTACTTCCTCTCTTTTCTTTCTATCCACACATATATAAATAATACTGTTGTAAATTCTGTTGGAGGTTAAAAAACAGAGAACATATCTAATTTTCTGTAGATTTTTAAATTAATTTCCACAAATGTCTCTTACATTTCTGTGGACTCCTCCTGGTTTCATCCCTACTAAATGCTATACGGTTTCCCCTCACCATAACTGAATAGCTAGCCAATTTCTATTCTTGTTACACTATCGGATGTGACCATTAGGTGTCAGACTTCTATCACCATAGACAGTGTCTGGTTTCTGAAACTTCCCATAGGTAGCATGAAAAGTCATCTCAAAGGATCACTTTCCAGTCCTAGCTATTAGTAACAATGTGAGCTGATATTAAGAGAGTCGTATGACATGTTTACAGTACAGAATGCCCTCTAAATGGACAGAGATTTGTTTTTCCCAGACAGGGACATTTGGATCCCATCTGCTAAAAAAAAGCTCCAGAAGCGAAGGTGCTTAATCAGCCACCTATCCATGGGCTGGTGCCAGCCAGGGGCACCTTCTTTACCGCCTGCATTTTCTTCCAACTGGTGCTGATATCCTTCCCTTCAGACACTGCCTTGGTAAAGCTTCCATTTCAGGGACCCTGGGTTTATTGGTTGGTATGTAGGTGGAGTCTCCACAGTGTGCACCAGAGATTTCTGTCTTTTTATTGCATGTACTTTACATGATTCATTTATATTTTACATCTCGGGCCAGATCTTTTGGCTTACTACAGCACCTTTGCACTGCTTTGGAGATGGAGAAGGACGGTAAAGGCAGCTTAACTAAGGATTGTGTCAAGCTGATGAAGCAGTTCTATGCCTGGCATAAAGGGGGCACGTCCAGAGTGCCATTGCACTGTGGCTATTCCTGGCTGCTGGGGCCATAGACATCTGGGTGAGACTGTAGAAAGTGCTCTGAGCTGCACTTGCATCCGAACTAGGGTGACCAGATGTCCTGATTTTATACGGACAGTCCCATATTCAGGGCTTTGTCTTATGTAGGTGCTTGTTGCCCCCAACCCTTGTCCTGATTTTTCAAACTTGCTCTCTGGACACCCTAATGAACTGGCTCCCAGGATCAGGAAGCTGCAAAAGTAGGCACAATTCATCTTTGTCCCAAGTCTCTCTTCTGCACTGAGCACAGCTGGGCTAGCTCAGAGCGTGCATCTCATTGGTCATGGCTTTAAAAATCTCTCTTCGAAAACACATCGTTTGTAAAAATGCAATTGACAAACTTTGTTATAGAAAACGTGTTTGTACAGCTGTACAGGTGACACGACGCTTTGTGCTCCTGGGGCCAAACACTCTCCTGGTGTAAGGAAGGGTAACTCCATTGACTTTCAGGGGACTACTTACATGAGGAAGGATGACTTGCTTTGCCGGAGAGTTGGGTCTGCGAAATGCCAGGTATCCTATGGCGTGGTATGCATCGGCTGTTTGTCACCTACGAGACCTGCCACCTACAAGTTAATTAGCAAAAGAGGAACAGTAAAAAAGACAAAAGATGTACTTTGAAGGGAATCAAGATAGGCTCATATCAAACCAAGGCAAATGTGTGATCTTATTGCAACCCCGTCCTTTGTCTCCCTCTGTTTGTTTGTTTGACTTCCTGTGTCACTTCTAACATGAGTGCATCAGGCAGGGACCTGATTGATTCTTTAGAGCACCTGCCACAGTCTGGCATCTCTACAAAAATACAAAATAACAACAACATAGTAGGGTCTTGATCTTTGCAGTATTGTACCAGTTTATTTGGCTCTCACCCCATCTTCAACCCCTCATTTCATTCAGCATTCACTCCTGTGACTCGTGTCTAGGCACCACAATGCAGGGTGCTATATAAATGCATAAAACAGATCAGATTGGATAATTAGCTAAAGGCTTTGGATAGTAGCCAAAGGATCAAACACCAGGTGATAATTTCAAATTGGCTGAATGTTAAACACCCGATGACATCAGTTACAATCCCTGCCCAGAGGAAGCATGTCTCTAAATATCAACTTGTTTTTCTAAATGTTTACAGGAAGGACAGGAATAGATCTCCTTTATGCTCCAGAAGGCTCCAATAAAACCTTCTCACATAACATATTTCCAGTGCCCTTTTACAATCAATATTTCTCCATCCCTTGCCAGCTAATAAAAGGATGGGATGATAAATCAGATATTGCGCTAGGTCAAAAATTGTGCCCGCTGGAGATATGTCAGGGGCCGGAAATTAAAACACAAGTGCATCCAAAATAAGGGGTAAAAATGAAATGCCTCGTCCTAGAAGTTCAGATGGTTTAAGCAGGGTGTCTTCTCTGAGTCAGCAATGAATTGATGCCCAGGATGGCGCTAGAAGATGCTGTATCACTGCAGGTGCCATTTCCCAGAAGAAATGAATTATTGACTATTTGTGGTTATTACAAAGCATACTGCAATATTTGCTAAACTAGGAATGTCAGCCTTTCAAAAAGACAAAGCTCTGCCAGCACGGAATAGCTTCTCTCTGACACTAGATAGCACTGGAGTGGGAATGGTAACATTTCGGCCTGTCCCCGGTGGGGGACAGTTGAAGGTTTTCCCTTGTAGCTGGAACTGACTTTGAGTTGCATTGGTGTAAAACTGAAACCAGAATCATGTCTGGCGTTCCTTAGTATAATCCATTAATAATGCGCCAACATTTTCAAATGTTGGTGCACAGTGGATATATTCAGCTATTAGTAACATGCATCAAGTTTTGACCCTTGACATTCTGATTATTATCCAGACATAATTAGGGATGTTTGCATATATTTGTCTATGGATGGAACACCAATAAATGGAGTTTAATACCAGACTTCAGGAAGGGTCAACTTTCTGTGCTGCGTTTCAACTATAAGCTTTGAAAATCTGTCCAGTAACCCTGTTCTGAATTCATTGCGGAGAAGTGTCAGTTGTTTGAATCAAAAGAGTCTACAAATTCTAAAAAATAGGAGCGTGTCCCTGGAAGGTGATCTGCAAAGCTTTAAAAATTATAAAAAGAAAGTATTTGTAAAGAATACTAGTTCAATATGCTAACTCAGGACCCAGATTCTGATCTAGCTTACACCAGAATGAATCAAGAGTAGTTCCCTGGAAAGCAATCGAGTTATACTTGTATGGAACCAGGTCTGAGATCAGAATTAGGCTCTCATTTATAAAGCCTGCTTCTGGTGCCCCGGAAGTCATTGGCAAAACATGCATTGAATCCGGTGAGAGCACGAACAAGGCTTTACGTGAGTTGACTAAAAGGACCAGATCCTAAACTGGTGCAAATGGGCACAGCGGCACAGCCCCATTGAGTTCCACAGAGCTCTGCCCATTTACACTAATGGTGGATCTGACGCCAACATTACAAATGACTATTTCTTATTTGCATTGCAGCAGCACCTAGAGGCCCTGATCAAGGCCCAGTTGTGCAAGGTGCTGTACATACATATAACAAAGACTGCCCAAAAGAGCTTCAATAGGGGAGCCTGTTTCCTCTGAGTCAGCGTTGAATCAAAGTCCCACCGTAGCACTAGGGGTCAGCTCTCAAGTGAGAGGTAAAACCAATGTGCTAACCCCAAGATGCTTTTCAAAAGACACGGGGTATTTGTTAACCATGGATATGGTGGGCAAATGCTGCCTCCCTAAAATTCTCTTTCGAGTTTCAGTCTCCTTTCCAGCACTTCCTCTCCCTCAGGGAGGTCCTGCACTGATATACAGCAGCTGAGTACAACACACAGGTGACTAAAGAGATTCTTGTGTCCAGGAAATACGTGGACACTCTATATAGGTGAGATATTATCACTTCGACTAAAAAGGCTGTTGGTTCCAAAACTGTGTTGGGAGTTGGCAGTAAAATAATCAGAAAAACAATAATGGGGAAATCTTGGTAGTTTGAGGGCAGAATGTATTTTCTTTCCACCCAATTCTACTGAAAAGCTTTCAATGATCCTAGTGAAAAAATCAAAGCAGAGCAATTTCCTTTTGAAATATGTGGCATGGAGCAACATCTCAGTTTCATTATGTTTTTCCTTCATGTAGCGATAAAGGTATATTTCCCACTGTGCTTCTTTGATCTCACCCTCTAAACAGTCCATTTTGAAGCACACAGCCCTCTTTTTAATCAGCTTCACCAACCAGTGTTGTGGATCCTAATGCTCTGTGTTTATATTCCAGCTAGGGGCTGAAATCAAAGCATCGCTGTGGGAAATTCTCCAGCGGGATGGGATGAATGATTCATTTAAAAAAAAGCCCCAAACGATATTGACTTCAAGTCTCTGAATGAATTCCTCGGTGTTCTGCAGTGCTTTTGAGCTTCTGTGACACATAAAACAGATATGCCTTCAGAGCAGCATTATAGTCATAAAACTGGCACAGCCCTGGCCTACGGTCTTTGGTGTTCTTTGTTTTGATTGGCTGGCAATTCCAAAAAAGCCTTGTGATTATACAGCCTCTTTGAGTTATTATTATTAACTAATGATATTAACGGTAGCAACCAGAATCTCCTAATCAAGGTTGTGCCTCCATTGTGCTAGGTGCTGTACAAAGACATGGTAAGAGACAGTGCCTGCCCCCAAAGAGCCTACACTTCAAACAAAAAAGATAGACAAAGGGTGGGAGAAAACAAGGATTATTATTCCCACTTTACAGATGGGGAATGGAGGCAGGAAAAGATTAAATGACTTGTCCAAGGTCACACAGGGAATCTGTGGCAGAGTCACATATATGGGCCTAATTCTCCACTCCGTTAACCAGTCTGACTCCATGACTGCAGGGGAATTACACCAGCATAAACTGAGCATGATAAGGGAGAGTCCGGCTCTAGTCACTGAACTGTGGAAGTTTCCCTTGTCTAGTTCTGCTAATCCACTCCTGGGTCTGTGCTGAGCAGAGACTATGACGGAGCTGAGTAGACTACGATTGTTTGGAGCTCTTTGTAAGAGAAGCTAGGTTTTCTGGAAATGCAAGACCAATCTATTAAGCCGTCTGGGCAGTCTAAGCAGTCTACCTCTGACAATGCATCTCAGAAATGATTTGCCTGAGGAAGCATGAAATTTAGTTTCCATCAGAGAGTATCTTCTGATCACACATGGCCCAGCTTTGTTCAGATATGTGGCATTGGTCAGACTGGACTACGTGGATCAAAGAGAAAAAGTTTCCTTGCCATTTGCTTGGTGCGTTTCACATTTTGCTAGGTCATTCTGCGCCGAGCTGTTCCAGGGGAAAGTTCAGTTGAAAGCTTGGGCCATATTTTATGGCCCCTTTCCTTTCCATCTCATCACACAGGTTGGATCAGCCCCAGAGGAATAAGCTCACTGTGGAAGGCAAAGAGAGGAATCAGCCCCCGTTCCTTCGGCTACTCTTCTTCACGTCAGCGGAGCAAATTCAGATGAGCGTGGGAAGGAAAGGCCTGAGCAGCGTGGAGAGGCGCATGTTGTAACCCACGGGGAAGGAACCTGCAGTGAGGAGGGAGCTGGGTGGCAGTGACCTAGGAAGAATTAAAATCGGAGACACTCTAGCACTTGGCTTTGGGCATATCCCCAACATTTCCTTGTGGCAGAGATAAGGTGGAGGGCTAGATTCTGACTGACTACATGCCCACTCAAGGGAGTAAGAGGACCTATTACACCCTTGCATAGGCTACCTAGACTTTGGATCTGGGCAGACAGGAGTAAATAGGGTTACTTACTCTCTTACTCCCTCCTTGGAGCATGTGGGTGAGGAATGGGTGCATCCTTCTTTATTCACTGGCTGGTGCAGTGTTGTTGATGTGAGTGGGGTTATAGTTTGCTGCAGATATAGGTGCTATGCTAATTTACCCAAGCTGCAGATCAGGCCCCGTGTTGCTTTGCTCTCTTATGTTTTTCTGCCTTCCTGTTGACGTGGCCCCAGTTTGGTTTGGTTCCAGACAGCCCCTCGCTACAGCAACGGGGAAGACTTTGCAGGAAGCAGAAACCTGACGCTTGTTCAGTGCCTACAGCACCAGCTCCAGAAGCAACTTTCTCGCCCTGCAGAAAGAGATGCGGGGAGCAAGGAGTAAAGAGACGCTGTCGCTAGATGGAGGGAGGTCTATTTTTAATTACCACTTCATATCTCCACCAGGGTAATTTATATGAATGTCACTGGCACATCTGTTCAGAGGCAGAAGTAATACAGGTCCAGCTGAGTAATAAAATTGCTTTCAGGGCTGTTTTATTTCAAGCTCAGGGGGCCACGTGGTCAGCTCCACTGCATAATAGATGCATTTGCCCCATGCAGCAGAATTTCTGCTGCTCCCTGTGACCCTATTCTTAGCGCAGGGTGGAGTTTACGTTTCTCAGACATACACAGAATAGCCTGGACTTCAGCCTGAGGCCGCCTGGGCAGGTACACATTGAAGAAAGACATTCCCTTTCTGCTTCCTTAGCTGCCTGTACAGCGAGGAGCTCCAGTGACTATGGGCCAGATTCTGCATTCGTTTACAGCCCAGGGAAGTCGGGAGTATCTCATGAGGCTTAAGTCAGCGTGGAATTTGGTCACAGAAGCCCAGTTGTTCTAAAAGCCTCTAACAATGAGCAAAAAATCACTTGTCTATACACAGAAGTGTCATGAGTGCCAAGGCTAGGAAGGATGGGCTAGTGAAAAGGACATGGGCTAGTGAAAAGGGCATAGAATGGGACTCAGGCGACCTCGTCTCAATTCACAGCTTAACCACAGACTTCCTGGGTGACCTCGGGCAAGTCACCCAATCTGCAACGTGCCTCAGTTCCCCATCTGTAAAATGAGACAATGGTCCCCTACCTCACAGGAGTGTTGTGAGGCCCAAAATCCGTTTGCCATACTCTGGTGATGGGGGCTATACAAAGTCCTCCAGAGATGCGTTTAGAAACTAGGATCTGCTAGGGCGAGAAGCCTGTGGGGTGTGTGTCCAGGTGGGAATCAAAGCTTTCAATTGATATCAAGTTCTCCTTTCTTCAGGGGTCATGATGTTTCTGACCTCAGACCTGTCTCTGGCCCAGGCTTGGGGCTGTAACATTTTGGGGGGAGAAAATTCCACATTTGGGGGAAGACAAGGAAACGTTTTTGTGGCAGCTCTCTGGAACATTCTTTGCGTTTTGGAACGATAGAGTAAAGCCTGAAGGAGATAGGTTAGCACAAGGGTATGTCGTGCTAGTCCTCATGATACAACCCAAGGGGAATTGTCCTTGCCCTTTGTACAGGGGCAAATTTCACCCTGCGTAAGCACATTCCAAGTCAGACCGTCAAAGGCACATGATAAATACAATTTATTATGTAGCTCCACAAGTTACTGCGTGAATGTCATCTTCACATGTCCGGGTCTATGTCCATACTTGTGCATTTTGGGATCTTTTCCCTCAGGACTTCTCCAGGCCAAGCAGCGCTATTTGTGAGCCTGCTTCATCCGTCAGAGACACAGCTCCCGGGCTGCCCCACAAGGAAGCCAGCAGGCACTGGCTGCTTGTGCCAGAGAGCAGATGCTTTAAGGGAGTCTTTCAGGAGCCAGTTAAAAAGGCAACATCTTAATTTGAAAAGACTGGAGCAGAACTCTTAGTTCATTTAGCTTCTCTTTGGAAGGCAGTAATATCAGTGACGAATGAGATTTAATCAGGACACACAGCTAATACCATTACATTACTTCTAAAGTGCATTACTTTGCATGAGCTCATTTTTCCACTTTTGTTTCGTTCAGCTTTGACAGCTTTTAGGGAAAAAAAAATCTTGTAAGGAATCTCGTTGTGTGTGCATGGCCGTTTGTGTATACATGCACACGTGTGGGCTTGTACACAAGAGTGCATTTGTCCAAGCCTCATCTGTGATGGACCAGCTACCCTTCCCCCCAGTGGAGACTGATCAACCGGGGATCAGGTGACTATAAAAGCTAGCAAGCAGCCCAGTTGGGGAGAGATTTGCCTGGAGCCCCCCTCATCCCTAGGTCTGGAGGGTAAACTACAGGGAGCAAGCTGGCCTCTGGGGCAGAATATGGCTGTCAGGCAAGTGTCTCATAGAGTGGAAACCTGTAGGAACAGACAGCCCCAGTGAAGGGGGAAGGGATGATCGATGTGCTGAACCGGTTTTATGTCGAAGAAACAAAGTTGAAGCCCCGAGAAGAGGCTTGAACTGGGTGTCATTCTGCCCGGGGCTGAGAGAGCAGCTACAGCCCCGAATTCTGCCCCTCCCTAGTTACCTTCCTTTGTCTTCGCCGGGCTTTAGTGGCTCTCCGATCGTCTCAACCTTGTTTGCCTCTTTGTCCGCCTCTTGCACGGCCACCTCTGTGCCTTCTGTCACACGGCCCCCTTTGTAAGACACATCCTCTCCGGGCTCATCCCCAACAGCCCAACCCTGCCCACATCGGAGTTCCTCGGAAAGACCCACTTCTGGTGGGTTGCTTAGGGTAAATCAAGTGGATTCATTTATAAATGGACGGCCGTTGTTCTCCCTCCTCACCTCTGTCTAGTTGGCTGCCTGTCTTTGGAGCGTGAGCTGCTGCGGACAAGAGCCCTTCTTTCCTGAATGTTTGGAAAGTGCCTCCCAGACAGTGCATGGCACTGCAAAAAATGACGTGTCCGTAAGAGATGTTTTCCGATGTGCTTTTACCATTCGTCCACGTCTTTAAATGTGGGCCTGATCCTGTACAACACTGAGCATGTCCCACAAGGTACGGAGAGCCGTCAGGCTGTGGGAAGTGCTCAGAGCCTTACAGGTTCTCATATCAGCATCTGTTCTTCATGGGAGATGAGCAAAGTTCTGCCCTGTCTGGGTGAGACGGTCCCTCTTGCCTCAGTTGTTCAACATTCTGCCCCGCAGATCCTTCGCGTTGAGCCAACCGCAGGCCCTGCGCTATGCAGAACTGATGTGACAAAAATCTGTCTCTGGTAACCTTGCTAGCAATGAAAATGGAACGTAATCGAAGAAAGAGACAATGGACCAGATTCTCAGCTGGTGTCAGTGGAGCTACCCCAGCTGAGGGACCCGGCCCAGTAGCTACAGCGCTCCTTTGCTTTGCCAGTTGTATAAATGGGTTTCTTGAAGAGATAATGTTCTGTCACTCTCTTTCATAAGGAACCCCAGTCGCTTGCCACCTACCGCCTCATCTCAGGTCTGGGGGAGATTTCTCTTTGCCAAATTTGGGTGAGGAAGAGGGGGAAAGGTCGTCACACAAGTCGCAACCCAGTTCTTAATGGATAAGCCATCTACTTCATTCAAAATACAGCCATTCATTCAAAATACCAGCTGACATCCTTGCTTGAGACCGAGCTTCCCTCTCCATTCTAGATTTGGGCCTTTCAGGGTAAAATGATGGCATATTGGCAGGAGGCAGCAGGAGGGAGGGGTATAAGGTATTCACATGCTACATCTGATGAGGGGAGTACAGGAACCTGTATAAAATAGAGGGGTCCTTGATCCTGTGTGCCTGGAAGATCCAATTCAGCCATGAGGCAGAGAGCTGGATTCCACGGTCCCTTGTGTCTCATTAGCAGAGTTCTGTTAGCAGAGACTTTCTTAGTGATGAGACCATCAAGAGTGGCAAGAACCCAGCTGGATTTTCCAATGCCGGGCACAAATGAGCCACACAGACAGTTCGAAAAAGTCATTTATTGGCTTATGAACTGAACATATTTGACCTTTGAGCCACTGAGAGGAAATAAAAAGATGAAATCCAAATTCCCAAGCATTTTCTCACTGCAATCCCTCTTTTTTCTTTTTTTCCGATTTAAAAAAATATAAAAGCTTAATGATTTGTGTGAAACAATAGGAGAAATGCCAGTGAAAAGGAAGGCTTTCCTCCTTTTCTGATATTTTGGTGAATTTTAGAACGTGCATTTGAAATAAATGTCATGCGTGCATTTCAGAATGCACCATATGTTCCTATGCAGAATGAATCCAAAGTAGATTTTCTTTTACTGATTGCTGCTTATATTGCATTAGCCCCCCGGAGACCTCAATCCAGATCAAAGCCCCATTGTGTGAGATGCTGTACTAACACTCACACCATGACATAGTCCCTGTCTTGAGGAGTTGATTGCTTCTCATTTTTCACTCAGACTGAGGTCTCTGATGAGAGTTTGGTTTACTGCAAGATGCAAATTAATTCTTATTAAAAGGTCACAATATTTTTGTTGGACAGCTTATTAACACGCACTCGTTCAGCAGTTTCCTGGACATTAGAGGCCGGATGCACCTCCTGATTCTTTGGTGTAAATCAGGAGAACTCCACTGAAGTCAATGCAGCCACGCTGGTGTAAGTGAGAAGAGAATTAGTCACCTTAGCCATTATAGTATTAGAGCCTTGCATGTTGACATGGTCCAGAGGGGTAGCTGTTTTAGTCTGTTTTCAGCAAAACGACGAGAGTTCTGTGACACCTTAAAGACTAACAAATTTATTTGGGCATAAGCTTTCGTGGGCAGAAACCCACAGAAACTGTCAGCCGACGAAGTGGGTTTCTGCCCACGAAAGCTTATGCCCAAATAAATATGTTAGTCACTAAGGAGCCACGAGACTCTCGTTGTTTTGTAGTATTTGAGTTTATGAAGCTATAGCTGTCAGTCTTCCAGTGTTCCTGGCTGACGTAGGTACTTATATGGTCCCGATTACCATAATATCTGAGTCCCTCACAATATTTAATGGATTTATCCTCACAACATCCCTGTGAGGCAAGGCAGTGCAGTTATCCCCATGGTACAGATGGGAAAATGAGAGCCAGAGTAATCTACCCTGTATTACAAAGGATCAATATAGAACAGAACCTACACTTCTTCCAGTCTTTCTGTTTCTTCTATAAAGCGGGTCAAATTTTACATCCGAAACAAAGAATCATTGCACTGAGGATATAGAAAGTTTTTTACACTACAGGAATCAACCCTTCATGGCTTAAGTGTCCTGTCTGAATAACCTTATTTATGTCTCGCATGTAGAGCACTCAGGAGACCTGTTCCTGTTCCTGTTCCTAGTTCTGTCACTGGTTTGCTGGGTCACCTTGGCAAATCTCATCCCTGTTCTCTGCCTCAGTTTTTCCATCTGTAAAATGGGGATAATGACCCTGCCCTCCTTTGTAAAGTGCTTTGAGATCTACTGATGAAAAATGCCCTATAAGAGCTAGGGATGATGACGATGATATCCCTTAGACGTCTATTGTATGGTACAGTTGGGCATTGGCAGATTGAGCCACAGTCTCTCTGTGTCTCATTTCCCCACCTGTAAAATGGAGCTTACAATATTTCCTTTCTCCCAGCCTTTGATTAAAAACCTGCTGCACCAAGTCTCAGAGCCTGACTCTGGCTCATGGGGCTGAGACTGCAGGGCTAAAAATTGCAGTGTAGACGCTGGGGCTGGAACCCAAGCATTGTGACTCTCCTGCCTCACGGAGCCCCAGAGCCCAGGCTCCTGCCAGAGTCTGAACAGCTACAATTTTATAGTCCTGAGCCTTGCAAGTCCAAGCCAGGTGACCCAGGCCAGCTGCAGCTATGCCGCGAGTCTTTTATTGGAGTATAGATGTATCCGAAGGCGGTTCCATAGTCAAAATAAAATGACGGTGCTGGAAACAGAACAGAATCCAGGGCATTCACTCTCCCGTAGCTGGCCTGATTCTGCAGAACAAACAGTGGTCAACATCTGGCTGGGCTTTCGGTGCCCAAGTCCCCTTCAAAGTCAAGCCAGTATCTTCCTTTTGAAAAATCTCACCCTTTGTCAATGAAGTTAGCAGAGCTGACTCAATGATGCACAGGGAGCAAATAGGATGGAAGGGAACGTGCCTGTTTGTATGCGCGCTTTCTGGAGTATAACCACGCTTCACTAATTCTATCTGATATCTATAGATGGCACTCTGGCCCCACTATCTATCATGGTGGAGACTTGCAGAGAAGCAGAGATCAGAGTAGCTAGCTAATGAACTTTAATGCATGCTGGCAAAGGGACAAAGGATGAGCTATGCAGCAGATTTTCCCTTCTGACAGATTACTGCTTCATTTGTAAGAGGAGAACTTCTCATTAAGTACATTTTTGACATTTTGTTGCAGGGAAAATAAAAAAGTGTTGCCAAGTGCACCGGATCCCGGTGCTGAGTTTAATCTTCTTAGGTTGGGTGTTGTTTTTTTGCTCTGGCACACGAGCTGCTTCACAGAATTATTCTGTTCTGAACACAATTGCTGCTGGGTGGGAGGAATATTTTTTAAAAACCAACAAGGAAAAAAAAAGCCAGAGATATTTTGGGAGAGAAATGATGACTTTATGTTCAAATGTTGCTCAAATTTCAGTGCTTTCATGACATGGTTTGAATGTAAGTCTATTTTAAAGATGCATTCAAAGACACTAATAGTATTTTTATTGTTATTTATTATTTCTATCGTGGCAGCATCTAGAAGCCCCGGAGTAGTGCTCAGCTGAGGCACTGAGCAGGGATGAGATTTGCCATGGTGAGCCTAGAAGTCATAGACCATGACCTCATTGTGCAAGGTGCTGTACAAACACCAACCAAAAAAAATAGACCTTGCGGCCAAAAGACCTTACAATCTAATTGCCCTCCTTTAGTACTTTTAATCTGAAGGTCTTGAAGTATTCTACAAAGAGGTGTGAATTAGATCCCTGAAGATTCCTGAAGCAGGCCCTCTTGTGTGTGATACAGGCTAAAGTGTGTAATGACTAAGTAGCGTGAAGCCCATTGACTTTCGTTGGGAGTTTGGCCAATGAAAGTCAGTAGGACTTAGGGTCCTTAGTCACCTACCTGCAGTCTTTAATTACACGATCATGGATCCTAGTTTCCATAGACCCTCTGCCTGGGTGCTAAGCACGGGGGGAGAGAGAAGAGGGCTAGAATTTCAGTTGCACAGGCACCTGTGAAACTGTCATGTCCTCCATTTCACTGCTTGGTTTTGCAACCGACACAACTTTCTTTTAATGGGACAGACAAGGGGGGTGAGGCAATCTCTTTTATTGGACCAACTTCTGTTGGCGAAAGAGACAAGCTTTCGAGCTTCTACAGAGCTCCTCTTCAGCGCCGGTAATGTAATGATTTATTTTGCATGTATGTTAAGTAACATTGCAAGGGATCAGAACTTTCCAGAGCCCCAAGCCAGGGCCCCATCAACCCTTTCCATAAGACAGAAGAATTGCAGCCTGGGTCTTTCTTATCTGAATACCAGCTTTTGGCTCTACCTTTAATAGAGTGAGGTCTGCATTAACTCACTTGGGAGACGGCCAATGTGCCTCTTCCCATGCTCAGATCCCATCCTCACAGAGGAGGCACATAAGGGCTTCTGCTAGGGTATGTGGACTGCAAATATCTCAGCCCCTCTGTCCAGGGAAGGCCCTATTTTCTCTGTGCTAGAGCAATGCAGCCTTTGCTGGTAAACAGCACTTTGCCTCTGTCTAATTTAGGTACTTATCTGGCTCATGTCACTGAAACCTCTGAGCATCTCAAACCTTTAGGTATTTACCCTCACAACACTCCTGCGAGGTGGGGCAGTGCTGTTATCCCTGTTATACAGGCCCAGGAACAGAGACTAAGTGACTCACCCAAGGTCACACAAGAAGCCTGTAGCAGAGAAGGGAGTTAAACTAGGGTCTCCTAAGTCTCAGCCCAGCCCCCTAACTGCTGGAGCACCCTTCCTCTCCAGTCAGCTCTATCACGGCCAGCTCAGTTCCTGCCTTTCAGGATGATATTGCACAGCCTGTGACTGAATGGCAGCGTCTCCCCAGTGGAAGAGTGGGGTTGGAGTGCTTCCCCGACCCTGCGCTACTGTCACCACTACAGGCCCCTCTTCCCCTCTGGTCTAGATCAACACTTCATAAAGCCTGTTCCTCTCTGTACAGACCCTCTCCTGCCCCCTGCCATGGGGGAACCAGAGCCCTCACATTCTGCTGCCATGGGGTTCACTGGAGAAACAAAGGAGACAGTGGCCGATAAAAGCAGAACCATGGCTGGCGTGCTCCCTGCCCCACTCCATCAGCCATCGGGGCTGTGAGGAGGGCTCATTCCAGAGTTTAGCATTCTGAGTCATCTGGCTCCCGTTATGAGCCATTCTAATCATTATGACAGACCAGGGAGTAATTTTAGTGTTAATTATGCAAATATGCCTTGATGGGAATCTTCAGAATTCATTTACTCCCCCCCTCCCCCACCACATCTCAATCTGCATCTTAAAAATAACAGCTGCCTTGGTACTCTCATGCTGCTCGTTGCTGATCACACCTGGAAGCCAGAGGCAGATGGCTGCCCCACCCTGCCTTCTTTGTGAGGCTCTACCAAGGGCAGCCTCTCTAGTGAGGGTCATCTTATTTTGCAGGGTTCAGTAAAGACAATCTAACCCAATAAACTCCCAGCAACAAGGGCAGATATTCCCGTCACTGGCTTACACTTTGTCACAGTCACGTGTTTGCAAAGGGCTCTTCCTCGGCTTCAGGAAGCTGAAGCGTCTAAAAACCCGGAACAGGCGCGGCCAAGATAACACACGGAGTCCCTGCAGATCTTCTTAGATTTTGAGGCGAGATGGGCCCCGCCATGATCCTTTATGCAGATTGTAAGCTGCTCGGGCAAGAGATCCCCTTTGTGTTGTGTTTGTACAGCACCTAGCATGATGGAGTAATGGCCCATAACCTAGGCACTACAGTAATACCAAGAGTTAATGATATTATATGATCATTTCATCTGATTTCCTATGT
>ML675655.1:6209198-6598797 GCA_007922155.1 Mesoclemmys tuberculata
CCAAGAGTTAATGATATTATATGATCATTTCATCTGATTTCCTATGTAACTCAGTTCAGCAGGACCTAAGGGCTTGTTCTTTCAGTCTAGTTCCTAGTGGACAGGTATCCAGAGAAGCAAAACTACCATCCTGATGGATACTGTACGGCAGTCCTCATAGCAGGCTTAGCATAGAATCCAAGACGGGAGTGGGGTCATGGAGATCAGGGAAGGGTTGAGACACACTGACAAGGCAGGGAGCTTGCCCTGATGCCACCCACACTGTCAATGCATAAAGAGAGGATTTCAGTTTGCAGCACCGGCCGAGTGGCTCCCTTCACTGGTTAGAAAGAAGGAAAGACACTGATTTTACTAGCAGAGATTCAGCTTTAAACATCAAGCAGATGTCCAGGAGCAGGTTGGGACACTTTCTCAGATCAAATCCATCACTGCCCAATTTACAAAGACGGAGGGATGTAGAGAACATTACAGAACGATCCCAAATTGCATCATTTCACTGTACACAGGCAAACTTGGAAGCAGGCTTGCAATGCACTACCCAAGGGGATCTCTGGTGCCATCTGGTTTAAGAGATATTGGTTTACGAGATAATTATCGGCTGATCACAATTTGCTAAGAAAACTATGGGGAAGCACAAGTGCAATGTAACTGCTCCATCTTCCTATGTGTTGCATCGTATTACCAATATTTGATTATAATGCTTTGCACTTACATCCTTTCTTTGATGTCCCTAATCCTGCAACTGGCCCGGCCTGGATGCATTTCTGTGTCCAGCCAAAGATCGCATGAAATCATGTGTATCTGGGTTGACATAGCTATATATATTAATTATATTATAGTAGCACCTGTGGCTAGGGGTCTTATTGTGCTAGGAATTGTCCCTGCCCCAAACAGCTTGCCTTCTGTTCTTTTGTCTGTCTTCAGATTTTGAGGAGAGCTGGTTATAATTTATTCAAGCCAACATTTCTTAGGACAGAAAAATGGCCCTTTTCGATTGTTTTTTTTCCAAAACACATCATGCCTTTTTCCGTTATCTCCCCCTGCACCCTGATTTTTAAGTGGAAATAAAGAAGAACATGATCAAAATAATTGTGGAAAATTTTCATTTAGCAAAACACTGGTTTTAGGGAAAGGAAACATTTCAGGAAGCATTTTGATGGTATTCCGATTATTTAAAAAAAATGTTGAAAAAAATGTGACAAATGGGTCCATTTGATCTTTTCAAAATGGAAATCGTTTCACCTATTTTTGCAGAAATATACATTGATTTTTCTTTTTCCTACCTGCTCTAACTGTGGGTTTCTCGGGTGCAAGCAGTATGCTTTCCCTCCCTAGCACATTGTAGGAGTTACCAAAAAAAAAAAAAAAAGCAAAAGCCATTTAAAAAGAAAAGATCTCTCTCTCCTGCATTAATTGACTTTACAGCTTGGATTCATCCCACCTCCTGTGAAAACACAGCCATAAATCACCCTCCCATTGTCACTTCCTACGGAACAAATGAAATGAGTCTGTCCCAGCCTTTTCCACTGTGCTTTGAATATGGCACTGCTTCTTTTGGGTCCCTTGCTGAAGGAGCACTTTTGAAATTGACGGATGAAATGTACTTGGAAACAAGGTTGTCTGCCTCGTCTCAACTGGTATAGAACTGAGGGCTCTTAGCCACTCATGGCCCATAAGGCACCATCTGGCTCACCTCAAAGCTGGAGAAAATTCTACCTGAATATGGCAACCCCAGCCAATGGCTGAGTTCAACTTCTGGATTGTTAATGACTCAGCCAAACTCCTCTTCAGTCCTTGAAACCCAAAAATATCCTGGGATAAACCATGGAGAAGCTAACTATGCTGCCACCAAAAGTGCTTTTCTAGGTGCCGAGAGAGAAGCAAATGTTCACCTTTTTGTGGCTGCAAATGATGTCCACAATGTTGTGCCGACATAATGCAACTGAAGGCAGGGACACATTTAAGTAGCTGTGCCTGCCGCTATCTGGTTGTGGGGGCAAATTCTCAGATTTCATGCAGTAATGGGTAGAAGTACTTAGAGCCTTGGGTTCACAAAATTCAGCTGGGCCTCAGCCCAACTGAAAATATGCTCTCCACCCCAAAAATCCCACGTAGCTTAATTCAAGTTATTAAAAACTGATCTCTCTTTCGTGCTTGCAAGTTCGGCACCCAGATAATTCTGGTTGCAATTATTTTCACTTAGCAATCAGGTGCTAAGACTCAAAAGATCTTGGATGGGAGTCTTTTTATTGAAGTCTTGGATTGAAGTCTTTTTAAGTGGACTTTGGATCAAGCCATAAGTTAGACTGTTTCACGCAAATGGTTCACATGAAGCTATTTTCAGATTTCTAATTCCGGTGTATAATTCTATATTTCAGAGTAGAACACCTGTCTCAGTAAAGCTGATCAAACCTTCCCCTGTTGTGAATCACATGTTCTTGAATGGAAAAAACAAGCTACAAATCTTTGTCCAGAATGACAAATTCAGAGTTTGAGGTGCTGCTGCCTGGCTTTTTGGGAGGAAGAATTTTTAAAATGGAGAGAAGGTGTGTTCACTTTTTACCAATCATTCTTGTTCTAGTGTAAAGAGACATGCAAGTATCCTCTTTAAGACAAGAATCCCATCATCTGCCTACACTCAAACTATCTGACCATCTAAAATCTAGCAGTAAGTGGCATTCGCAGTAGACAGAAGGAGAAAAAGCTGTAATAGGACTGATAAAAGGAAGGTCTTTGCACTTACCGAGAGAAATGTAGAGGCTAATAAAGCAAAGCCATATTGGTTACACAGGAAAACAGCTTAAGAGAGACAAGAAAGGGTTTTAGGGTTTATCTAGTGAAAAGAGAGGGATGGAGCTCTCCACACGGAGAAAGGTTTCCAGCAGATGGTACACAGGTTTCATTGATGGGATAGTAGGGGAAGCTAGTCTGAAAGACTGCAGTGGCATTCAAAGCACAGATCTGCCAAATGGTGTCTAGGATAGATGGAAGGAATACACTGTAATGCTATATAAATTGGTGCAGAGATCTATCTGATGCCACACGGCACAGCAGGGAGAGTTAGAGTCATCAAACAGTGTTGAAGCTGGTTTATCTGGCTAGCATCCTCTTTAAACCAGAGGACTTAGTTTAGGGCCCGGCCTGATAGTCAGAAGTATTGAGCTCCTGCATTTCCTAGTGACTTCATCAGGAACTGTGGGCATTAAGCATCTCTGAAAACCAGCCCTTAGTGACTGTGCCCAATCTAATGGGAATCTCTTGCTTAGCAGTGGGATGAGCGGACACCAAGACACAGAGAAATGAAATATCTAGCTCAAGGCCACCCAGGAGATTTGCAGCACAGCCAAAATTAGAATTCAGTTTCCTTGGCCCCCACCTTGTGGGCCTAAACATAAGTTTTCCTTTCCCATAGGAGCAGATTCAGACCTCAGAACGTCTACACGCTAGTCTCTCCCTTGTCTCTTACTTAGCTGTTGTCTGATTGTCAGAGCGGCTGATCTGCAGCTCTCTGTGACTTCAGCTGGCGTTGTGGACGTGCAGTGCTTGTGAAGACCAGGCCTTTACACTCTGTGCGTTTCCCCCACCTAGCACGTGCCACCTCACCCAGGGGCTGAAAGGATGATTTTGCCAGGCTTTGTAAAGCCCCTCTCCAACAGAAGGGGCCCCATTCAGCTGCAGCGTATTATAATTCATTCCAGAGAGGGATGAATCCACAGCTGCTTGCAGGATCCTAACAAGAATGTTTAAAAGTTCTGCTTTCTGGACCAAAACAAGGAACACTGCCTTCCTAATTCATTCATTGCTCTTATCGGCGGTTTCTCATTGTAATTTGCCCACTCCTATCATATGACCATAGAACAGAGTCACCACCACAATTCCCCCCCACACACACTTCATTTATGTCATTTGCTGTTAATTAACAGTTATTTCATTAGCTTCTGCGGCATCACACCGTGGGGTTTCCATGGCAACAGCAGACGTGATAATTAATTTCACACACCCGCACACACACTTGGGCCCTGGTTTGGGGTGTTAGCAGAAACAGTGGCATTCCTGGCTCTAACTTGGCTTAATTATTTCCCCATTTTCTTAGAGCAAGAATCCCTGAGCACTGTCTTTCATGTTAACCTCATACGGCAAAGTCCTGATCCTGGGGCCCTACGTTGTGTAGAAACCTTGCCCCATCCCTCACTCACCCAGTATCTAGCACGTCACTTCCAGGTCTCATAGCCTGGTATATAGGGAAGGCCCTTTCCCGCACAGCTCAATGGGAATAACTTCATTGACTGCACTGGGGTAAGATCAGTCCCCACACATCTGACTTCGAAGTCCTGTGAGCCTGTAGGGAGCAGAAATAAATGAAGCGAATGCAGCAACCCACCCTCGTGGGCCACCTGTGGACACTCAAGCCACAACCTTCGACTCCAAAGCGACACCACCGCCACGGCGACGACGGAATGGGAAGCCTGCGTGGCACAATGTGGGAAGGCCGGGGAGCCGACGAAATGTCCCAAGGCGTCCACACCAGTGACATCGGCTCTTCTCTTCTCTTTTGCAGGTACAGGGCTGGGCTCTCGTTTACACTGACGTTGCGTCCCGCCGCTCTAGCAGTGCAACTCCCACTTTAAGGTTCCTTTTCTGCTGCCAGGGCCACCCTAGCATCAAGACGAAATCCAGCTTAAAGCGTCACAGCTGTGCTGCCACGGGATGCCCTCTCTGCACAACTGGCTGGCGCCTGTCGCATCTCCCTGGAGTCCCAGCCCCAGGGCTACTCGCCGAGCCTTTTGGCCCTGGTCAGCGAAGTATCAAGGACTGGACAGGACCTTTATAACGGGCACAGTACGCTGCTGCCATGAGCCCTGGTCTGCCTTGCTGCCTTAAACACTCACTAGAGTCCCAAAGGAGAAGGGCTCTCCACACCTGCCATAATGGTCTTGGGCCACCAGAGGCTGCTGTCGATCCACAGAGCCGCTCACGGAAGGCCACCCCAAGCAGTCGAAAGATGTTATCGGTTAAAGCAGGTGGCCAACTGAGAAAAGTCCTTTCACGCATTTATTTGCGGTGGCTCTACAAATCTCTTTCGGATCACCTGTTTAAACTCCAGGCAGCCAAAGGATATGGGCTAGGGTTCTCCTCCCTGGGGTCGGCGCGGGGGTGTCTGCAAATACTCCAGAGCCTTTCCCACCAGGAGAGGTTTGTGGGAGCAGAAGGTCCCTGGGTTGCCTTGTTTTCCCTCTTCTCAAAAGCAAGTCTCTTGCATTTGCAGCAGGCAGCAACGCACCCCGTGCATTTCAGTTTTTATTGACATGAAGATCTGAAGTTGATTTTTTTTATTGACATGATAAACTTTTTACTGATATCACTAAAAATACCATAAACGGTACAATAATGTCACAAAAGCGTGTGCTCACTCGCAATATTCTGTACACAGGAATGACGCAATTGTTTTAGCTGCAGTTAATTGATCAATCAGATTCTTTGGGCATGGGCAATAACAGAAAACAGGAAATTGATAAAATCATGGTCAGGGTAGTTTTATGATACAAGACGTGATTCTGAACAATGACAATCAATGGCAAAATACAAGCAGTTTTATTTCTACCCAATTTCATGGGCATTTTCATTTATTTACGGGTTTATGGACAGTGTTAAGATTGTACATTTTTTACTGACTGTCCGTAAATTTACAGCCAGTTGGCAACACGATGTGACCCATGTCACTTGCCTCCTTTCAGCCGAGGCGAGCGCAAACGTAACATGTAAACTATTCTGCATGAAGGCCATTCGCAAGCAGACTGCCAGGCAGAATGAACTGTGTTTGGAGGGTTATGGATCTGCTAAATGAGAATCCAACATGGGGCCATAAAGAGAAATAGAGAAACAAACATTTCTGAGGTGCTATTCCTTCCCCTTTGGAAAGGTAATCAAGGCTCGAGGCAGCGAACTGATCCTTTGCACAGTACCTCTCACCTTGGGAACCTAGTATAACATGTGCTTATGAGGATAATTCCCAGGGACCCCAGCTTGGCTAAACAAATCCATTAGAAACTCTCTGATCCTTCTCTATTGACTAGAACTGAGCGCAGCTCGATCCCCTTTTAAGGTTATGAAATATTCATCTCCATTTTCCCCCTCCCTTTCCAATTTCTGCCTGAGATTGGATGGAGCCACAACACCGAAGCGTCACCAGGTTGCTCTTGCGTGATTTCCAGTTAGGAATGGAAGTGCTGAAAACTCACGACACAGCCTGTGCTCATGGCCTCTCCCAGCTTGGTTTTGCAGGTGGATAGGCAGATGGGGCAGGGCTTCTCAATAGCCCAGTGCACTGTGGGACATCTCAGCAGCTGTGTGATAAGGGGCAGGAGGAGTGAGAAGACCATTTCCTTCACCCACCACAGGGCAGTCGGAGGGCTAGGGCAGGGAAGCAGGTGGCTCACCTTGCTAAATAGTCACACCTGCACTGAGAAAGGAAAGGGCCTGCCAGCCACCCCTGCACTCCCAAATAAGCAGGAGGGAGCTGACACTAGGGGTGGGCAATTGAGGAGTCCAAACATAATTGGTCAATTGACTGGTCAAATATTGATCAAGTAATTGTCAAATAATGTCAAAAATAGTCAAATATTTCAAAGTCCTAATTCATTAGAACGTAACAACAGTAACAAAAAAGTGTGAGACTCTGTGATCTCCAATGGGCTTCACCTTGGAGAGAAACTTATTCCTAATTACAAAAAACAGGCCACTTAAGTGAGTTATTTCAACTTGGAAAAATGCGGAAGACAAAGAAGTGAAGTTCTAACACCTGGGGAAGCAGTGGAGGGACAGGGCCCAAGATTTGATGAAGCAGCTGATTCTTATGGGGATGGACGAGGAGCTCCCAAATCTGAATTAGCTGAACGCACCCATCACCGATTCAGATCTCCTGCACTGTTGCGTTCTGAATGATTAGGAGGGGTTTAGAAAGAACGTGCGTTATTGCAATTTACAGACATCCGTCGAGCTCAGGCAGGAGAAGATGGAAGAGAAAACTAATGTTTCCCTGGACTCTCATAATTGTAGCCAAAAGATGTCGATTTCAGCATGGGAAGACAGACAACATGAACTGGTCGTTGATGCAGGTAACTATGCCGGTGCGGTCTCGCGAACTGACACTGGACTGAACGTCAGGAGACCTGCATTCTGTTCCCAGCTCGGCCACTCACCCACTGTGCGACCACTGAGTCTCGTTATCCCCTCTAACCCTTTTGTCTGTCTTGTCTGTTTATACTGTAAGTCTTTGGGACACAGACTGAGGCTCTTCCTATGCGTATGTACAGCACCTAGCACAATGAAGTCCCAATCCTGGTTAGACTTTAGACATGACTCTAATATACATTAACAAAATAAAAGACGTTTTAAAGAGTACCCAAGATTTGTCCGCACCAACATACTTTTCAAACAACGAATTAATCCAAACCCTAACTTTGCAACACCCTGTGGTCTATTCGCAGTAGTACGGCTCTGCAGAGAATGTTTCATGGGACACGCACTATCTTTCTTTATCATAACACCATCCGGGTGCTGTGTGGATTGATGACTTCTTCCGTCTCTCGATCTAATCCCGGCTGGAAGGCAACCCGTTCAACAACTCCCACGTTCTGTCTGGGTGACTCTGTCCAGCTGAATTGCATTCGCTCCCCCTTCTGCTCTCCCTTTCCCCAGGTAGCTGGGTCCCGAGGAAGGAAGTGGCAGGTGTGAGGTAGGCAATATGGACTTAGCTCTGCTACACACCCACAGTTACTGTTACTTACTAATGAGCTGGCATTTCTCTGCTTGTCTGTGCTCGTACAGGGGACCTGAGGTTCTTCTCACTTGATTGAGTAATAATTTCTAAATTTGCCCCTCATTACACCTTCAGGGTTGGCTGCTTTAGTTTAGTGAACTGATGGTTGGCTCTTTGCTTTCTAATTCCCTGTGCGCTCGATGTGCACTGTGAATTAATGGCAGGCCGGTGGACGCAGAGTGCAGGTAATGAGATATGCATTCACTTCCATTGCCGTCAGGATGTTGCTCGTGTCCTAGCAGAGAGCAAAGAGGGCTCCTTTCAGTTGTTATAGCGCCTTGACGAACGGGTCAGCTTGTCACATTGAAACCGGAAGGGCTGCACGTGTCATTCAAATCACATCAGGTGCATTTCTTTATTTTATTTGAATTGGGACAGACTTCAGGAGCCAAAGGATGGCTCAGTGGTCAGGGTGCCAGCCAGAATTCACATCCCTGTTCTACCTCAGCCTTCTTGAAGGAACGGGGGCAAGTCAGTTAGACCCGCATCCTCAAAAGTATTTAGGTGCCTGACTCCGATTGATTTCAATCGGATCAGACAGGGCCTTTGTCTCTGTGCCTTATTTCTGTAACATGGGGCTTCCAGCACTTCTCAGGGGTGGTGGGAGGATACATATATTAAAGAATATGTGAAGTGCTCCGATGCTATGGTAGTGGAGGCGATGGTCGTACCGAGGCTAGCTGGTAAGCTATGGGGTTGTGCAAACACAGAGTGGAAACAGAATCTTGGCCCTGAAGATCTAATTGCCCAGTTCAAACCTTATTCAGGTAGCAGATTCACCAATTCATCCAGGGAAAGGACCCATTCCTGCTTATCAACTCATAGACTTTAAGGTCAGACGGGACCAACATGATCATCCGATCTGACCGCCACAACGCAGGCCACAGAACCTCACCCACCCCCTCCTGTAACAGGCTCCCTCACCTGTGACTGAGTAACTGAAGTCCTCAAATCATGGTTAAAGACGTCATGGTACAGAGATTGATGCTATCAATTTGGTGCCTGAGAGGAAACCTGCAAAATATCATCCCCAAGTCGCTGAAGACGCCAGCGGAGTAAGCAGTGAAAGTATGACATGGAGCTCTCTGCCCAATTGCTCCAACAGCAAAGAGGCACCAGGAAAGATGAGGAAGAGCCTCCCTCTAAACACTGGGTGTTCAGGGCGTTATTTCGTCCTCACTGGGAAAGAAGTGGTGCCTGACGCAGCCCCGAAGCACATGGTGGAAGTTCAGAAATGCTTGTACAACTGCCATTAGCAAGGAGGACCTGGTGGAGGTGATGGTCTATCTTGGGCCGACTGGCGATGGCCTCCAGGGACCATTTACCAGCTGGGGATTGCTGGAGCACAGTCCACTGACGACATTCCTCCTTCCCACAGGGGCTCTTCCACACCCAGGGAATCCCCAGGTAGGGGATTGGGTCAGTTGCTGCTCTCTTTGAGCTGCCGGGCGGAGAACCTGGCCCGTCCTTCGCTAACTTCATTTTGTCTTTTCAGTCTGCATTTAACATAATCCATTCCAATCATTTCAGATGGGCTCCGGGAGGTGTTGCAACACTCCTGGGATGCTGTGTGGGCTCAGCTCTTGGGGACTGAGAACTGCTGCCTGACGCACCGAGGAGATGGATGAACATAGGGTTTGGAACAAAATGCCTCTAACATTTATACGACTCAAAGGCCTTATGAGGAAATAATTAGCTCTCCATTCTTGTCTAGGAGGCTTTTCTTCCCCCCATGCCCTCTCATGTCAGGGATTATGTCTCATCACTAGAAATGCCAGGATCATTTCCATAAGATAAAAAACCAAGTTCTGATCATTGTAATGTTTTGTGCTAATCGCCTGGGCCCTTTAAAGAGGAAACGTGGCCAGGGTCGGCTCCTGCTTTCTTCTCACGGAAAAAAGAACTACTTTGCACGTATATAACGATGCCTTTCATCTGTGTGTCTCCAAGTGCTTTCAGACATCAATGAATAAAGCCTCACAACACCCTTGTGTGCAATCGCTGGCCCAAAGGTTGTAATCACAGATTCAAAGAGTTCCGTGAATCTTTGCAGCCTGGAATATGGGCAGTCCAGGGGGTCAGTTCCAGCTGTGCTATAAGTGAGGTGGTAGAGAATTGCCCACACCTCTGCCAGCTCTGCATCTGGCCCCAAAGCTCCAGGATTTCAGCTTCTTTCCCAGAGCCATGTGAAAAAAAACACCCCCACCCCCAAGGTTCATTGGTCAATGTGGCCTCCCTCCTCAGAACAGAGATGGCGTCTTGGCTCTAGAGCCCAGACAGACAGACTGATGTAGATAGACACGGGCTTTGGAGCAGCTCTCAAAAGCCACCAGTAAAATAGAATCCCTGATACATATGATTTTGCCTTTAATGTCGTTTGCATTTATTAAAGATGGGCCCGAAGTGAAACCTCAGAGCCAGACCCCTTTGAGCAGTGCGTCACTTGTAACGGAAGAGGTGCCAGGGCTCAAGCAATTCATAACTGAGGTTCAGGGGCGATGAACTGCCAAGCCCAGAGGTGCGGGGGCCATGAAATGCCAAGCCTAGAGGCTCAGCCCTGGCACGTGCCTTTGAGTTTCTGGGGGGGATTGGGGAAATTGCATTTCCTGGGTATGAACCTGTTTCCACTTCAGGTGTAGAACTGGTAGTGGGCGCTGTAATGTAGTCTGCCGACCCTTCCATGACTTCATTGTCCAGATCAGGTCTGTGTGGTGACATTACGCACCACCCACTCTGGTCATTAGGATGGGAACTAAAGAATAAGAGGGGGACCGTATGTTCTATCTGGCTCTAGCAGCCTGAATACAAATCCTCTTTCCTGTTAATCCAGCAGGAGGAGCACCGCATGGTTTCCTTTTCTGGTCTAGAGGGGGCCCTGATCTTGGGAGTACAGCTTGCAGGATTTGAGGTCCTTTGAATCCAAACCCAAATGCAAAACCAAGCCCTGATTCTGCTTCAAGTCCTAATTCTGCTCAAGAGCAGGTCTGTCACCCTCCCCCTGCAGAACCATCTCTCATCAGTCCTATTTTTATAAGCGACGGTGTGCAGAAGAGCCAAACAAACAGTGCAAACGGTGCAAAATCAGATTTCTGCATCTTTTCCCCTTCCCACATTCCAACACAGACAAGCCTCTCTCCCTCCTTTAAATATAAGGCTCTACAGCTGGTGCAAAGTGGCATAGCTTCCCTGATGCCAGCGGCGCTATGCTGATTTACAACAGCTGACCATCTGGCCTGAGCTATTTAACCTGACGCTAGCACCCGATAAACGTTCCCATTTGCCTTCGGGTCTAGCAGCACGTCTGCAGGCCTGGTGCATCCCAGCCTGGATCTGAAATGCTGCAGAGGGTTGGGATGGGATATCCATAAACATTGCGTTAAGTGCCGGCCTTGCAGCTATTTCTGCTGCTGTGACGGTTTTCAGTTTAATCGCACCTGACGTGCCATTGTTCAGCGGCCCTGCAATATGTAAATAAAGAGCCCCACGGCGCCTGCTGAGATGTTGTTCTTCTCTGGGAAGCTTTAAATCTGCCTCTGCCTCCAACAGGAGAACAGTTTGGAGGGCTTTGCCATGCACAGCCCGGGTTCCTCTAATTGCAGGACATGCTTCAACTCTGGTCATTGAGAGCTGACTTTACCCACTGGTTCCAACGTAAAGAGGCCCCGAAGGTACTCTGCGCGATGCCAGGGCAACTGGTGAATTGCGTCTGGCTCACTGTAAAGGCTAGTTTCAGGAGTGTGATTAACCAGCCATTTCTTTGCGGGAATTCTGATTGATCGGTCACAGCAAAGGTCTGACTCAGGATATTTCTTCAGTGTTTCTGTTAAAGCCCAGGCAGCTCCTCTGAGCCAGCCAGGGATCTTTTGGCAAGAGACTGGCTTGGGGAGTGTGAGAACATGAAAGCAGAGCCATTTCTGGAATGGGGTTTTGGCCGCAGGGTGGGGCATGTAATTCCAGAGAAAGGCTGAGCGGGAGAGGAACACGCAGGTAATCATAGAATCCTAGCAGATTAGGGTTGGAAGGGACCTCAGGAGGTCATCTAGTCCAACCCTCTGCTCAAAGCAGGACCAACCCCAACTAAATCATCCCAGCCAAGGCTTTGTCAAGCCGGGCCTTAAAAACCTCTAAGGATGGAGATTCCACCGCCTCCCTGGGTAACCCATTCCAGTGCTTCACCACCCTACTAGTGAAAAAGTCCTCATATCCAACCGAGACCTTCCCCACTGCAACTTGAGACCATTGCTCCTAGTTCTGTTGCCTGTAATGTTTATTGTTTTGTATGATCTGTGCCTCCTCTGCTTTGCATGGCCATCCAACACCAGGACAGATGAAAGGAAACACGACGCAGTCCGTCAGTCGTTGGTGCTTGGCAGCAATGTGAGAGAAGAGCCCAACGCATGAGCGGCAGACCTTTGCTTTGCATGATTAAGTAAAAGAGCATAAATGCGTTAGACTCTGCGTTGACTGCTTCACAGTTGCTGCACGCCCCTTCATCATCCAACTGAACTGTAACCAGACACTTCACACCATTAAAAAAGGGTGCACCTGCTAAAATAGGGGAGTATTTAGGTAACTGAGGTATCTCGGGGGTCAGCGCTGGTCCTCAGGACCTAAGGCAGATGGACAGAGGAGCTCAATTTCCAAAAGGAGGTAGCAGACTGAGAATCAGTCTCAGGAAATATGCCAGAGAGTTCGAGGAAGGAACTGGTCCTGCAGGCTTCACAAGCTTGAAACACCCAGGGTCTCCAGAGCAACAGGGCTTGGATTCTTCTCCCAGTAGCCCCAGTGGGTGGCCATGAAGGGTACTGGCTAGGATCTGTGACCCCTGGCTAGCTTTCAGGCTCCCAAAGGGCATTCTAGATGGCCACACACACTCCAGGGGGTGAATATTCATGTGCATCCCAATCTGTACCAGTGTTCATGGACACTGCCTCTTGCCAGGAACGTTCTTTGAGAACAAACATGCTCCTGTGAGAATGTGCGTGTAGGGGGCGAAATTAAACGAGGCCGTGGCTAGCATCCAAGCAGAAGCCTGGGTTTTATCTGGGGGAACATTTGCCAATACTTTTTGCAGCTCCCACCTGCTGCTGCGTGGGTGTGCATACGTATGCTAGGGATAGAGGGAATGGCAGCAGCCAGGACGAGATAGCAAGAGGATCTCCTGAGATTGCAGTGGAATGGTGCAGAAGTGATGGTGGGGTAGAGCAAAAGGAAGCGTAGGGTGACCAGTTTTGGTTGGACCTTTTCCGGGAGGTTTCATCACATGACCTCAACTTTAATTCAAGATTAATCTTTCATTCTTGGAGGCTCCCGGACAATCGTGGAGGGTTGGCAACCAAGGGTAGTGCGAGAGAAGCCTGTAGCCACTAGAGGAAGTTAAGAGAAAACCGAGGCACAAACCAGAGAAGGTGAAAAGGCTGAAACAGAAGCCTGGAGAACGTTGAAGGGACTCACTCAACCGCCCCCTCTGCTCTTTGTTGATGTCACTACAGCACCGCTGGTGAAATAAATTAATCTGAAAACAATTGTAAATTATTCACGTGCGTCTGCACGGCTGATGTTTTTCTGTGGCATTGATGTATGGTCCCTGGTCAGAGATGGGACCGTTCTCCTCTGTGGCCCTCAGCCATCCCGGCAGCCACAGAGCCCTCAGAACCTCCTGCTGTGCCACCAGCAAAAGGGAAGAGAGCAAAAGAAAAAGGGCTTTGCTCCTAAAGTATAAAATTCACTCCTGCACAGCGGGTCAGCACAAGCCAGGCACCATATCAGCCCACTTTGGAGTGGGCTTAAGTGGTGTGATGGCCAGAGCGTTTCCCTAAGGGACAAATTCTCTCCCTCCCCAACACACGTTGGGGTGTTAAAGCACCATCACTTCTTGTGAATGAATAAGCACTTTATTACTAGCACTTTCTGTAGCATTTTACATCGTCAAAGCAGCAGGGCCGTGTTCTGCGTTCAGTGGCACGATTGTAATTCCATTGCTGTCAATGGAGTTGATCCAGATTTACACTAGCGTAACTTTTAATAGCACCTAGGTCTTAGTTGGAGGTCCCCACTGAAAAGGCTAGGTCGGCATACCTGCGAGGAGAGGGAGAAAATGCCCCATCGGTTTACAGTGTGCTAGAGGAACCTACTGGGCTGTTTAAAAACTGCATTGTAGACGTCTGGACTAGGGCTTTAGGACCCTGTGAGGTGGCAGTGATCCAAACATCTACACTGTAATTAAATGGTCCCTTAGCCTAAACTTGCTCACCCAAGTCAGCTGGCATGGACCAGCCATGGGTGTCTAATTGCAGTGCAGACATACCCTAAGAGAGAAATCGGAATTGAAAACCTGCCCTTATTGCTCCAGAAACAATCATATCAATTTTTTTGTTTCATGATAATGTTCAAGAGCTGGCGATTTCATTCCAGTGCAGGATGAGAAATTTAGAAAAACGGAAAGGTGCCGTGGAAAGGAATTGTCCTCAAATAAAAGCCTCTTGCTTGGGCAGCGAGTGTGCCCTGAACCCACCTTTCCTGGATACGTTCGTATGGTGTATTGAAAACTGTGTTAAAATTACAAGCTCTCTCTTTACATGTAAGTGGTTTCCTGGTCCTGGTTGCAGGTTAGCAGGGGAAGCTAACCTGCTTCTCTGTAGGGAAGCATGTGAGCTGCGTCGCGTGTGCTGTCTGTCCGCAAAGAACTGGCCTAGAGCAAGGTGGGGTGAGTTGTGCCTCGGCGCTTTAGGGAGCAGCCTGCTTTGTCTCCCTCTGCTTTTGGTTCTTGTGTGTTAGGGCTCTGGAATCTAAGGAATAACCAGTGCTATGTTGCAACCGTCCAGCTACTATATTTTATGTCTTTATCTAACTGCTCTGTGGGTGTGTCATGAACATAACAATTTACATGAGTGAAATATATCCCTGTGTACGGTTCAGGGCAGAGAATGCCCCTTCCATGGTCATCCCAGGGGCTGTTGGCATTAGATAAGCTGGTGAAGAGCCTGGAAGAAGCAAGGGGGTGGCCAATTACGCCTGAGCTTCTCATTCACTCCTTGTTTTTCCTGCCTTTGATAAAGCTATTTCAAAATTAAGGCTGCAATGTAATTTGCTGTGTCTCTTAACTCTCCAGGCCAGGCCAGCACACTCTTTCTCTCTGTCATTAGGGCTCTCTGCAGCACTAAGTGCCTTTTGAGGCGAGATGCGAGAGTGTGAAGGCTCCTTTATCAGGGAGAATGCGGTGTTGGGGATTTAAAGTGGTTTCAGGTTTCTAATTATAGCTTTTTAATGAGCACCCACACCGCTATCAGGGGTTCCTTTGGGGCTACACAGAGATCCAGGCAGTTTTAATTAGTTCTGACTCTTAATTTTCATGCCTGTGCTAATCCTTCATTGCCTCCCTACCTCACTCAGTGCGAGAAATTTATTATCAGGAACGGGCTCTGCTGTCTCCCACCCCCAGTCTTTGGTATTCTTTCCACAGCTCACGTACAAGCACAGGCCAGATCCCCAGAGGTGTACATCTGTGCTGAGTTTTCCAGAACTGCAGAAGGGCAGACTGTGTCCCTTTGACTTTTACATAGACACATGGGGCCAGGTCCTAAACTGGTGAAAACTGAAATAGCCCCATTGAGTTGAATGGAGATTAGCTGAGGATCTAGTCCACTGACTCCAATGGACAGGTTGGAAATTTGGTCCATTGCCTCCAATAGTGCAGGGCCCGTTTACTCCGGATCAAGATCTTGCCCACTGTTTCCATTGGAACAGGGCTGGTATACACCAAATGAGGATCTGAGCTCGTATGTTTTTCCAGCTGCGCCCCCTGCTTTTCCAGCTGTGCCCCCTGACCGTCAAACAGCTCAAGCAGTGGGGCTTGAGAAGGCAACACTGTCCTCCGTTTCATCTATAAATCACAAACAGCAGGTGACAAGTCACTGGAGAATGGTTTACGGTTTGCCCCGGGTGCCCACCACACATTCCGGAAGTGGGTCAATTCCTGTTCACACACATAAGGAGCAATGAGGAGTAACTGCGGCTGGAGGATTTGGGGGCAGCTTTCACCTAGAACGGGATTAGCATTGCTTTCATCTCATACTAAAGCACAGTGCATCGGAGGTGCACTGATACCCAGTGCAGGTGTTTCCCTTCAGGTGGTGCCATTTATGGAACTAGCTGTTTTCTCCCCAGCTGTTTCCTACCCAGGGGGCTGGACTTGATGAGGTCCCATCCAGCCCCACATTCCTACAATTCGACAGTTAAGGGCTGCACCCGGCCTTCAGTCCATACATGCATCTCCCACTGGTGTCAACGGCGGTTGTGCATGGCAGTACAGAGTCCTTACTGCTCATAGTGTGAACTGTCTTCAGTCACATCGCATAGGCTGGGAGATTAAATAGCCTGGGAAATGGTCCACAGACTCTTTCACCTGTACCTGAGCCATTAAAATCCAGCATCTGGGTGGTCCAAGTACGTATATGGCCCCTATCAACATCGTACCTGATGAATATAGCTTCACCGCATATGAAGCCACCAAATACGGCTTCACCCTTGAGGTAGGGCAGGATTATTCCACCTTCCCTAGAAATTATACCTGAGGCAACATTTCCCCTTCCCAATAGCCCCTGTGAAATGATGAGCCTTGCAGCGTGCCAAGAGGCTCTTCTAGAGCCAGGGTGAGAGCAACATCAGGAATGGTTGCTCAGCACTGGGGAGGCCACATCTGGAGTATGGGTGTCCAGTTTTGGGCCCCTCACTCCAGGAAGGATGTGGACAAATTGGAGAGAGTCCAGCAGAGGGCAACAAAAATGATTAGGGGGCTGGAGCACAAGACTTATGAGGAGAGGTTGAGGGAACTAGGCTTGATTAATCTGCAGAAGAGAAGAGTAAGAGGGGATTCGATAGCAGCCTTTAATTACCTGAAGGGGGTTCTCAGGGAGGATGGAGCTAGGCTGTTCTCAGCGGTGGCAGATGACAGAACAAGGAACAATGGTCTCAAGTTGCAGTGGGGGAGGTCTCGGTTGGATATGAGGAAAAACTTTTTCACTAGGCGGGTGGTGAAGCGCTGGAATGGGTTACCTAGGGAGGTGGTGGAATCTCCATCCTCAACAGTTTTTAAGGCCCAGCTTCACAAAGTCCTGGCTGGGATGATTTAGTTGGGGTTGGTCCTGCTTTGAGCAGGGGGTCGGACTAGATGACCTCCAGAGGTCCCTTCTAACCCTCATCTTTTAGGATTATATGAATGGAAAACAGAACCTCCCCGGGGAAAAGACATGCAGACGTGAGCAAGTGCCTTGCAAAGGGCTAGCCCCTGCGGGAGATGAACGCAGTGTAGCATTCCAATGGAAGCAAAGTTCTCTGAGGTACCGGCCCATCAGGAACAAATGATTTCAGTGCCACTCGCACTTTCCTCTGTAACCTCTCGGGATCTAGTCTTGCAGCTTTGGTGTGTGAGAAGACGTTTTTTTCAATCCCACAGGCTTTGAGTCACACACAGCTGTTGCACTGTCTAGCCCCGGGCTGAATAAATTGGCGTTAGTAGCAGCCAACAGATTTTGGGATGACTCATTTATTATTAATAATAATTATTATTGCTATTTCATCAGGGCCGTGAGTGAAGGTTGCAGCTGAAGGGTCAGTAAGACACCGGATCTACTTACGTAGAAATAGGACCCCTGCTTAGGGTTGTAGCAGACGCTACCTTTAGCACCTACACATCACCGTTGGCTTGCTTTGGGCCCGATCCTCCTGGCACTTCTCACTGGGTGGTGTGCTCATTACCAGGAGTTGTCCTGTTGATTTGAATGGGATTATCCATGATAGCAAGAACTCACGTGGCCGGGAGTGTTGGATGGATTGGGTCTGTAATGCCTGAGTTTCAAAGGCGCTAAGCATCTCTCGGCCCCTTTGACATCAGTCAGCTTTGTGCATACTCAGCTGCTTTGAAGACTCAAACGGCACGCTCCTGCATAGAGCCTAAGTTCCTTAAGGCTGTGGCTGCGTCTTCCTCTGCGTCTCGTAGGCAGTGCCCAGTGGCAGAGGTGCTATAGAATACCACAGGTAAGGACTCAGCCGTATAAGTACCTGCGCCTGGGTTTAAATTTAAGCATGTGAGTGATAAATCCGCAGGATGACTCATACATTTAAAGTTAAGCCTGGGAGTAAAAGCTTACAGATTTGGGAGCTAAGAAAGTGGCCTCACTTTAAAACAGGGAGTGTGTCCTTCCCACCCAGTGTGTGCGCAAGTGTGTGTCCTACTCAAGGCCTGGCGGTAATTAAAGTGGAACTCACTTCTGAAAGGAAAATGGATTCCAAGAACTAGTTAGAAGTGGGAGGGGGGATTGAGGGGCTGGTAGCTCCTGAGGGCAGAAGATGCCCCTGTAGACATGCACTTATAATGCACAGCCACGCACTGATCACCAGGAGTTGCAACTGCTATTTGTTTAAATTCTCCAAGCTGGGAGTCCATGTGGGCCACGGTTGAGAGAAAAAATACACTGGACACCTCAATTTCTTGTGTTTGGAGAAAAGGTTTTCTGTCATTTACACTATTGCCGTGGCAGAGCTCTTTCCCCAGCTGCAACTCCCAGATTGTCCATCAGGAGGAGCAGATGTATTCCCAAAACCTGTGCTGTCTTCATGCTCCGGATTGTTCTTATCACACAGGAAAGCATTACTGTACAGCCCTCATTTTAACAATTGCCAGCTCACAGGACCCACATGCTTTCCAGGCTAGGCAGAGGCAGTGTGACATTCCAGAATTCCAAATACCGTGAGAACCAGGAAACCTCAATCCAAGGAGGGCCTTGGCCAGAGGCTGGGATGTTATTAGACAGACAAATGTCAACTTAGGTGCTATTGCAATACAAATAAGAAATATTCATTTCCTCCAGAGGCCCAAACAGAGTTTAGGCCTCCATTGTGCTGGGCATTCTACAGAAACTGTAAGAGACGGTCCTTGCCCCAGACGGCTTGCAGTCTAAATCGGCAAGACAGACAAAATATGGCAGAGAGGAAGGGTTATCCCCATTTTATAGATGGAAACTGAGGCACAATGAGATTTAAGTCTGGATTTAGCAAAGCGTACAAACACAGGAATAATCCTGTCCCCATGCAGCAAAGCACTAACACATGGGCTTCACTTTAAGCATATACTTAAATACCATTGACTTAAAGTTAAGCACACGCATGCTTTGCCGGATCAGGGCCTAAGTGACTTGGCCAAGGTCATCCTGGGAGTCTGTGGCAGAGCTTGGAAGTAAATACAGACCTCTTGAGTCCCAGTCCAGCACATTATCTGCAGAACTACCCTTCCTTTCTGTTAATTATGTGCAATGAATCGTTTGAGGTAACTACCTGTGAGGCCCAAAGGCCCAGCCTATCCACAAACAAAGGGTCTAAAAAGGTGATCCCACAACGGGTATCTAAGCTCCTAAGTAAAGCGGCTACTCCAGGCTGCTCAGCGTCGATCCTCTGTTGTGGCTGCGCCCTGTTACTTGATCATTCTGATCGACTGTGCCCACTCCAGACTGCTCCTGCTCCACCAATGGGTGGTCGCCCCGCTGTCCTGACCACTAGTGCTCGAGGCCCTTGTCCAGGCAGGGAAATGATGACGTGAGATAGACCCAGATCTTCTTGGCAAGCGACCCACCCACCAATCTGAAGAGGAAAGTGAAAAATCCCCCGAAGTCAGCGCCACTCTGACCTGGAGGGAAAATTCCTTCCCGGCCCCCCATATGGGGATCAGTTATATCTTTGGCCCTCGAGCCAAAAAGGCTGGGAACCACTGCTCTAATTTTTACAACCCTGAAAGGCCACCACTCTCTGCCAGCAGCCCTCCTCTTGCCTGCTCCCCCCGCAGCCAGATGGAAGGAGTTCAGGGCAGAGGCTGGCTCCTTGCTGATCTCCCGTGCCCCTGGCTGCAGCAGGGAAACCGCATGCATCCCATAGTCCCATGTGCTCCACCTGGGTCCCTAGGCAGCGGATCCCTTCTGTAGCCATGGGGAGGGGAGTGGTGGGCCACTCTGAAAGACCCCATGGGCCACAGGTTGGGAACCATTGACTTGGACCCTGAGCAGGTGAGCAAGCGGCAGCCAGCCGAGCCCCTGAGCGAGAGAATCCTTGGTGTTTGTTACCTCAGAGCCTGGGATCCCCATCCAATGTCTCATCTCCAGGCACGGCCCTGTCTGGTGCTCCAGCGGAAGGCGATTAAAAAAAAAAACCCTTCTCAGAATACATTGCAGGAGGCGGGAGAGAACATTACCTCTTCCTCCGTGCAGCACAGAACGGTTTGAGGGCGGCTGGAGAGATGTAGGTCAGGGTAAAGCAAAGAGATCCATAGAGGGGAGCGCTAGTGCCTGGCAGGAGGGAGTAAGGAACAGCACGTGTCAGGCCTTAGGCAATTCACTTCCTTTATGGGGCTTGGGTGCCTTCATCATTTCCCCCCCTGGTTGAAAGTGCACGGGTTTAGGAGCAGGACTTGGGCTTTGAAGTGACAGTTAATTGAAAATGGTAATTAGTGGCACAGACAAAGAGCTAATTTTCTTAAAAAAAAAAAAAAGCTGGTTGCAATTTAATTAGGCTTGTTTCTCTCAAACTGGTGAATGTGCTAGCAGACCCTGAGGGCACAGACCTTTTCTGAGATGTCTTTCTGACGCTGCTAGAAATACGAGGGAGATGGCAGAGTGCTCCACAGTTAGGATTTCAGAGGATTACTGTACAAATCAACCGCAGACACTAAAATGCAGGGATAGGCAAAAGGCACTTTTAATTATTTCCCTGAGAACCAAGAGTGTATTGAAGCAGAAGCTTTCTATCGTTAAAAAAAAAAAAAAGGCAGATTTCTTTTTTTGTTGTTATTGGAAAAATATATGAAAGAGATCACTGTTCTCCTGGCATTACGATATCAGCTGGTTAGATCACGCCTGCATTATTTTAAACATCTCCATTGGTATTAATAGCGCTCCTATCTGTGCGTATAGCAGCACTGATAAAGGAAATCAGAAGAACAAACCACTAGTCCAAGTATGCTGATGACCCAAATCAACCACGTGATTGTCCCAAACCCTAGCATGTGGGTGGAGTGGGTGAAATTCAGCCCTGTGCAGTGGGCCGTGAGCCCAATGAACCACTTAAATTTCACTTCTGGCCTGTTTTAGAGGGTTTACATGGGACAAGTGGTGTGCAGATCTTGGGCTTGCCGGCCAGCCGCATGAATTTCACCCATGGATTAACTTTAGTCATGTGAATAGTCTGATTTACTTCAGTGAGACTCCTCAGATGGGCAGCTATTTGTAAGCAAAAGGGTTTATGGATGACGGCCATTAATTAGTAGGTTTTCGTTAGGAAGGCCATTAATAGGTTGGAGATGCAGAAACACCGACCACTAGCTACCTCACCGCCACCAATCGAAAGGGGCTGTGACAGGGCGGCTTGCCAGTGGGCTGGGGCTAAACCAGCCCTCATTACAAGATGGAATCAGATTATCCCAGTATAAAAGTCAGTAGGAAGCTAAAGGGAGGGTATCACTGAAAGAGAAGTTGAGCCTGCCAGAGGCAGGAAGCCTGGCAGAAAACTGGGGAAACTGAGGAAAGAGAAGACAGTGTGGAACTGGTGGAAGAAGAGCAGGGCCTCAGCCAGATACAGCCTGTGAGTGGGAGGGAAAAGATGGGAAGAGAAGTGAAAAGACTTGTTGTGTGTACCTACGGGGGCTTAGCACTGGCCATTTAACACACCCGCATTCAATCTGAGAGGTGTGTATTGCTTCTGTTATTTTGTTCTTTTTCTTACCGTACCCCAATGCAGCGCCGCAGGCTGGACTACAAGGGTGGGAACTGTGGAGTGCTCTGACATGACTTGCAAATTGCCAGGGAGTCCAAAAACCAGCCAGGCTGGTTAAAAACCTTATTAACAAGATCTGGCAGAAAGGCGAAGCCAGCGCCTGTCAGACAAGGCCACCCGCCAGAACGAAGGTCTCAAGTCCCAACCAATGTAGGGCCTCTGCTTTGACATGTCGAGCCCCTTTCAGAAATGGGCACACACAGTTCCAAACCCCACTGCACTCAGTGGGACGACTCCCAGCTGACTTCAAGGCCTTGGATCAGGCCCAGGCGGGATCTGTTTGAAAAGTGGCCAGCAAAGGCGAAAATTAAGAAACTCCCACATTAACAAAAATGCAGCCACGCAGCAAACTCAGCGAGAACAGAAGGGGCAAAAAACTGCCCGGAAATTAGCTTCTTTCCTTGCAGATGGAGTTTAGTGATTGGCTAGATGGTGTTCAGTATCAAGACCTAAAACGCAGAATGGGCAGATTTCCTTTGAGCAGGGGGTGAGCTGAGGATAGGGGAATGTTCAAACCTGCAGCTTGATATAAGCAAGGGCCTGACCCAAAGCCTGTTACAGTCCAGGGGAGTCTTTCCTTTGACTTAGATGGGCTATGGATCATTTGCTAAGAGAGAAGCCGAGCCGGAGTCTGTTAACTGTTAGACCTGAATGAAATTAGCAATCTCTGGTGGAAATAGTCTCCTTGAAGCACTTGTTAACCTGCTTGGGCAAGGGCTGTGGTTTCTTCCTGTAAAGAAACAAATTCATGTTGCTGATTATTTCATCCCATCACTGCCCTTGCTTTATTGTAAGCAGCCTCAGTGAGCTGGGAGCAGTGATGTACGGGCCTAATTGCCAATGATAAAGTCTGTGGCCCTGCATGGATCGCTCAAATGAGTTTGGTTTACATTGGGGCATAGTCAGTTTCCCAGCATCCACAAGGCTCTTAATAGGGAGGCTTTGATGGCTGTGGTTTGGAATAGAAATAATCTCACTTGTATAAATTATATAAATCAGCCCCTTGGATGATGGAGTATGACCATAAATATGTAAATTCAGACTCTAACCCTCATGACTTATTCACTGGCAGAATCATATTGTTTCTTACTTCAGAGCAGTTCCTGGAAACTGTACGTTCTGAAAATTTAAAATAAAAAATATAGGTGGCCATTTCCACATCTGTTCGGTGTCCTCCTGAAAATATTCAACTACCTAAGGAAAGTTGGAGGTGAGCAATAATAAACGCAACATCCAAATTTCTCTCCACAAGTCCCTAAACTGTTTGAAGAATTTCCGCATTGTCTTTCCATGCACATATTGTGAAGTTGTTGCACAATTGCTAATGGGGAGAGCCCTGCAGATCTGCAGATAACCACTTCATATTCATGGACCATTTTTGCAGATCATGGATGGACGTGGATCCAAATTTTATATTTAAAGCCCTGCAAATCTGTGGCTATCTGCTTTATATCTGCAGATCATTTCTGTAGATCGCGGATCAGTTGCAGATACAAATTTTGCCTGCGTGCAGGCCTCTACTAAAGGGAAGGACATTCCCAGTGCTGTAATGATGTTTACTTGCCACATATTAGTCAGCCACTAGACGTCTTTATGTGCTGCAGGGATTCCAGATAAGGCATGGCTACTTGCAAGGCAAGGAAACAAGGCTGGAACTCAAGCGATGTGCATGTTATATTTTTGTGAAAAAGAAGGAGGATCTATTGTGAATACAAATGTACAAATACAAATTCTGCATGTTTGTTTGTGTCTGTGCGTGTTTTATTTTGGGGCAAACATGTTCTGCTGCAGGAAAGACTGCAACTCGGGTATGGCAGCTAGAGCAGAGGGAGGAAAATAATGACAATGCAACTGGCCAGTTTCACTTTCTGGATTTCACACCCTCGTTTGGGGCTTTTAAAAGAGCAGGGGAATCTTTCCATTTAAAAAAGAAAACTGTTTCAATTCCATTAAAAATAAGCTGGAGGACATTTGTATTCACAATACAGCCTCCCGCATTTTCATAAATATAACTTTTAGCTCCTACATCACCTGGGAGCTTTCCTCACACCTGTCTGTTTGCTGTATGTCTTATACTTCTGATGTAAGCTCTTTGGGGCAGGGCCCATCATTTCCCTATGTGTATGCGCAAGATCTGGCGCAAGGGGGCCCTGATTGGGACTATGAGGCGCTACCTCTATAAAATTAAATAATAAGAGTTTCCCTTAAATGTTCCATTAGAGGACAGGCTGCTGCCTCTCTATGAGCACCACTGCAGAAACTGAATTCCAGACCTGACCCTCCCTGCATGGCCTTTTCTTTCAGCATGCCTATCATCAAATAAGTATGAAGCCATGATAGATTCTGGCCCAAGAAGGAGACAGTTCCAGTCAAAGATAAATTGGTAATGATCAGCTCCTTCGAGTTCCTGGCTTACAGGACCATTTTCGCTGTGATGCTATTGTAAATGATCAGCCCAGAGAACATTTAACTACAGCAATTGTGCTGCATCCAAAAATACCGTGCTTAATAGACTCCATCAAGTAAGCATTGTCCTAAACGTTTCGGAGCGGAGAATGGCGGATGTAATAACTATGAGAACATGCCATTTTCAGAGAAATTACACCTTGCTGAGATTTATCGGAGAACTCAAATTGCTGTGAAGAAAAGCCATTTTTGCTGGTGCAACAGGAGTAGGTTTTCGCTGCAGTTGGTAGGATGCAAAAAAATGTTAATGCTCATGCAATGGTGACTGAGCAAATGCTCAATTCTTCAGCAACTTTATCTCCTCTCTGGCTGACATAGGGAAGGACAACGAAGCCTGGCTCTTTGCCCTCGTTTACAGAAATCTGGTTCAGTGGAGGGATTCTCTAGGGCAGGAAAGGTCACAGAACTAGAATGGAGACTTGCTCGGTAAAGTTAGGAGGAACTTCACGTGTTGGACTCACGGAAACTCCACAAAGATAATGCTCTCTGGAAAAGAAAGGCAGCTATTGGCAGCCTGACTTAGAAGGGGGCAGGATTAGCTAATAATTAGAGCAAAGGACAGCAGGACTGGGAATTAGGGCGTGTTATAGTTTCTATTTGCCACTGACTCAAGGTAAGTCACTTCACGCCTCAGTTTACCCATCTGTAGCATGGGGATATTATTTACGTTCCCTGCAGGGGTGATTTATGGCTTAATCAATAAATATTTGAGCTCCTCAGCAGATGTTATAAAAGTGCAAAGCATCAATATAAATCACAGGCATTTTAATTCAGTTTTATGCCTTAAAATACCTCAGTATCCCCAACAATCTCAACCCCATCTGATTTCCCATCATTTCTTCTTCCCCATCAGTTGATCACATTGGATCATCAATGAAGCAACACCAATTTGCATCAGCTGAAGGAATCTGGTTCTTTCAATAAAACTAGGTAAACAAGACATCCTGCAATTTCTCTGCTGAAGCTGCCTTTACAATCTCCTCCCTAACCCGTGTGACTTGTTTATTCAGAGGTACTGGTGCTGTGGAAAATCAGGCAATTTGATTTGGGAATCATTCCACTCAAAGAAACCACCAAGGAAAAAGAGTGGAGAACTTTGACATGAATAAATAACAACACGCTGGGAATTTCAAGCTCCGCTCGCACAGAACATTACACAGCGCTGGGGAATGCAATCACCCCGCATCTGGCTCCTCCATTTGCACCATCTTCAGCTGAAGAGGAGACCAAGAAATAAAAGGTGCCTGTGTCATTTAAGGCCGACAAGAGGGAATTAATATTTATTTTTTCCATTTGCTTAAGAGACAAACATTTGTCTGATGTGTTCTTGGCATATATAGGACACTAATTACCAGTTACCAGAGCTCCGGAGCGCCCGTAATCCAATCCATACCTCTGTGAGTCCCCGCTCTCATATCTGCTAATCCAATATCTGGATGATGTCCTGCCTAAAAAGCATTTGAAAATCAGCCGCAATCAAATTTCTAAGGTGCCTGAGGGGAGAGCCTGTCCCGGGACACCTGTGCTGGCTGAATATGGAGAAATGGCATAACCATTATAGTTATTTAACAAAACAAAAAGAAACAATGTCTTTGCCCCCTCTCTGCATCTGTGTTTTAATAAGGAGAGGAAATGTGCAGCAATGTAATTCCGTTTCGGTCTCTGACAGTGGCAGTCCCTGGGAAGGGAACAGGAGGAGGATGCAGCAAGATGGTGAAGGTATGAAACCTGCCATAGGCAGGGGGCAGAGGTTTCATAGAGTTTTAGGCCAGAAGGGACAATGAGATCATCTAGCCTGACCCCAGTATAAAACAAGCCAGGGCAAATTACCCCTATTGAAAGCCCAATAACTTGGGTTAGACGAGAGCAGGGGTTCTCCAGCCTTGTCCTGGTGAGCCTCCCTCAGCGAAGAAAACCAACGACACCTCCCCCTCATTGACTAAAGACAACATAACATGCTGAATCTGCTCTGCTTTGCAAGAATAGGAGTTATAGAGTGGAAGGCCTCTGCTCAGTGTAGTAGAATAAGACTCCGAGGGTCACAAGGACTAATTTTATTATGTAAATGACATTTCGTGTTATCTCGCAGTTCTGTTCAAACAGAGAACAAATGATAGCAGCTACAATAGACCAGCACAAACATTGGAGGCGATCCTGGCACCTCCGGCTGGACTAAAGCTTTTCAGTCCACAGGAGACAAAGCCATTGCCTGGCCCAGGCAGCGAGCAGGAGAGAAGCTTCAGAAGGTACGACAATGATGGTCGCACGTGGTATCAGAGCGTGAGCTACAGGGTTGAGCGCCCTGCTTCATTTGGCTCCCAGTGCTGACTGACTGGTTAAGGTTTGCTCTCCCTTTACTGGAAGCAAGGAAACTCCTTGTTGCTGCTTCAGTGAAACCTTCCCAGAGCCACGCCTCAAGGGGCGACCAGGAGAGGAGGGGAAAATCAAAATGCTGCCGAGCGCCCGGGCTAGAAACCAACCAAGCTGCGCAAATAATCAGGAGATTGCATTAAAAATCGAAAGACTACGGAGAGTGGAGCTGCCCCTTCCTGCCCCCGCCTCCGAGGAGATTAAAGAAGAGATTGTGCAGATCCCGAGCGCCAAGCTGTGTTGGCAGCCGCCTCCGGAATATCAACGATGTGGGAGGGTGATAATTAGCTTAGCAATATTTGCTATCTCGGCTTGCAAGCACAACGGCATCTTCTCTCAGGCCGGGCTCGCTAGGGATGCTGCGTGCTGTATGTCACTCCAGCCCCAGCCCCCTCCCCTCCATGCTATGTGATGCCTCTAAACCAGCCTGGCATTTGTTTGATAAGAATTTCAACCAAGGTTCCTTTGCCTCCCAGTCCCCCCCTCCAGCCCCAGCCCAGTTCAGAGCTGGATTTTCTCTAGGAGCAGAAAATTGATTTATTTTACCATGAAGCAACAACAAGAAGAAGCCACTGAGTGAGAGAGCAGGGAAAACGACTTTCAAGGAATAAAGGGCGAACCATTTCCACCATTCTCTTTAAAATCTCGCCCTTAGTTCTATGGTGCAGTTCCCTTCTGCTCCAAACATCAGTCCTCTCATGTGTCTTGGGGCTTGAGCGGCTGAAGGCAGCCTGCCCTCTGGAGCCTTTCAGGACAGATGTGATCTCCCTAAAAATTCATTCTGGGGCCATTCTGGGGCCCTCCACCTGTCCAACAAGCTTGCTAGCTAACGGCAGTTTGTGGAGCAGTCTTTTTGCACAGGGGTGGAGATGTCAAATGGCTTGCAGGCCGTACCGGTCTGACCTGGGGATGAAATCATGAGAGGAGCGCTTTCTTGACAGGGGCAGGGAAAGGAGATCACTGGGCCTTTCGGTTTTTGTTTGAGAAAATGCTCCTGGATGGGGAAAAAAGAACCCAAACTGCAGAAAGAAGGACGCGGGCATTCGGGAGGCAAGAAATGGTACTCAGCAAGCTGCTGGAGGCCATAAGCTTCATTAAGACACTGGGCCGTTAAAGGGAAAGAGTTGGGACAGGTTAAAACACCTCACAAGATATTTAGGAATGTTGATTTCAGCTGAGGGCCCGTCTCTGGGACTCAGGATTTCTGGTTCTCATTCCCAACTGTGGTGTTGACTTCCTTGTCACTTCACCTCTTTGGGCCTTTGTTTTCTGGACTGAAGGAAGGCGATAACCATGGCTTTATGCAGCACTTTCTTGTCCATACTAGACATGAGAAGGGCTACACAAGTGCAAACCTTTATCTTTAATTATTACCATTATCATTTCATTACCCGTTTGGGGAAAAAATAAGAATTGATCCAAAATTTGGACCCAAATCATCTAGAAATGAACCCAAACTGAACATTTATTTCCCCACTTTTCCATTTCCACAAGCGGCCCTATAATGCTTAGTCCCATTCAGGATAAGAAGTGGAAATGGCACCCAAAAAGCCTACTGTGCAGGGATTCCCTCCACAGCAGCTTTGTCACCCCTAGAAGTTCACATAGTTTGGCTAAGACTCTGAACTCACGGACCATTATCCCAATGAAACCCATTCTCCACCCTCCCATCCAAGCTTCAGAGATTCCAAAGCCAGAAGGGACCATTTTGATCATCTAGTCTAACCTTGTGTATAACGCAGGGCATAAAACTCCTCCAAAGGTGCCCCAGCTGCTAATTACAGAGCTATCAGGCCTTTGACAACATACTGATAGCTGATTCTGTATGGCTGCAGGGAAATCTTAATTTCTAATAGAATATAAAATCAAATCCATTTCGAACCAAAATGTCATTTTGAAATGAAGACTTAGAATGTTCTGTTCTGATAAGGTCAAAGCCAGAGATGGACTATTGTTGTGTTGAAGTTTCTCCAGCCATCAGAATATGAAGAGCTATGAAATAGATACGCTTCACAAAATCGGTTGATTTCCCTGGAGTCTTGTTTCAGAAGAAAATCAGAAAAAAGTTCCTGACAATGTCAAAACATCCCAAATTTTTGTTCGGAAATTACTTTTATTTTCAAAATTTTTTTTTAAAATAACCTCGTGCTATATTATACCCTAAAATATAATACAAATGTCAAAAGTCAAAATTGAAAGGAAATATTCTGATTTTGTGGAAACAAAATGTTTCAATCGCCCTGCAAATATATACACTTTCAAAATCTTTTCCTTGCAGAGAATTTGGAAACTTTCAATTTTTGTTTCAATTTGGAAAACAAAGCCCAATTTCAAACTCCAAAAGCCCTTGTGAAATGGAACAGCGCTTGTCAAAATGGAAGAGTCTGACTTCATCAAAACAAAGTTTTTAACACAAAATTTCATCAAAATTGACGCCTTCCCATGGAAATGTGGATTTTGACACAGCGGCATTTTCTGATGGAAAAATGGTTTGTCGAAGATTTTTCAACCAGCTCTAGTCAGGAGTGAGTTCAATGCACAAACCACACACGATGGGGCTCAGTCCATTTTTACATGGTGCATCTGACAAGGTACGTTACAGCCCACAAAAGCTTATGCCAGCAGAAGTGTGTTCGTCTTTAAGGCGCTACAGGACTCATGTTGTTTTAGCTGTATCAACAGAGTTAACTTTGGTGTCAAACTGAAGTTACTCGAGGTAAATAAGGCCTATGCTCGAGTTACCGGCTGGTGCACGGCAAGCAGTGCAGTCTGGTAACCAATGCAAGCTGGTTAGGACAATAGTATGTTTAAGAAGAACAATTCTCCCCTTCTGGAACACAAAACAGATTGCTTGATTTGTAACCAGAGACACAGTGGCAAAGAAATCCACATGGCTAGGACACTTCATTACCTTGCCTGTCGATAAATACAATAAGGGAGATTTCCCAGGAGGCAGCAAACAACAGGAAACTAAAAGGCTTGTGCACTGGAAAATACACAGAAGCAATAGTCAGTGAGTTGGATTCTGATCTCAGCTACGCCAATGTGAAGCCAGAAAAACTATTTAAGTCCATGGAATGACTCTAGGTCACAGCTAACAAAGACCTGGGTCAGTCTCTGTGAGCCATTAGGAAGCGTGTGTGTGTGCAAATAACGAAAGCACTTTTTTCCAAAGAACTAGCGTGCTTTTTTCTAATCACTGGAACATGGTAGAGTCAGATTAGACTGATAACCACAAAGGGCCAGATGTATAAAGCCAATGGGAGTTAGGCACCTTTCTGTGTCTTTAGGCACCTAAACGTATTTGAAAATCTTGCCTATGGTCCAAATCTAATGCCCAATGTGAATCTTTCCAATGACTTCAGTGGATACCGGACAAGGCCTTACACTACAACAGTGCAATAGGCAGTCCCAATGAATGACACTGCGTTGTTGGACACTCTAATCCATAGGAATGGAGGAATTTCAAAGAGCCAACGTGACTGTTTATTAATTTTTTGTTTCCGTTCCTTTCCATTTTTTTTAAATGGGACTCCACTGATATTTTTACCTCGGCTACTCCTCACACTTGAGATAATTAAAAATGAAACCATCTGAAAAATCTTGGGCCCAAATGACAGCTGTGAATTCTCCAGATGACAGGAATGCTGCGTCCTAGGATGCACTTTTCCCCTACTTGTTAATTGTTCACATCTTGCTCTTTCCATGAAAAATTCATCTGTAGAGTTTCATGCTCTATTTAGAGTCAGTTTCACCCTCTTCTCCAGGAAGAGGCTGTGTGCCTGGTGTCACACTAAAACCATTCGGAAATAAATATCATTTCATTGACATTAAAACAAAATGGATTCAAATAGATTAGATACCTTTTTTACTCTCACCCCATTGTTTTCCTTAAAAAAATAATCAAATTTTTGGCCTTCAAGTTATTCAAAATGATCCTTACAAAGATTTATTTACTGAAAAAGCCCAAGGTAAATATATGCAGCCATTGCAGGAACGTACACAGCATAAAAATACCAGTCCTTTTGCAATACAACATGGCATGTTGCAATTAACTCATTTACAGGTTTGTAAAGCTGGACTAAGGCGCTAAGAAATGGGAATATGAATTCTACATGTAACTCACGTGTGAATCAGAAACTTGAAGGGAGGATGATGGCATTTTTGGCGAGTTTAAGGAATCAAAACATTTTAAAACTCTTGGAAAGGAACGCAGAAACATCTTCTCCTGCTGTATAATTTGATCTGCCCTTTGATGAAACAAAATGCATTAGTTGCTAGTTAAACAGCATGGGAGGGGTAACAAAGCTCTGAGTTCATGGACTCACAGGCTCACTGGTTTCCAGTGAGCATGGCTGCATGCCGGTTGAGAATGTTTGTCATTTACCCCTTGCCCATGACACAATGGTCTTTGATGGTAAGTCTCACACACTGTATATTTCCTGCGAACATAGCAACTCCAACATCAGAGGCAGCGCCCTGCTTCCATTCGCCTGTTTTTATTGCTTAAATAATAACAACATTAACATTTACACAGCACATTTCATCAGTAGATCTCGAAGTGCTTCAACCTTCTTCAACGTACGGATCCTCCCAGCAGCCCTGTTTGATAGGGTCGGGCTATTATCTCCATTTCAGCATTGCTGTGCTCAGTGCTAAACTGATTTAGGAGCCTAAATCTCATTTTCAAGAGAGATTTAAACACGTTGGAGCCAAAATCCCACTGAGATTTCCTGGGACATAGCCTCATGAGTCTCTAAATCCCTTTCCAAAATGGGATGTCAGCTCCTACATGAGTTAGGTGCTGCAATGCTGAACGCAGTAATGCTGAAAAAGCTTTAAAAATTTGGCCCTTCATTTGCCGAAAGTTACAAAGGAAATCAGTGACTGAGCAGAGAAGCGAATCTGGATCTTCTAAAACCTAGGCTATCGTCCCAGCCACTGGACCATGCTTGGTCTAACCCCACTTCTACTTCCTCTGGACACCCTAAAACCTTGATTTCCAACTACATTTGGGAAAATCTCTTCTGCTCTCTCATGGTGCCCAGTCTGGCGAGTCACCCCTTGCTGCACTGAATTTTCTCACCTCGTGGAGACTGACTACAGCACTAAGGAGATTGGGGATTTTGCTCTGTGATTATTCATGTGGAACAAGAACTGGCAGCTTTTTCATTTTCTTTCTCTCTCCAGCTTTTCCCACGACTCACCCCTGCAAGGGCGTTTAACTGGTTTCTGAAGTTGTATTGCTTTGATCTTGGAATGTGCCAGTGTGTAACATGACGAGCTTTTTCCTATCACTTCTTCAGCTCCAGCCAGACCTGTTGCTGTAATAGGTGCAGCCCTGGCCTGGAATATTAATGAGTTTTACCTTAATTACCTTTTGGATGTCTACGGCCTTGTCTACGCTAGAAAGTTTTGTTGACAAAGTTTTTGCTGGCATGCAGCCAGTGGCGTACCGAGGGTCTCAGGCGCCTGGGGGCAAAGCCTACATTATCAGTAAAACAGTAATTATCAGTGACACAGCCCAGGGCTATTTCTTTGAGCCTGGCATTGTCTCTTTAAATGTGGACAAAGGAGCAGACGGGGGGGGGAAGGGATAGGGTCATGAAACAGTGGCAGGAAAAGGCATCAGTGATGTTCCCCAGGGGGTTGCAAACCTCTTTGTCACCAAAATTTGAATGAATCAGGCCATTAGATTCAGCAGCGTCTTAAATATGCGACCACTTGCTGCTGCCCCAATGCACTGATCTAATAAAGGGCGTTGCCTTTGCAGCATTCACAAGTCTGCACGAAAGCAGCCTGAAGCTGGTTGGATCGTACAGGTTTGGTATAATGGGGACTAGCCCCGGGAGGAGAGGGGGAGCAGATGGACTCCTGGGTCCGAATAAACGTAAAGCAGGCCTGCTCGTTGTGGCACCTACAATTGCTCCTGCACTCTTGCGGCGATGTTCCTTTCAGCTCGGCTCAGGAAGAGATGCGCTGGTTTTATTCTGTCGTTCCAGATGGATTGCCGGGCTTCCTGGAGTGCTTCGCTGTGTGACCTAGAAGTAAGAGCAGGGGGACTGCTGATTCCGGTTACCATTCATGGGTTTCTATTCCCAGCTTGACCCCTGGCCTGATGTGTGATCTGAGCATGTCATTCTCCTCTTGGTGCCCCAATTTCCACACCTGAAACACCCCTCTATCCCGAGACACCATTTATTCATAGTTACAAAGCACTTGGAGATACTTGGGTGCATTATCGTTGCTCCTAGGATTAATTAGCATTGATCAAATGTCTATAACGTCCGTGACTCGGGAAGATGTATAAGCCGGTGATGCACGAAGGTGGACAAGGTGGGGTGGAGGCAGCCTATGCTGCTGCTAAGCCTGGGCAGAAGGTTTTTATATAGTCAGCGCCCCCTGTACATCCTGGAAGTTCAGGTTTCCAAATCCTAAACTCAGTTCAGTCTGGACAATGCTTCCCATAAGGGTCAGGGGCCAAACAGTCACCACGCCGTATGCCATGGCTGGCTAGGACTTCCCAGTGAGAGCGGAGACAGAACTTGAAAAGCACAGCCACCTAGCACTTGAGTAAAAGGAGACTTTCCATTAGCTGCTAGCACTAGGGGGCCTATGACACACAGTCAAGCTGTTTTGATTCCTTTTTGTAGATGGCAGAAGTGTCCCATAGACACCAGCTAGTTCTTGCCCCTACAATAACCAGCGATTCTCCCTGGTTACCTCCAGATCTGCAGAGAACTGCTACAAAAACAGAATGAAGCAGAATGAGAACCAAGCAGTAAAGGACTGAGGTGTTCTTAAGGGAGGGGGCTCATCAAGAGAGACCCACGGCGCTTGAGCCATTGCTTGAATAGACACACATAGCGAGCTCTGCTTGCATGCACTAGAGGGCGGCATTACACACACACACAACAGCCAGCTCTTTACACTATGCATTTTGATTGCCCGGGTTATTGCAGCTATAGGGTTTTTTACTCCTGTATTTTTACCATTTAGAAACTCCCATCATCAAGGCTTATCTTCAACAGCGAAACATAAAGTTCCTGTAAGATTCAGCTAAGTACCCACAAGTCATCTGAAGACTTGGTTGTATTTTATTATTAACAATCGCTTATGTTTGTAGGCTCGAGGTGCCAAATATTGCAAGACCCATTCAGCACACAGCGTGTCTAAAGATACGCCAAGTTAGACGCTAATAACTGTGAACATAAAGTCGGATTCATTGTCCTTTCCTGCAAAATCCCTCTTAGTTCCCAAAGGACTCTAACTTTCCTCTGGCTGTCATGTTGTATAAAACCCAGAGATGCTGCGTATATAATAGGCCTGGCGTCTGAGCCCAGAGGGACCCAGTAGGCTATTTAGCTAAGTTTTACTGAATTGGTAACCCTTTTCCAGTAGCATCGAGGTGCTGCTGTGCAGTGTCAACGGGGAATGCGTGTGGGGTGGTGTCTCTCTTCTCTGCTCTTTATGTGTAAATCTGGGCTCTCCTGACAGCTTTGCCATCTGTCCCTTCCCCGGATGTTTACATGTTTTACCAGAGATGAAAATTGTTTCCATCTATTTCAGGCTACAGGCGCATACACACTCGCTGCTCACAGTCCCAACATTTGCCTTCTCCAGTGAGGCTTCGAAGAGAGATGACGGCTGCACTAGGATAGTCTACAGCGAGTGTTCGCTCCAAAGGACAGAGTCCCCGGTTGCTGGGGACACTTGTTAGCCGATATCACCTCTCACACTTCAGTAGCAGCTGGAATTTCTGACCCAGGGATGATTTGGCCCTCCATGTCTAGTTTTGTACAGGCACCCATCACTAGCATCTGTGTGCTCCCTGCTTCATGAGATGGGCATGACAAGGTCCCTACAGGGCTTCGTGGGCTCTCCATCCCTACGCCCCGCTTGAAGTACCTGAACATGTGGGTTTGGAGGGGATGTGTTCCCTCCCACGTTGTACCCATTGTTCATTTAGTTGTTCATACACCTGCTACCTGGCTCAGCTCAGAATTTAATGAGAGAAAATGTAAGGAGCTGACGTAGCCTTTGGCCAAGACACCAGCCTAACACTGACTCCTGCACAGGATCTTTAATGCTCACCAGAGGCCAGGAGCTGCGTTTTAGCTCCCATTGGAAAGATGCTGCAGCGTCTGGTTGCACCGGGCTGTGGCATTCACCCAGAGGGAACCACACCAGCGCTTGGCTCCCTGACACCACATCCTGCACTTGTGGATGAGCTCGCCAACGTTTTCTCTGTACCTCCAACTTCCTCTTCCTCCCCCACAGAAGTTCTGACTTCTACCAGAAGGACTGGGATGCGGAACTCCTTGTGGCACCTGGGCCTGGGCATGGGAATGAAAGAGGCAGATACGCTGCTTTGTTTCGTCTTACTGCAATCTGCTGGCAGTAGATTCCCCAATAACACCAGCAACCACTTTCATGTTGGGAGGAAAAATATGAACTGAATGAGAATAAAAGATGAATGCCCTGCAGAATAAAGAACCTGGGCCTCCAAGGGAGTATTTACGCCTTAGGAAAGTTTAAAGCTGGGAAGAGAACAGCAGGAACTGGACACATATATGGAAGGATAAAAAAAGAACAACACTCCCCGATGACAAAAGGTCCTTTGACCCAAATATTACAGGAGTGATGAATAAGCTGCAAATCTTTGGATACACCCCCCAAATTTTAGATGCTTATGCAATGCCGCTGAGTTCCTTACAAAGGGTTGGAAATGTTGCAAAAAAAAAAAGGGTTTCCCTCAGAAGATAAAGTATTCGCTTCCAGGTGGGCTGGATATTCTTGGGGAAACGTTTCTCTCGTGTTATTTGCAAGTAAGGGAGAACAAAATCTGTCAGCCAAAGTGTTCTGACCCTCTCTGCAAAAGTATGGGGGGAGTTCAAGGTTTCTTATTTTAGCTGGACTGGTGCGTGTCCTTCTCATTGCTCGGCTGTTGCCCCAGTAGACCTGAATTCAAACTCCAGATTCAGCATCTGGATCTAGACACAGCTGGACCTCCGGTTTGGGGAGCCGGGCCATCCTAGCGTCACTAATAGAAAACAGGGGTGTTGTGATCTCCCAAGGGAGAGACAGACGGTGCATGTTTCTAGTCTCCTTTTCTTTCGGTCCTGGCTAGTACTGAGCACAGCTGTAAATAACAAGCTCCTCTGCACCCGCTCCTCTGGGATTTCACATGTGTTCGTGCACCGCCTGCGTACACCTCCCTTCACCCGCCTGCTTCACTTGAAATGACTTTTGGAGTTGGGCACCCCAAGGCCTGCCTTAATTAACTGACAGGAGCATCAGCTCTGATTGCTTTTAACGCTCCCCATTTACCACCTTCTTGCCCCTCTCCTGTGCTCCAGCAGGGAGGATACCCATCAGTCCCCTTCCGTGCGCAAGTCTGGAGCCCCAGTGACCATTGCATTGCTGGTAACGAGCTGTAATCAAAATCAAACTCTCATTCATTCCTCACAGGCTGTTTCTGTAAGAGGCAGCAGCTGGAGATACGGAAGACGGCAGGCAATCCCAGAAAAGGCTGTCACTGCTTCACGCTATGGGATCTCTTCTGCTCCCTAGCCTGCCTCCCCAATGCGAGCAGAATGATTGCATCTGGCTGCCAGGAAAGCATCAGGAGAAATGCTTCCAGTGCATGTTAGTGTGTCCCAGGCTTCAGGGAGCTTTGCATTAACACACTAAGACTCGGGGGTGACAAGCTAACAGCATTACTGGATGCGTGTTATCCAGCCACACGTCAGCACAGAGCTACCCCAGCGGCTCCCAAAGGTTTATCCCAGCAGGCGCCAGGGCCGGTGTAAAACGCAGGGTGGATTCTTCTGGAGTGCCTCAGTCTGGGTTGTTCCAAAGGCCTGGGCTGGAGTGTAGAAGAGGTCTTTACAGGAGCTTGCACCTGTGCGTGCTTGTCCGTCTCGGAACGTGGAAGCATTTTCTCCTATTCGCTAGCAACAATTCTGTGCCCGGCTTTCTGGGAGGGCGCTGGTGCCTCAGGAGATCAGAGCTGGGAAATCCACCGGCATCTACGTGCACAGCCCGCCCAGCTGCTGAACAGCGTATTTGTGTTGTGAGGATGAGAACAAATGTGTCCCACCTCCCTTTGGCATGTCTCCACCCGCGTCAGATGGGGCTCGCTAACAGAGTTATGCCCTTATGTTGCCTCATGAATGCCGGGAAGCCCACAGCTCCAGGAAGGGGTGCTGAAGAGACTCATTTTTCAGCAGGCTGAGAACGGCTGGTAGGTTTGGATGAGCTGCAAAACCAATAGCCTGAGCACCTGCATTGATTTAAAGATCCCAGAGCACTTTCTACAGGAAAAGGGTGTCCTGGCTGCGTTGAATTCTTCTTCCTTAAACTCCCCCTGCAATTTGAACTAGATATATTGAACCATCTCCAAAATTATTGCATCAGCAGCTGTGTTCCAACCCAGGGGTGGCTGCATTTCAGCACTGGGGGAAGCAATATCCCTATATATTTGTAAAGCATTTTGGACCCTTGAATGCAAGCTATTAAATGTGATTAAATTCACAGACAGTTCCGCACCCAGAACAACATTAATTTCTAAGTCATTTCCTTTCCCTTACAACCCACTCATCCCTGTTCTTCAAATCCATGGCCAGTCTAATTAACCACTTTACACAGCTGGATAGGCAGGCGAAAAACAGAGAAGCAGAAAAATGTTGTGCATACTTTTTACTGCAGTGAGCAACGGGAGGTGGCCGGCTGCGCTGTATCACTCCAGATGTGGCCAGATCAAAGTCCTGTACACACAATACCCTTGGTGGCCTTCTAATCTTGCCTTGATTTCTTTGCTTTTGTGCGTTTCCTTCTTTAATGGGTATTTTTCTAAGTAGCTAAGTAGTACAGTAGTAATACACCAGGGTAATATATCCACAGCATATGCAGCATGGGCGGTAGGTATTCTACGGGCAAAGTCTCTTTGTAATGAACTGTCTGCTTCTTACGCTGTCATTTTCTTCTTCACTTGTTTCTGCGGGAGAGGGGATTGCTACATTATCTCACTCATGTTATCATTAAAAATATATTCCCAAACTCCCACATACAGTCGCCTCAACGCTGACCTTGCCGCAGCTCCTAGAGATGTTAAGTCAGATTCCACATCCGTGTCTCCTTGAAACAAAAAGGACTGGAGAGGAGGGAACGGCGGCTGTGCCCTTTGGTCAAAAAGACAGAAATTTGCTGGCTTTGGATGGTGGGGGCACGGGGAAGCAACAATCATGGAAATAAATTGAATGGAATAAATGGAAATAATTCCCTGTAATACAACCAGGAGTTTCCAGAAGCAAATCGAGGCTGGTGGAAGCAGAATTTCAACCTGATCAGGAACTGGAATGGGCCCTGTGGAACTTAAATGGGTCCACACCAGGCAGGGGTTGAGGGATATGGAGCAATGGGAGGAAAGACCAAATCGGAGCCTAAAGTTGTCCCAGAATTGGACCTCAACTGGAACATGGAAGCACCTCTCTTCCTGTAGTTCTGCTCTAGAGTCCTAACAATAGATAAATCCCTCCGCGCGGTGGTGGTGGTGCAGCAATTGATGGCTGTCCTACGCTGTGAATATCTACAGCGCTATACATGCGCCAGGTACTATTATTACTGCTGAATAATGTTGTGGCCTTAAATTGCTCATGACTGTGTCCTCTGTCTTTCTGCCCTTAGATGCATCCATTGCTCGAGTGTGTGTGCTCTTAGCCGCACAGGGGAGGAAGTGTTAATAACGTCATTGCTGCTACCACAGAAAGGATGGACTTCAGCCGACTCTTTGCACGTGAAGCCAGAGAGGTAGCTGTAAAATCGTGTCCTTCCTAAATCCCCTCCTTGGGTGGACTCAGCACACATCTGTTGAGTCTATTGCTCCTACGCAAGCGTTGGCTCGTCTCAGGGGGCCAGAGCAGCGACGGGATAGCAGAGGGGGCTCTTATCTGCCTTGGACACCATCGGCAAAGTCATGAGCTGAGTCGGGAGGATGGAATTTTGCTTACGGGCGGAGATGGTGCAAGAGACAGAAAAGACCCCGGGGGTGGGGAGCCTGCTAGGCTGGTAAGTAGAAAAAGCCTTCCTTTGATTTGCTGACTTGATACCTTCACCCCTCGGGTCCAGGAATCTGCAGGAAGGTTACACAGCCTGATGTTGGGCAGATTCACTGCACCGGGGGGGGGCTCCCATAAGGGGGAGCCTGAGGCAGCTGCCAGTGACACGACTGCATCCGATTCACCTCCTTTCTTCCCTCCACGCTACCGTCCCCTGCTATCCAGCCAACTTCACCCCATCAGCCTTCCTCTCTGATTTCAACACCCGGCTCTCCGCACGGTCTGCCCCGCTCATCCTCGCTGTCTTTAACTTCCACGCTGAGGACTCCTCCAACCCGTCACCCGCACATTTCCTCTTCTTCACTTCAGCAGCCTTGGTTCAACTCCCCCACTCACCGAAAGGCCCTTACGTGACTCGGCCTTACCGGCCTCTCTGAGCTCTTTGCTACTGATTTTTCCCTCTCTAGCCATCACCAGGAGTCTTCCAGCCTCACCCCTCCTGCCGCGCCCTGTCACGTGGCAGTTCCAGTCCATTCACGCGGATGACTTCTCGTCTGGTCCCCGTCCCCCCTTCCTACTTCCCCAACAGAACGACACGAACGAGACTCTGTAAAGGAAGCCAGCCAGGAGCCAGCCGGAGACGTCAGCTGGGAGGAGCAGAAGCAGCCAAAACAGGGACCTTTGGCCATTCAGAGAACTTTCTACAGCTTTGACTGGACTTCCTCTGCCCCGGGCTGCCTGACTGTTTGCTCCAACCTTCCTCCTCCACCTGCTTCACGGTCTCTTCACCTCAGCTTCCCTCCCTTCCCCCACGTCTGTCCCTCTTACCAGCTTCTCCCCTGCCCCTTTCCCTGACTTTTCCTTTCCATTTAGCAGATCCCCTCTTTACTGCCTCCCCCCAAATCGTGGCACTAACGATGCCTACCACCATCACATCCTTCACTCGGCTGGTGTGTTCTACCCCTTCCCCCACTCTACGTCCGTCTTGTCTATTTAGATGGTAACCTCTTTGGGGCAGGGACTGCACTCTGTGTCTGTACAGCACCTAGCGCAATGGGGCTCCGTTTGATTAACACATAACCTTCATCCGTGTGGATTTTCCTCGTCCACGGTACTAGGAGGGTGGGGGTGGGATCGCTGATAGATACAAGAAATCCAGGTCTGCCTGCTCTACCCTCCAGCCAGCTATTTCAGCCTTGCTTCCTCTCACCTCCTGTTTTTCAACCCACTGCACGGCAGACAATGTAAGCACCTGCCACTGGCTCAACCCATTTTGACTCAAAAAAACATACAGATCGATACACTCAGCAATAGATTTTTCTTCGCTCTGCTCCCTGCACATGCTTGTACAGTAATCGCTTCTGTCTGGGAAATGTAAGCCATCACAGAAACACGAATTACTGAGGGCTAAAACCAGCTGGGCTTAAAGGGACCCAGTCTAATAGGCTTAGAGAATGGAACTGACATACAGAAATATTTACATTGCATCACTTAAAAAGCAAAGCGATTCAGATAATCTGGGTGGTGCTTTGGGAGGAAACAAAACCTTCCTTTGCAGATCTGAGAGGGAAGGCCCCAAAGAAAACAGCATTTTGATTCATGGATCCATAGATTTTTAAGGCGAGAAGGAACCACGACGACAGTCTAGGCCAATCTCCTGCGTAACACAGGCCAGAGAACTTCTGCATCAAGCCCATAACTTCTGCTTGGGCCACAGTGTCTCTCTTAGAAAGACACCCAGGCCTGGTCTACACTGATTGGGAAATTCGTCAGCAGGTGATTGGAGATACGCAAGCTACAAAGAGTATCGCCCGTCGATTTCCTAACATCTGCTTACCACGGTGTCTTCACTTCGCTGTGACGATGGGAAATGCACTCCTGCTGACACAGCGTTACGCTTTTTCCGGTGATGAATTTATTAAACTACTTCCGGATCGATGGAGCAGGTCTCCACTTCTGCTCAATCGATCCGACAGTGATGAATTTGCCCCTAGTCTCGATTGAAACACCATGACTACTGGAGCATCTGTCACAGACTTGGAAAGTTGTTCCGATGGTTAATTACTCTCACTGCTACAAATTTGCCCCTTGTTTTTGGGCTGAATTTGTCTAACTTCAGCTTCCAACCATTGGATCTCATTATACCTTTCTCCTGCTAGATTAAAGAGCCATCTACTATTTTTTATTGATGCCAGGCTACTACCATCTACTCTCCACTGACATAAGACTGGTGGGAGCATCTGAGCCAACCCCCTCATCTCTGACATCAGAGGAGGGGAGATGACATGGTGGGGCTGTTGTGGAGTGCCCTATGCCCGCGTATATGTAACTAGTAAGAGCTTGGAGGCAGGGACTTCTTTTTGTTCTTTGTTTGTACAGCACCTAGCACAGTGGAGTCCTGGTCCATAAGAGGAGCTCCTTGGCACTAGCACAATGTAAATTGAAATAATAATAATAATTAATAATAAATAGATAAGGTGCTTAAAAACACAAAGCAAAATTCATGGAATTTATAGGCCCAATCCAGCTTGTTTTCTGCAAATTGCTTCCTCTCTGCACCAGCTCCTAGGAGTGGAGAGGAGCTCTGTTGCACCCATTCTCCCTGGGAAAGAAGTCTGGACCTCCTGCCACTGGCCTAACATAGCAGGCGTCTCACCCCAGGGTTCTGAAGGAACTCCAATGTGAAACTGCAGAACTGCTAACTGTGGTTTGTAACCTGTCATTTAAATCAGCTTCTGTCCCAGACGACTGGAGGATAGCGAATGTGGTGCTGATTTTTAAGAAAGGCTTCAGAGGTGATCCTGGCAATTACTGGCCTAACTTCAGTGCCATGCAAATTGGTTGAAACTATAGAAATGAACAGAATTATCAGACATATAGAGGAATGCAATTTGTTGGGGGAAGAGTCGATATGGCTTTTGTCAAGGGAAATCATGCCTCACCAATCTATTAGAATTCTTTGAGGGCCTCACCAAACATGTGGACAAGGGGGTGATCAGTGAATATAGGGTACTTAGACTTTCAGAAAGGCTTTAACAAGGTCCCTCACCAAAGACTCTTAAGCGAAGTGCGCAGTCATGGGGTAAGTGGGAAAGTCCTCTCATGGATAAGTAACTGGTTAAAAGATAGGAAACAAAAGGTAGGAATAAATGGTCCGTTTTCAGACTGGAGAGAGGTAAATAGTGGTGTCCCCCAGGAGTCTGTACTGGGACCAGAACTATTCGACATATTCATAAATGATCTGGGGAAAGGGGTAAACAGGTGGCAAAAGTTGCAGATGATACAAAACTATTCAGGATAGTTAAGTCCAAAGTAGACTGCAAAAAGTTACAAAGGGATCTCACAAAACTGGGTGACTGGGCAACAAAATGTTGACAAATGCAAAGTAATGAACATTGGAAAACATAAACGCAAATATACATGTAAAATGATGGGGTCTAAATTAGCTGTTACCACTCAAGAAAGATTTCACAGTCATTGAGCGGATGTTTTTGGAGAACTAGCCACAATGTTCAGTGACAGTCAAAAGAGCTAACCATGTGAGGAACCATTAGGAAAGGGTTAGCTAAAAAGACAGGAAATATCATAATGCTGCTGTATAAATCCATTGTATGCCCAGATCTTGAATACTGAATGCAGATCTGGTCACCCCATCTCAAAAAAGATACATTGGAATGGGAAAAGGTACAGAGAAGGGAAACAAAAATGATTCGGGGTATGGAACAGCTTCTGTACGAGGAGAGATTGAAAAGACTGGGACTTTCCATCTTGGAAAACAGATGACTAAGAGGGATATGATGGAGGTCTATAAAATCTTGATTGGTCTGGAGCAAGTGAATAAGGGAGTGTTATTTACCCCTTCACGTAACACAAGATATAGGGATCAGCCAATGAAATGAATAGGCAACAGGTTTAAAATGAAGTACTTTTCCACACAACGCACAGTCAACCTGTGGAACTTTTTGCCAGGGGAGGTTGTGAAGGCCAAAACTATAACAAGGTTAAAAAAAGAACTAGAAAAATTCGTGGAGGATAGGTCCATCGATGGCTATTAGCCAAGGTGGGCGGGGATACAATCCCATGTTCTGGGTGTCCCTAACCTCTGTTTGCCAGAAGCTGGGAGTGGCTAACAGGGGATGGATCACTCAATGATTGCTTGTTCTTCTATCCATTTCCTCTGAAGCACCTGGCATTGGCCACTGTCAGAAGGCAGGATATTGGGCTAGATGGACAATTGGTTTGACCCAGTGTGGCCATTCTTATGCCCTAGCTGCTCTACCTTTTGCTAAAGCCAACCTGCGAGACTCCGAGCTCTATGACCAGCTCTCTGGGGCCCCATCCCTCCACCTGGTCCGAGCTTGGACACAGTGGAGAACTGAACCCCCTGTATTTTTCAGCAAACACACCACAAAAAGAGCGAGCAGCCTCAACAACATCGTTCGCTTCTTGACACAGAATACGGAAGCTCATTTCAGGCTCCTGCGATGCAGTGGGCCCACTCTGTTCTGAACGATGGCCTGCTCAAGAAAAGCCCATGGGTATTTCATTTGAAGCATCATGGGGGGAATTAGCTAAAAGTAGATCTTTGATTGTGAGATTGATTCTTTCCCCCACGCTTTTGGTGCTGCAGGAAAAAAACACCACCAAGTGCATACGGCTGGAAATGGGGTAAAGGAGAGGGGAGGAAGAAGAAAAATACAATTGCCCAGTTGACTGTGTGACAAATCCAGGCTGCCTCTTCCAGCATCTGCTGAGGAGCGTGAGGTGCCTGCCGATGGGCAGAACCAGCTGCGTTTGGCCCCGTTGTTGGCTGCCGAAATCCCTGATCAAGGAGAGATTTCTAGTCACATTCACGGTGCTGTGCTTCCAGAAACCTGGGAGGGTGATGAAGGGTTTCAAAACACAAAACAGCCTCGAGCAAAGCCGCTCTCCCTTCCTCCAAGGAATCTGTCTCTCCTCCTCTGACAGCACTGCAAGCGTTTGTTTTTCCCTTTGCAAGCCAAAACTTCCAACAGTCCGGATGCTATGGGAGCCGAGATGCCACATGGAGCTGTATTGGCTAGAAAAGAGTGCTCCACTGCCCAGACTAATTTGCTGTGTGCTCCAGAGGTGCCCTGGCCAGCGTGAATCCCTGGGCTGATCTGTACATTTTACTCTGAACACATTAGCGTCGCCTGCTTCTCACTGACGCTGAGCCTTAAACGAGGCCCAAACAAACCCCCTTCCTCCACGTGTCTGTCGAGCCTCCTGCTTCAACTGGTGAAATGCTGGGATATGCTTGTCTGCGTAACAGATTTAGGCCTTTGCAAGAGAGTCATTTCCGTGTGGCTCCGTATGCACAGGGACACTGCTGTGTAGCCGTTAAAGCTGGGCAATTATAAACCAGCATGCTGGGTTCATGCTCCTGATTTGGGGCTAGATACATTTTTAGGTACAGTATTAAGGGCTCTAAAGATGCAGAAAGGAGCCGAGTGGGATTTTCAGACCTACCTTGTCCCTACCTCCGATTGATTTCCAGCCCATTGATTTCAATGGGACTTAGACATAATGCGCCTGACCGCTGTTTAAAATCTGCCCTCTAGTTTCTCCACCTACATTTCTGGGCCCTGACTCTGATCTCACACTGGGCTTACTCTGCTGCAACACCATTGTTTTCAGTGGAGTTACTCCTGATTTACACTGGTGTGATACCACTTCAATACATTACCAGGTCGTGCGTCTGGAGTCCTTTTTGATCCTTGGATGAGAGCCATTGCAGTAAGTGCCATGCTCATACCATCTACCACCAGAAAGGGGATGTGGGCTGCTCAACAGCTCTGCAACCCTGCGCGTTTGGAACGATCCCTGTACTCCAGGGGTGGGATGATGTTTGATAGGTCTCAGAGTGATCTCAGGATCCTGGCTGCCCCTCAAGCCACTTGTTGGGAGGCTAAATACAATAAAGATTGCTCAGGCACTACATTCACAGGGACCATATAAGTACTTAAGATGGGCACATTTATAGGACATTGGAGCATCCCATTAACAAACAAGTCTGGAAAGAGCAGGGTGGGTGGCAACCCTATAAGTCTGATTGGGTTTAATGAATTAGGACCTGATCCTATCAATATGGGGAACAAATATTTGACAGCGGGCACCTCAGTCTGTCAGAGAAAGGTATAACACGATCCAACGGCTGGAATTTGAAGGTAGACAAATTCGGACTGGAAATAAGGCATAAAGTTTTTAACTGTGCGAGTAATTAACCATTGGAACAATTTACCAAGGGTCATGATAGATTCTCCATCCAGGACAATTATCAAATCAAGACTGGATGTATTGCTAAAAGATCTGCTCTAGGAATTATTTGGGGACAGTTCTGTGTCCTGTGTTATGCAGGAGTTCAGCCTAGATGAACAAAAGGGTCCGTTCTGGCCACGGAATCTATGAATCTGGCACCAGCGATGAGTCTGTGCTGAGCCGTGCCAGCGATTTCAGCGGGAGCAGGAGCAGGCCCAAACGGATGTTTGTCCAGGGCCGTGCGGTCCGCAGACGCACTGTGCTGTCACAGTGCAAAGGAGATTGTTATCGGTCATTATGACTAGCTGGGAGGCCGGTTACATTCCAACCCGGGAAGAGCTGTAAGGCGACTGTTGCTGCGATATGGTGAGTGGTATGGAGCGGGAGTGAGTGACAGGTGCACGATCAGAAACATTCCCCAGCGCTGCGTAACAGTCTTAGAAAGGCTGGTGGGTTGCTGTTGGATAAAAATCACAGCTCTGACTGGATTCTTCTTCCCCCAGCCGTCTGGGCACATGGCTCCAGGCAGCTCTTTGAAACTCACTAATTATGGGACTCAGAGGAGCCACGACTCTTTTAACAGGATCTTAAAAGGAGTTTTGTTGTTTTGCTTTTGGAGTCTGGTTGGATGAAACCAAAGACTAAAACGCCGGCTCCGAACAGTGCTGGTGTTTAGACTTGGATCCCCACTCCAAGCGTATGTCCCACCTAACTTAGACTCTTGGGTGCATGTTCTACAGCACGAAGAGAAGTCACGGTAGCGAGCAAGACGTGATCCAGGTATCTTCTCCTAAACAGATACACGAGATTCATGTTTGTTTACAGATTCCTAGCTTGCATGGCCAGAAGGGACTGTTTGATCATCTAGTCTGATCGCCTGTGTGACTCAGGCCATTCGCTATAGCAGTTTGTGCTAAACACTGTACCATATGGTGCTGTTGGCCCATCAAATCTCACAAGTGCCAGAGTGCGAAGCCGGGCTGGGGTTTACAGAGGAGACGTCTAAAGTTCTACAAACTGTGGAGTTGGTGTTCCCGGAGGTGGCTTTCTTCCCTCTGAGTTAGCATAGACCAGTGCCCCAGTTGGACGCTAAAGGGCATCGCAGTGTTGGCTTACAGAAATGTGAAATGAATACCTTTGTGAACATCAGAGATCCCATAACACTTTTTGCCCTGGACACAGACCAGCTTGAGCATAACAATTTACTAATAAAAGTAAATTTCCTTACCCAGTTTTCCTTTTATTCTTCCAGTGGGCGCAGACAGTGCTTTGGTATTGTAGGGCTGCTTCAAAGAGCTGGCCTTGCGAGCATTGTTTGTCTGAAATTCTGTGGGGCTGTTGATGGAGGGATTCATTCTGAAAACATGCAGGCAGAGTCACAGACATAAAACAGAGGGCAAAATGCGCAATGGGTCAAAGTGGGGGTCTCCCAACTTTTGACAATGTCTCTCCTTTTCTGTTGGGTTTTTTTTTTAATTGATGTCACACAGCAGAAGCTCACTTGTTTCAGCAGCGTTGCTTCCACAGGGATCTGTTGTCCCTGAGACCTTTGCCAAGCCTTTGCTTCTAAAGAGTTAGCAACCGTGCCCCAGCACTGACAATGATCAAAAGAAAAGGACTTAGCGGAGCCCTACCAGGAACCCTCATTCGTTACGTCTGATTGGAGCCTGTCGGTTTGATCTGATAATTTCCAAGCTCTCAAGGTCTGCTGGGAAGAGGCAAGGGAGGTCAGGTACAGGTGTGATCAGTGCAGACTATAATGGCGATGATCACAGGAGCGCGGTGAGACCTTGGATGTGTTCTATAGCAGCATATTTATCTGCTTGCCTGTTAGGAGACAAGGCAAAACACAGCTCCAGCAATTCCAGATAATTTGATCAAGGAGCATCCCTAGCAGCAACGGCAGTGGCCACTTGAGGCGAAGGTGACTGGAGGTTCTTTCACCCGTGGGTGAAAACGAATTGCAGGGGGAGTTTGAGTGGCACTTGTAGGTCATATGTTTAGGCAGGGCCCTGCCATCCCTTTTTCACGCCACGGGCGCGTCTCAGCTTGAGCCAGTTCTGAAAAAGGCCCCCCCGCAGTGCTGAGTGGTGATTGCCATGGTGTCCGACTCCCTTGTTGGAATGGAGACCAGGCAGTCTGGGGTCCCCGCCACAGGGTGCCTTTGTCTTGCAGGGCGAGGTCCCCATTTACCTTCTCAGCTGCACTGCTGTAAATCAGGAGCGTCCTTGCTGAAGTAACTGAGCAGAAATCTAGTGAGAGTGAGATCAGAATCTGGCCCTCTACATGAGCGAACAGTTGGGAATGGTGGTCCAGCAGGTAGAGGACCGGCCTGGTTTCTGTCCCTGGGTTTGCCTCTGAGTGTCCTTGGGCAAGTCACTTCACCGGCCTGTACCTCACTTTGGGGCTAATAATACTCTGCTTCTTTGTGAAGCGCTTTGGATGTAGGCTGTAAAGCACTGTTCAAAAATTAGATGTTATTATTAGTGAGCTCTTTGGGGCAGGAACTGGTTTGTTGTTTGTGTTTGTACAGCACCTAGCACAGTGGGGTCCTGGTTTGTGGCTAAAGATGTTAGGTGCTACAGCAATGAAAATCCTCATAGCATTGGGTTGACAGTAAATGTGCCCCCTTGGTAGAACCTTCTCTCCTGGTTTCTCTCTGTGGGCTGGGAGTGTACGCAGCAAAAGAGATGGGCAAAACTCAAATGGCCACATTCATCCAGTGAAGTCACATCCATCACCGGGGTGGATTTGGCCCAAAAGTTCTAGACCTTCCATTGGAAGAATGAACTAAAAGTTAACGTGTTTGGGACACATAGAAGAGAAGTGCCTGCTGCTGCTACCAGCTGATGAAGTTTCTCTTTTAGCTTAAGAGTAGAGGCTTGTTCTTTTGGCGCTGTCGGTCACAAGTTCAATCCTGCCGACGATCCTGAAAACAGTTTCGGACAATCAGTAGGGAGGGAGGCAGCAGATCTGGTGTGTTATACAGCAGGAGTTCAAGGCATCGCTCTCAAGCTGCCACACACCAAGGTTAATTTTTAAGAACAGATTTATGGAGGAAGGCATTTCAGTGCCGTATTGTGCCAACCTGCCCATGATAAATTAGGATCTGCCAATTCTCCTGTTGGCACGGCGGGGATCCGGCACATCTGTTTGTGAACATCGCTCCAGCAGGAGGAACTAATGATAGATTTCACTTCTGAATCTCAGGATGTCCGAGTGTGTTACACCATTAGTGCGCCGGAAACAGGGCAATCGAATATTGGGTTGCACTTGACTGAAGTAATGCATGCACCACAGCAGGTCAAAACATGTTGGGAGGATGTAGGAATGAGCTGGACAAGCTTTGAGGGAGACAGTTAGGCAGTGAACCAGTCTCGCAGTGGCAGTAGGAAATGTTCACGAGCACTGGGTGGAAAGGCAGAAGGAACATACACTACCAGGCATCTGACAGATGGAGAATGTCTGACCCATCATGTGGGTCTAGATCAACCCTCGAATAAACAGTGAGCCTAGGGAAATAATGGGTCTTGCTGACCCCAGTTGTGAGCGAGCCCTACTGCAAGGAAGGGTCTTGGTAGATGTGGGGCTGGAGCTGTGGGCAACTTTCCGAGATGCATCTGCTTACAGAGGGGCTGAATTTGCTCCTACACGTTTAGTGGGGCCCAGTACAGGGAACGGACCCTTCCCTGGGTTCAGCCTCATGCACCTTAACTACTAAACGCCCGAGGGACAGCGAACATCTTATAACAATGCGTCTTCCTTCTCTCCCAACCGCAGAGGCTGCATTTATAGTTACGGTGCTGCTGAGCGCCCTCTCTCCCCCGAGATCAGAAACTGTATCAAAATGTAAAACACCAGCTGGGCTCAAGCACTAAGCTTTCATTGGCCCAAGAAACACTGTGATAGTGGCTCAGACTGAACTAAGAGCAGTTTCCAATTGGTGAGGGAGAAAACCCCATCGCTGCTGCTGTTGCTGGCGAAGAGCTCGGCTTTACCTGCAGAAACGTTCCCCAGGTGCAAACTTTTTCCTGGATGGATTCGAAAATAATACAGAGCAGCCGCGGAGCAAGTGCCGAGAGGCATTGAAAGAGGCTGACGTGGGCATTACCATCAGGCAGTTGGCACGGCCGATTAAGTGCCCTTGGCATCGCCTTGGGATGCTCCACTTTTAGCCCGGTCCATTACCTCCTGTAATGGCTGTTTTGCCATCTTATCGCTCCAGGAAGTCACTGGATTGCCATATCTCACAGGGACAATTCTGTTCACGTCGTTTAGTGGCACACTCCTTCTCTGGCTTAGCTGAGCCCCACTGCAGCGGAGGCGGCGCTGGCGGGGATGCGCCCCTTGCCCTGCCTTTGCTGCATGAGGGACGCTGAAGGAGATGGTGCATTGATAAATAAAGGGAAGAGAAATCACAATGAGCAAGGCTCTAATCAACTGTGTACCATTGCTGTGTGCTGATAAACACCTGCCACCTTCCCTTGCAGTGGTAGCTGGCGCGTGTGTCCAGAGGTGTAATTGTATTGAGTTCTTTGGGACTCTTCTGGAGGAAGGTGCAATGACACGAGAGAACTTATTACTCAGACCTAGTGTATTCCCGCAGGGCGGAGGATTGGGACTGGCCATGCTAACAGGCCTTTTGCTTCCGTGCCTGCCATGAAGCCATGCGATCCCTGCCAAACAGCTTTTGTTCAAAATGAACGTGTAACTTCTGAAAGCACGTTGCATGCATCTTTCATTAATTACCCAAGTTATGTGCCTGTTACAGTCTAGAAATTGTGTTATTAAAAAGAAATCTCCACAGACATCTAAAATGCATCAACTATTCAATAGTCTACATTTGGTCATAATTAACAGTAAAAAGTATAGGCCAGAAGGGGACAAAAAATGGCAGATTTCTTGACTACAGCTAATGGAAACATTATTAACATGAGGAAATTGCATAAGAGATATCACTGGCTCCTGGCCCAGTTTAAATATGCATTAGATGGCTGACATGTGCCTATAGTGATTAATAGTATTAACGAAAAAAATTAAATGAATTTCATCTAGCTTACTTCAACGACTCTGTCTGTCAGTGAGTCCTTTGTCCTCTTCATTATAGTGGAGGACAAGCTAGAATATGCAGGACTAAATTTCCTGTGTGCAATCCCCATTAGCTGTCTTAGCAGCGGCACGTACGTAGCAGAGTCTCGTGCACCCAAGGGGTGGGGGTCACATGAACAATAGGTTTATAATCCATTGGCAGTTTTCGTATTAAAAGCAGAGGTGAGCGTGGGCCGCATCGTTCTCACCTGAACTTAAACTTCCCCAGAGTTTGAGGGTTCTTTGTATCCAGAGTTTTGAGTGGAGAGGAAGGACAGGGCTTTGCTGAAAGCACTGGACTAGGAGCAGAGCTGAGCGAATAATTACTTTTCCAGTTTGGCAGCCAATTTTTTGGGGAATTTTTTTTTTAGTTTCGGCCACCTGAAACGACATTTTTCAGCAAATGAACTATTTGACCTAAATTTTCGCCTAGCTCTACTCAGGAGATCTGGGTCCAACCCTTAGACCAGAGGCTCCAACACTTACTTGATCTTTACCCCTTTATCCTCCTCTATCCTATCCAGTGCTGAACTCAAGTCTTCCTTGCTGGGAATATGAATTACAAATGGGCATCTCGTAGGATAATATAACCTGTCCTTTCAGCCTATGTCATTACTGGGCGTTGGCAGGCCCCTCTTGCAATGGTGTGTAGGTTATTTAGGGTCTGTGGTTAAGGCCGAAGTTAGACAAGGAAAAAGTTGATCGCTGAGCTAGTGTGCGGAACACCTGTAGGGTGGAGTATGTAAACACAGATTTGCGTGGTGGACAGGGGCAGGTGGACAGTAAGGATGTTACGGTCTCTCTATAGTCTACAGTGTCGGATAAACGTGTACTTTAAATGATGACTGTTGAAATGGTGTCATTCTCAGCTGGCACAGAGCTCTCATGACTGTGCTACTTAGCCATTGTTCTGTGATATTAGTCACAGTCAGGGCAGGAGAGGCTCTGGTTTCTGGCTGGGTTTGCATACTGTGGGGATTCAATGTTTTTGATAATGGAATGGAAAATATGCTTATAAAATTTGTGGATAACATCAGCCTGGGCGGGGAGTTGCAAGCACTTTGGAGGATAGGGTTAAAATTCCAAACGAACTTGACAAACTGGAGTCGGAGATCAACAAGCTGAAATACAACGAAGACGAGTGCAAAGTGCTACACTTAAGAAGGAAAAAACCAAATGCAGAAATACCAAATGGGGAGTCGTTGGCGAGGGTTATAGCTGATCACAAATAGAACCTGAGTCCACAGTGCGAGGCAGTTGTGAAAAAGGCAAATATAATTCTACGGTGCATTAAGAGGAGTGTCGTATGGAAGACACAGGAAGTAACTGTTCTGTTCCGCTCAGCATTGGTGAGGCCTCAGCTGGACTGTTGTGTCCAGTTTTGGCTGCCACACTTTAAGAAAGAAATAAAGAGACTTCAGAGGAGAGCAATAAAAAAAAAAAAAAAAAAAAGGGTTCTAGGGGTGGTGATTTTAAAGGGAGAACTGATTTTAGGGAAGGGTTAAGAGATTCCTTCCCTGTCTTTGGTAACAAGTGTCACACTCTCAAACATATACAGAAAATCTCTAGGCATACAGAAATAAGAATGCTTTTTGTATTCATTTTGATTGTGGATTTGTATTGCATTAGCACCTAGGAACCCCGCTGTGGCAGGTGCTGTACAAAACCGGAACAAAAAGAGGTCCCTGCCCCAAAGAGCATCCAATCCACGTATAGGACAAAAGACAACAGATAGATACAGACAGATGAGGGAACACAAGAAAACAATGAGACAATTCTGGTCAGCATGACAGGCAGCAGTTTCAGCACAACCAACAGCCTGACCGTTGTCCAGTGCCTTGTAGGCAACACAACAAGGAGAGTTTTAAAACCTCTTTTAAAACAAATCTTTCCACCACAAATATGACATCTGCACGATTGACACCACTTCTACCAAAAAACCCACAACCAAATGAGAGCGGCTAGAGACCTCCAAGGGCCAGGGAGTAACTGTAGTTAAGAAAAGACAAATCCTTCCCCAGGCAGAGCTTTTACTCTAAAAAAAAGGAGTGGAGTCAGCTGTGCCATGAAATCCATGTAGGGACTTTGCAATTTCTCTCTATTTTATGGGGAAGGCACTCAGACACCATGGGGATGTGAGGCAGTATAAAGTCCTAAGGCTGATAGATAAGGAAGGATCTGCAGAACAATGCGGTAGCTTCGCAGATATTTATGGGGAATTCCTCCTATGCATGAGAAGCAGCACGGGAGAGAGCATGTTAGTGCTTCTTGGTCGCTTAATAAATGGGCAATGATGGCTGGCGTCAGGGGAAGAGGTGAGTTGGAAGTTAACGCTGTAAAGCTCTCATGCATCTCTGGGGTGCTTCCTAAACAAACAAACTAACAACAGGACTATGCTCAAGTACGACCAACATTGAACCATCTCACTCGACAAAAGCCAATGCAAAGAACGGAGAGAATAAATGACCTGGCGTTACTGCTGATGCCCAGGTTCTCCTAGTTGGTGAGCCAGGGGCTGACCCAGCAGGTATGAGCCAGGGGGAGCTCAGAGCCTCTTGCCTATTTGGGCGTTGCACATTAGCAGCAGAGCAATAGACCGGATTTGCTTTGCATCTGAGGAGTATTCATTTGCATTCTGCCAATCAGGTGCCTCATCGAAGCAGCCTTTATTCCTACAGCCCCTTTGTGAAGCACTCAGAAATATGGGGGTGGAGAGAGAGACAATAAAGGGAACTAATGAGCTGAACAAAAAAATACCGAACCTCCTAATGAAGATCTACCACCGTGCTGCTTCCCAAAGGCTACTGGGCTTCGAGATGCTTTCAAACTTCATGAGCTTCTGGCCTTTTATCTTCCTGGCCTGGGTCCAGGAGCTGGGCTGTGCTAGTAGAGAAACATCCGTGGGGGAATGGCAGAGATGATCTCATTTCCCCTGAAGAGTCTGAGCTGGACACGTGGGGAGTTCTGGAATCTTATTTCCTCTCTCTCTTTCCAGATTCAATTTAAAGGGACGTTGAGCCAGATTCAACCCTGCACCAGTCCTAAACTCAGCACAAGGAGAGAAGCAAGGCAGTTTGCACATCCTCTATCCTAGCAGAGGCTCTCTGGGTTGTAAATTGCACAACTACTTCAGTGGCCCCTATGCAAACGACCAATGCAGGGTGTAGAAATACTGGATATAAGAACACCTCAGCTATGCCTCCTGCACTCTTTGCCTCCTACATGGGGGTGGGGAAGGTGTCATCTGCAAAAGTGGGGCACAGTTGGCAGATGCCTCCTGTGCTATGAATCTGGCCCATTGCCAGACTCAAAACCAAAGGTGCAAGTGAGAGGCGAAGCTGCCCCTCAGAATGAATCTCCTTGGAGAGCACCAAGCATTGCCTTTTTTCTGCCGCAAATCATAGATCAGCCCAGGGGTTCACATTGTGGCTCAGGCTTCAAAACCTCAGCCCATCCGGGCTTTCAGCGAATGTACCCCAAGCGCTGAGGAACTGCTGGAAAAGTTTTAAGGCCCCTTCTTTTTCAGCTTTGCAATCCCAGCAACAAACAGCATGGCTGCCAATCTGTCGGTATCCTGGGAGCACAGAAAAGATGTAGGTGTGTTGTCTGATCCTCAATTTAAAGTCAAGAGAGGACGTGCAAACATTTGCATGCATATAAATCCTAGCTGTTTTGAAACAATATTTTAAAATCTATTTCCATCTGCCAAACCGCAGCACAGTTAGTCATGCATGCTGTGAACAGAAGGAGGGTTGGAGGGAAGCGAAAACCACCCAATATATCACAATAACCTTTGTCTGTCTGTTCTTTCCCCACTTGTTCACATTTGCAGCTGAGCTCTAGAACCAATTTGCTGTTCACAGGGTTTTAAATTAGAGCCTTCTAGATGAACATAACTCACTGTTCAGAGAACATACAAGCAGACATCAGAAGCCGATTCTGTCTGTGCCGGCTTAGGAGAGAGTTGCGTGCTCTCCTTGAAAGTTTAAAAAGGAAGTCCAGCTGTTGTAGGGTCTGATGCTACTGTCATTGACTTCAATGGGATTTAAATCACTCCTGTAATCCCCATTTGTAATATTAAGGTCGGTACTCTGCTCGCTGCTCCATAGTTGTCTCAACTTTCCTGTATTTTACATTTCCTCTCCTGCTAATATCACTGTGAATCAATCTGGTATCAGGCCCGTTGGCTGTCTAATATTTCTAAATCATTTAATATTAGTGGCTTAATCCTTCTGGGATCTTACTCTATGTTACAGCCAATTGCCCAGTCAGAGCATGCTCCTTACTGAAAAGCATTCCCGGCCCTTTGATTTGTTTGTGTGGTACGTTTTCGTTGGGCGATCGGTAAAAGACATGAAATTTTCCCCTCTTGAAATTCATTTATTTGGGTTGTTCCCTTGATTCTAGCCAGCTGAACTGTAACTTTTGTTATGGCTGTTGGACTTCTCTCTGTTGGTAGCTGAGCTCTTCCGTGGTGTTGTCTCATTTGCTGCGTGGCCTTCAAAGAAGATGAAGACAAGGAAGCACCTCCAGTTAAATCCGAGCAAGCCAAGTGTAACTCCAACCACAAATGACCAATAACCAAGCCACAAATGACCACAAGACATTTCATTGCAGCTTTTCTTCCCCCCCTGCAATCTGTACCTTTCCAGAGACTCACAGAACCTTGTAAATGGGGTAAACAGGAAAAGGGGTTTAATTAGGAGCCTTGAGCAGAGGATTGGTTATTGCAAATGGGTGCTTTAATGCCCTGTGTGTTACATACAGTTAATCACGTGGATTTCGGGGGAATGAGAGTCAGTCCTTTTTTTTGTGTGGAAGAATAATATTGTTTACACAATAAAGGGGCAGGCAGAACAATTCGAATGAGGAGAGAGGGGAACATAACAGAGGTCTTAGCACTATCTCTTCAGCCAGTACCCCCTTCAGTCCTGGAATTGTCAGCCAACTCCACCTAGTGTCTCATCAGAACATAAGAACAGCCACACTGGGTCAGACCAATGATCCATCTAGCCCAGTGTCCTGTCTTCCAACAGTGGCGGATGCCAGGTGCTTCAGAGGGAATGAACAGAGCAGGGCATCCTCAAGTGATCCATCCCATCGCCCATTCCCAGCTTCTGGCAAACAGCAATCCCTGCCCATCTGGCTAATAGTCATTGATGGACTCAGCCAGGCACTTCCATTCCTGGCCTGGCACCTCTAAATGCAGGTGCGCAGGCAGAAATGAAAAACAACAAAGGAGGGGATTTTGTCCAGAAACAACAAACAGATTTTTGAACCTTGTACTCTGTTCTAATCACAGCCCAGCAAAGTCAGTTGAAAAAACAGAAATTTTTATTTTCAGGTTTCACAACCACCCCGCCCCTATTGAAAGCCAAATTTCCAACACATGTTGTTTTTCTCAGAAATTCAAAATTCAGCAGATTGCAGCATGGTCAGAAACATCCAGATGTTGGGGTTATGTGTGTGTGGGGGGGGGGAGGGGATTTTTATTTTTGGGCAAAAATTGACGTTTGGGCACACATTTTCACTGAAAATTCAAAATGCAGAAACACTGCAACCAGTTCTAGTTCTGTGTCTGTTATATTGTTTCCCCCTGCCTATCAGCATACTCGGTCCTTTCAAACAGAGGACCACGTGCAAAAGTCTGAATTAAAGACCACCCCCAAGAAAGAAGTTTCTTTTGCATCAGCCAAAACTTTGTGTGCTGCCAGTTTTTGTAAATCACAGGGAGAGCTGGCCAAAATATTTTCAAATTTTTGAATTTTCAACATTTTTTTTTCCTCAAAAGGTTCAGGAATTTCCCCCCATTTTTCAGCCAGTTCTATTTATAAACGTCTTGGGAAATGGATTTTTTGTATGTTTCACACAACTCTGAGGGTATCCTTGATGCTTCATAAATAAAAGAGTATTATGTAAATACTGGAGCTGCATGAATGTTTTCTGTTCACTGCTCACTGCTCTTCATCTAACTTTTCCATCAGTTCCAATTCAAATGGATTTGTGTTTTACTTCGGGTCATGGTGTTATTTTCCACCAAAATTCAGCAGCGTCACTGAATTATCAGCCTTGCTTTTCCTATGAAACTTGTAATAAAGTTAGAGCAACTTATTACTGGTAACAAGTTACTTAGCAACACTGCCAAGTGCTTCTGCAAGACCCGATTAAAGCCATTCATGGAGAATAATATAAATCAACACTATTACCCTCTCACGAAGAGAAATTAGTTTGAACATGCTTTTCTGTGTTGTTCATTTTAACAATTTTTCATTACAAATGCAAATTGGTTCAGTGTCTGCCAAGATGCTTTCCATTGGGCAGGCATGCTAGATGCAGAGGCAAATTGTTCAGACCACAACCTTCCAGGTTGGGGTTTTAAAATTGATCCTGGTACTTCCTGGATTGGAGAGGAGAGGGGCTGGAAGGAATTATAAACAAAACTCCAGTGAGCTAGCAGCCTGTGTCTTCCCCAGCTTGGTAAGATACCACGATTCAGCTCCTGCTCATGGTCTCCATCGCAGAGAATAGGAGACAGAACTGCACAATGAGCCAGGAAATGTCCTGTGTTGCTTAATAGTGACGCTTCTGGCCAATTTCGGAGAAACACTGATGGGCTTCACGTGAAATCCCAGATTCCCAGGCCATTCCTCCTGGCTGGAAGTGCGATTTTTGCAACGTGCAGCGTGTGTGTAGGGAGAATGGATGGTGCTGCAATCAGCGGTGAGGAATGAAATGACAAACAAGAGACAAGGGACTGAATGGCTGCAGGGACTGGTGAAAGGAGATAGGTAGACCCTTTCAATTCTTGGTCACTGGAGCAGATGAGAGTGGGCTTGGAGATAGTTTATAGCAGATTAATACAATCCCCCCAGGCCTGGGGCATTAAAAAGTGTCCTGCAAGGTGTTGTCTATTGAACAAAAACTGGGCTTCCTGTAGAAAAGAGAGGGGGTTTTAAGTCTCCAAAACTGCACATTAAGGTAATGTCACTTACTAGAGCACAGTTACCATGCCATCTTCTCTCTGGGTAGAAGAGCGCTGCTACCTCCCCTATGCAGCTGTCCACTACTGCCATGGCCCAATCCAGCAAAGTCTACACAGTCGGCTGTTCTTTGGGCCATTGCTTCAGTGCATATGTTTAAAGGCTGGTTTAATCTTTACAGGACTCATTCTGGCTTAGGACATTTCAGGCTGGGTCCTCAGCTGGTGAAGTCAATGGAGTGCTGTTGAAACTGATTTTATACCGTGGTTCCAAGTCTGCCTTGCAGTACCCAGTTGAATAACAGAGGGCTATGAGAACCAGGTAAGAGCACATTATAGAGGGCCGCTTTGGGAAACCCCACCAGAACTCTTGTTTCTCTGGGCCAGCTGGACAGAAGCTCGGCTCCAGTTCTATGGATCGAAATGTAAAAAAATCCCACAATGGTTTTTTTTTGTTGTTGTCCGTTCCCAGGCACGGGAGCTGAATCTGTGTGAAAGATCCCACTGTGGCCCTTTGTTTCCTTCCCAACAGAGAGGGCTGCATTGTGCACAACCCTAAGACACCGTCCCATCTCAGGATCACAGCTCTGTGTGTACCCCTCCCAGGTGTGCTTCGTGCCAGTGAGCACATCCCCCCAGCACAGACCTCATCCCGTACCCTCCTGCCAACCTGAGCTGTAAATGGGCTGGGCATGAAAATGACGCATGACACATCCCTTTGCCAAATCCCCCGCGGTCAGCCATCCAATCTGCCCCAGTGCCACAGGAGACTACCAGGCTGGCGGTTGAGGAAGAGGGGCTTGGCCTGACATGACACCACCGTCCAAGCTGGAGTGGAAACTGCATCCCAGGCTCCCAGCTCACGAGGGGAGAAAAATCACCAGGATTGCTTTTGTCCTTGGTAGAGCGTTGGATCCCCTGAAATTAGGCAACCTGTAGATCACGAATGCCTTCTGCACCGTATCGCAGCCTCAGGCCCGTCAAGGGAGTACCGGTTTTGGCTTCGTCACGGAAGTTCACTCCAAGCAGAGATCTGTCAATGCAATCTGCACCACGTCAACTGGACATAGGAATTTTAGTGCTGCTGAAAGATTGACAGACCTAGTGGCTGAAGCCTAGACGCTGGACTGCTCCATCGTGGTACTACACGCTCATGATGTAAGCCCTTCCCCAATATGGTACAGCTGCTTCATCCCGCCCTGGAGAGACTCTCACTAGACCCATCACCATGGCTCATTCAGTCCTTGCCCGAGGGTGAGACAACTGGTGGCAAGCGTGGTGGTGGCTCTGGTGCCGTGGGCTTTGTAGCTGCGTCCAGGAGGGTGCACCATGCATTTCTGGATTGCCTTAAACCCAGTGGTGCAGCGGGAGCCCAGGAGACAACAGAGCTGAGAGTCTGCCGGGTGAGGTACCCCCTTTGGGAGGGGTGGAGAGGCCTGGAGCCCATGAGGGATGACATCATGGAAAGGGAGAAGGATCTGGCTGGGCTGGAGGGAGGGAGATTGTTGAGACACATAGAAAGGTGGGGAGGGAAGGAAAGGAGAATTACACAAACCAACCTCCCAGGCTTCCAGCCCCCTGGATCCCTCTGTTACTGGGTATTGACATATCTGCACAATCTCTCTCCGGCCTGGCGTGGGCGAACGCATGAAACCCAGTGCTGATGTATCTCCCATTGCTATTACACGCTCAGATGAGATTAGCGCATGGTTACAGGAGCAAGAAAAATCAGATGCTGCAGGAAATTCTTTACGTTCAGCTGGTGTTTGAAAACCTGGATCTCAGCTCAGCTGACAGCACCAGGAGACTTCAGAATCCCTACTGGGATTCCCAACATCCAGATAGCGCACAGGGGTTGGGGCCTAGGAGAAAACTCCCAGACCCCATATGGGCTGTGGCTGAGAGGCTCCCAGCATCCATAGAAATAGCAGGGGGACAGATTCCCAGAATCCATACAATTATCTAGCTCAGGAGATTAGAGAAAGACTTTATGAAGATCCCCCAGAAGCAGCTTTTTCCCATCAGCATGCGCTCTGTTACTGGTGCTGGTCTTTACCTTCAGCGATTTTCTAGCTTTATGCGGGGGGAAATATAACAAGCTAGTGTAAATGAGCTATTTCCATGTGGCTGGTCTTTATAGCTGAAGTTTAGCTCTTGAAGGTTTCATGATGTTTCCCAACGCTCAGCCTTAAGTGCCCATTGAGAGCCTGGGAGAAGCCACTACATGGCATTTAAATTGGCTTCTCTTGTTCAGTTTAATTTAGCAAAGGGTGGATGTTTTCCTGCTTAAAAGATCCAGGCTCTCCAAAGCACCAAGTAACAACTGGAACGATGAGCTACAAACTAGCTGTGCAGCCTTTTATTTCAATTATTGAGCAGGGCTCTGGGTATTGTGTGAATTCACCTGGACTGACCCAGCGAAAGGGAGCGAGGGAGGAAGGGAATGGGGAATCTGCACAAAGGACTTGAGAAGTTTACATCTTTACACTGTGCAGTTAAATATGTGTTTTTAAGCATTGCAAACTACTGCAGTGGCTTACTGCTCTGAAATCAGACAGAACCGGCCCTTCAGGAGCCCTGGTAGATCTGCTCACCAGAAGATTTACACTTTTTTTAAACAAGGAATGGCTTCCTTCACTAGTGGCTTTTTCAGCTTAGACTCACGGGCTGTTTCATTTTCATTTAATTTTGTTTTTAAATGGCTGTCACCATCTAGCTACAAAGTGCTCTGTTACTCCCTCTCTCACACATGTACACACAGACACATACACACACTCCCCTGTGACCTGAGGTGAACACTCCCTTGTCACTAGCTGGCAATGAAAAGGTACATTAACTGCTATGCAGTTGAAAGGAAGTGTGGGTAGGTGGGATACCTCTCCCGGGATATGTTTGTACTGGATTGAGTATGCTTGACCATGTGTGAGCTCTCCCAAATTGGGCAACATTTATGCCAGGGAAATGAACCCCGATGACACCTTTTGCTTGTTGGAAACATTCTTTGTAAAGGAAGGAAGCTGATACAGCAGAGAGCAGTTTCAAAGCTCATTGCATTAACAAGGTTCTGCAGATGTCCAGGTTACAGAAGTAGGATAGATAATAATCCTACATCATTGACATTTGTTATTATGGTTTATTATTATTATTAGTCACTTGTACAGTGGCAGTGCCTACAGGCCAGGACTGCACTGTGCTAGGCGCTGTACAGACAAACAAAGAGACCATCTCAGCTCTGAAAAGCTGATCATCTTAGTTTGCACTTTAATGGAACCTTCCAGCTGGGGATCTCCAAGCACTTGACTAACAGTAACTAATGGCCCCGGCTCTGAAAACACATAACTAGTGTAGATGCAGGCTTTGAGAAGGCCTCTCCTCCATGAGCCATTGCAACAGTGGAATTCTCCTGAGCCCTCTGGATGAGGGACCCTAGGTTCAGCCCGGCAGAGCGGGAGGGAAATCATTCACAGTGGAAGCTCTTTGATCCAGCATAGCCCCACCCACTACTAAAAAGTGCAAGAATTGTGCATGGACGCTTCAAAGAGGAGCGATTCTACGTGTGCTGCAAGAAACATGCAAGGATCACGCCTAGCATACATGATCCCCGGATTTTTGACAGTAGAGGCCATTGCAGATTGATCGGGCCTCTTTGGCTTCAATGGAGCTGCACCACGTCACATCAGTCGAGGATCCAGCTCATTGATTTTAAGAGAGCCCTGTGCCCAGAGGCTTTGCGATGGATGCGTTGTTCATCAGCAGATCATAATATACAAATTCTTCTGGCTCCTGGACCATTTCTGGGTGGCATTTTGGGGAACGGCCGCTGTGCCATGATTGTGCATTGCTCACATGAGGACACAAAACTCACTGGGCGGCCTTCACAAGGCCATGCCTGAGCAGCACAATCGAAGTTAAGGCTTTGAATAATTCTGAAGCTACAGAGACGTATTGGGTGCTATTTATACCATCTCGCTGAGATCCACAGCTCCCCTCTGCCTAATCACGGCTTGTCACACTTGCCTGCTGCCGAGCTGGGAATGACAGCTGCAAAAAGGCTATAAACATTTTGCAGGGCTGTCCAGTTCCCTCCCGGCATTCACACATAAGTAGCCGCCCTGCGTGAAATTCTGCTGTCACTGCCGCACGTGCAACACCCGGGAAACTGCTTCTTTTACCACGTCATCCCCTCCTCAGCCTAGAGCTGGCAGAGACAGGGGCATCGCTGTACTAGGAACGCAGCCAAGGTTCACATCGCTCTGCCCTCCGCCACAGCAGGGCCGCTTGCATGGACCATATCTGAGCAGTGTTCACCCCCTGTAGCCAGACCAGCCACCCCAAACACCCCCCTTGTTGCCTAGAACCGCACGACAGGCTGCTAGCCTCAGCTTCCCCTCTTGGGCTGTAAGCTCAGAACACATTTTCCCATTTCCATCCCTCCGCAGGTGCTGCTCCACTCCATTAACAATCATTCCAGAGAACGCTTTCAAGTCAAAAGCCCATACAAGATCAAAGGTTTCTCTGCCTGCCTGGGGTCTTTTTTTTCTGCTTTGGCAGACCATACCCCCGGCCAGTCCTACTTCATTCCTAGCAATCTGTATTGCCTAAACAGCTCCCTCTCTTCATTGCAGTCACCTGCTGCTCTTTATAGGGCAATCACCTGGCTCTCTCCCAGGTGTGGCTTGTTCTGTGCTCAGGGCCCACCAGCCTGTTACCTGCCCCATGAGGCACTGCCCGGTTCTAACGGGGAACAATCAAATCCAGTGTTCAGCTGCTGCTGAAAGGCCAACAGCCAGGATCTGGATTTGACACTGGCTCAGTTCCTGGTGTCAGGAGGGAGTTATGTGTATCGTGTGTGGGAAGGCAGAGCCAGCCGCAAGCAGCATGCCTTGTGAAAGGCCCCTGCAGAGCCCGCAAACCTCCTGGTCCTTGATTCTGAAGTGAATAAAGCCTGGCATTTTTTTTGGTTTCTATCACCACCATTCTCTCTGCGTAGAACAGCCCTGGCCCCAGCTGTGCCAGCTTCAAAAACTCTCTGCAGACACGGAGAGGCTGTGGTGTAACACCGGCCGTTTCAACAAAGGGGCTGGAGCTTTCAGAGTTTTGAAGCATCCTGGATCCCGCCAGGCTCTCTGTTCATTTTCAAGTGAACAAAATGATTAAAACCTTTACAGTGGGGGGGGAATTAATTGGTGGCTAACAACAGGAGCGGACCCCTACCACTTCTGTGACCTATTTGGAAACCTCATTAGACCTTTAGAGGGCTTGAACATGCAGGCTGTTTTCTTTGGAAAATACCGTCTGTGCCACACTGGCGATGTTCTCTCATGCCCTGCCCATAGTGTCCCTTGGCCCCAGAGACGCTAAGTGCTTGTGTTTGCCGTAGTGACTCTAGCTGCACGGGTGCAACCCTCTGTGCAAAGTTGCTACTTGCACCAATGCCGCAAGCTGACCCCTGTCGGTAAGTGAGGAAATCTGCACAAGCGCACGGTGCAGCATGCCGTGAGTTGACCTGTCTTCAGGAAGGGTGTGTGGCAGGGAAGCGGTACTTATAAAGGCTCGGAACCAGGGCAGGTTCTCCGAGTAGACAAAGCCCCATGTCTCTTTTCGGTTGACAAGCAAATGAGACAGAGGGTCCTGTGCCCCGTCCTCACCTGCACACGGCCTGGCTGAGAGCGCTGCTCACGGACCTGCAGAGGGTTAAGAGGGGAACAGTCAGGGCTAAGAACACACTGAATGAAACTAGAGCGTGCGAGAGAAATTCAGCAGCAACCAATAGCCTGAAGGATTTCTGCACGTAGAATCACAGGGCTGGAAGGGACCTCGAGAGGTCATCCAGTCCAGTCCCCTGCACTCAAGGCAGGGTTAAGTAACACCTAGACCATCCCTCACAGCTGTGTGTCTAATCCACTCTTAAAAACCTCCAGTGACGGAGATTCCACAACCCACCTAGGCAATTTATTCCAGTGGTTAACTCCCCTGACAGTTCGGAAGTTTTTCCTAATGTCCAACCTAAACCTCCCTGGCTGCAATTGAAACCCATCAACTGCTTTCAGTCTGATTGCCACCCCAGAACAATAAATTAGCCCATGTTGCTCCCGGATCGCTTACAACTCACTTATGGTGACTGTGGTTTGAGCTTCCTGGCTCCTGCAGATCCTCAAAACCATGTGAGTTTTGCCAAGTTTCTCGCTTCATTTTACACAGCTCTCTCCAGTAAAGGCCTTTCCCGTACCACAGGGCAACGCTACATGGCAAGACGCTCACAGCACATGGCTACAGCTTCACGCTTACGCTATGGTGCTAAAAATAGAGGCAGAGGTCCTTGCTTGGGTTCTGAAGCCTTGGGAGCAGAATGGGAGTCAGAGTCCTAGCTCCGGCCCATGCCTGAACGTCTACACAGCTACACTGGAGTGCGAGCACAAAGCCCCAAGCTCTAAGACTTGCTGCCGTGGGTTTCTGCTTGCCATGTGGACCTACCTTAAAGATCTGAATCTGAGTGGTGCCAAGTGCCTTTTGGGTTCAATTCTCAGGGACATCAGCGGCAATCCCAGGGGCTCGGCTCCTTGTAGGATAACCCTCTCGGTTCAGTAAGGAAGAATAAGAAAGCAAAGATATGCTTAAGCACAACCGGGCCATTGCTGCACAGTATGACTCTGCTGATGGTTGATTGGAACCTCTGCTGGAGTCTATCATTTCCATTTCATTGACTTCAATCTGAAGATCTGCCTCACTCTATGAATTATGTACATAAATGACATTATGTATTAGGAAAGCGGCTTCTTTACAGATAAGTAGCAATTACGGGGAAGAGACCAGAAAAAGAAAGACTCCAAAAGCTTCTGGAAACTTAAAACCTCATCTCTGTTGTCGAACAAAATGACAACAAGAAAGTGCCCGCAGGGGAACCGTGCCCATGTTATGTCTTTGCACCCGAGAGATCGGTGTACTAAACAAGCAGCTTAAGCCAGAAACGGGGCAGAGAGCTGGAGTTTTATGTACAAAATATTGAGATCTTGAAAAACCTCAACGTGGAAGGCAGAACCCCTGTGGCTTATGAATAAACCATGTGAGTGTTTGCCTGCAATGATGTCTTTGCTAGAAGGGTGGGGGAAAATGTTAAAATAATCCAATAAAATACAGGCGCTTTTTCTCTTAAGAGCATTTGTTAGTGAAATAATTCGTTCATCTCAGCCTCCTGTAACATGTCTGTTTCCTCATTTGCTTCTCACCAATCCCGCAACCATCCTGCAATTCTTGTCCATTGCTTAAAAGAATGTTTCTTGGCAAACCACAGGCCGTAGTGAAAATTTCACAGGCTTCATTGAATTGATGGCCTGTTAGTAAAAATGTTAAGTTGTGGGTTCTCTTCTCCTCCCGCAGAACCATGCAACTGCTGTGGAGGAACTCATTCAGAGGGATTTTCTAAATGGCAGACAAATTATTACACTACGAAGTGACACTTCAAAAGTTTGCCCGAGCGACACTCTCGAATTGGCCACCAAATGAACTTTAAAAAAAATGCTTCCATTAAAAGTCTGATTGCTTTTTAGTGCATTTGAGGGGCGAGCGGCAAAGGCAGGCGCGAATCATTACAAAATGAACTATACTGCTTGGGTTGTTAATGTGCCATCAGCATTTCATGTAAGAGCGATAATTGTAATTAAAATAGATCTCCTGGTGGTATTTCAGGATCCAGGATCCAGTCATGCGTTTCACTAGAACTGGGCTCGCAGCCCCGCTGTCCTGGATGAATATCACATTTTGGCCATCTAAATTCTCTCTAAGTTTCAGTCTGATACCATATTTTACCCTGTCTGTCCTAAACGGTTGTGTGACGCTGCTGCACGCTGTTGAGTAACTGCCGTGTTCCACCCCAGAAGTAGCTGAATTTCAATGGAGGGTGAAGCGATCCCTGAATGTGAAGTTTGCAATCTGTTTGTGAAGTGGGCTGCGCTTTTACCTTTGGTCAAGAGGTGCTATAAACTAAGGCCAATTATTCAGCCAAGCACATTCTTAATGTTAGATACGTGTTGAAAGCTAAGCACACGCCTAATTGCCTTGCTGACCAGGGATGGACCGCTCTGCGGGAGCCAGGGTCCTTTTGAAAAGGGAGGGTAGAGCTGAATAGTCAGCGTTGTGACAACCTCCACCAGCCCGGGTTTGGAAAATGGAACACTAGGGCTTTATGTGCGTGTTTGCGAGAGTGTTTTGCGGAAGAAAATCACTCTGCTTCTTTTGGGAAGCCTGCTGAAGAGCAAATAGTTTTGCTAGATGATGAAAATATGACAAAGGCAGAGGTGGAGATATTCAAAGCAGCCCAGGGGTTGTACTTTTATCTTCCAGTGAGCTGAATGGAAGAAGTGGGGGTCAACCCTTAGGCTGCTTTGAAAATCTCCGCCATGATCTCTATGTGTCTTGGTGGCCAGCATGGTAGAGACTGTCACTCATCCTATGTTCTGCTGTGAAAAAGTCAAACCCATCAACTGCTAACTGGTCCTGTACCTTTCTTTCCCCCCTAAATCCCTGCTCCAGCTCTCTCCTCTTTTCCTTCATCCTCTGCTCCAAGAGCGTGATGCTGAGAACTGCTTTCAGTGGAAATTGTGGGTGCTCAGCGTCCTGCAGGATCATGGCATGGAGGAACCGAGGACCTGATTTCCATCAGTGTTGAGTGACCTTTTCTCCCACTGGCAGCAATGCCAGCTGTGGGCAACTGGCACCTTGGACCATCAGGTCCTCTATGCCACTTGTGGGTGATTAAATGAACTGTGCCAGGAAATCGCAGAGGAGAAGAGGGCTGGCTGCATCAGAAAGATTCAGAAAGCTGGTTCTCATTTGGAAGAGTTGACTTGGCTTGTGACGGGTTAGAGGAGGCAGGATTGTTACAGGATCCCAGAATTATCTCATTGAGGAAATACAAGGACCAGGCTTTAGCTAAAGAATAAAACAGAACACAAGAGTCTTCAACAGAAAGAAACTTTTCATGGAAGGATATAACGCATATGATAAGAAATATGCATATCCAGTCAAGATTACTGAACTTTTTGTTTCCAAGTGTCACTCTCACTTTTGAAAGTGACACTCAGCATTTGGAAGATGCATGTTGAAAGTAATGTGCCTCATTAACTGCAGGGTAGGTTTCTATTACATCGTTCATGATGATAACATAATACATCTTAGCATGAACCAAAAGGGGGAAAGCCTGACTTAGAGAGTTTGGACCAGAGAGCTATATAAAATATATTGATATAGTCACTACAAATTCATGATTCTATGAACTTTCTTTCTTTCGATATTAAAAAATGGGTTTATCTGGCAAATGAAAAATGTGTCAGTTACGGGAGTGAAATATACAATGACAGATACCATAGACATGGCAGTGATGGATAGACAGACATGTACGATGAAAGGTATCATTCTAAAGCTCCTGTCTTTTCTGTCTTTCACCTTCTCTTCTGTCTTTCACCTTTCCTCTTTCACCTGCCTGTGAGAATTAAGGTGAAGTGGGAGGGACAGCTCCTTTGGGAACGTAATTTCTGGTTAGAACAACTGCATGCATGTTTTAGTTAAGTATACTTTGCAGGGGAAATTTTCTAAGTCTCTGGAGGAATTTAGGAGCGCAGCCTTGAAGATAATGGGACTTTCACCCCTAACTCTCTTCGATCCTTTTGAAAATGTCTTCCTACAATGAGCTGTTATTATTTTTATTACTGGGAGGTTTCTCAGCTTTCAAAAGTGACCATCTTAAACTCATGCTGATAAAACCTTTGTACCACACTGTTGTCTATGACGTATCAGGGTGCTAAATGGAAACAAAGGATTAAAATAGGGACTGCATCTTGTTAATACACTCATGCCACATACCGGCATAGCAACCACTTTTAGAAGTCACCTTAGTAGACACTGCCTTGTTGGTTGTATGGGCTGCAAAGGATTATCAGTCCAGTGGACGAAGACCCAAATTCTCCCTTGTCCTTTGATTCTCTCACAGCGACCAGGTATAAAACCTTGGGCACTGCAAGAGGTGGCTTGGAGTCATTGCGGATAGTTGTCTGAAAACATCCACTCAATGTGCAGGCCCAGTCAAAAAAGCTAATAGAGTGTTAGGAATCATTAGGAAAGGGAGAGCTAATAAGACAGAAAATATTGTATTGCCTCTTTATAAATCCATGGTATGCCCAAATCTTGAATACTGTGTGTAGATCTGGTCACTCCAGCTCAAAAGAGATGTATCGGAATTGGAAAAGGTACAGAAAAGGGCAACAAAAATTATTAGGGGTATGGAAAAGCTTCTGTATGAGGAGATATTAACAAGACTGGGATTTTTCAGCTTGTAAAAGAGATGACTAAGGGGGGCATATGATAGAGATCTATGAAATTATGGGTGGTGTGGAGAAACTAAATAAGAAAGTATTATTTATGTCTTCTCATAACCCAAGAACTAGAGGGTCACAAAATGAAATTAATAGGCAGCAGGTTTACAAAGAGCAACAAGCTGTATTTCTTCACACAATGCACAGTCAACCTGTGGAACTCCTTGAGGGAGGATGTTGTGAAGGCCAAGACTAAAATGGGGTTCAAAAAAGAACTAGATAAGTTCATGGAGGGTGGGTCCATCAATTGCTATTAGCCAGATGGGCAGGGATTGCTGTTTGCCAGAGGAGCTGGGAATGGATAGATCACTTGATGATTTCCTGCTCTGTTCACTCCCTCTGAAGCACCTGGCATTGGCCACTGTCAGAAGACAGGATACTGGGCTAGATGGACCATTGTTCTGACCAGTATGGCCAGTCTTACGTTCTTATGCTTTGTGACATATTTTGCAGGGATACGTTTTGCCTTTATGTGTGTATATATATGCAGTCCTATTGAGTTACTCAGACGAATCCAAGGACAAAGTGGAGATGCCATTGTGCATACCAGTATGCATGCCAGAGTGGGTTAAGTAAAATCCCTTTGTTGTGACCCACAAACCCCCTCATCCCACCAAGAGATCTAGTGAACTAAACTGATCAGTGCTGGCTTTTTATTAGGACCCACAGAGCAACTGCTTTCCCACTTGCTGTTGAACTTCACTCTGCTTTCTGCATTCCTGGTCCAGCTAGGGAACTAGTCCCTTACTGGGGTGGATTTGCACTGAGGAGGACAAAAGTTGCATCAGTTCTGGAGGAAAACTGTTTGCCTTCACTACCCACCATGGCCAAGGACTGAAATGGCATGTGTGACTGACTTATCTCTAAAAATCTCCACAGAGCCACGTTCAAATCCGAATTGTGATATCGCTGGGGTGTTATTTTACCTGCTTATCCGGAGACTTGTGAGGCAGTGCCACTGACGCTAAACTCTGGTACCCAAGGGTTGTGCTGAAGGATGTCTAATGGGACATGTGGCTGTGCTTGGACAATAATGTCATCAATGCATATGTGATCAGCCTCTTTCAAAATTCCCCTGACCGTCTCCGCACGACATCTGTTTTAGTCACATGCACTGTCAAATTCATTACCGGCAGGTAAAGTAGTTTTAAGATACCGGTGAAGGAAAATAGGGATTTGCTTTATGTCTCTGGACATTTATTACCTCAAATAACCATGTGCTGTTAGTAAAAGCCACTCTCTTATTTTAATGCTACTCAATAAATTTTTCCATGATATCCTCTGTAATTAAATCTGTGTAGCAAGAGCCACATGAGCCTCTCTGTTGCCCTAGAAAAAGGTACCAGCTACAGTTACTTGGTGCAACAGAGGTCTTGTATGCTAATGCACCCTGTATAAAATTAGGCCTGATTGCTGTAATTAAGGTGGTGTTGGATGATACACATCGTGACAGGAAGCAATTATATGCAAATAATAAACTGGATGAATGTGTGCAAATGTTAGATTTTTTCCCCCTTTGAACCTCTGTGATTTAAAAGCCATTAAGAGAAATAAACCAGGGTATTGATGTTAGCATATTTCCCAAATGCAGTTTCCCAGTTTCAAAAGCCTTATGTTCACAGCCATTTAAAGACTTAACTGCCATTAGGACCTCCACTTATACGAGAACAAATCTGACGTCAGATGTCTTTTAAATAATTGGCTCTAAATGCACTGTCTAATGCGAGCGGGGCCCTGGATCTTACAAAGTTATCTCGCTGCCTTTTGCAGAGAAAAGATGATCTTATGCCTAAAGCCTTGTACTGGGACATGGCAAAACAGGCCTCATCTTCCAGTACTCTCACAGATGGTGTAACCTCGGGTGAGTCACTTAGGGCCAGGTTTTCAAGTGTTCAGTGGCTCTCCCTGGGGCCAGATTTTTCAAAATTGCTCAGTTCCCATCTAAGCACCTAAGTCACTCCAGATTTTTCTATGTGGCTCAGGACCCAGCAGCAATCCTTGTGACATTTATTGAGAGTTTAGAACCCAATTTCCTGAGCTGCTCTGTATATCTGGCCTTTAATCTCGCAGGGCTTCTGTTTCCCACCAGTAAAATGGGAATAATATGGCTGCCTGGTAGTATACTAAATGGCTTTAGTGCTCAAGAAATGGAGGCACGGATTATCCTTGCTGAAACTGGACGTGATAGAGGCAGTCTATCTAAGCATCCCCTACCGCTCAGAGCTCTGCAATCCACCTTATACCAGACTTCTTGTACCTCCCGCTGTTACTGTGTTGGGAATGAACTGGAAAGAGAAATGCCAACGTGCGTGTTTGTTGGGGGCCGTATGAGAAAATGCCTATGTGCCAGTGGAAAAGTCAAGACTGAGGGTAATTAAACATGTTCAGAAAAAATAACAACTTCCATAGCACCTTTTTGCTAAGGATTTTAGACTGTTAATGGAGGAAACTGACTGACAGGGAAGGACGTGTCATTATTAATGTCATTTTAGAAGTGTGGAAACTGAGGCAGAGGAGGCTCAAGTTATAGAGCAAGCTCAAGTTATAGAGCAGTTATAGAGTTAGAAATACAGTCTGGATTTCCAGTCTCATGCTTTAACAGGGCCAGACACAAATAAAGATGCTAGGTCTGATTCTTCTATCATTTACACTGGTGTAAATCAGGAGTAACTCTACTGACTGCAGCAGAGGTATATTAATGCAAAACTGGTGTGAGATCAGAATCTGGCCTGCAGCCCTGGATCTCTGGAGTCTACAATCTACAAAATAAAATAAAAGACTAGATCTTTTCGTAGCGTTTCACACCCAGTTAGACTCAGGAAGTACTAATAAACACACCAGGGAAGCTTCTTCATCTTCAAGGCACTTTGCAGACGTTAACTAATTCTGGAGCTGGGTGAAACTTAGCTGGAGTTAGCGTGTTTCAGGGCGGCCGAGGGAATTCTCATCTTACAGACAGGACTCACAGCTGGGGTAAATGGGAAGAGCTCATCTGAGTCAAAGCCATGCTGTGGATTTACATCGTCTGGGAAGCAGGCCTTACCTGTTTAAAGCACTTTGCAAGTTTTAACTAATTTATCCCGCCTGCTGCGGGAAGAGAAGCCAGGGACGTGGAGTTACCAGCTGGAGGCCCCAAAAGCAAATCAGTGACAGACCTGGGGTTAGCTCTGCCTATCTACCTCTCAGTGTTTTGTAACCTACCCACCCTTCAGGAACCAAGGCCAAGATTTTAAACGGGATTTTGGCGTGACTAGGCTGCGCGGAGCCTACTGCCTCGTGAGCTTTCCAGGGGTCTCTGTGCTGCGTAGTTCCACATACAGTGCATGTGGATCTCAAAGCATCTAAGAAAAGGGTTTGCAGATGCCAGCTGGCTGAGCTGGGAACTGCCTGTGCTCCAAGCATGCCTAAGGCATCGGACCCCTACCTAGTTTAAAAACCCTGCTTCGGGGCTTACAATTGACGCTAGAGACGTTCATTAGCTGTGTGGGGGCAGCATGCTTAGGCTCCTTTGAAAAGGCCAACTGATGGAAACCTCTGCGCCTAGGGGATTTAGATACTTGGCAGGGGTTGGCAGCGCCTGAACTGTGGCTTTGAAGATGTCAGTGGCACTTATGTGGTGGACCTAGAGGACTATTCACCTGTTTAGGGCCCTGCATCTCTTTAAAAATCTGGGGTTGAGCACCTAACGTATTGTGCCATTGAATTCTCCTGTGTATTAAGTGCTTAGAATTCACTCATGGCTCTTGCTAAAATGCATTATGTGATGTTATTGGGTCAGATCTTCAGCTGGTGTAAATCAGCAATGCTCCATTGATTTCAGTTGTGCTATGCCGCTTACATAACCTATATTTCTGGCCCATTGTGTCTTGGAAGGATCCTGTGTTCTTATGAGGGCTGGGCAAAAACGGGATTTTCCGTTTCAAGGGCAATTGTGCAGTTTTGAAGCTTTGTTTCCATTCTGCAATGGAACCAAAAGAAAACAAGAAAAGAATTTGAAATGACCCATGAAACAGAATTCAAAAAATGTCATTTCAGGTTACCTGAAACAAAGTGCTTCGATAAAATCAGAACACTTTGTTGCACTGTCAAGCCTTTAAAAACATTTTTAATCTAGAAAACAATGAACATTGTTTAAAATGCAGAATTGAAGCAGTCCAGTCCAATGACTGACATGCTTCATTTTGAGTTTTTCTTCCTCTAAATTGTCAAAATCAACATATTTTTCAAAATATTTCAATTTAGACAAAAATGGCATTTTATGTTGAAAGACCATTTCAGCGAAGAATTTCCAGCCAGCTCTAGTTTTTAATACCCTGCATTACACAACCAGTGCTAAAATGGCTAATTGAACCACTACCCAAGGAAACTATAGTTTATCGTATACATTTTCCTTTGACCCTATTCTAATGTCCTCCTATTAACACTCTGATCTTTTCTAGATTCTGCTTGTTTGCTCTGCTTTTTCCCGCTTCTGTGAAAGCCTGAGGAATTCAGTCCCTGAAGGACACTTCTGGGTTGGGAAATTCCAATAGAATTTTTTTTGTAAATGTCACAGCTCATATGCTGCAGGGGCTGTTGATGGTCTCAGGGAGAAGAAAGTAATTTAGAGCACAGAAATAGATATTGATTCAGGCTGGGGAGCTGTGAGAGAGGGACTAGAATGGTCTTACCAAGCAAAGGTTTATACTAAAATAACCTGCAAGCCCCCTGATCTGTTCCCTATCCCCTGATGCTAAATAAGCCATCAAAGGGTTGTCAGTACTGGTGGAGTAAAGGTAGTTAGATGAGAAGTGTCCTGTGGTTTTTCAGGTGCACACACAAGGTGTCCTCCCATCAGGCTGTGAAGATCCTTTTTTGACAGCGGCATGTGATGATAATTTGTGTGTATGCTCTGGCAGCAAAGAGACGGGGAGAAAATAACCAACAACCAGGCTGGTGCAATTTATCACATCTGGTTTCTGGTCTGGCGGAAGAAAAACGGTTATCAAAGGGAAACACACCACTGAAACAACATTTTTCTAAAAAATCCTATGATTCAGTGCCGTGCATCCAGCACAATACAAATGAGCATGGGAGCTCGGAGAGAATTATGTCGGTCCGAGAAGGTGATTAACAATGAACTGATGAGATAGTTAGAGCCTTCTCCAGCTGGACAGAAGGCAGAAAATTAATTCATTGATGGAATGTAAGCACTGGACAGCAGGGAGCATGGGATAGCTCTTGGTCCCTCCCAGTGCCTGCAGTCAGTTACCAGGAAATAGATCTGGGGGAAAGAAAACTAATTGAAGCAGAAAACTGGCTGTAAAAATATCATTCTGCAGTCTCCTGCCACCTCTGGTGTTTGGCAGGGAATGCATAAAAGGGGGCAGAGGACTGCACAAGCTTGCCGCCAATTGCCACTTTGAGCTGCAATCCTTTCAGCTCTCACAAGCTAAGAAATAGGGAGTTTGTTCATGGCTTGCACGAGAGACCCACAAAGGAAAATCTTGACTGGTGCAAGATGTAGCACTGGAGATTCAGTGGCTGGGTTTCTTTCTTGTGAACCAATGCTCTGCCATGCTGCTAGGGGGCACTGTGTTTCTGGAAGGGTCATTACTCACTTGACACGCACAGTGGAATTCCTAATACCTTGTACTCATCAAAATTTGCAGGGTGTCTTTGCCGGGTGGATTATGTCCAGAGCAAATTCCAGTTTGGGTAATTAGCGCTTATGCTCTCCTATCGTCTCCCTACAAGTTCAAGTGGGTACAGGATTTGTCTTCACGCCTTCTTCTATTGCTATGATTTGTATTGCCCAGACCGCACTGCACTAGGTGCTGTACAAACATCAAACAAAAAGAGTCCCTGCCCCAAGGAGCTTACAATCGATAAGACAAGAGGCAACGGATGGATAGAAACAGATTAATGGGGGAGTACAAGATACACCGATCACTCCAGTAACCGGGCAGCTGCTAGCTACCATGGATGTGCACTATCAAACAACACTTTAGACCTGGAAAATATTGAGAAAGAATAAATATGGAACCCCACCAAGTCATTTGTACAACATCACATTCCTGATTTTGAATAGCCCAAAAGACTCCACATTCAAATTTTTTTTCAGTTAAGAGGAGTGAGGGAAGTTGAGCTCGTTTTTGGTTCTACATCCTTTCACTCAACTAGCTGCAGGGCAAATAAGATACAGTGGTGCACTGAATTGTAGACAGACTTGTCTTTGCAAATAGATGGGCTTGAAAAACCTTCATTTCTAACTTAAATGTGAGCTTGCAACCGGTAGGATGCAGAAACTTTTAGGGAAGAACCTATATCCATGGAACGCTGTGACCTCTGCTCATTCTCCTTAGTGAGCAGTCCAGACAATGCAACTTGTACTTCACACATGATTCAAAAGCAAACCTCTGATGGAGCTGAACTAATTCAAGTAAAGGGCGCTAACTTCCCTGCTACGAACCTGCTGCATCGTGCCACAGTCCAGGGCAACTGCGCCTGTATTCCCTCTCTATGGTCCACTCTCAGGCTTCTGACGCTCCAGCCATCACCTCTTTTGGGTGCAGCCTACATCTCACGCCCTCCTGACCCGAGTATTTCACAGGTCCCTGCCGATGCTTTGAATTCCCCAGCTAGCCAGACTGCCTCTGCAGGCCCGCTTTGCTTTTTTTCCTCAGAGGCTGGAAATGACGTCATTGCCCACAGTTATAAGGTATCACAGAGCTTTTCCGAAGCAATTCTCCAGGTGAAAGCGCTACTGAGAAATAAAATGCCCACATACGAGCTAATAAGCTTGCCAGAGATCAGCTCCAACGAGGACTCTGGCAGGAGTCAGTTGAGCCCCATCAACACCGTTTTCTGTGGTGACGTGTTCATAACCGCCTGGGCTCAGACCAAGCACCCAAGGAATTTGGGCCACTTCTTTATACAGTTAGGGTAACAGGTGCGCAGCGGACAAAGGTCCTCTCCTCAAGGTGAAGCTTCAAAAGGCTGAATTCTTGCATTCTCAGCGGGGGTCTGTCTGCGTACTCCTTCCCCTGGAGCTTTCCGGGAAACCCACCTAACGTTAGACGTTCATTCTTATCTTATTTGCAGACTTTGGAAATCGCTCTCCCCCTTGCTCTGAGATATCCTGAAGGTCGAGAAATCTGCAAAGACGATCCTTTTCGGGGGGCACTGAGGGAAAACTGAGGGGCTTTTGTGGGAGCCTGAAGAGAGAGGTGATTTTATGTTGTATTGTTTCTTTTTCTCATTTACTGTTTGCGTTATGGCAGCACCTAGAGACCCAGTGGGACCCAGGCCACATCTTGCTAGCCACTAGACTGACACCTTGTAAGAGACAGTCTCTGCCTTGCAGTGCTTACCATCTACATAGACAAGACAGACAAAAGAAATAGTAACCCTGTTTTACTCTAACGCAGAACATTGGTGTCGCAGGTCCCAGCAGGGCTTTAACCACAGCCTGTCCTTCCTTTGCTCACTGCCTGCTTGTTTCACATGGGTAGGATTTGCTATCGTTTATTTCTTTTGTTGCTCTGGCCTCTGTTTGTAATTGTTGGCCAGGCCCGGGAAACGCAATGTCCAAATAAAATAACCAGATGACAGTCAGAGGGCCAGTGTGGTCCTGGTGTAAATAAACAGCACCCCGACCAACGTCACTGGAGTAGCATGGGTGGAATCAAGGGAACCTGGCCCTGTGCAATTGTTCTTGGCTTGTAGCCTCACTCATCACAAGCCACGCTCTAAAAACAGGTGCTGGGAAGCAAAACATCCCAGCTTTGCTATTAGTGGCTTGGAGAGGCGGGTGACTCCAGCTCTTTTGGCCCCTCTATGAATGTTTAACCATGTTTTGTGCCCTGAGAGACACTCTGAAGAGAGCAGATGGACCTGTCAACTGCGGTTATGCCTAACCTTCCCAAGTGCAGTCGAGCGCACTGCAGAACGCTGGAGAAACTCCGGCGAGCAGCTGGTTGGAGCTTGATGCGGCCATCACGTGGGGGCAAATAACACTAATTAGCATTAATAAATGCATAGAAAACACGGAATAAAAAAAAAAAAGAATTGCTGAGTTGGTGCTGCGGCCCGACTCTTTCCGTTAATGTGCAGGAAGAGCCACGGAGGCACTTGTCAGAGAGTCAGGATATTTAATGTGCCATTAAACAAGTGCCTCTCCAGCACCTGCCTTTTAATGTGTCGACCTGAGGCTGGGGGGAGAGAGGGAGGGGGAGCACGCAGGCAAGAGCTCATCCAAGAAGAGCTCTTGGCATAGAGCTGCAAGCAGGAAGGCCAAAGCATTTCCCTGCTTGAGAACCTGGAAAAAAAAGTGTGCTGTGCGAGCCCCCGAGCTGGGAGGGAGCTGCCGCACTCCACCTCCTTAAAGTGACGTCTAAGTCAGATGAAAATATACCCACAGGCGAGCCGTCAGACATTCGAGGGGGGAACGGATGGGCTGGGGGGGAAGGAGAGATGAGCTTGATTCCCAGCGCTCACACAGACTTCTCTGGGCAAGTCACTTCCCCGCGCCCTGAGCTTCTCCCTCCGTAAAACAGGGCTTATCCGAGAGACACGGGCCATGCCTGGGGAGGGTTGCGCTGTGACTGTTTATAAAGCACTCAGGGCCTTAGCTGTCGCGGTGCTGCCACACAGACACCCAGAGGGGAGGTCAGCACAGAGGCTGCTGGCAAAGTAAGTGTGCGTGGAGGGCGGAGGAGAGAGAGGGCAGCAACGGAGGTGACTTCGATTTAAAAATCCCTCCTGCCTGCAGGGTGAATTCCACCGCATGGCTGTGAGGGCCCTATGCATTGTTGCCTTGTTGCTCCCTCCTGCCAGAAGGGGCGGCAGGGCAGGCTTCGGGTGACCACGTACCAGGGCACAAATCTAGTTCTGCGTCGCTTCTGGGGTGCGCCGGGGGGCTCAGAGCTGGGCCATGGCCAGGCCAGAGGAGGGTGTAGCCGACTGGGTATGAGAACGAGGCAGAGAACAGAAGGACCAGTGGTGCAGTCACCAGCTTGGGACCGCGTAGCCCCACGTTCAGCTCCCAGTTCTGCCATGGACTCCCTGTGTGCCCTTGGGCAAACCACGTTGAGCCAGACAGGCCTAAAGATGCAGAGAAGCACCTCAACTTCCACTGATTTCCCACTCAGTGCCCGAATACCTTTAAACCTCTGGCCCTCTGGCTCTTCATGCTTCAGTTTGCCCTCTGTGAAATGGGGGATCATCCTGTGGCCAGCCTTCCCTACCTCACAGAGGTGTTGGGAGGGTAACAACAAAGATTGTGCATCATTGGGGGTCATAGTAGTACCTTAGGCCTGGCCTACACTGCTGGTGAAATTCGGCGGCCTTCAATGGGAGTCACTCGAGCTACTCTGTGTAACTCCTGTTGGCTTCGTAACTTCGGTTTAGCGCGCTGTCCCCGCTGCGCTGGTGAGAAAGGCGTACCCGTCGAAGCAGCGCTACGCTTTTTGGGGAGGTGGTTTTATTAAATCGACTTCTGGATCCATCGCTCGGGTCTTCACTGCTGCTCAGTCGGACCGGGAAAATCGATCTGACGGCCACAAGTTTGCCACCGTCGGCGTAGACTTAGCCTCTGAGCCACAGATTCATGCCCTGGGAAAGCCACTGGGGGCTTATTCTAGACCCTGCTGGAAGCAGCACTGATTTGTGCAGCCACTGAGCAGGGGGAGTGCAAGCAGCTCCCTCACCCCACTGTCCCAACCGGCAGAAATAAACCTGCCTCTGAGTCGCTTTAAAAAAACAACCACCTAGAAGATCCACCTTTTTTTGCAAGCCACGAGCAATTGGAAAGATCCAGCACTGTAAAACGAAAACAATATTGGCTGCGCTCTAATGGAAAGACAGCCATAGTTTATAGGAGGATGCAAATGAAAAGATATAAATAAACAACCGCTCACAAATAAACTTCTGCCTTTAATGAATATTTCATCTTCAAAAGAAGTCATTGACATTTTGCTGGATTGCTTCAATTAGCTCCTAAGCCTCATGTTCATGCAAATTATGAGCTTGCTTATCATAATGCTTTATTAATCTGTTTCATGGTGTGCATTTATACAGTAATGTATCACACAGCCCTCCTGCTGCAGCCTTTATTGGGTATAAATGACTTAGTAATTGCTATTGATCATTAAAGAAGCGCCGTGTTATTTTGCAATTAGATTGTGGAGGAATCTTTTGAAGACTGAAGATATCGGGTGTTTGTCTGCAAACAAAACTGTTTTGTATTCATGGCAGTGACTAATGGATGCCTACGAGAAAAAAAACAAAGTAGCTTAAGATTGAACCTTGAGAAAAAAAGGTTGCTGGATTCATCGGTTTGTTTCTGGTTCATATATTGATCACTTTTCCTTGTCAGATTTCACTAAGATTGGTGAGGAAAATACAGTGAGCTTGTCTGCGGAATCAGATGCAGGTTGGATCATGGGCAAGTAATAAAAATAAACAAACTGGAAACCAAACAGCTCCTCCAGAGAACATGCTTCCTTGTGGATATAACAGTGTCTCAGAGCATCTTATCGAGACTTCAGTGAGGTGTCACATGGACACAAGTGTCTGCCCAGACAGTTAGCTGCAAGACCATGCCTTATTGGGGATTTAGACCAGGGGATTAGACTGAAATGGGTTGTAAAAGAGAGGGAATGTGTCTACTTGGTACAGCTGGAGGCTGCTAATCAAGTCTCCTGAGTTGTGTCTCTAACTTGGCCACTGAATAGCTGTGCAGTCTTGAGTAAGTCACAGCCTCCCTGGGTCTCAGTTACTCCAGCTACGAAATGGCACTGATCAAACTAATTCTTACTGTCATGGGTGTCCAGACACTAAAAAGTTGGAAGAGTTTCACCCAGCTCTTGTTAGGTCCAAATTTTCAGAAGCATCCACTCAGTTAGGACGCCCAGTGTGGGACACATGGGACTTGATTTTCAGAGAAAGCAACTGTAACGTCACTAGTGGAGGTGAGTGATCAACGTGATGTATTGGGGACTGTGTTGGAATAGCAAGATTGTGTTTGCAGGAGGGTTTCCTGATCCTTCTGCAGGCTAAGGGGCTCTACAGGGAAGCGTATGATCACCTACCATCAGTCTGGAGAAGGACGGCCTGTGCTGAGGTGGGGTGAGTTGTGTGATATTGCTTCAAGGAGGAGGCTGCTTTGTCTCTCGTTGGTTTTGGGTTCTTGTGTGTTACCATTATGAATTCGATGAAATAAAGTAGTGCTACATTGTAGCCTTCCTGAAAGAGTATTCATGGTTTTATCTCACTTCTCTGTGTCTTTGCCCGGAACGTAACACCCAGCACCTCTGAAAATGAAGCCTTGGAAATCTCAGGTGGGCACGCAAAATGAAGTCACCCAAAATGACTGGGCACTTCAGCAATTTTTAACTTGAATACCCCGTACACCTCAAGATTTCCACCTGTAAAATGGGTAAAATATCAACTCAAGGAAGTGTCACGGGGCTTCGTTAATTAACACCTGGAAACAGCTTTGCGCTCTTTGCATGAAGTGCACGTTATTTTTAGAGATGTACATTTTTCTCCTCTCAAAGTACAGCATTTCCCCTAGAAACGTGCTTTGATTTTTAAGTAATTTACAGGCTCTGCCTGTAATTTATATGGGTTTGTGCTTTTCCTAAAGCACAAAAAGGCAATCGACTGAATTGAGGCCAGTATTGACGGAATAGCAGCAGAGAAATTATTTCCAGGGTTTAAGTACATGTTTTCACCTGCCTGGACTGGTCGCATTCTGCTTTCTGCAAACATCTCGAACTACAAATTCAGTCCTGCTCCCTGGTGGGAGAGGTTGACTGGGTCAACCAGGAAGACTTGAACAATGCTGCCTAAATCTGGAGGGGATGAAGGAGGGATATTACAACTGAATACAACAAATGTTTTACCCTTTCTTCTCATAAGGTGCTGGGAGAATCTCTTCTAGGTCTGGATTGTCACACTTCTTATTCAGCCCCAGCCGGCTCTACTCCCTTGCTTGGTTAGACTGCGACTGGCCAAGGTGGGGAAGATGCAGTCTACTGCCTGCAGCGAGAAAGCAGGGGGGAAAAGGGGTGAGGAGTGAAAGGAACTTGGCTGTGCTTCCCCTTACTCACCAGCCCCAGGAGCTGGCTGTGGGGGGCCGGGGAGAGCGAGCTGCTCCACAATATGGGGTGAAGTATCTTACCCCTCCCTAGCAGGAACACGCCTGGAATGCGAGCCCCAGTTCCCTCCTCTGGTCTACTCCTGAGCCATTCGAGCTGCCCACCGCCCCGCACGCAGGTGGATTGTATAGTCAGTCTGGCCGCTAGTTAGTGAGGGACGCCCCTCAAGAGAGGCTGAGGTCCTGGATTGTAAGAACCACTCCGCGGGCGGTGGCTATGATGCAGTTCTTCTAAGCTAGGCTCCGACCTGTAGCACACCCAGTTGGCCACTTGCAGAGCAAGTTCAGTTCTAGAGTCCTCTCCCAGACTAACTTCCCTTTGGCGGGGACAGGTGGGACACGGGACCTGAACCATCTGCATGGGGGCGTACGTCATCTAGGAAACAAACAAGAGTGAACACAGGTGAGCTGGTTTCATTCTAAGATTCAAACCAATATTCATGGATCATTTGTGTTTATTTAGGGTGCGATTTTTCATAGGACTTAGGCATCCATCTCCCATCCAATTTCAATGGGTGCCTCCCTCCCACTCTGAAAATCCCAGTGGTATTTTGCCCATTGAAGGGAAGTTTTGCCTCAGGCCCGATCCAAAATCCATCGAGACTGAGGAGAGACTGCCCTCTGGCCCCTATCTTGCAAAGACTTACATACATGCTTCACTTCATCCACTGTGCATAGGCCCATTGACTTCAATAGCTTTTGGATCAGGCTGCATCCGCCCGGTTTGGCCCACTGCCAACATCAATATGACTATAACAGGGCCGATGTTTTTAGACAACCTTATTCATAGTAACAAACCGATCAGCCAGTGCAATTAGAATGCCTCCGTTCTTGTCTTGTTATTAGAAAACCTTTAGTCTGAATGAAACAGTAATCTGCAATGCTAAAATGTCCCTGAAATAAATACAATGCCCTGCGGGCTGCTTTGATATGATCCTTTACATCACGAAAGTCATTTGTTTCAGTGAGTTTTATTTATGCAAATCTTTAACCGTATTTCATGGAATCTGTAACTTCCAAGGCAGTTTTTTTTTTTTTTTAATAAGGGCTAAAATGTAGGCGAGGAGAGGGGAATGGGATTGCTGGCAGATCCCCAGTGGGTGTAAAGCAGCATGGAGCTGTACCAATTTACACCAGATGAGGATCAAGCCCTTGGCTCTCCATTCAGATGGAGTAAGTCTGGCTGCCACTGGCATCTAACGAATGAATGATCTTTTGCTTTGTAAAGTAAACTGACTGCAGCGAGGATGCAAATGTTTATGGCAGCTGGTGGGCAAGGCAACTCTTGTATTTCTAGAGATAGCTTCTGTTGTGTGTAAGCTCTCTCTTTTAAATTATAATTGGAGCAAAGAGTGCAAAAGAAGTGCCAGGTTCCTGAGTTTCCGCATGTTTATTCTTCTGGGGGTAGTTCTCATTGGAATGCCATTTATTTAGTTGCCTTTTCTCATTTTGTTAAAAAAAACAACACAACAAGTCTCCAAAACCTTTGAGCACTGGAAAAAATAAAGACACAGCAGCTTTCTAAACAATATAAGTGATAACCCGCCCCCCCGTCCCGCCTTCAACACCCAGCCAAGCAATTGCCTTACTCTCAATCAGGCTAAAGAGCTGATGCTCAACACCCCACAATCTGCTGGACCTCTCCATTCCTTGTTCGCTTTCTCTCTCATTGCTAGTGATATTTTCTTGTCCACACAATGAGACCCGCAGTCCTGGATCTTTCTTAGACTGTGCTGTGGCAAGGGGATTTGGAAGACAGGACCCTGAATATTACGTACTAGGAGAGAACTTCTCAAACTTTCTGAAGTACTTATATGGCCCTTAATTACCGTAGTGTCTGAGCACCTCACGGTCATTAATGCATTCATCCTTACATTACCCCTGTGAGGTAGTGCACCGCTATTCTCCCCATTTCACAGATGGGAAACTGAGGAACAAAGAGACTTGCACAAGACCACACGGGAAGTCTGTGGTGAAGCAGGGCACTGACCCTGGTTTTCCTAAGTCTTTAGCACTGTTACCACTGGGCCATCTCACCTCTCACTGTGATCTGCGAAGGTTTGGTTGCTCTTCCTTATCTGTAGCTGCTAAACGGCATTGCGAATTAAGGTTTCTTACATTCCTAATGCTCCTTTTCCATGTCAGCATTTATTGTCATTTCAAAAGGGACACCCCAGGCTCGACCTGGATGGAGCACTTGTTTAATTGACAGAGTAATTTCAAACTCATGGCTCCTTTGTTTAGACTGCCACCAAAGATGCCAGTTAACACTAACTGTGGTGGCAGGGTCTGTCGAAATTGTCCAAATACCGGATTTTTGTTGCGGGATGGAACCCCTCTTGTTTGAACAGCTCCCCTGGAAAGCCCATATTTAAAGACACACAGGAAGATGCTATGTTGGTACGGTGTTTGGGACCCAGGCTAAGACTCATAGACTTTAAGACTGGAAGGTCCCCATGATCAGCTAGTCTGCCCGCCTGCACATTGCAGGCCACAAAACCTTGCCCGCCCACGCCTGTAGCAGACCCGTAAAACTCTGGCAGAGTTACTGATGTCCTCAGATCTTGATTTAAAGACTTCAAGTGACAGAGAATCCACCATTTACTGTAGTTCAAACCAGCAAATGACACATGCCTCACGCTGCAGAGGAAGGCAACCCCCCCCAGGATCTCTGCCAATCTGACTTAGGGGAAAATTCCTTCCCAATACCAAATATGGCGATCGGCTAAACCCTGAGCATGTGGGCAAGACGCACCGGCCAGACACCTTGGAAAGCATTCTCTGTAGTAACTCAGAGACCTCCACAGTTAGGATCCCATACAATGAGAAAGCAAAAGGAGAGACAACGGGGCCAGTTTCTCAGCTGGTGTAAATGGGAATATCTCTACTGACTTCAGAGAAACCATGATGATTTATACCAGCTGGGGATCTGGCCCATTAATGTGGCTTCTTAGGTTGCATGGGAGCAGAGAGTCTATCTGGTAAAGTCATCCCTCAGGGAAGAGAACTAAAGGCGAGAAGAGCGTGGAAAGGGAAGGAAAGGGACAGAGCCAGGAAGTCAGAAGAGTTTACGGCAGACTCATGAGAATGGAGACCAGAGAGGCATTTCCAGACCTGTAAGGGCTCACTAATACACACAGATGACAACTTGTTGCTGCATTTGGGACCAGGAAAGAATTTTCCCCAGGGCAGATTAGCAGGGGCCTTGGGGTGGGTTTTTTTTGCCTTTCTCTGTGGTGTGGATCTGTTGCGAGGACCATCTGGGTATCTCAGTAAGTCAATTCCCTACCATGGCAGGACACAGGTGCGCATTGGTCCCGTTTGTTCTCTGCCTGTGGCATACAAAAACTTTTGTCCTCCCCGAGGGCTGCACTATTTTGATCTCATTCTGGTTGTTGGGGTGCGGGTGGCTGGTGCTAGAGAGGAGGTCAGAGTAGATGATTTGGTGGTCCATTCGGGCCTTAAATTCTCTGACTGCCTTTCTGAAGGGCACCTTCTGGGACGTTACTATCAGCAGAGCTTTATACCAACCAGCCACACACAGTCCAGACTCTCTCGGACTCAGCAGCATTGGGGGTTTGGGAGAGAAAGTTAACCCCACACAGAAAACTGGAGTAAGAGCCGAGGAAGGTCTTGCTTATGCGGATGTCAATCTCTGTTGTCAGTCAACGATGCCCCTCGCCGGGGGTGCTCTTTAACACAAAGAAGAGCTCTTTGGACTTGTCAGTGCCTGACTGAGGGGAAACTAAGGCAAGGCCCTTCTGCAGTACCTCACCCGAACACTAGGGGGCACAGAGGTGGAGCATCCACGGATGCATTTCCCCAGCGTTGACAGGACCCTACTAGGTCCGAGAGGGAAAGTCTTTGCTCTCTGCACAACATTAAGAATATGAGGAAAGCACACAGATGCAGCTGGGTTGCAAATACCTGTGCTTACAAACTGTACACAAAATACCGGGCCTTCCTACATGTATACACTGCTGTTTTGTTAAGTTCTGGTGGCTTCTGCAATTGAAGAAAGGGAGACCCACGAGCGGGCTCCCTCAAGCTATTTCAAGAGACGCCACTATTCAGTTCTCTACGCGCTCTGGAAAGTTTCTTCCTGAACTCCTCAGCACAAAGGAGACAAATATATAACAGGCACAGGTCACCCAGTCTGATCAAAGAAGGGCCCGGCAGAACCTTCTCTCCAAACGTGAACTGGTTGGTGTCAGAGGTTCCCCCAAAATTCAGCTAACTCCCTGCCATAAAGGCCACTGGAGAACGACTCACCTGGCTCTTCTGAAGCAGAAAGCAGCCGAAATCGCATGGAAGGACGTGATACCAAATAGAGTACAGGCCAAATTATTAGAGAGCCAGGATGGCCTTGAGGTCAGTGTCCTGAACCACAGTGCAGGAGATCTGTACCCAGCTCTGTCACACATGCTGTGACCTCTGGCAGGTCATTTAATCTCCCTTTGCCTTAACTCCCAATCCATAATACGTCAATCTCAATATATCTATATTGCAGTCTCTTTATGATGAGTGCTGTAGGAAAGCCTATCAATAAATAAGAGAACCTGATGGGCAGGGACTCAAACCTCTTAGGCAGTGTGCTATAAAAGATGGTCTTGCTACTGTTATGTACCAGTAAAAAAGTCACGTGTTAGTGATTGCACCTCTCCCTTTTCAAAGGCCACAAGGTTCCCCCAGGCAAACTGAGGTCTTTGTGTAAGCAGCATCCGTTCCCTGAAGTCAGTTGAGTTGTCCTGCTCCTGACAACTGGAGGCTTTCCAGTTAAAGTGCAAGACTGAGGCTACCCACTCCACTAAAAGACGTCATCTAGTCGCAGCCTGATCCGAGTCTCTTTGTGAATAACTGCCAGACGCTAGAGTTCACAGTGTAGCTGGAATGTACCTGCTTCATTTCATTCCTGGAGAAATACACAGAGTTTCATAATAGACTCCCGTAGCTTTGAGGTGGGCTTGAATGCCAAGGAGAGAGCTGTACAGGGAGGATGGAGAGAAGCTGCAGATTTTAGGAGCCTTTAGGGCCCTGAAGTCTGTAATCAAGCAAAGCAGAAACCTGGAAAGCTTTTTAAACAAATTTTTTTCTGCCTCCAAACACATTTGGTTCAGCTCAAATTCTGGGGGAAAGTTCAAGAAGAGGATCTGACCAAAGCCTTTTGCTCCACTGTCATTTGGGGCCCGATTCTGCTCCAAATAGATCCAGCGCCATGGAAATCAATGGCAAGATTCTCGTGGTCTTCTGTTGCGGGGTTGGATTCAGAGTCTCTGGGAGCGTTGCTATTGATTTCACTTAAGGCAGGATCAGATCATTAAACATCAATGAATTTTCCTCTTCAGCTTTCATTTCGGATGCTTTGAGAATTCTTTCATTATTTGTATATGTTCCAATTTTTTTTTTAAATGGATTATTTAAAAATAATAAAAAAAACCCAGATTTTTCATGACTCAGCCCTTAGGGGACAAGCCATGGTATTTTAAAGAAACAGGGTCTTATTCTGAGCTGAGGCTGGCTTTTCATCGGTGTAACTCCAGTGACTTCCAAGGATTGATTGCTGATCTGCCTGCGGGGAGAGAGAAAAGCAGGCCCCATGTCTGAATTTCCTTATTGGTAAATTGGGGATAATATTATTACCCCACCCACTTCATAGGAGTGGTGAAGATTAACTGGTTGGTGTTGGCATTGTACCGCTCAGTGCTATTTTCTCTATATTACAGCCTATTTATCATCTGCCTGTCTCTAGGTATTTTGTAACGTGCTCATCACCACAACGCCTGGCCACTAACAACATGACATAAGCAAAAAGACCGTGGGCTAGAACCTCGGCCGATGTAAATTAAAGTGGCTTTGTAGATGTCAATGCAACTCTGCTGATCTATGCTCTCTGCGGAACTGTTTTTTGAACGATCCCCCTGGTAGGGTGACTAGACAGCAAGCGTGAAAAATCGGGATGGTAAGAGGCACCTATATAAGAAAAAAGCCCCGACTATCAGGACTGTCCCTGTAAAATCGGGACAGCTGGTCACCGTACCCCCTGGCTCCTGACCAGCATCTCCTATATGCCTCATCAGTGGGACCTTGTGATAGAATAATGCCTAGTCCAAAGCCCACTGAAATCCACAGAGTTTCTGACTGATGTTAGCAGGCATTGGATCATTCCCTCCATATTGGATGTGGGCTGCTTTCCCTGGAGTTGTGTGGGGAGAAAGGGGGAGTGGGTGGAGTTTCTAGCTGCCTCTGGGTGTCTCAATGGTTTGGCTTTTTCCCAAAACCATATGAAAAGGAGAAAGTCAAGCAAGTGAGCTCTAGGCTCTACTCCACCATCCTTATCCAGGCTGCACAGCTCCTGAGCCCATGAATAGCTCTATTTAGCCAGCGTCTGTTCCCAGGGACCCCCGTGGAAATGCAGCATCACTGAAGTCAGTGAAGTTACACTGGATTTGCCCTGCTGTAAATGAGAAGAATCAGTCTGCGGTAGCGTTAGATCCTACCTTACTCAGCTTGCATCAGTGTGCCACAGCCAGGGGCTGTAGGGATCAAAGATTTAAGAGTTCCACCAATTATAGCCGCCACACAGACCGCGCTCCGTTTTTAACAACAATAATATAAATACACAAAGAGGGCTACGCATCTCCTTGGCAGCTTGCGTCCCTGATCTGAACAGGCCTATTTTTGTAGCTCGCTAGTGGGTTCCCATACATCACTCACTCCAGCTGTGTGTCTCAAATAACCCACTCTATATTTCCCTCCCCCAGATAAGCAATTGCCCCAAACAGCTTTAGGGGCCCCCATTAATTATTAGCATGAGTTGTGTGTGGGGGCAAAATATTCCTGCTTACGGCCTCCAATATGCTAGCACCAGCACCCCCTGGCTCCCTTTGTACATACATCTTTAGATCTTTCACTAGGCGGTGCCAGGGAATGCTTGATGTTGGGCACCTAAGGAAAGCTCTTTTAATCAGACTGGCTTGCCTTGGAGGAGAATACAGCTTCTGTTTCTCCCTTCTGAAAACAGGGGCCTGATAAATAACTTCCCACGCAGCAATGTGGAAATCTCTTGCCCTGCCTGCGTGATGGCATTTTAAAGGCACGCTGCAGCTGATTACAGACCCCAAGAGATGGGCTTTTCCTGCTGCACTGGGGACAGCGAAGCAGTAGCCCAGCTGCATTTTACTTCTCTATCTTTGACACATTTCATGTGCTGCTGTGCACCCCCCTGCTAACTGCTTGCTGCAAGGGAGGAGAAGAAATAAAATAAAATTCCTCCCTTTCCTTCCCCTAACACTTAGTGAATGAGAAATGCACAAGGCTGATCTACATTTAAAAGGAGCAGGGGAAGCTGAAGGAAGGAAGAAAAGAACAGCATTGGGAAAAGCAGGGGTGGTGGTGTGGGTAAAGGAGAGATAAAAGGGACAGGTCTGAATCTGCGTGTTGTTTTTTCTGATGGCAAAAATCATTTGAAATCTGGTGTACTGCCGACAGGAACAAAAAGAGACCTAGCAGTAATGCCCCGGGCTCCTCATTTACTCTTTTGCCACAAGTGATACTTTAAAAGCCTGAATAATACATCTAATGAGTCTGTTTAGGATTCCTTGAAGGGTGTCTCCATCAAAGCTTCCCCGTCAGCCCTCATTTCCTCGCCCTCTGCTTTGTTGTAAGGCTAATGGCACCGGAGGTTACGGGCGATGAGCCGTCCCAATGCCCCTGCTGGAGGTGATGGCAATGTCTCCCAGTGAGGCCTGCTAGCCGCAGGGCCCGCCACTGAGTCGTCGTAACACGGTTTGGGGTAAGGCACCATGCCGGACGGCTTTGGCACGAGATCTCGTATCCCAGTGACGGTGTGATCACGACCTGGTGTTCAGAGATGGGCCTGAAACACAAAGTCGTAGGCGGATCGGAACGTGCCCGAAGTTCATCTGGGGTGCAGATCCGGGCCCTGGTCTGCCTTTTCATAGAGAAAGGGACCAACTGAACCATCTGGGTCCAGAGCCCAAATCCAAAATGACATCCGAACCTGGGCGTTGCCCGGCTGGGCAATTCCTGGCCTTCATGGTGTTATTCAAAAGAAAGTCTGCCTAAGCAGGCCTGATTTGCTTCTGTCCTCAGAGACAGCACACAGTGCCATTGACAGCCGTGTCAGTTACCACACAGTTCTTCCTAAGCAAGCACATTGTATTCTTAAGGTAGAAGCATTCGAGAAAACATCATAAACAATAAAAGAACGGACCCACATGCTGATGAGCTTGCCAGCGGTCGCCCCAACTGCAACCTGGGCTCTGGCAGGAGAAATCCTTCAGCCCCCCACCCCCCAGGTTGTGCTTTTATCACATCCTCCGCTCTGAACAAGAACCCGCATGAGCAAGAGAGTCACTCTTTATCCAGTTTGGCTCTTTGATTAGGTCCTCAGCCAGATGCCGAGTCTCTTGCTCCAGGTGCAGTTCAAAGGACTGAATTCAAGGCACGCGATGGGCAGGCCTCTCAACCCCAAGTGTTTCCTAGGAAATCCACTGCGCAAGTTTTGTCCCCAAAAGGCCTTGGGAGGTTCTTAATGTCACGCAGTGATTGCATTAATCCTGCTTTCCTCCTAAAGAAATTGGGTATACAATCCTGTAAGAGTCCATGGACCCCGAGGGAGGAAACTTAATTCAGTAAGCTTCTTCTGAATTCCATAAAGTTTTTCCAGGATGTCATCAAACTTGTTATGCCATAGGCCTGCCTTTCAGAGGCTCTGACCACTCACAGCTCCCTCCCACTTCAGCTGGATGTTCAGACCTTTGACGCACAGGCTTGAGGTCTCAGATCAGGCCCCCCGCCCGCAAAAGGCACCTGAAAACTAGGAAGATTTTGAAAACTAGGGATTGAGCATCGAGTCCAAGGTCTCATTGGAAGACCATGGCAGAGCTGGGACCAGAACAGAGAAATTCTGACTGTCAGCCTTCAACTCTGGCCAGCGGTTGGTTCCCAAGACCTGGTCCAACAGCTTATCTCTTGGACCCCCCTTGTTCCAGGTTTAGTGCATGCAATAGATGTCTAGAAATATAAAAAAACACTTCCAAGTTTGTCTCTCTACCACAGGACAGAGCCCATGGGTAGGACTCATAACAGGTTCTCGTCCTGCTTGTCCAGATGCATTATTTGTTCCCCCCAGCACGGCCTTAAACAGGAAGAAAAACAGGGCTCTGAATAAACAACCTGCCACACTTGGAGGAGTCAGAATGAAGCGTGCAGTTTATTTAACTTTATATTTCCTCTTCATCAAAGGACAAGCAGTAAAACACATAAAAGGTAGAGAATAGCTTTTTTATTGACATCCACACACAAAAAAAGTTAGTGGTAAACTAGCTACGGAAATAAAAAAGGTTTCTTTAGGGGGAACTTCTTAAGAATAATTCCTGGAGGCAATAATTGACTAGACCTGGCTGGCAGCGTATGTACTGTGCTTGGAGGTCAATTAATGACATGGAAATTCTAGTGAGGGCATCTGTCTGTCTCCTTTGCCATTGTCTTGATCTGATTTGTGAGATCTGAAGGATTTGTTTTAAATGTGAAGGTCAGAAGAGAGATAAAGGGAGTTGCAACGAAAGGAATGGAAAGGAAATGAGATTAGCTGGTGTACAATGATACCTAGCACTTTTACTTTCAATGCTCTTTCTAAATATTGGCTCCCACTCACAATAGCCTTGGGAGAACTCTGTTCTCCAAATGAGGAAACTGAGGCACAGAGAGGCTAAGGGGACTTGCCCAAGACCAGAGAGTGAATCAGAGGATCGGATTTAGGATCAGAGTTAAAGAGTTTCTAGCTCTTGGCCCTATGCACTGATCACTAGGCAATAATTCCTCTCTGATTTTAACTAAATTGCTTCTTGCTGTCTGGAGGAAGTTGCTTCAAATACTGACTGGTTTCAGAACTGGGATCACTAGTTTTGACTTTAGTTGCCGCACTCTTACAATGTGCCCCACCCCCATCACTTCTTTGTAGGCACTCCTCGTCTCATATTTCGTAATGTCTGTGGGGCAGGGACCCTTTCTGGTTATTCTTTTGTCGTGTGCATAGCACAGTGAGGTGATGGGGACCTCTAGACATCAGAGCAGCAGCAGCGATAAGACTCTGAACTTCTTCAAAGCAGTGATGGGTTTGAACTAGCATTGGGCGGATAAAGCCTTCTGCAATGAACAAAGTGCAGGAAAAGCGTCTTTTTCACTGCTTTAGTGCTGCCTTGCTGATCCTCTTACCTGGGGGAAATGAACATACAATGGCACAAACTAGGTCATCATCTTTGTACTTTGATTCTTCCCGTGGCGTGCTAGCACCTCAAAGGATTCCAGAAGCTGCAATGGAAGCCAGCAAGAAACAAGTCCATGGGTTAAACAGTAGCAGCCCAAAATGTAGCTCACTAGGGTGGTTTTAAGTGCAATCACAAATTACTTTCTTTCACTGGATAAAATGCTCAGTTCAGAACATTTCACTTAGCACGCAACTGACAAGACAGTGTCCTCGTTTTTAAACTGATTCAGTTCCTTGGTTTGTTTGTATTAAAATCACTTAGAAACTTGAAACTGGAATCTGTAGCTGACATATAATTTCTCTGCTCATACATGTGCATGCTGCTCGGCTACTGAAGGGCCGTCTCTGAGTCTTAGTGAGGAAATGAAAGCATAAATGCTTCAGGCTGGGAACCGATGAAAACCATTTAGCGCATTAACAAATTGCTTTGCCATTGATCTCTCTCTTTAAACAGGGGGTGGTTTGTAAAATCCATGCTGTCTGTGATTTAATGTTTGTTTACATGAGTGGAGGTGAGATATGAACACTAGTGGGAGACTGTCTGAATGGGGCATATTAACATTTCTTTTGGCTTCTATCCTAGGATTTTAAAGCCCCCTGCAGTCGGGGGAGCACTATATCATCAGCTTCATTTTAAAGATGGAGAAGTTGAGTGGCATGACTTGCCCTTGGTCACACACGGAGTCTGTCGCAGAGCCAGGAATAAAAATCCGTATGTTGTTAGTGTGCGAAGGACTTGCACGTACAGGGACTGGGGAACGTTCCATCCCGTTCTGGGAAGACTGGCTCCTTTTAACTCAAGTGTTTTACCCCTTTTGCCAAGAGGGAAAAACTCCTTTAATTTGTCATGGCAAGTGCCTCCCAGTGCCGTGTGAATGGGCAGCTGTCACTTGGCTGATTGGTTAAATTCCGCTAACGTCACCCTGACAGCACACCACAATATAGACATGCTCCTGTCCCTCTTGAGCGCCGTGGGGCAACGGAGATCCGTGGGCAGCAGGCAGGAGTGATTTCAAGGCACCATTTAGATATCCCGCATTGATGGCTGAGATCCCTGGCCAGTGCAGAGAGTTGGTAGAACACAGTCAATTAATCAGCGTGCTCTCACTAAAGGCAAGAGCTGCTGTTTTTACAAGGGATCTAGAAAACTCCCTGTAACAAGGAGAAGCAGCATATTGCTTCTGGCAGCTCGTCTGAGCCATGCTCTTTCTATCGATCTTCCAAGGAATCCAGACGCCCCCCCTTGTCGGAGATGCTATTGAGGATAGCACAGCTTCAGCAGATGCATCAATTAAAACCTGCCACAGGTTTGGAGGGTCAGTTTTGCAGGCAAAAAGGTTTGGTCTGAGGAGTCTCTGAATGATCTGGGCCAGGGAATGTCACATGAATCCTGAGGAGATTTCCTTCTAGAGTTTTGTGGGCCAGTAATGGAGGTTCCCTGTGTAACAGTCTGGCCTCGTACATGTCTAGATCTCCCTCTGGTAGTTATCCTCGGAGACGGCCGTAATTTACTATTTGCCTATCGGTTCCGTATTCCCCTTTCGCTCGTGGCTTCTCAGCTGCAGATCACTGTGTGTTTCGCTGCAGTTCACTGAATTCTTCCCAAAAGAGAAAGCACCCACTCTGACGATATTACGTTTTCTCTTTTAATCTTAGTGTTACAATGGCTCCTAAAGACCCCAACTGAGACCAACCTCCAGTCGTGCTAGCACTGCACAGAGAGAGAGAGAGAGAGAGAGCCCCTGCCCCAAGAGTTTACAATGTAAATAGAAAAGACCAAGGACAGGAAGGGGCACACAGAGGTGAAATGACGTGCCCAAGGTCACACAGCAAAGCTAGAACCCAGGTCTCCTGATCCAGGGCTCTGTCCACTAGACCATGCTGTGCTGCTCGTTACAGCTCATCACGCACCTGCTGACCCTTTCCTTTCCAGCTGAGATGTGACAGCTACTTCAGCCAAAGGGCATCAGCCACGCCTGCCGCAGAGGCAGAATCTCTGAACCCACACTGCACACAGGATGCTGAATCTGCGGTTATTAGAAGCAGGACTAGGGGCAGGTTCAACCCCTGGCGATGGCAAGAGTTAAGCTCATTCAGCAGCGCTCCAAAGGCAGCCTGCGGCGCAAAGACCTCCTCAGCCAGCTCTCAGGTGACCCCTTCCCAGCCGGTCGAAGAACTGCAGCCAGCTCCCCTGCTGGGAGCACAATCTGTGACGCAGAAGAAGCTTTTACGTCTCCAACCCGTGGAAAACGAAAGGCAGGTTGTTTCCCAAAGCCAAAGGTGATTAATCTATTGCAGCGGGAGTGAGGGGCACCACAAGGGGAAGCGATCCTTATGGGAGACAATTGTAACACAGAGAATCTTATTAAAAGATGAAGCAAGAGAAGGATAATGATATTTCGGCTGATGCATTTGTATTAGCAAAAGGGCTTTTTGCCTGAAACATGAGTCATGAACTCTCTAGTGCGCTACACTCCATTAGGCCCTTGATGAAGATTGCACAGCATTAGAAGGGGCTTTTAAACACTTTCCCCCACCTTTGTTGCTAATCCTTTCACCCTAAGTCACCTCGTTGCAAAGACATCGCCATTTCTCTCCCAGCAGCTGCAGTGCCGGAAAGACAATAGCATCCGTGTCTCCAGCTTCTGTATAAAACTACTCCAGGGCTGTCCATCAACCCAGGTTAGAGCACATTTCCCAGCCCAGCAAAGGGAGGCAGAGCTAGTGAAAGAGGCAGTTGGAGAATTCGGTCTCTCTCACACACCTCTTATCTTGATGGCTGGAACACGATGTTCGGCTCTGCCATGACGGTCGCACATAACAAAGCAGACAAACATAGCCGGTTCCTTTAGTTCGGCAGTGTTGACAGAATACCCAAAGAAAATAATGTCTCCAACGGAGTGAAGCATTTGGAAGGAGCAGACCCCGTGCTCCCTTTATTAAATAGACACAGCTTGCTTTTTTGCACTGCCATATACAACAGAAACATTATACCGACGTCTCGTCAGCAGAAGATTTACACTCCAGGCTGGGTTTATTGTTAAAGGCCAAAATTCCATTGAAAATTGGGCCCTTTCTCCCTTTAAAAAAATCCCCAATGCCAGTGCTGGATCAGATGAGAAGCCAAAGCCCCAGCTATTGTCTGATGCAACAGCTGCTGAATTGTCTCTAAAAGTTAAGCTTTCGTATAAAAACAAACCTGTTCCTAGTTCTCCCGGTTGTCAAGAGAACCTTAAAAATGTGCCGTGTGTGTGTGACTGGTGTTGTCTTCATGAAGCTTCAGACAGCCATAGGGAGCAGCTTGGCAATTGCTTCAGTTCATCTCCCTGGAGTGTTAACTCTTAAACCTAATGAGCACCGCTCCACCTGCCCAGCGGTTAACTATTTCATTGCTGATCTTTTTAGCAGAAGCATCTTGCTAATTCCAAACTGCCTTTGTGCCGCCCCCAACTGCCTAAAGCGTCAACATTTCCCGCACCGAGCTACAAAACCTGCCTCATATCCCAGCAACTTCTACAATGCAGTTTGCATTGCCACTTGAACACTTGAGTTTGTCCATTGCAGTGAGGCTGCCGCAGAATTTCCAGCCAGCTGCCGAAGCTTGTCTCTGACTCCAGGGCCTCGGCTGCAGAATCCAGACCCAGTTTGCCTCGGCGTGCCCAGGGCTAGGTGCATAACGCTCCTCACAGGCACCCTTGAGGGAACACAGGATAAGGCTGCCCTTCGTACCATCCTGCGACTCTCAAGCATGTGACGTGCAAATCTGTGGGCCCCGCCCCTTTTCGGACCCGCTCTAACCCTTGGCGGGGAGGCAGGGGCGCCGGCCGTGCACAGTGCCAGGCCCAGCTGTCAGTTGCAATCTCAGGCCAATGCTGTCAGGCAGCACAAGGATTCGCTAGACTAGCTCAAGACGAAGAGCCAGAGCAAAGAGATAGCCGAGTGCCACCGCCCATCTCCAGGGAGCCAGGAGCAACGGCCCTATCAGCGCTTGTTATTTTAAGCAGCAAAATGAGCGTTCAAACAGGATCTGGTGCAGACTTGTGCTCCACCTCTTGGTGGGAGCATTACCGCATGACCCAGAGGCTGTTCCTCCGTCTCCCAAGGCATGATTCATTTTATGTATGGCTGGCTCTGATGAATATTTAACGAGAGACGGGAGGGCAAGGCGGGAGAGGGGAGGAGCCCTGGCTCAGAAACCACACACATGCAGCGAAGGGGCGTCGGAGGCTCAGGTGACAGACCAGATGTCGATCACACCTGGGAAGGAGAGATTGGCCTCTGCTGGCTTAGCTGACGGAACATCTTTAGCTGCGTGCATAGCTTTGCATGCCTGCCCGGGCAGGAAGCTTCACACCCGATTCATGCCTGCAGCAGGTTGCTCTAGGAGGGGGTGTGATATGATGTGTGAGACCATCACGCAATGGTAGGGGTCAGATGACTCTCTCCTCTCCCCCAGGCTGCAGCGGATGGGAAGGATGCGTGGAACTCCCTGTGGTGTGAGGACCTGATGATGCATGCACAGATTTCTGGAGAGCTCCATGAAACCCTTTTCCTTCCGAATGAACGAGCCTGGAGATGGGACTCCCATGGGAGAGCTGACGGCCTTTGACCCTTGGGAAAGTCCACCTCCAAATCCGGCTCAGTTCTATGGTGGAGCCAAATTGGAGTCCCAGCGCCGAACACCTATCAAAGCTGGACAAATCGTGGCTGGATGTCTGCCGAGAGTGTCAGACAATGGGGCGCTGGATAAAAGCTGGAATGGCTGAGCAGATCTTCCTTAGATAATACGACACCCAGGAGCCACGTGATATTATAGAAGTGATTTAAATGGAGCTGCTGCGATTCACACCAACTGGGAATGGCTCTATTCTGTTTATCCGAACGCGGCTCCCCCATCCCACGAGTACCATTCCATAAGCAGCTTTTGACATTAAAACAGGATCCCTTTCAACTTGACGAGGAACCACAATGAATGTTTGTTGGCATTCCCAACAGCGGTTCAGATCCATTGCCCGCAGCACTAGGAGTATCTTCTCCCTGCATCAGTCTCAGAGGCTCACATTTGGCAGGATGGTAGCTTAACACAGATATCTTAGTTATCCTCAGGGATACAGAAGGCGTGACCCCAATTCCTTGTGAGCACAGACAAAATCATCTCATCATGGGCCCCCCTGCTTCTTTAAAAAACAGAATCTACATGTAAACCACAGTACTGTTACTTGTCCTCAGGGGGAAGGCAGAAGGCAATAGATATCTCTAACCTCCTCTCATGGCCCCAGCCCTTTGCTCAGCTCATTTTCTTTCTTTGCAGGAATGAAATCACAGCTGCGTTTCTCAATTGGATCCTGCCATCCAGAATCCTTACTCTGTTGAAAAGGGGAGAACTCCAGAGTGAGAGAAACGTCTCTGTTGTTAAAGACTCACTGTGCACGTCTCATTATTCCCCCCCCCCCCGCCAGTGCCACTCTGGGAACATAAACCCATCGTGCAATATTTCTAAAGCTTCCCAAGCATACTTTCTGTTCCTCTGACAGCAGGTGAGCGCCAAGTGTAAATAAATAAAACTCCAGCAAGGAGGACAATTCACAGCACTGCGAGGCATGGGGAATATATTCTGAGATAGGGCTTCAGCAAGGACACGAGGGATAGGGGGAGCTGTGGAGAGACGGATGCTACTTTAAACTGCTCCAAGCTATAAGGCCTGGGGAAGATATGGGTCACAGTCAGCTGATTTGAACGTGCTTTCCTACTCATCTACAAGCCTGAGACACCAGACAACGAGAAGAGAAGGGCACAGAAAGGGGAGGCACTAGAGGGAAGAATGGAAAGGATGTCAATAGCAACAGGTTTGGAGGGTCACTTCTCATAGGGATCTGGAGATCTTGGGTCCAGAAATCAGGGCCTACATACCATGGTGATGGGCACATTCTTATATGCCTAGGAAAAACAGCTGGTGTAACAGACCGGCAGTGCTTGCCTGAAACACTCCATCCTCTTAGCAGATGTTTGTTTAGCTGAGAAAGGGTTAAATAGGTTTTGCAGAGTCACTGAAGCAAGTGCCTCATTTTCACACCCAGATAGAAGGGATGTGTAGGCAAGGGAGGATCTGGAGTGTGGGCTGAGCTGTCTTGAGAGAGGAACCACCCCTGAAGAAGGTTTGATCTGATTTTTGTGTTACTTTCAGGTAATTTTCTTGGTTAACAGATTCATCCTCAGAAAGGGAGAGTTTTGGATCTCACACAGTGCGTGGACTTCATTTTCGAGCAGGTTGTGAAAGTCACCTGCTTACAGATAGATGGAAACTGGTCAGGCAATTTCATAACCAAACTCTGGTTTCTAACTTCTTTATTGTTGTATCAGTTACTGTGGGCACCAACCACAGGTTCGATGTGATCTTGGTGGAATTAGACTAGTTACTTCTCTCTTGGAAGGGTTTGAACTCTGCAGGTTCTTTGCCTCTCTCTTTCCACGTGGACATCACACTGGTCACTGGATGGAAACAAGGTCATGGGAAAAGAAGAGAATAGCATCAAGCTGAGTGGAGGCAGTTGTGAACAGTTATACCCCTTCTGGATTTCTTTGTTAGCATTTGACTTTTCCCATCCAACCTCCTGGAAAGGAACGAAGTTATTAAAATTGAAGCTTTGGAAGTTTACGCTGTTGTCCTGATCTAATCCAGGCTCTATCACTGACTTTATATGCCAAAGCCATTGTATCTCTCTGTGAATAACCACTAGGACTGTAGATTACAAAGTTTTGCCATTTTGAAATGTCAGTTCTGTGAAAACACTATTGCCTAGAAGGGCGGCTGGCTGGGAGATGGTATGTCTAGACACAGTGACAGGTGTCACCAGGAGACAGGAGGTGAGCAGCCTGTCACTTTTTGTTCTGCAGGTTAAATGCCATTAGAGAACCATCTATCAGGAAGGTGGCTGGTATCTTCACCCCTTGCAGGTCTTAACTTCCCAAGGAGATAACATATAGTGACATTTCTACCTGATCTCCAGGGTGTCAGTAGATCTTCTGTTAACTTTCCCATTTACTGAAGGTGCTGTTTACCCCAGGAGGCTGGATCTAGAAACTTGAAGGACTGGGAGAAGGTCTCAGTGTGATATGGGCAAGCTGATTGTTACCAGAGTTCTTCCTACACAGCCTGACCTGAATTGACTCTCCCCATCTAGTAATGGGCATGTCCAGAGAGGAGACTGTCCCTTTCACCGACAGTCCGATTGTGTGCTCACTGCCACGGGAAACAGTCTGGGAATTTCTAAATTAAATGTATCCAAGACCTTAACAGTAGACTGGACCCAAAACCCCTCCCATTGGCCTGTTGGATATAATGCAGATACGTTCTACTAGCCAACATTAGCATAATGCTTTGCAGCACCAATGGTGTGTCAGCTGATCACTCACCTGGTACCATTGCTCTTGCTGAGCACGACAGGCCAAACCAGGAAGTGCCTCACCCAGTCTACTTCTATTTATTTCAGTGGGAGTTTGGCCTGAGTGAAGACTAGTACAGACTTCAGGGCTTGGCCCCTAGACATCAGGGATGGTCCCATCTAGTTATTTTACTTGACCAGAATAAGATTGTTCCCAACAGTGGACCACATCCTCTGCTGGAGCTGTACCAATTTACATCAGCTGAGTCTAGCCCAGGATATTTTCTAGAGCGTTGTCCACTCTAGTATTAAATGTCCCAAGGAATAGGGTTTCCACCATTGACTCATTCACAGTCTATTAGAACTAAGTGTCAGGATACAGAGTGACTTAAATTCCCCCTCTGAAATTTCGCTGTCTATCATCCTACATAACCCCCTCTCCCTCCTCTATGCATCTTCACACATAACCCTTGCTCTGTTACCCACTCGTACATAACCTCTCTATGTCTCTCGCTGATTGAAAATTAAAGCAATGGTCTTTTTTTTTTAAAAAAAAAGTGCAATGCTAACAATAAATTCTGTCCGCTCTAATCAACACCCAATATGCCAAGTCCCTGGGAAGTAGCAATCCAGGAATGTTACTTAGAGCTATGGTTCAAATCCACACTTACACTGTCTGGGGAAAAATGTGGTTCACCCAGGAGCAGTGGAAAATTAAAGAAATTAATCTGGGGCAGCCAACCTATATGGCCAGTTCTGCTATTCTAATATCCCTGCAGCCTCTATCTAGACCTTTTTTTTTTTTTTTGCCTGCTAATTATATTGCTACTGTAGGCCATTTGAGGTGGCTAATCCTGAAATCATTGCCACCAGAAGGATAAACTCCAAAGAGCCCTACAAATGAAAATGAAATTCCTCTTAGTAATGGAAAATAGTAATTAACGAGAGAGCATTAGATGCTGCCGGTACAAGTGGGGCTCTGCTGTGTTTTACGTTGCACGGAGATTTACGGAGCGAGAGATTGTTTGCCAGGCTGGAATCCATTAAAATGATATTTTTTTGCAAAAAATATTATTTTGATCCAAACAAAGCACGTTTTTCTGTTTTGCTGTCTTATGGCTGGGAAAGAGGTTTTTGGGTGGGAAGATGCATAGGGAAAATTGTCTGAGTTTTGCATGCAAAACACAATTATTCTGCTTCAAAGTTTTGCAAATAGATTAACGCTCCCTATGAATTACTTATTAACTTCCAAGCCAATAGGCTGCTGCACCCTGTGACAGCAAGAAGGCAAAGCACAAGCACGGAGCGCCCCTGGCCAAATCCTGTTTGTATTGAAGTCAATGACAAAGTTTCCGTTTACTTTAATGGAACCAAGATTCGGCTCATTGATCATGCCAGGTGCTGTGTGCCTTTGGGTCCCATTGTTTTCCATGCAGCCTTGCAGGACGGGGCCAACAATGCAGAGATATGCACACACAAGCAGACTTCTAGGCTAGTGCTGAATGAGGCCGGGGGGAATGTGGGTGTGATGAGGGTGGGGTAGGGGTGGAAAGAGGGTATGGCCAGGGCATAGGTCCATGCAGAGAATGCCCTTTAACAGCCCTGAAAACCCTGATTGAAGTTCTCTCAAGCAGGAGCAGTGGCTCATTGGAGTGAGAATAGCATGAGCAACTGATACAGAAACATACCCATGGATTCTCAGATAACGTTATTGTCACTTAATGCCTCTAGACTAGGGCTTGTTGATGCAAAGATTTTCTACTGGGAAATAGGGTTTATATCCCACACTATATTTTTCATGGGAAAAATACCAATTGCCTTGTTTGATTTTCAATAACTTTTTGATTAATTTTTGGTTAAAGAGTCAAGGAGTGAAAAGTGGATTTTTCTCATGCTTTTTTTTTTTACCTTTTCCCCTTCCTTTTTCCAGTGAGAGGTGGGGGAGGAGTGGAACGGGGGAGGAAAAGGAGAGGGGAAAATGTGGAGCTGAAACAATATCTGAAGTCAAAATGAAACAAAGATCTTTGTTTAACTTCAAAATTTCCCACTGGGCAGTTGGCGTTGCTCAACCAATAACTGGCAAAAAGGAAAACTGTACTGCAAAGTTTTCCCCAGGAAAAAAACAAAACCAATTTTAACTAGCTGTGTACTCGTGATATGGGCAGGATACGGCATTCTAGCCATCCCCACAGTCTCCCATCCTGCAATGCCCGTTCCCTGCAGCTTGCCGTATAGCTTGGTGTAGCTCCATTACAACGAAGAATCCGTGGATCCTGAGTAACAAAGCATCAGGCTTGGCAGCCTCACAGCGGTGACTGTGCCCCTGGGGCACAAATCATCGGGCTGTTGTGGGGCAAATCCAGCCCCATCAGTGGTACCATACGCTCTGTTGCTCCATGTGAAATGTGTAAAGGGCGTGCACACCGCTCACAGACTGGAAACTGCATGGAAGAGGAGGAGAGAGAGGTGTGCTTGGTTGCTCTTCCGCATCAGAGCATCTTCCTCCTGCAGGAAGGCTGCACAAAGGCCGGGGGAGGCTATGGACCACGCTCATTGCGTCGGCAGAGTCTTCACTAGCAACGCTTGCGTCAGTGCACAGAGCAGTGCAATGTGAGTAGCTATTCCACAGGGCAAACAGCCGCAGGGAGGTTTTGGGAAGGGCTTGCAAAGTCTCATGGGACCAAATCATTGTCACAGAGGGAAGGGAAACATGGCTTCAGCCTCCCATGAGGCAGTTTCCTCCCTCCCTCCCCTGATATCAAGGACAAACAGCCCATCCTTTTTTCAAAAGCCTGGCTTAGTCACGCGTATACCATAGCCCGAGAAGCATGGCTCTCGCTCAGCTGTGGCATTCAGTGACCATTACAGATGCTTTGCACCTTATCATGCAGTATTTCCAGAGATGCCACGTGTAACATTGCCGTATCATTCAAGCAGCCCTGCTGCAAGCCATAGAACGAATCAATTCCCGGCTGCTGCTGGCAGTTGTGCAGCAGCTGAACATGGTGGAGTGCCATTTCTGGTGCCAGGAAACCAGCACTGACTGGTGGGATCACATCGATATGCAGCTATAGGATGATGGGCGGTGGCTGCAGAATTTTTGAATGCAGAAGGCCTCTTTCCAGGAGCTTTGTGCAATGGTGTTGCAAGCACGGGTGGATCACAAGAGGAGTTTCCCCGACATCAACAGGGGATGGTGAGGAAAGGTGCCTGACGTGTGCATCTGTAGGAACACAGGTTCCTGTTCAGAAAGCTGCAATCAGCGACTTCCTTTCCAGATCACACAATAACCACTGATGAAGTTGAAATGCCAATAGTGATCATGGGAGACCCAGCTTGCCCCTTGCTCCCATGGCGCAGGAAGCCCTACACCGGCCATGGACAGCAGTAAAGAGCGGTTCAACAATAGCCTGAGCAAGTGCAGAATGGTGGTGGAATGTGCCTTCAGAAGTTTAAAGGGTCGCTGGTGCATTCTGCGATGTTAAGTCATCATGATCAATGGGCTAGTGAGCTCTTCACACTGATGGACCAGGAAATGGGCATTCAAATGTCCTGGGGCTTTAACAGGAGAGGTGCTGTTTTTTGTACCTGGCTGCTGTGCAGCGGAGTTGAAAACAATCTCCAGAGCGGCCACAGCGGTGCATTGTGGGACACCCTCTGGAAGCCAATTCAGTTGACTTACACAACACTGTATCTACACTGCCTCTCTGTTGACCCATAAACATCAATTAAAGCACTACACCTATGGTGGAAGTAGAGTAATTAAGTCAACATTACAGGCGAGTTAGGTCAACGAAAGGGACCTGATAGTATAAATGCATATGTTATTAGGTTGACGTAAGGCGGCTTCTGTTGACCTAAGTTTATAGTACAGACCAGCCTATGGCAGCCTCTGTTCTGAAGTTGCCTCTACAGAGGAGATGTGTTATAGGTAGTAAGAGTTCCTGTGCTTGGCTTCCCATGCATGGGGCCAGACACTGGGTTTAGAATTAATCTCCTCCCCTAGTGAATAATTTAATGGATAATAATGGAGTTACAAAGACTAACCAGTGCCCTGTGAAAAATACTACAATTTATTCTGATTGTTAACCTCTCTCTGCTCTGCCCCCTTTTCTTTGTTCCTCACCCTCTGTTGGCTGAAGTTGATATGCTGAGCTGACAGCTTCAAGGCAGGTAATAATTAAGTGTCATTCTATTGCATGATTGTGGGTCATTTTGCTCCTTTGTCCTGGGAGAATTGCTTTCTTCCCATGCCTCATATCGTACAAAGCTCGCTGTCCAAGTGGTGTACAGTTCCAGGACAAAACTCACCCTCATTTAGGTTTTAGTTATTGTCATTGTTTCTCTTACAGTCCTCTTCGTAATGGCTGCACAGCCAAACCAATGATTCCACAATCAGCAGGTAGTCTTTTCTCCACAGAGCCAAGTCTCAATGGGCTTGGCTTACTTTGGGGGAAAAAGGCAACAGCTTTGCCTCTGAATAAATGGAGATGCGCCATAGTATCATGGCTTCTGGCTAATGACTGCCTGCTGCCTGGAAGCATGTGAGATGTATGTGATAGTAAGGAGCCTGCGGGCACTGATGAAGGAGAGGGACAGGATGTGTGTGTGCTTTACCAAACTGATCTCAGCAGAGGGGTTTCCTGGTAGCCAGATGAATCCCCGTGATGCCACGGAAATAATTAAACCCCAGAGACCGGTCTGAGCTGCAGAGTTTTGAACCGGAGGCAAACTTTCCCAGGGAGCTGGTGTTTTGGTTCGCTCTGTTATAGAGCGACGGGACAGCTGTCAAGTTTGGAGCCAGGAAGGCTTAATCCAGGATTTTGGTTCAGGCTCATCTCTAATAATAAGAGGTGAAGGGATGACTTTGTCTCACTGCGTATGCTCTATGCATTATCAATTCCCCCGGAGAAAAAGGACTTACTTTAGCACATCAACAGGGTAAAAGAAAAGCCGCCCTTCTTCTTTAACAGAAGGGTACTTGCCGCCATGTGCAAGATCCTCAACTGTCTTTTTCTCCCTCTGGATTTTGGTTTGGCCACAACCAGAAATCCAGACGCCAGTGGGCCAGGCCCACAGCTAGAGGATCTGCCGATTCATGCCAGTTGAGGGTCTGACGACCCGGAGCTCCATGCTCTAAGCAACGTGTTTTGAACCTGGTTCTGCAAAATGCTGAGTCCTCTCAGTTCCTGTTGACGTCGCTGGCGGCCGAAGGCAGGGCACCCCATGGTTTGCCAGAGGTGGCGTTTAGCTCAGGAGAGAAGAAGTTCTCTGGCAGGAGACTAACCAGCTCTGACGCCCAGAGCTTTGGGAATGTTCACACGGTAAGCACCAGCAGTCACAGATTTTGCGCATGGACGGGTTGAGCATCATTATAGGCTGGCAGCTGGCTGACGCTAACCTGTGGATCAGTATTAAATGTTGCCTCAGAACCCCTCAGAACTGTCAGAGCCTCCGCCAGGCAGGCAATTTCACTTAGAGCAAACTAAATTCAGCACACGGAAGGGACAGCTTTAGACTCTGAACGCCACTGCCAGGCGCAGTAAATGGGAGGCAGGAGGGCAGCAAATCTAAGAGAAGTCTTACCGCCGCGTCAGAGGGATAAATAACTGTTACTCCATTCCAGGGGTTTAAATATGGTGGTAGTGAGAGGACACCTAATCTGGGCTGCGCAGGCCGGGACTTGTTCAGCTTATGGGGTGGAATTGTCCTTTTCCCCCAGTATGAGGGAGAGCTGCTTCAGGATACTTGGGTACTGTTCTGAATTCTGTCACCCTGCTTCTCTGCTAATCCCGTTTCCCCATCTGCACAATTAAGATGACACTTACACTATCTTAGCAAAGGGTTATGTTTCATGGCATACAAACAGAGAAGTTAGATGAAAACATAAAAATACTCTTGGCTGGATGTGTACAGTGTAATGCTGCTTAATTTCTTAGCATTCAGAATGATTACACAAGAACCCCAAAAGAGAAGAGACAAAGCAGGCTGCTTCTTAAGGCAGGGCGGCACAAAGTATCCCTCCGTTGTCTAGGATGGCTCTTTTCACATTGCGTACGGTGCCCCCTAGCCTGTAAGGAGGACAAGGAACTCTCCCCGCTCCCACTGTTAAAGTGATATCTTTCAATTCCAACACTACCCTCAATAAACCACACAAAGTACTGTGATGTCCTAGCATAGGTACAAGGTGTGATTATTTCCCACAATTCTCCGCTTGTTCCTTGCTCCTCTGACTCAGGAAGTTGGTTCCATCTCAGAATCCCATTACAAACAAGGTCCCATCAAGCTCACGGGTTTTGTTTGGTGTACAAGTGTGTTTGTGTGCTTTACCATTAATGCTGATGCTTTTAGATATGACCTACCCATCTTATTGCTCCACAACAGCTTTCTTTAGACCCGGCATTCCCTCCATAGTCCCCACGCTCTGATTCCCTGTCTCTCGCTCTCAGAAGAGGGAAAACTGCCCCAGTCAATAGGTGTAAATATTTCACAATTTTTCATTAAAAATGAGACACAGAGAGAGAATGTGAACAGGGCATTTTGGAATATGACTTATACACAATCCTCCTCCCCAGATGTTCGTTCCCCCCATTTAGTCCTCCAGTTACTTCAAGCAAATAAAATATAAAATAAAGCCACACTTAAAAAGAAATAACACCACAGCTGAGCCTACCTTCCAAATCTGCTCTACAAAAGGGAGGGAAATATCCATCCTGCTTGCCCTGAATTACGAGGCTGCTTTTATTAATTCCATGTGCATTGGAAGGTGTTTGGGTCTGGAGAGTCAGAACCCAGCTACAGAAATTATGGCATCGCAGCTGCACAAAACCTCTCTCTAATGTGCTGCATCTGCTCCTGGATGCAGCTGCTCACGAGTCTTCTCACTGCGGAGATTAGAGTCTGGAAACGTGCATTAGAACAGCTGAGTGTCTTGATTAGTAGCAATTGGTTTGTGGCCAGAGTATTAGGGAAGGGGAGGCTGGATATTTAATTGTATCGAAGGCACCTCACTAGAGTTCTGGGGGATCTGTTATCATGGCAGATAAACGCAGTTTAGCTTGGTTCTGTAACCTGAGTAGTTTGTAACACTTCAAGCAGTGCCACTGAAATCAGTCTGCCTCCTCGACGTAAAGGGATACAGGAGTGGGCCCAGTGGATGATACTTCTCACACATCGACAGAAATAGTGCAAATTTCTGGCTAAGTGGAAAGGATGAAAATCATACTTGACAGCTATCACCGAGTTTGCGTGTGTCATAGCCCCCACTAGTGGCTGGTCCTCAGAGAGAGGATAGCTGGCTGCTATTGCTTCTGCCAGAGGAATTATTCTGTATGATGCCAGAATATATAATACGCTTTTTTTTAAAAACTGTTTAATGAACTAGTAAAATTAATAAAATCTGGAAACAAAAATGCTCCCCCCGTGTTTCCGCTGCTCTTTTCTAACTTCAGATGCCCATGTCACCAGTGAAAAGTGGTTTCTTTTTTCCCTAGCCCCTGGGAAAATGGGATGCTTCACAGAAATGGTGCTAAATTTCACCCAAAAGTAGCAAGATCAAGACAAATGTCGCACCTCGTCTTTCTCTCTGGTCAACTTGACAGATCAAGATTTGCTGTCCTGACATGAGCAGAAGCTCCATACTGAGTGGATCAGAGAGGACCATTTGACTCCTGAGTATTTCAGAATTATCCCTGCCTTTTTAGTAGTGCCACAAACATTTTACAAAGCAAAGGCCTCAGTAGTAGAGCTCTCCCGGAACCAGAATTTCTGTTTCTCGGAAAATGCTGGGATTTTTTACCTGGGTTTTCATTCTAAATTGGATCAGAACCACAGAGCTTTGAAATTTCCAATGCAATGAAATTTAAAAAAGGTTTTGGGTCCATCAAAATGTTTGGGTTTTGACTTTTTAAATTTTTGTATTATAAATTACAAAATAAAACAAATATTGAACAAACAAACAAGCGTATGTTTTGAAACGAAAAATCAAAGCAGGCTTTTTCTGTTAGAAAAACCTCCCCCCTAGACTGCTCTTTCTATCTTGGGATCATCTGGTTAAACTCAAATAAGGCTTCTCTGGCAATCAGGCCTTGTCTAGCTCCCGGCTCCATGAAGCAAAGCACTGTGATATATGTATCCATTGAATCTAGAAGCAACATCCGCCCCATCACCGAACAGCTGTTCAGTGGCCTCTGTGAAATGAGCTGATTGTCTCAGACCAGTTTGTGGGGGGCATGCACCATTCCCGTCACATTTGGTATTAACTAAAGGTAGTCTGATATAGTAGACCAAGAGAGGACTCAGTGAGGACTCCTGGAGTCTAGACACAAGTTGAACACTGAATTGCTGAGTGATTTTAAACAAGTCCTTTAGCTATTCACTGAAGATGTGCTACATTCGATAGCGCGTAGTGATTTTAGGGGGCTGACTTTGCAGATATTCAGCTTGAGACAACGTACAGAGCCTGATTTTCATAAGATGAGTGGCTTAATGCTTTTTGAAAATCAGACGCCTTTAAATTGTTTCAAGTTGGGTTCCTAAAAATCAAGGCACCCAAAATTAGAGCTGATTGAAAAAATGCCGTTGTTGAAATAGACTCTTTTAGCAAAACATGTCACTTTCAATGAAATTTCATTCAGAAAAAAGTGATACGTCCCTCTTCAACATTTTTTAAGCATGTTTCAATTTTTCATTTTGAAACAACTTTTCAAAATTGAAATTCATTGCTTTTTATATAGAAACATTTTAAGACGGTTAAAAAAGTCAAAACTGGAACAAAATGGTTAGATTTAATGGAATGCAGCCATCTCGACAGGCTTTAAATGAATTTTTTTTTCAGAATTTCATTTTGCATGAAATTTCAAATTTTCAATTTTGTTCAGTTTTGGAATGGAAAAACAGTAAAAGTCACAGAATTTCCTGTGAAATGGAAAACCCAGTTCTAGCCCAGACCTGCCTAAAACCACTAATTACTTCGGAAAAAGTTGGCACATGTTAATACCTTTTCCATTGGTCTTTGAATCAAAGGCCTCAGCTCTAGTCCCAATCAAGTTGTCCCAGGATTGACCTCGATGGATCTATATTGATTTACACCAGTTGAGGATTGACCCAGTTGCGTGCTTGGATTCTGCTATGTAGTTTATTGTTCTTGTAATCATGGGGCACTGTTCTTATCAAGAAGGTTTTCTTGTATGCAAGAAAGGTCAACATAAAGTTGAGAACTGTCCCTGACTGAGCGCACATTGAGAGTCACACCGCAAAGGCAGGTAATTGGGTGGATCACATGGCTTCCCTCAGACAGGATGAAATTCACCACTGAATTCCTATTTTGAGAGTGTAAGTGATGCATAAACTTTATGCTAGATCTCTGCACTGGTCTGAATTTCACGCTATGTACATTTCCATTGGGAAATCATCCTGCAAAGTCATACAGATCTCTTTTGTCTTACCAAACCTGCAGATCTGTTTGCAATGCTCTGGCTCCATTGACCAAGCAGAAACATGGACTCTACTGTCTGAGAAGAACCAAAGGAGGCTGGGATGGGCGGGGGTGACCTGGCATGGAGGGATGAAAGCAGCTCAAACTTCCTGCTGTCAACATCATGGTTTGCAACTTGGTTTTAAAGAAATTAACCACCATAACCATTGGGTGCATTAATTTTCCCAATGAGTTGGTGCATTCTGAAAAAAAGCCTAATTAATCTAAATCAAGGCAATTACTGTTGTCAGGAAGCAAAGGCAGAGCTTTACAAAAAAACCCACAAGCTTCATGAACCCATAGGGAACAAAATAAAGCGAGTCCTTAATGCCGCTGAGATCAAACATACTTTATCAACAGTTAGTGACACCTTATTCCTTGATGCCATGGAAACCATTTGCTTACTGATTAAATACATTATAAATAACAAATGTGACGCTGCACATTCTTAATAATTCATGCTTCTCCTAAGAAAAAAAGAGGTCAGAAACTTAGTGAGATTTCTAAATGGTCAGCGTCATCCCATGTTCCTTAGCTGCATCTTGGTAGCTCTTATGGTTTAGAAACTTAGGGTCATCTCCTCAATTGGTGTAAATTGGTACAGCTCCAGTTCAAATCAACAGAGTTCTGGCAGTTTAAATCAGTTGAAGATCTGGGCTGGGAGCCCAAATCAGATTCCACACTGATGTGAAGTAGAAATAACTGCACTGAAGTCAACGGAGCCACCCTGGTGTAAAAAGGATCAAAATCAGGCCTTTCAACATTGCAAGAGTCTGGAACCATGCCAAGAAAATAGATCATCCTCTTTATAGAGCTGCTATTTGGAGCAAAGAAATGTAATAGCAAGATTACAGGAGTCTATGTCATCATTTGATGTTTATAATGAGACTGGCTTCAAATGGCAGTCTAAGATATATTAGCTTTTTTGGTAATATATTTCTCTAATAATAGTGCCTTTAAGTGAACCTTTAGTGAACAGTCATCTACTTGTAGCTAGATTTATAATTGCAATTGACCTGAAAAATGCTGAAACTACACTTGATTTGTTCCACGTCCCAGCTCAGTTTCAGGTTGCTTAGTTTCCTTTCCCCAGGCTTCAGGGCTAATATTTTTTTTGAATGGCTAGTAACAGCCAAGTACCCATTAATGAGAAAGCTTCCCTTCAAAATAAGACCCTCTTCTCCCAGGAACTTAACTCTATACTTCCATTCAGCAAACAGTGGGCCAGATGCTCAACACAGCTGACCCACAGTGAGACACTCAGCACTTGCGAGTGCCATTATTTTCTATGCAAACGTGTAGTTTAAAATAAGTTGCTGTCTAGGGAACTCATTGATAACCTCTAAGAATTATCTGAGTAATTCCCCTGGCCCCAGAATCCATTCATTGGAACAGTTCTCAACGGTTGGTCTGTGGACCACTGTTGCTCCATAAAGAGCTAGCTGGCCAGACGGACTTCTACTTTTTTCCAGCTTCCATGACAGCCAGCTAAAATGTGTTAAGTACTTCCCCAATGCGATTGCAAATGGAGCACCGCAGTTGCCGCAGGGATGTTGTGTGCAGGAATGGGAAGGGTGATGTGTCCCTTTGACAATGTCTTTGTTAAAATGGGCTCTCTGCGATGAACTCCTGGATTAGAGCCTGTGTCTTGTGTTGGAGCTCTTTGCAGCTCCGCTTGAACTAAGAAGTAGGAGCGGGAGAAAGTTAGCTTAAAATGTATTTTAAAACTGTAAATACCCATTTCTCCTTGCTTAAAATAAAAGTGAAGGGAGCTGGAGGGAGTTAAGAAAACGCCGGAGCATCCCAACTCTCAATGTGAACATGAGTAGGGATATCAAGTTCAGATGAAGAAGTTCAACTGACAAACGTGAAACTCAACCTCAGTCTTTATTGCAAGATGTGCTAAGATTCATGGACCTCTTTTGGACATCTGGGCAGAGTTTGGGTTTACAGTGAATAAAACTCAACATGGCAATTGAGCCTTTTTAGTTTTTACAGATTTGACCTTGACGTTTTGGGTTAGTTCAGTCTTCAGTTGAAACTGTATTTTGCAGCCCCAGTTATTATGTAGACAAGTGTAATGGGATGCAATCTAACTGGGCACCAAAGAATGGTCTAGTTGACATTTTTTTTATTTGAAATTTATTTAAATTTAAAAAAAAATTTATTTGAAATTTTCCCTGAAATGTCAAGTCAGAACAAAAAGTTTGGTTTTGTTTTGAAATGTTGATTTGAAATGAAAACAAATTTGGAAACATCGATCTGAAACAAAACAATATTTTGTTTTGACATATCAAAACGTTTCTTTTTGACCAGAAATGTGAACTTTAGACATTTCTGATCTGAAACTTTTGGGGAGAGGGTTCTTTTTGTGAAAATTTTTGCTATTTTGATTTCTTTGGTTTTGTTCGGACATGGAATGGAAAAATAATTTCAAACTAGCAACATTTCCTATGAAAGGAAAATTCCATTTTCCAAACATCTTTATATCTCTCTGTGAGAGAGCGTGGTATCAGAACAACACCATCACCACTTGGAAGACAGTGTTATATCGTGGAGCCATCTCTTGTTGCCGAGAATGCTGACAATCCAGACAGTTACAAGTACAAACCTTAAAGGATTTTTTCCCCCTTCTGAGCCAGATGTTTCTCATTTATCACTGGTAATCTCTCTCTTTGCTCTCCTAAACAAAAGTTTCAAATCAGTGAAGCACCTTTTGGTCAGCAACTCACCCAGATTGCAACCCTCATCAACAATTACTGGATACACATGCAGTGTAATTGCCTGTTTAAAGGGCCACTGTGCTCTCTAATATTTTTAATTGGATGCTGAAGGAAACCCTCGGGAATGTTGTTTTTATTTTGGGAGGGCCGCCTCTGTGATCCATATCCCGCTCATCTGAAAAAAACAGTCCAGTTCTGCATGGACTACTTAGCAGTATGGATTTCCCAAGGACTCTGTTCTGAAACATTCACCTTTGAAATTGAATCAACACACTTTAAGGCCCAGAGGGGGAGGCAGTGTGAACAAGGGAGAGGCAACCAAGATTCCAGAGAAGTATTCCACACCTTGACACCAAATTGCTGTCTGACGTTAGGCAAGTTCCCATGTCTCTCTGTGCCTCCATTTCCTCAAATGCACATAATTGTTACTAGTGTTATGGTCGGAGGCAGAGGCCCCCAACCAAGACAGAAGCTCCATTGTGCTAGGGACTTCACATAGGCATAGTAAAGCGCAGTCCCTCACTCAAAGGGGCTAGTGGATTATTAACTCATTTTACAGATGGAAGCAGAGAGAGAATAAATGACATACACAAGGTCACAGGGAAGCTAAAGAGGAGCCAGGAAATAAACACCAGGTCCACCCCAGTCCAACGGTTTAGCCACAAGACTGTTCTCCTTCCCCTTAATAATATGTTAAGCACCTCAGTGGTGATGTTCTGAGATGTAATGTGTGGAAGATGCTTAGCAAAGTACAGTATTATTAAAATGGACATTGTGACCTTAATATCCTTTCCAGAGAGCCACAGTACATGTCAGAGAAACTCTTATTCCTGTCACTGCAGCAAAAATAATCCCCACAGTCTAAACTAAATCTTGCTTCCGAGCACTATTACCAAATCGTAGCCTGCATATCACATCCTTTTTTTAAAAAATGGATTTTTTTTGCATAAAAATCTGAGCAAGCTGTCGCAGAAATAATAACAGATGAAACAAGTACGCTGAACACATTGTTATTAGCTGAAACGGTTTGGCTTTCTTTCTATTTTTTTTACTCAGGCTGTCTACAAGCAAAACCAACCAGCTTCATTATGTATAATTTATTCTAGATTAGATCAAAGGAGCAGTTGAGAGGGGTGTTGTGGGTTTTTTTTTTTTTTGCTTTTCTTTTTTAAATATATATTTATACATATTTTTCCACCTTCCCCTTCTCCCTTTCTTTCACGAACAAATTATAAATTATTCACCGTGCAGTATAACAGAAGTGCTCGTACAGCATTGGAAATAAAATCAACAGGCTCACGAGAGCGGGGGTTGCTGGGGGGAAGGATACTGCAGTGGAAGCGAAATCTGGAATAGCTCCGAAATGTTGGTAGGAATAGATCAGTGCTCATGGATGCTGGAGGTTGGTCCAGTCGATGACCTTGTCCTGTGCCCTTCCAGATCCAACCTCGCAGAGCCTTGCTAGAAGCTCTGTGAATCCTGGAACAAAGCAGCCAGAGCTAACAGGCATGGTGGTTGCAGCGGACATCGTCTGCGTCATCCTTTGCTTTCTAAGGGAGGAAACGTCTTATTTTTTAAGGTCTCCTCATAATACAGCTTGACCTTGGTCCACGCAAGTCAATGGGTGTGTTTCCATTAATTTCAATGGGCTGTGAATCAGGCCGCAAGGTGCTGAATCCCTTCAACAACTGCTGAAATCAAAAGGGGCACCTTTTGAGTCCCTAAACCTGGATCTTGGTTCCCTCCAATAGTTATACTCTCAAATCTAGCAGGGTCAAATCTACTTTATAGGTTTAAAAACAGGTCCTGCCTGGGTTACTCCATATAGGGGGAGGTTGGGATGTACTTTCATCTATGCTTTCCCTTGACCTCAGCTAGATGGTTTTCATTTAGCACCTCTGCCCCCCAAATTAAATACAGCGTATCTGTATACAACGAAAAGAACAAGAGTCCTGTAGCACCTTGAACACTGACAAATTTCTGCGGGCATAAGCTTTTGTGGGCTGCAACCCACTTCATCAGATGCATGAAGTGGAAACCACAGATAGGAGGTATATATAAACACACATCCAAGGGTAAGAAACATAACAATGGGGAGGGCAAGTGCGAACAAAGTCAAGCCTAGTCACAACTGTTGATCAGAAGGTGAGTATGTGTGAACAGTGACAATTACTTCTTGTAATGAGGGAACCATTCCAAGTCCAAGTCTGAACACAGGACTCTCGTTTTTTTTGTGTGGAAAGATGCTCTGGGGGTGAAGGCAGTGGACAGTGACTCTAGAGATCTGGGTTTGATTCCCAGCTCTCTGCAGATTTCCTGTGGGATCTGGGGGCAAGTCACTTGGGCCTCTGATAATTTATACTCGCTGAGGATCTGCCTTTGCATCTCTCTGTGCCTCAGTTCCTCATCTGTCAATCGTAATTGTTCTTTTCCTCAGAGGGGCAAGGACAGATTCCATTCAGATTTATTAGGTATTCGCTGACAGGTAAGAAGGTAGGCAGGAAAGACCCCACTGAAAAGAGCTGTGCTTCTCAACAGCACATCTTACCTCAGATAGCATAAAGTACCTTAGAGGTCTTCTTGTATCCTATAACCAGGGTCCCCTCGGAGGGGTGGGGGAGAGGGAAGGAAGTGTACACTTTACCGGGGTCCAGAGGCCCTGAGGGGCCTGGCCTAGGTTGCAACCCCCATGGGTATGTGTGTGGGATGGGGACCAGTGTTACAAGTTTGTACTGGGCCTGAAAAAACTATGCTTGGACCCCACCTATAACATGTTGTTATAGCTCAACGGTCTCAACCAGGGGTACCTGTATCCCTAGGGGTATGCAAAGGTCTTCCAGGTTACATCAACTCATCTAGATATTTACCTAGTTTTACAACAGGCTACATAAAAAGCACTAGCAAAGTCAGTCCAAACGAAGTAAAATTTCACACAGACAATAATTTGTTTATACTGCTCTACGTACGATATCCCTGTTTCTCAGCCTGGGCGTTGTGGTTTCTGTTATAATTATGTGGTAAAAATGAGAAAGTGAGCCGTTTTTCAGTAATAGTGGGCTGTGACACTTTTGTGGCTTTGAAGTCTGATTTTGCAAGCTAGCCATTTTTAAGTGCGGTGAAATGTGAGGTAATCAAGGCAAACCAGCCTCCTGAAAATGGTCCAGGAATCTGGAAAGGTCGAGAGCCACTGGCCAAGCCGGTGCAGGCAGAACGGTTTGCTTTGTGAACGATGCTTCTGAGGAGCAGACAGCTTGCTGGCGCTGTAAAAAAAGCGAATGCTAATTTAGCGGTAAGATCTAGTGAGACATCTGCCTGCTTAAAGTATCATAATCCCTAACCCACTGCAGTGTTATATTTAAGAATTACCCACTCAGACAAGCGCTTCCTGCAACAGACAAACAGTGCCGGTGATGTATAAACTCCACCAGCACCCACTAAACTAGGACTGCCGCAGCAGGGAAAATCAGGGTGTGAATGCACCGGCAAACAAACATCCCGATTTCCCTGCACTCCCAGAGATTGGAAGGACAGAAGGACGGATGCCTTGTTATTCTTAATCTCTGTTAAAATTTGCTCCATACTTAAACTTGGCATTAATGTCCCTCACTGGAAAGATCCCGATGACCAAGGGACTTTGGGAGGCTACAGATGCCAGGAAATTGATGACCCCTCTTTAACACGTCACTAGAATGGGCCCCCCATGTGGCTGCATTTCCATGAAGGGAGGTAACTCCTCATCTCCTCCACTTGTTCTTCAGGCCCCCGCAGAGGAAGTCAAGATCAGAAGAGGAGAAAATGTCAGGCCCTAAAAGTGCCTATGGAAACAAAAGAATTGCACAAGTGCTAGATGGGTGGGGAGCTTGGGATGGTAATGATGAACCTTTTGTGCCTCTCCAGGGCCTGCTATCTAGTGATTTCCAGAAGGGGTTAAAGTAGATTGAGGCAGGATGGGGGAATGCTCTTCATGCGAGCCAAAGAAAGAGTGAATTGTGGGGAAACGTTGCTTCTCCAAACCAGGCAGAGCTCCCTTCTGCTTTTAGAAGAGGACGGAGAGCAGAGGTGCCCTGCTCTCCACTCTGTTAGCCCCTGATCTCAAGCCTTTGATATCTACACAGCAGTTGGACACCTGTGGCTGGCCCGTGCCAGTTGACTCAGGGTCACAGGCAGTTTAATGGGCCAGATGGTATGGTTTTTAATTGCCATGGAGCCATATCCTTAGAGTGAATGAAGTCTTGAACTCTCCATTAGGTAGGTCAGCGTCGCCGGCTGCTTTATACAGATGGTGAAACTGAGGCACAGAGAGGAGAACTGACTTGGTCACAGAAGAGGTTCATAGCAAAGTGCGGGGATAGCATTTATGCCTGGTGGCCACTCCGGTACTTTAACCACCACCACCACCATCCACCAAAGATGCATGGTGGCTTGGCCATTCTGTCTAATTGTTATGAGCTGGCTTAAACCTTGAGGTAAAACTTCATTGAAACTGATGTGCGAACATGCCCTTAATTTAAGATTGCTGTGAGAGGCAGTTAAAAGGCCCCACCTAAAACAAAGGCGTAAAGAAAGTCTGCGTAGAAACTAAGACCAGGTGGGCGAAGAGTTTTGCTCTGACCAGGTGGGCGGTGGTATGTCAGTGGGTTTGAGAGAAAGACAAGCTGAGGTGCAGACGAGTAAAAGGAAGAGGCAGAGAGCACAGAAAGAAAGCCAGGCAACAGCCTGTGAGCATGGTGGGACTCTGGGAGAAGCCTAGAGAAGGGAGCTGGGTCGGGAGTGCTGGCTGAAAGAAGTCTGGGCCTGTAAGCTCTATGGTCCTCCTGCTGTTACCAAAGTAGGACTTTGTGCCTTCCTTGAAAGAAATAAATCTGCATCAAAGAAAATACCAGACTCTGTCATCAATTTATACTTCCGACTGGAACGTTCCCAAGGGCCCCCAACTATGACTAGCTTTTCGGGGGGTCTATATTATCGAGGTTCTATACCATGCCCATCGCCATGGTACTTGATCAGCCATCCAATGCGTGACCTTGTTCCGGCGAGGAAAGAACTGACCCAAACTTTCTGCTGAAACTCAGACTGATTTTCTTTGGTTTTTCTGAGGTTTAGAAAATTTGGTGAACTCATTCTGCAAGAAAGGCTGTTCCTCCAGCATTCCTGACCCAACTGGGAGAGGGACATTTTGTGGGGAACCAATTTTCATGACATTTCCAGCCTTTTAGGACCTGCCCTTCAGTTAGCATACCATGATTCCCTCCACAAAGGACACTCTGGGGTCCCTCCAGAAACGTGCACCCCTACTTCAAGGCAGAGATGCACTTCAAAGGATAGACATTGCAGCCGAGGATGGGAAGAGGTCGGATGTTTCCAAGAACGTCTGTCTAATACTGTCTGACCTACCTAATTAAAGAACCCAGAAATCCAGCAGTGCTAGTTTATCATAAAGATTCCCCAGCCCATAATCAACCAGTCAACAAGACATTAGCTCTAATTCGAGTTCCTAAGTAGCTCTGGACTCTCTCTCTAGCTGGGCATTTATACCTGGCTCTGTCCAGTATAAGCTGAGTGCTGATGTAAGCAGGTTCAGAAAATAAGCAGCATTCCTTCTGCTGTGGACCATGCAGCAATTTACAGAGCTGAGATCTGTTTGGTCTTGGACTGAGAACTGCTACTGACCATCTTCTTACTCAGCTCTCCCGAGATCAGTGTGAACCCTGCCTCACCACCTAAAAGCAAACATTAAATGCTGCCAGACCTCTGCCGGCACTGGGCTTCACTCCCCATTTCCAAGCCTTCCCAGAGGGCTCCGGGTAATATGTCAGTGCAGATTGAATGTCGCGTGCTGCATGGTTCTTCATTAACATTTGTGTAGCAGATCCTCGCAGCAAAATTGGTGTCACGTCTGAAATAGCCATGGATCACTGAGCAATGAACTGCCTGACAGCAATCTGATTTGCTTTCCAAGATGCCATTGCGGCCAGAATATTGCAAGCCAGGGGCACGGGCAGTGGGACAGAGCATCTAGCTCAAGAGAGCCACTGTGACATACAACAACAGCATAAGTGGAGCTGTCAATTTTTCGCATATCGGTTCTGATGGCACAGTTGGCCTCAACCTTTGATGCTTTTTTACATTTCCTCATGACTTCCAGTTTCAGAGTCATACCAGAAATATAGAGACACACATCCGTTCTTATATTCACAAAGGTCAGGATTCAAATCTGGTACTTTAACCCATTGTGCCAGGCATCTTCCTTCCTTCACACAGTCTGTTTATGCAAATGCACGTACCAAGAAGAGAGGTGCTTTAGAAATAACAGATAGATAGGACGATGGTCTTGTGGTTAAGATCTAAGCCTTTCAATCGAGTGATCTAGGTTCTATTCTTCTCTTTGTTACTGTCTTGCTGTCAGACATGGATGAATCACACAGCTGGCTGGGATCGAACTCAGTTCCAGCAGATTCAAAAGCATAGGACTCTACCATTTCTGTTTAAGGAGAATCTCCATTAGCTTATAGTAGTATTGGGTCTATGCCACCCAGTTGAGCAGGTCTGATTCTGTCTAACCGTTGGTAGGGCACACACACACACTCACACACATAAATAAATATTACATTATCCTTGTGGAAGTGGAGTTTTTACAGGGCCAATGAGAAACAAAATTCTCTCTCTCTTGCTCTTGTGGTTTCAACTAAGCTCAGTTGAATCAATCGTGTAAAAACTCAGTTCTTCATGGCATTTCTAATTCATCTGCAGACTCTTAACGATCTTTGCTCATACACAACAATCCCCCATGCCTGTATTTTATTTCCCTGCTGCAGTTGCTTGAATCTGTCACGTGAATAATGGAGACAGGCTCTTTCTGTAATCAAAGACAGTATCATTTTGAGCTGGCTATAATTCTGCCCGTAGACTTTCATTGCATACAAAAGGCATCTCACGTGTTGGCACCGATGAATGGTGGCCTAACGTTTTTTTATGTTACACTTTGTGCACAAAAAGGAACCACGATGGCAATAATTGGGAACGTTGCAAGGTAGTGACATTATTTGAAGCTCAGTAAAGCTTCTTCCGGCCATTAAGTGAGATATATTTCAGTGTAACGTAAACAGAATAGGCAAGCCATGGTGCTCTTATTAAAATGAGAGCAAGTCCTTGAAGGAGCAATTTAATTGTTCTGCCTTAAGGAAGGTATATTTGCCTGCCCTTCCATTTCTGGCCAGGGGACTGAAGATGAGGACTTCGCTCCAACTATGCAGCTAGTTCTTGTGGTTTCTCCGAAGCAGCCATCTCGCTATTGTTCTTACACTGCATAATAAACTTAGGTAAGCAGAGAGTTACTCATCTGAGTATTAAATGGGTCTTAACATTATATGGGGAAGGATTTGTCAAATTCATAAACTGTGTTCACTCATTGAGCCGACAAAGGCAGCCAGAGGATCCCTGGCTCATTTGCTTTGCCTGTAATGATTTTATTATAAATCTCTTCCCTTATGAATGGGGGAGATGTTCCGCTCGGCTCATTAACCGAATGTAGATTTAAACTGTGTCCAAATCGGACGCAGGCCGGAGACATTATTTAAAAGCTCCTGATCTCTAAATGATGCTTTCCGGCAGGACATAACGAGGCTGCTAGCTGAGCTAATTTGACAGCAAGCCTTTGGGGGTGGTTGGTTACATTTTTATCCCCCCCAAATGTTCACTTGCTGTCCTGATCGAGGTAAAAAAAAAAGCGTTCATAAAAGTCACAATGCTGAATAGCAGTCAAGCCAACCCTAGCAATGTGGCCAAGTGGTTAGCGCACTGGACAGGGACTCGAGAGACCTGGATTCTAGTCTTGGCTCAGGCTTCTGGATGACCTTGGGCAATTCACTGCCCTCCCCCATGCCTCAGTTTGCCCATCTGTAAAACAGGGAGACTGATATTGTCCTCCTTTGTAAAACGCTTTGAGATCTACTGATGAAGAGAGTTATATAAGATCCAGGTGTTGTTATTATATTCATCACTCCTCATTAGACACAAACCTTCAGAGGCAAGTACTTCACAGAGGGTGGTGATGGCATGTAATGATCCCTAAGGATTTGCCTCTCGACCCTTTCACCCTCTAGACATCAAGTATACATCCATCAGCGCGAACATCTGCTCCCGTGCATCAGCACCCGGGGGCACATTCCTGTAGAGGAGCTTCAGAAAAGTAGCCATGGGACTTCAGAGAATAGCCGGGCAGCAGCCAGAGGAGAGGATTGAAGGACACTTTGAAAAGTGCCCTTAATTTGGACTTCGCTCCACACTCACCCAATTCCCCGTATGGTGAATCAATGGGTCTCATGCGAGTTACAGTGCCCCAGCTAAAATTTTAACCACACACTGCCTCTGCTCAACTCCCTGCCCTAAGCTCTGTGGTGGTTCTTCACTCAAAGCCTGCCATCCCAGCGCGCCCTAGAGTTTCCCGTTGCTGTTTTGGAGCGTGAGCCGTATGGGCGTGCTTTTATTCCTCTCCTGGTATCCAGAACCTTGCAGTCAGCTGTGAGCAGAAGTGCCTGGCATAACAGTGGGGTGCTGGTTTTTTTGCATGTCAAAGGAGGTAACCCTAGGTGGGTGCAGCTGACCTTGCTGACTGTCTTCTCCCAGGCCTGGAAGATTCTGAAAGGCGCCGAGCATGGGGCATAGAGCAATGAGCTGACTGGCAGGACAGCCTTATCAGAGCCCATGGGCCCGGGGACCAGTAGACAGAAAGGTGTCAGTATGTTGCTAGGAAGGGAAGTGTGGAAGAGGTAGAAGATAGTCCACATGGATGGCAGCTCAAAATGGGCCCTAGCTGCCATGCTCAGACCCAAACACCCTAAAATCTGGGGGCAGGGTGGTTTGGACCAAGGACTAGGACAGGGGGAGACTGCTCTTATAATTAAGGCACTGGATGGGGAATCAGAAGACTTAGGTTCAATTCCCACTCCTGCTACAGATTCCCTGAATGACTTTGGGCCAGTGACTTGGTCTCTCTGTGCCTCAGTTTCTCTCCAGCTCCTGGGACAGTTGCAAGGATGAATTGACTAATGACACGGTGGGCAGTGTATAAGCAGCTAGGCCAAGCTGTCTGCTGTTGTAATAGGGTCACCACCATCACCTGCAGTCTTTAAATCAAGAGCAGATGCCTGTCTAAAAGAGACGCGCTATGTCAAACAGGCATTAGGCGCTTGATCCCAAAATCGCTGGTCGAGGGTCTCTGGCCTGTGTTGTGCAGGAGATCAGACTAGATGATCATAATGGTCCCTTCTGGCCTTATAATTAAGGCTCTACGAAGTTAGTTGGCTTCTCTCAGAGTCATGGGGTGGCCCAAGCACCGTTAGAGATAACCTACAGTTGACAGATACACAGATCGCCCCTGTTAATAAACTCAGAGATCAACCACCTTTGAAAGCAGCTACTTGTAGCGCATGAGCGTCGATGCTTCTCATACTTTCTCTTGCTTGACAAGACTGCCTGCCCTGACCCCCCTTATTTCCAGCAGCCAAAGTCAAAACAATCACCCTGTGTTCTAACGAGCTCATTATCTCAGCTTCCTGCTAAATCAGATCTGCCGGAGGTCAGCGATTCAGGGTTGGCCGGTTTCCTGGCCTGGTATCTCGCTGTTTTGGAGCTGTATCTATTTTTGACCTTTAACCCCTACCCTGATCGTACATAAATTGCATCTCTTGTGCGGAGGCATATTAAAAATGCTTTAAGAGAGTAAAATGGAAGCTATTCGAATTGTCACGCAAGCGGGGAAACATAAGAATACAGTTAACAACTAAGATTGGCTTGGCAATCAACCGAGGCCTACAGAGCGTGTGAGAAGCTTTGATAGTTAGATGAAATAGCAAAGGGGTTCGCATGGCTGCTTAACCTGAGGTTATAAGATTTAGCAATATTTAGCCATAAGTGCTTGGTGAAAAAACAAGTCACTGCAAAAGAACAGTTTACGGCTGAAATCACTGATTTCTAGGGGATTTTTTAGTACCGATGTAAAACATAGGGTGAGACTCATGAACATACTGGAGACACTGGAAACACAGTGGCATATACATTTAAAACACAGACACGGCACACACAATTCTCCCCCGGGGGAGCAGATGAGAGGATTAGCAAACCACCCATGACAGATATTAGTTATGTTGCTTAATGCATGAATGGAAGGTGCTCTGAGGAGCACAGAATAAGAACCTAAATGGAATAGAACAAACAGAATTCGCCTGCACCCAGTAGTGGTGGAGACAGGATCCTGAGCTAGCTGGACCGCTGATCTGAGGTTGCCTAAATTTGCAATAATGCCTAATAATGATGAATGAAAAGGGGATGAAGATCATGGCTGTCCTGAGCAGCCATTGGAACTGCAAAGCTGCCCTTGCAACATCTGTCTTCTCTTGTGGTGAGTCCTGCCCCCTACCCAGCCTAATCGCTACCATTTCCAGAGCTGGCCACTTCCTCAGTCATGCTGATTGCAGAAGAACACAAAAGCCAGTTACGTAATCTTCTGCTGCAGTCGAACAAGGCCCGATAAAATGTGCGACAACGGAGGGAGGACATTAACAGGAGGGATACAGGGGTTATTTTCTGGTCTCCGGATCTCCAACGCTGCAGCCTGATTCTCACAAGTAGATCCTCCTTCCCCGCCTGCTTGCACAGCACCCCAATGAAATTGAGCTGCAGGATCCCGGCCTGAAAAGAACATCCGTGTATATAAAGGTTAGAGAAATCTTTAAAACCAACAACTGTAAAAATTAAAAATGTATAACTGTTGTGAACCGAGAGCTGACTGAGGCTGCAGCAGAGAGGCACCAACTGGCTAATGTATCCTGGTGTGAGAATTAAAATGAATAAATAATGCAGATCTTTCCATCTGCCTTGCCAAAAATAGATAGTATCTCATTCTTTTCCAGAATTTGTCTCAGTGGAACTCCCCTGAAATAAAATGACACCAGCTATCAAGACTCTTCACATCCCCCAGGAGGTCTTCATCTCGCTTTTCTCTCTGCTGCTTGCTACCCCTCCCCATCCCTTCTGTCATTTGCTCTCTTAGTCTCCCCATTCCCTCCAAGGTCTTTCCCTTGCTTGCTTTCTGTTGCAAGGCTCACCCCCCTACTGTTACCATCCTACTCTACCATTGCTGCTCGGCTGTCACCTCCATCCTTGCTATGTTTGCCACTAATTCTACCTGTTTGTTACGCACTGACTGTCGCGGAGGACGCCTTTATGAAAATTTTCATTAAAGTTCAGCGGGGCCTCTGAGGATCTGCAAAATTGCAAATAGGATGAGCCCAGGAAATCATAGCAAAGCAAAGTCTGAGCTTTCATCCGCAGATACGGTCACAAATATTAGTTTCTGTTCCCCAGCTCTACTTAGCAACATGATCTAGTGTTAAATGCATGCAGGGACACTGCTGCTGCTCCCAAAAACATGTTTTCATTCCCCTTGTCTGAGAACTTTTAAGATCCAATCTGGGTGTTTTATTCTGTATTATTGTGATGTCCTAGGGGGACAGGGAGAAGCACTAACAGGTACTGGTCATTTTGAGTAAGTCGGAGCCCAAAAGCCTACTAAGGTTTATAGTCCTGCTCTTAAGAAATAGATAAGTCTACCAGGAGTCCAACAAAAGGTGCCAGAACATATCCAGACCATGCATAGCACCTTGGACACCTAAGTGATATAAGACAGAGCATTATTCTTATGGCTAGCTTTAGGGAAGCTACCGTCATTGCATGCCCCGAGGAAGTTTTAAGAAGGGGTTGCCTAGGTTATGATTTCTTACATGCCTTTGTGTTCCACATGCTGTATCTCCAGGTCTATGCTGCCAAGCCTAAGAATATACTATCTTATCAAAAGGATCAGAGCCTTTACATTGCAAGATGTATTATATGTCTACATATATATTATATACACACATCAAAAGAAAGAAAGGTTTCCCCAATGGGGACTGAAATCAGATTGAAAACACGCTACATCCCTTATTTAAATTTTGATCCACAAGTGACGTTCAGGAGGACTTTCCAAATACAGCTGAGTGATAGGGCTGGATTAGTTATAACTGGCATGGGGAACAGGTATGTTTTTAGACCTAGATCGAGCTAGAAAACCCAGATCCAGACTGAATTCTGGACACCTGCAAAATCTAGCAGCGTTTGGATCCAGGGTTTTGGTACAGGCCCATCTTCGTTTCGAAAGCATAAGTACCAGCATAGTCTAATCAAAGATGCCATCTGTGTCCTCAGAGTGGAAGCATCAATTTGGAAAAAAATAACAACCCCTAAGTCCTGGGCATTTGCCACCCAAATCAAACCAAGTTTAAGATCATTAGATGGTTCCTGTCTGGACCGGAAACAAAAGAAGAGCCTGAGACCTGTTTGCAAAAAATTCCCCATAAAGGTTGTGTATGCTTCAAAGGTTTGGCTGGTTTGGGAAAGGCTGGAATAGGCTTTTTGGGATCCAGAATGGGACACTCCACCGTGAACACCCAGCATTGGCCAACATATCATGGCAGACCCCACAAACCATTATCTCTGAGAACTAGTCACTACCAGTCTTTTTTCAAGCTAGATGTTTTCCTAGCTGACAAAAGCTGCATTTTGATTGTGGATATTAAATAAAACACCATATGGCCAAGGTATTATTGGGTTCCTAATGAAATGTCATAACTGTGCATGTGCTGTGTATTAATAATGCCAGCATCCCTTATGTGTGTGTGTTGCTTGTTTATTTTAAAACATGTCTCTCTAGGACAAATTGCTCAAGTCCCAAAATACTTGGTTCCCCAATCACAAAAGAAGTGCTGAAAGGAACAAACTGTGTTGGGGACCATGCTAGACTAGCAGCAACAATGTGTTTCTTGCAGGGTTATTATAACAGCTGAGACGGTCGTTTCACTCCACGTTCCAGCAGAAGCAAGTGGTGTTGCTGCTGCATTCACAGTGAATGCATCCTTCTACCACTCTCTAAGGCGTGCAAACGAAGTGACACATGCTTGACAACTTGATGGCAGGTTTGATGATAGCAGTAAGGTGGGTTATTTTAAAGCACAGAAACTGCAAATTGACAGTTACCCAGAGAAATAATGAAGTCAGCGGAACATATTTTCATCCTGAATCAGACAATTGGGCCAAATCTAGCATCTTGCCTGCAGCCATGCTCAGTATCTGTTTCTTCGTAGAACCTGCCTGGGTAACATTTAGGCAATGTAAGCCTTAGGTACATTGATGGAACTATTTATTTTTGTTTAACCTATTTTCCTCTATTTGATCTTCAGATAAAACTTGTTTTGCTAAGAAATCTGCCGGCTGTTTGGAAAGATTCGCCCGGTCCGTCATCTCTGAGAAGAGTCACCCTGCAGAAATCGACAAAATACAGAGGACTTAAAGGCACCTCAACCTTTGTTCTGATCCAAAGGGCAAGGTTTAATCAGCCCTATCCTAGGGAAGTTTGTTACAGGTGGCTAAGGAGGGTGACAGTTAAGGAGTGAGAGATCCGGGGGAGGATAGTTCACAGGTGTATTGACTAGATGACCTATGCTCGAAAGCCCTAAGATAGACCAAGATCTATCTAGCTAGGCTTCCATACTAGGTTCATTACCATAGTAGCTAAGCGCTTTGGCAACAGCTGGTCTCTCCCTCTCACTCAGCAGGATGCTGAACACTGTGGGTAAGCAGACACTGTGCTCTCAGATCAGCTGCCCAACCACCATCTCCAGATGCCATGGAGACTGTTTACATGTACCTGTCCCATGCACCTTAATTTTGGATCCACCCATTGGCAAAAATAACAGGGGAAATGGTGGTTGCTGCTGTGTTTGCAGCCGTCTTTCAAAGAGTGAAGCTTTAGCTTTGGGGCCTGGTGAGGATGAACAGATGTTCTGATTTTATAGGGACAGTCCCGATATTTGGGGCTTTTTTTTTGTTTAATGTAGGCGCTGGCTAACCTCGCCCCTTGTCCCGATTTTTCACATTTGTGATCTGGTTACCCAAGGCCTAATTCCAAGAGACAGCCACTTTTCTCCCCCTTGAGAGACTGCCGCAGCTATGATCAATGGAGACATTTGGCTGACGCTTTGGGGGCAGCAGGGTAGGGCATTCCTTCTGAGAAGAACCCTTGGCATCGGAAAGTGCATCCATCCTGGGACATAGATTTATTAACTTTCAAAGCCTGCTTTTCCCCTTGGGCTTTTGAGGAGGAACTGGGTATAGAGGGGGATATGGCGTGTTTAGGGGCGGTGGTGAGCTCCTAAAGGATGTGACAGAGCCTTCTTTTGTTCTTCTGCAGCACCTAGCACATGGAGGGCACTATCAGCAACAAATGACAGTAACACGGTTGCTCTAATAAAAACATGGTTGGGATTTGTATATTGAAAATGGTGAGTTACAGTTTGCATGGGGATGAGGGTACAAAAATTTATGCTATAAAACCCAAGCAAGCATTTTTTTTTGGACCACTTAAGTGAGTCTTTGGCCAGAAAAATTCATATTAGAAATAAGGCTTGCGTTTCTAACAAGGAGGTGATTCGCCATTGGAACAAACTACCCAGGGATGTGGTGGATTCCCCATCTCTTGAGGACCTCATATACCAACCCCGGATGACTCTTTGGATAATTTGTTTTAGTCAGACACAAAGTTACTGAGCTCTGCGCAAGGGTTGCTGGTGAAATTCTACAGCCTGTTGTACATGAGGGCAGACTAGATGATCAGATAGTTCCTTCTGGTCTTATGCTCTATGGTGTGTGTGTCAAGCTGCCTACTAACTCCATGCACAGGAAACTCCAAATCCAGAGTTAACTTATCCTGCTGAAATCCTCTTGTTTAATAACTTTCTGACATTCACTCTCTTGATCTGGGACCCCATCTTTGCAGTTTTCTTTTTTCTTCGTTTCCCTTTTTCTGCTTCATGGTTATCCCTGTTAATACTGTCACCACAACACTGAAATAAAACAAAAGCATTCATTATCTGCAAATGAGGAGACTCTCTTTGGGGGGCACATTGGCAGAGTGCGTGGTCAGGCAGATTTTCAAATAATAGCATCATTCGTGTGGTAGCTCAGCAGGTTAGCACAGAGCTCATTTCAAGTCTCCTGTCCCCTCCCACCGCCATAACCTCCTCACCTCTATAAGAGATTGCTGATTGCAACAGCCTTAAAACCTCATTGAAAAGGTGAAAAATTGTCTTGGTGGCAGGTGCTGTGCAAATCACCAAAATTCATTACCGTACTAGGAGCGGGGTATAGGAAGAGGTCTGAAAATTTTTGAAGCACAGAATTTAATGTGATTGGATTTGCAATGACTTTTTTTTTAATGTTGTTTTCTAGAATTCTTGCAACTCACGTCGGCATCTCTCTCTTCTCTTTTCCTGGGTGCCATTGATGGAAAAGACAGTGGCCATTTTTACGGCAACTGTTTGCCAAGCGCAAAGCCTGGTTGTGGCAGTTATATGTGTATTCATGGCACACGGACCCAAAGACGTTCAAGATCCTGGGCGTGTTCCTTTTGCTGCAAAATTGACTACATCACAGAGCCTCTTTCACTAGGACTGCCCTTTGCGTCTCTTAGCTCTGATGTATCCGCAGGACCTCCTAGCAGCCGCAGGTAGCTAAAGAGCACAGCGTCCAGCTGTACGTGCTGCAGAGGCCAGCACAGTGGTGGTGGGGGGGAGGGCGGGCATTCGTTGCAGCTGGCCTTGGCTCAGGTCCCCAAAAGTGAGAGCTGCCCAGCTATCGCGTCAGGGCAGAGAGCCGCAGCTAGGCTGCTCTTACTTGGCAGTGAGAATCCAAGCCCAGCATGGCTCCCCCCAGTGTTTAAACGTTCTATTTTGAGAACATTTAAATGGATTTTTAATCAAACTAATTTTTACTGAACCCATAGGCTCAGGTCAAAACCACTCCTGAATCCTGGCTAGGTCCCGATGCAGATTTGGTTCTGAACATCAGGACTGGCCCCAGTCGTCTATAATGGACCAAAGCAAAACACTCAATCCAAACAGCCCCTGACTTTTGGGGAAGTTCTGGTCTAGACCTGCATCTAAACTGCATCTGCTCAGGACTATCTCCAAAAATAACAGCTCTGGAAAGGCACGTGCCCTGTTATGACATGACATTGGCAAGCCAACCTGGGAGAGCTGCTCAGGATGGGAGAGAAGAGGAGCATGTGATATTCTTCTGAGGAGAATGTCTCCGTAAACGGCTATGAAGTTCGGAGAATAGTGTCTCCTCCCAGGCTGCCCATCCTGCTTTGGTGGTGGGAAAATCCGGGTTTCACATCTTCAGGTTCAAGAAAGACCGCCTGGATTTGTCCCACCAGTTCTTACTGCAACCCTTTCAAAATCAGCGCTTGTAGACTGATTGGAGCACAGGCCTGGGAGACAGGAACCCCTGGGTCCTATTCCCAGCTCTGCTACTGAAGTGAAGCAGTGCCCCTGTTGACCTGGGGTAAGTCACTTCACCTCTCCTTCTGCCTCAGTTTCCTGACCTGTAAAGTGTGGCTCAGACTATTTATCTGCTTCGGAAGGCTGTTTTGAGGATTAATGAATGTGCTTTGGAATACAAAAGGTGCTAAGAATGAGAATTAAAGGGCTTGCACCATTTGTTCCGTCCCCTTTTCCCCGTCAAATCGAGAGTATGTGTGCACAACGCTCCTTCACTCCACTGCCCTGTTCAGCAAATTTCAAATAAAAAAAAAAAAAAAAGGCCAGGTTTGAAGTACGCTCTAAATCTCCGTAATTGCTTGCATCCTGTCTGTTGTTAAACAGTCAGCGTCAAGATAAAAGTCATGTTTAAAATAAGATAAAAAAAATTAACTCATGGCTACCAGAAATAAACATACAGAGGTCAGAGAGGACCTCTGCTCCGTGTGCGGATGACATTCTGCCATAGATCACAAAACCAACCTTCTTGCAAGCAGCGGTTTCTAATTTGATACAAAGACGCAGGTTAGCTGCTTGCTAAGAAATAAGCAAATCCAAGACTGAAGCTGTGGCGATGTGAATAACAGCAGCTCGCTCGTCTTTGTGCTCCATCCACAGGTGACAAACTGCCTGCGAAAGCATGGGCAATTTCATTCGTCTTACTTTGCAGATGGAGAAACTGACTCCAAAAGATGTGACCTGTTTTGTCCAAAGCCAATGGCTAGAGCTGAGAATAAAACTCCCATCTCCTCACTGGAAAGCACTGCCCCTTAAGCTTGCAGGGAAGCGGAGGTGGCTTTTAGTGCCTGGGCCTAATCAGACACTTGGCCAGATCCTCTCAGTTACATAGACACTTAACTCCCACTGATTTCAATACCTAAATACTTCTTGGCTTGAGTCTCTGTAGGAGAAAATTTACCTCTACACTTGAACATTTTGAAAAAGATTAAGGTTGATAGTTTGGGCAACCTCAAGCCATGTTGGAATCATTTAAAGGCATAGTTTTGGGAATGTTGCCCAAGCAGGGCGTGCAGGATTGAGACCCCAAGGTGTGTGCAGCGCAAGCCCTCGAAGATGGGGATAACAGAGACCAGAAACATGCCAAAAAGAGGCCTCAGATATCACCAGGTCACTCACCAGTGAGAAGATAATCTGCAGCCAGCATGAAGAATTCAGGATGGGAGCCATTTATATTTTTCATTAGAGCCTTTAAGAAACTGGCTGTGAATCCTCTCCTGCCTCTCCCAGGCACTGAGCAAGAGGGTAAGATCAAAAGCCAATGGTTTAAGCTCACTGGGAACTCCCCAGCTCCAGCTGGAAATCTGGCGCTCACTCCCTCAGTGGCCTTGGATGAGAAACGTACCCTCCGTGCCTCAGTTTCCCCCCTGTAAAGCAGGGATAAGAATACAGACCGATTTCAGAAGACTGTTGTGAGGATTGTTTCATGCTTTACCATGAAAGTGGCTCATGAAATTGCTGAAAACATCCTTCTCTCACTCACGCGCAGTCTCTAGGAGCTTGTCGACAGTAAGTTAAGGCCCTGTAAGCCAAGCTGCAAATATACAGCGCACCAGCCTGCTGGGGAGTAGCTCACGGGGGGGTGCTGCTATGGCACAGCGATGGTCCCAGCGTACAGCGCACTAAGCTGCGCTTCAGGACTTTCAGTGTGCTGCAGCTCTGTCCACAGTGAGTTACTTAGCAGGAAGCTGGCGCGTTGGACATTCACATCCTGGCTTGCTGCCCTGTAACCTGCCGTGTAGACAAGCCCACAGTTGTAGCTCAATCACTGTGTCCTTTTCTTGGTGGACATACCTTGCTGCTTATCAGTCATTCATGGGTTTTTCCCACCTGAGTTCTCCATTATGGATTATCAATTATTTAAACCAAGTTGCACTTTCCTTAGCTTGTAAATAACCAACGGGGCTGTCACCCTCTCATTAGGTATTTATTAAATCTAATTTAGCGAGCTGACTCCAGAGTGCTAATGGAATTGCTGAAGCATTGACAGTTCTACGACTTCTGAATGACACCCACCGGTGGGCTTGATGTGGTAGTTTTGGCTCCCTTTGAGCTTGGATTTTGCTTTATGAGGGTGAGCAATGGTGGATTTGGATCATAGGCGAGATTAATCCAAATAACGAACTCAACCTGCAAGGAAGAAGCATGGTGAAAACTGGGTTAACACCCTCCCCGTAGCAGCAGGTCTGTGAGGAGTGAAGCCTGCCCCCCAGATGAAGTGAAGGCAGCTTGGACATACACAGGCCCGGTTTTCTGCTGGTGCAAATGGAGCGCAACTATATTGATGTCAACGGAGCGGTGCTGCTTTGCACCAAGAGGGAATTTGGCCAACAGCGTGTTTCATCCTGATTCTTCTCACAGCATCGGGGTAAAGCAAGAATGACGCCATCCAAATTCATGGGCAAAAGTGACATAGGGGCAGAACCAATTCAGCATGGAGGACTGTGCTAAGTCTAACATGAGGACAGAGTTATAGATAATAGGGTTAGAAGTCATTGCTTCAGTAGCATAGTCCATTTTGCAGCAAACTATACTATCCAAAGCTACAACCCTATATCAGGTCTTCTCTCGATTCACATTAGCGATGGAGCCTCAAAGCGAATTAGTCCCTTGCCACCTCACTCAGATATAGAAGGGCTTCTTGTTGCTGTCTGATCAAATACTCCCCATTTTTTAGTGGCAGGCACATTATTCCTCAAATAATTCCCACTGACTCTGGTTTTGTCATCACTACTCCTAAGAGCCTGGTGTAGTGAGACTGAAAACTTGGGCCGGATTTACCAAAATGTTTATGATCTTTTGGGCAATCTTAGGTTGAGTTTCAAGAGAATCTAGTCTAAGGAGGAAGTCCTGGGCCCCCGTAAGTCAATGGGAGTTTTGCAATTGATTTCCAGGGGCCCAAGATTTTACCCCACGCCTCTAGTGAAACTGGTCTGATTCACAGACCCCTCAGGACATGTCTACACCGCAATTAAACCTTGAACTCAGGCTATGGGGCTCTTTAACTGCAGTGTAGACATTCTGGCTCGGGCTGGAATCTGGGCTCTAGGACCCCATGAGTGGGAGGGTCCCAGAGCTGGCACTTTAGCCGTCACATTAAACAGCCCTTTAACCCAAGCCCCATGATCCGGAGTCATCTGGCGCCTAGTTCTGCCTAAGTCTCAGTATGAGTCTTTGGCTTTATTTGAACCGCTTGCAAAACAAAAGCAGACAAAATACCCGTTCGCCTCAGTGACTGGACCCCCCTCAGTGTTTCACAGGACTACCAGCCCTCTCAGTTGTTTGTAGATCGGCGTGATAATCATCTATGTTTCATTTGCTATCATGTAGATGGCTAGGATTCGGGCTGGTTGAAAATTTTCCGTGTTGGTTTTTCTATGGCAAATCAGGATTGATATTAAATGAAAGTGTCTGCTTGCCTCCAAAAATGTCCCTTTCCCTCCCCCACCCACCAAAAAGCCAAAAAACAGGGGGAGAGATGGATGGTTTGAGGGCTTTTTTAAGAAAAACTGAAATTTTTCATTGTGGGGCATGGAGTCTCATTTTCTAACTGGTTCTAATTAGGATTCCCATCCATAATCAAGATAGAGGTGACCTGCCTAGAATCTTGTATTGTACAGGGGGAAGTGGAAGGACAGAATGGAGAGCTAAATGAAATTTCTAAGAACCAGAAAGGTATAAGAGAGTGCCAGCCAGCAGTTAATTTCATGGAGTAAATGGATAGGAACTATCTAAGGCTGAAGAGAGGCTTAAAGCCATTATCATCTTCAGCCTGTGTGATATTCATGGTAAATGACACCCTGCATTCTTCCGATAGATAAAAATAGAAAAAGAATGTAATCCAGAATATTTCTGATCATTCCTTTTTCTAAAATACGTTTATGGATGAACTACAGGGCGTTGAAAGTTAGGGTCTCTTAGCTCTGATCACACAGATGGAAACAGATCAGGCTGATCTAGTTCCCTTAACCACACAATTCTTTCTAGACATCCCAGTCTGGATCTGCATCAAACCTGACTCTCTCCCGAGTTGTGTGTAGAGACTGAAATTTTTGGCACCAGGGTTCTGGGATGGGAACAAACGTCCACCAGGGAACGGTATGAGACAGAGCAAACTCATTCTCATTTAGGAAGGAGTCTACAGGCAAAGTTGCAGCCAGGGGCCTGGAAACACAATGCTAGCATGTTAATGCATTGCCACCCAACCCTGATTGTAATTTTGGGACTGGATCTCTCACAGAGGGAGTTGGACAGCAGCTCAGTGATTCAGACGGAGGAGATCCTCCTTCTGTCTGAGTGTGGCCTGCTGTCATTGGCCTCCGTGCTGCAGGTTTCTACAGATCCTTAACAAAGACAGCAGCAGTTCTGTGAGCTGGAGCCCATCAGGCTGCTTAAAAACCAAAACAACAACAAAAAATGCAGCCTGTCACAACCCGATGAGTGCGGCGGCAGGCAAGGCAGGCGCTTCCTGATTAAAATACTATTCTTCATGGTCCTGCTCAGCTTCTGGAAATCAGAGTCTATTGAAAGGCTGTAAAATTTGGCTGATTGGAATTTTATGAGGTTTTGAGTGCAACAAACTGAGCTATTAACAGTTCCGCCATTAGCGTATTGAATAGTTTAAGCCCTATTAGGCTGAATTACTCTCCACCCTGGCACTTTGTGTGCCATATTGCCTGGAAGGGAACTATGCCCCTGCAGAGCAAAAAGAGACAAAGGTCCCCAGTCTCTGTGTCAGCTGCACACCTGCGTAACTGCACAGGAGCCCACGGAGCAAACCACGGAGAATCAGAGCCAACACATGCTGTTCCCCAGAACGCTGCTGGCGAGCGTGAGGAGGTGTGATGGAAAATGTCAGCAGCAAAGAAAGCCAAATCCTTCTGAACCAACATAGTTACTGCTTTGCAAAAATCATCCTGGAGAATGAAGAATATTATCTCTGGCGCCAGGACGCCTTGTGCGAATGGTGATTAAGATAGCCACAAGGAATATTGTCCAGCCAGTAATGAGCTTAGCAGGTGTTTGAAACCTCCTTGATGTGCAAATAACAAGATGCTCTTTTGAATCATTCACCCTGTAAAAGAAAAATAGACAATTACTACTAATAATAAATTGCAATTTCTCTATCACTTGCCAGGATCTCAAAGCTCTTAACAGATATTCATAAATTAAACCCCAGATCCCTTCTGTGTAGCACACGTGTTATCTTCATTTTGCAGTGGAAAAACCGAGGCGCAGATTATTATTAATTATTATTATTTGTATTACAGGAGCACCTACGCCAAGATTGGTGCCCCATTGTACTGGGATGGATGTACAGTAAGATATAGTCCCTGCCTTTATGGTCTTACTGTCTATGCAGACAAAACAGGAAAAAGATTATTAACTCAAATGTACAGCTCGGGAGGCACAGAGAGATTAAGTGACTTGCCCAAGGTCGCACAGGAAGTTTGAAGCAAAGTTAGGAACAGAACAGCTCCCAATCCCATGCTTAACCATTCTTTCTCCCCTCCACCATTACATTACAAGATAGAAATGTTGAACTGAATTTAGCCCTGGTGTAATATGGTGTTTAATTCACTTGCTGTAGCACCCTGTCCTGCCTCTAGTGGTGGATGAGCCGTAGACAGTGGTTGATGATCCTGCTACAGCCTTGGCTAACACACTGGGGTCAGCAGAGCCACCCAAAGGGTGGAATTCAGTCTGTTATATGTATTTTGTTCGGGCTTAATGAAGATTTCTGACAGAGCTTTTCAAGCATAGTCTTTCGTGCTGGGAGAGCTGAAGGAAAAGGTGCTCGAATAGAAATCTACCTTTCAAAGGTAAAAAATTCTGCAATTTCATTAACTTTATTAAAGGCAGCAGAAACTTCCCCTCCCCAATAATTAACTAAAGGGATAAAATTGAGGCTAAGAAAGAACCTACCAACTTTGTTTGATTTTGCAGTAGAAAATGGAAAATATTTCAAATAAAATAAGAACCACCCCTTAAGCGACAACCAAAGTTCAAGCAGAAACTTTTGATCAATTTAAAAAAGCTCAGTTCACTTCTTGCACCCCATCGTTTTTCTGCATTTCCAGGTCCCAGCTGAGAATGGCAGCACAGAGCCATAGAAATCCCCAGGAAGCTGTTTTCTGCCCAGCTTTCCAGGTGCAAGATTTTCAGGGTGATGCTGTTTCGAATGGAAGCTCCTAACCTGGTGAGGTTCCATTTTATGCAACCAGGCATAACATGAACACTGTTACAGTGCTATTATCCTACATTGTCTGCCTTGCTCCTATGAAAGAGTGAAATATACAAGGATCCTACTCTGTTAGCTTCAAGTGTATGTCTATTTCAATTCGATTGCTTCACACCTTGTATATTTCAGTCTATCTGCCTCTTGGTTGAGAGAGATCCTATGGCTGCCCCCATAGAGTGAGTCTGGGCTCAGGTGTACAGAGAGGGGGGCCTGAGATTGGAATGAGCCCAGTTGCCCCATGAGTTCAGAGCCAAGAAAAATCCAAATTCAGAGTCCAAGAAGGGACAAGTAATCAATGCTGAGACGGGATTGATTGTTTTTGGGGGATGAAGGTGGTAAGATTCCCTGGGTTCTGCTTTGTGGTTTTGAATTCATTAGAACCTGAAACGCAGAGCAAAGCACCCACAGGGTGCAAAACCCACCTGAACAGAAACCAAAACGAGGTTCACGCGCAGACACCCTGCAAACCGGAGTCTCTAAGTCTCTCCCAGTTCCAGGCAGAGCAAGTGGTGGGAGTCTGGCCAAGCTTTGTCTCACTCACTCACCAGCCCAGCTCACAGTGGAGACATTGAGTAATTCACTGCAGCTCTCGTCATTAACTTCAGTCAGGCCGGATGAAACAAACCCAATCATAATGAGCTCTGGATGACGCTCGGTGCTTTCAGGATAATGCCAATTAGTGTGATGGCTGCTTTCGAAGAGTGAAATTCGTCCCAGTGCTGGGAGCCAGTACAATGCCTCTGCAGCTGAGGTTTGCTTAGAACTAATTCTGATGCCTAACCTGAACCCCAGTAAATCACATTCAATCCTGATCCAGACCTGAGCCCCGGCGTGTGGATTTTTTTCTATACATGACCCAATTACCTCCCCAAACATGCACGCTTCAAACGAAGGACTTGTCTACACAAACTTTGTGGCAAGCTGGCGTGGGAATCTGCTCTGCATTGGACTGCCACAGACAATGATCCACTTGCACCCTATTGACGTGTGCATTGACAGTTCGTTCATGTGCTTGATTTAATCCAGTTTCAAAGAGGAGGAGGCCAGAGTGCATTAACGAACAGTCAATGTGTGCATTGGCGGACTGCACACCGACAGAACGGCCTTGTCTGCACTCAGAAATTAGGTTGCTATAACTACATTGCTCAAGGGCGTGAAAAATCCACACCCCTGAGCGACGCAGTTAAACCGACCTAACCCCCAATGTAGACAGCGCTAGGTCGATGGGAGAGTTCTTCCTGAGTTACCACCTCTCAGTGTAGATAGCGTCTTCACTGAAGTGCCACAGCGGTGCAGCTGTGCCACGGCAGCGGTTTAAGTGTAGACAAGCCCTTCGTCTACAGTAGGCTATTGCAGAGGTGGAGGTAGGTTCACGCCCCTGCTTGCTGTGAACTAATGTTCTGAAGAACCCCACTGTTTTGCCACTATCATTGAGAAACACAGCACACTTCTGCTAGCTACAACGAGCTTATAATTATGGGGGGGTGGAGGAGGCACATTTGTTAGCTGTGTCTTCTTTAAGAAGTTACCCACAATACAGTGATATTATCTTCTTCGCTTCCAGCTCCAAGAAGAAAGCCCCTCTCCAAAGTACGTCATAGCTATAATGAGCAAAATTCTTACCCTGCAGGAACAGCAGTGTGGAATAAAAGCAAAGAAAAAAGAAAACGCAAATACGTCCTGCTCATAATCATCTCAATTTGTCTTTTTCGTGTTCAACTTTATTATTATTAAGGTTTAAAAAAAATAAAGACATTGAAGAGTCTTGGAATTCATTAAAAATTGAGGTTAATAACAAAGCTAACATTCAACTGAAATATGAAACCATGATAGTGGCTTTTAATAATGATATCATTCCTTACTGTAAACGGCGAGGTCATGCAGTGTCCATCTTCTTGCAATAATGAAGTAATTCAAAAAGTCTGTACTGATCCATGATAAATATTATTTTAGCTTGTTGGGCGAGTTAGACCGGATAGGTAAAGTTATTAAATCCCTCTTAACAGAAAACAAACGGGAACAATTAATTTAAAAAAGCTGTTTTATAAAAAGTAATGTAAGAAAACAATAGAGGCCACAGCCGATTGCTTGAGGACTGTCCTCCTCTGTACAGTTGTCCTTCTAGCTACACAGAAGTTCATCTCATTGCTGCTGCTGGCAGGACTAAACAGCTCCCTTCTAGCCAATACGGTCAATTTAGGCTACACAGCGCTGTGTTCCTTCCACCAGTTCAACACATCCCCTTCGTTTTCTGTCATGGCCTTCTGTGCTGTATACTGCTGCACTTCATCTAATCCTCCATCATCATGTAGAGTCCCCCATTCATCAAAGCCAGGCAGTGCTTTTTTGGCAGCTGTTGGTAGATGGTCAATAATGTTGCTTTGCTTTACAGAGCCTGCTCCGCCTCCTTTGAAGTTTTTTATTAGCCTGAGCACTTCAGAGTAAACTTGTTCACGTTCATGCTTGGAAAGCATTCAGAGCTGATTAAATTTAGGGCAGAGAAATAGCGCTCTCCTGTGTAAGTCAGGTATTTCCACTTTCTTAACAAGCCATTTATAGTTTCATTGCCTGACAACTACTTGCACTGAAGTATCTGAAGAAAGAGACTGACAAGGCCATTTAAGTGTCTCCAACCATAGCATTACTAAGTTCAGTGGAGGATACTTGTCTCCCTCCAGTTCCCTCTGAGCTTCTAAAAATGGTTGGAGGAGTTACACCAAATTCTGTAGCATACCAGGGGTGATGTTTTCCAACCTGTAGCTCTCCCCTATACCCTTCTAGTTTTTCGTGCCGCTCGTGGAAATCTCCTGAATTGAATTCAGTGTCAGATACACAGTGCTGACTCTTGCTTCTGCCATTTGCATCACAGCTTTAGGGAACAGTGCTGCAAGGCCAGATTGTCTGGTGAAATACACAAAAGACTTCTTATGGATAGAGTCCACCACATTGGGAGTTTCGCAAGTTAATTCTGTTGTATCAAGTCCATGCAGAAGAACGGTATTATATACATGGTCTGGCAATTTAGGCATCAGTATAGCCTTAAAGCAAACCCTATATAAGGGCCTGATCCACCAGTCAGACTGCTTTATTTAAATTAGTTGCAACAAACCCAAGTGTATTCACCAGCAGCTTTAAAAGCTCATGCCTAATGTTTTTGCCGGTTTTTGCTTCTGCCAAAGGAAACTTAGCGGTGTCTAAGACTCTGGTTTTAAGTTTACAAGTCTGGTGTGACATAATGGCAAGTCGCTATGATTAGTGTATTTTATGGTAGCTGTCTGTCAGGCCCCCAAGCTCATCTTTCAGTATGTCATTAAGATTAGAATTAGTTCTTTTCTTTTCAGCTGGAGCACGTCATCTCCTTGAAACACACTACTGGCTGGTACTCGATGGTAGGTAGGATCCACATTAATCAGCTCTTGTGCTCGTTTGCTGAACCTCTGTCCAGAGACAACTTTAAAAGGACAAATATCCTTGCTGCAGAGACACATGCATTTGTCTGTAATTTGATTTTTTTTATTTACAGGAATGCTTTTTTCAGTCTGTACAAAAGAAATCCTGCACAACTAACTTGGCTCCCTACTACACAGCAAATACATTCCTTTTCAGTATGATACAGGAGTGATGAATTTTCCCTCTTTTTGCTGTCACATTTAAGTAGTGTTTTGCAAGATTTGCATTGCACAAAGTCACATGGACTTTTATCTTCAATGAATACAACACCATAAATTTTCCAAACAAGTGGATTTAGACTTACCCTTTCCAGCAATGGAAATGTCCACTGCTATACATTCTCCTATTGATAATTTTCTTTAAACAGCATCAGCATTCAGACGTTTCCTATACAGAATCTCTGACACTTACATATATAGATTTTCAATAAATGGACATACAATCCAAATTACAGCAAACGTGTGTTTTTAAATGTAACGCTTCATTCACATGGGATGATTAAAAGACAAGCAAAAAAGGAATTTGGATGAGGCCTTTAGGAACCATGTGGTCATGCCACATGACTGTGCTCACAGAAGTAAAAAAATGAAGAAGTAAGGACGGACTTGCGGGCTTACCATTGCAAACAAGGGAACCGTAGTGAGACTCCACATCACCACACTCAGGACTTGTCTACATGAGCATTTTGTTCATGGCAAGCTGGGGTGTGAATCGACCACACTAAACTGCCAGGGCCTAACTGTCCTTGCTGCCCAGTCAGACAGACCAAATTCTGTACCGCCCCAGCTCAGAAGGAGCACATAACTATGGGCTTTCACTGATGAATTTATGAGCCAATTATGAATACAGAAGAAATTAATAAAAATCAAGGACTGATTCATAGACAGTTTTTTGGGAGGGAAAAAGACTAAACCTAGTGAATACATTGGCTGCTGTCTTTAGTGAGAAACAAATAGCTTCATAGATTTTAAGGCCAGATGGGATGATTAGCTTATTTCGTCTACATAAATCAGGCCACATAATTTCATCCAGTTAAACCTGTAGTTAGCCCAATAACGTGTGTTTGGCCAAAGCATCTCTTCCAGAAAGGCATCCGGTCTTGATCTGAAGACATCGAGAGAGAAAGAATCCATGGCTTCTCACGTTAGTTTGTGCCGACGTTAATCACTCTCATTGTTAAACACATGGGCCCCATTTCTAAATTGCATTTGTCTGGTTGTCATCTTCCAGCCGTTGGTTCTTGTTCTGCTTTTCCAGGCTAGACTCAAGAGCCCTTTACTACCCCGGGTTTTCTCCATCTACTGCTAATTACTCTTCTCCCCCACTTTGACTCGCAGGTAAACTCATGCTTCATTCCATTCATGCCCGAGGGAGTCTTTGCCTCATGCTCCTGCCTCTTGAAAGGAGGATAGTTTTATTTCAAATCTTCTGGGTCTGAAGCCCACGGCTGAATCCTCAGGGCAAACTCAGCCCTGGCACGAGCAGACGCAACTCCAGTGACATCAATGGAGTTTCCCTGGATTACACAAAGTCTGAACTTTGATCTCTACTCTTGAGCCTACAACCTTGAAAGAGGAAGCAAACGCATTATAGAAAGAAGCGCACAGTACCTAGCTGTCCACTGCAGAACTGCAGCTCACTCTGGTAGGTCTATTTCCTGCAAATATGCCAAAATATCCCTATAATTGCAAATCATTTTTGTAGTACTCGGAGGATAAAAGATGTTTAAGATGTCATCAGTGATTGATATATTTGCTAATTGCGACTTTCATTTGGGCTGGTAGCTAGAGCATTTTATTTCTTGCATTATTTTAGGTTATTTTACGAGTGACATATATGTGGCAGGGTTTCTTTAATCTTCATTAGCTAATCCCTGGAGATGAGTGGTAGAAAGAGCCAAGCTGAGCTGATCGTTAATGGGCAGAGGACTCCGAGGAACAGAAAAAACAGCTGAATGGAGCTACCGGTTAGGGGGGAAAGGAAAATCGAGATGGAATTGTACAGATTGAAGGACAAAACTGCCTGCTGGTTTGTCTCTCTAAAAGGAATGTTTGGGACTGTCCAGCTTTAAAGATCAAGGCCTGGTTCTTCTCTCATGGACCCCAGGGCACAGGAAATCAGCAGTCACTGCAGCAGAGCTGTAGCAAGGTAAAGTTTATCTGAGAGGAAAAAAATCAGTCTCTTAAGAGAGAAAAAGAAAAAGCCCGATTCGCTAAACTGCCGAGTACCTCCTGCTTCTGACTAGGATTGGAAGGGTTGAAATCAGATGTATTTATGTGCCTAACTCCCATGAAATATCTGGACTTTAGACACTCCTGGGATCAAGACTATGGGGGTGTCCACACTTTGAGCGAGGGGTGTGATTCCCAGCTAGGAGACACAGGCATGCTAGCTCTGATCGAGCTAGTGTACTAGAGACAGAGCGTAGTCGCAGCCATGTGGCTGGCGGGAGAGGCTAGCTGCCCCACGTATATACTTATCTGCGACCCCAGGTATGTACTTCAGGCAAGCAGCTGGTTGCTAGTGCTCTATTTTTAGCACACTAACTCAATCAGAGCTAGCGTGGATATCAGGCCCCCAGCTTGAAACGTAGACATAGCCCAAGGTCCTCAGCCTGTTCCACTGACTTTAATAGAGAAAGGAACATGTCCTAAATAATATCTCACAGGAGGGTGGTTGGTCTAGTCACAGAAAGCAGGGCTCTAGGGAGTCATCATTCTTAGCCCTGCCAGTGCCTCACCATGTGACCTTGGGCAAGTCATTTCATCCCTCCATGCCTCAATTTTCCCATCTGTATAATGGAAATATTAATATTTACCGCAGAGTAGTGGTGAGGTTTGATTAGTGTTTCTTAAGGGCTTTGAGACCCTGCTGCTACTGGAAGCATAAAGTCTTGTTAAAGACTGGAAGTGTCAACGTGGGGAATATTTAACAACTTTTACTTGGGGAGAGGGGCTTGTTCTGGGAAGAGCTGGTCAACATTTTGCAAAGTTTGCAATTGTTCCTGGATTGCCCCTTCCCCCCCCAAATTTCAAGATTATATATTTAGAAATTTCAACTTTCAAATTTTTGTCAAAATTTCTATTATTTTTTTGTGAAAAGAATTCCCCCTTCTTTTTTCAAATAGTTAGTTGATATTTTTTTAGTTTTGAAATTGATGACATTTTTTAAAAAAGGAAAAGCGTTTCTAAATAAGTTGTTACGCATTTCCTCTGCCACCACTCCTGGCTTTTAAAAAAAAAAATTCCAGGGTATTTTATTGCTCACCCCACACGCCAGCCTCTTTTCCGTCTCTTCTCTACTTCTCCACTCCTCAACTGTTTCCTCACTTTGGACCCTCTAGTTACTCCACAATAAAACGTACATAAGAGTAACTTTACAGTGTGTGCAGTTAAGCATGTGAGTAAGTTTTAGTAGGATCATGGCCTTGCTCTTTAAACCATCAGCACATGATTTGGCTGAACACCCCAGAGTGCTTGCTAATCACCCAGTTTCGTGGCTTCATCCTAGTCGCCAGCGGACCTTGCTGTGCACCAACTGAACTATGCTGGAATCACTGGTTGTGTCTGTAGGGGACACCCAGGAGTCACTTAAGTAAAGGGATTCGGGGTAGGCTGAGATGGATTTGAAGAATTGGGTGTGAGAAATTTGCAGAGCAGAAATGTTTTGGGTTCTCTCCTTTCACAAACCACACCAAAAGCCACTTTATTTAAGCAGCCAGCCTTCTTTTCTCAGGCTTGGGGACTACATCAGAGCTACTTTCATGTACTCCCCATCCAGGTTAGAATGAGCAATCAGCCCCAAGATAACACAGTACCACAGAAATCCTTAACGTGATGTCTAAATAGCAGCCTTGTACTGAAAGCCACTTTAAACCACAGAACCAAGCAAAAAGCTCAGCGTGAAATAAATAAAAGGCAGGAAATGCTCTGCTCTCATGAAGGACTGCAGTGCAATGGGCTCATTAGTGAGAAGTGCATGGAGCTAATTTGTTAATTTCTCCAGTTGCTGTTTCAAGAGAACTGCAAGTTTCTAACATTGCCTATAGAAAGAGAGAAAGCGATAATTAAAATGCCTAAGTGTGCAAAGACTAATGAAGTGCTGTAATTTGTATGATTCTCACCCAATGTTTCTTTAAGCTGTCAGTGAGAGTTTCATTGTTTTGGAATAACGAGATCTGGCACAGATACACAAGTGGGGGGACGGGAAGGGGGAGAGGTGCCACACAGCAATTAAAATTGAGTTCCTAGCTCAACTCAAGTTCCACACACTGGGTGGGTCTTTGTGGATGAGGCCTTTAAACATTTTGATCTTAAAAAGCCCTGAACTAGAATGCAAGGGCGGGGAGGGTCAATTCTCAGCTTTGCCACAAACTGCCTATAGGACCTGGGTAAATCACTTCATCCTTTTGCACCTCAGTTTTTCATCAGGTACATGAAGATAGTAAAACCTTTCTGTCTTGGCTACTTCATTTGTAAACTCATCAGGGGAAGTGCTGTCTCTGCACAGAGCCTCATTAGTTATTATTTGGGGGTGTGTCAGCACCTAAATGCCCCAATCAGGGTACCATAGTGGTAGGCACTGTCCATGCATGGAACGAAGAGATCATTCCCACCCCCATAGAGTTGAACATCTACAAAGTGCCACGGGGCTGCAGCAGGGAAACCATCTGCCCAGCTCTCTGTGGCCAGAGGTGTTTCCACTGTGCTTTCCATCTGTCCCCTTTCCTCAGGGCTCTTTAGGAACGCTATATAGTCTCTCTCAGGGCAATTATCAGCCCTCCTTTGAAACTGGGTCAGTAGCCCAAAGTAATTCAAAATAGCCCTCTTGTCCCAGACACAAGGTCCATCTTAGCATCTCCATAGCCCATAGCCATCTCCAATGCTGCTGTCAACCCCAGAGCCTTTATTCTTCCCAGACCAGCCTTCCGGCTCTGCCTATCTCCTTCTATCATTGCAAGCCCTGTTCTGAAAGGGAAGCTGGCATATATACTGCTCTGCTTCTGAGCGCTTCCTCCCAATTGGCTGGGAGAGAGGGAAATCCTGTCCCGCCCAGCACTACAGAGCTCCTGATCCCAGACCCTAAAAGGAACAGTGCCCTGGGATCTTCCGCCCCGCACTGCAAACTCCCCAGGACCAACTCCCGACTTCCCATTTCAGCCAATCCCTAAAACTGTGCTCACACGACCATCCCTGGGACAAGGTTTTCTGGCCTCCCTTAGACTTGAAAGGCCCACGCTCCCCATTACAGGGGCCTACTCTTGGTTTGGACCTCTAGACTGTAACCTGTCCAAGGTCCTGTTTCCTCCGTGTCGGTATTAAAGATCCCATTATGGTTTTGGGAGAGAAGTGGGTTGCCCTATTGTTCCTGGTGAAAATTTTTCCATGCCCTCCACTGGCGTGCCGCCCATTGTGTGCCACTTGTCAGCTTGGCTGTACCTTGCCTCCCCAGAGCTGGCTGCATTTCAGCATAGATTCATAGATTCCGAGGCCAGAAGGGACCATTGTGATCATCTAGTCTGACCCCTGTATAACACAGGATATAGGACTTTCCTGAATGGAGCAGCAGGTGACGTGATTCTTCTGTGTTTAGTTATAACAATGGGATGTTACATCGATGCAGCTTTTGGTACGAAAGAACATCTTTAAAGAGAGGAGGAAAGGCAATATTGCAGGCTTGGGAGTCAGCCAGCTAAGCCAGATTTTCAAAGGCAGTGTTTGGCTCCTGAAGATGCACAGCTAGATGCCTAATGGGATTTTCAAAAATGCCCAGAGCTTGAAATCCATGGAAGTGGAGAGCCTAGATACGCCTGAGGATCTGGGCTATGTCATTAACCCCTGGAACAATTTACCAAGGATTGTGATGGATTCTCCACCCGTGGCAGTGTTAATGTCCATCTGGCAGATAGTACCAAAGCATTTGCTTTTCTTTCTGTTTGCAAAAGGAAAGAGATTTGCAAGCAAAATAAATTAAAAAAATAAATGACGTCTCTCAGACGCCAAAGGAGTATTTTTCTTTGTTGGCACATCAGCTGGCCTTCCTGGCCCATGCTTGCCAGGATGCAAAGAGAAATCAGATCCCATATATACAGGTAACTCCGAAATTTACCAGTTCAACTGGTGTAAATCCACAGAGCTTTGCTGACTTCACATCAGTGCAGCTACACTCATTTATACCAGCTGGGGATCAAGTCAATGGAAGGACACCAATTTATACCAGCCTACTCTCTGTTTGTTAAAATGCCTTTGTGTCCCACTCCTACTCCACAGTTCTTGGTGTCCTCTGAGACTTTCTCAGCTGGCCAGCTTTTCACAGCTCCTTTCTTGCAGGCAAGGAGCCACCTTTATGTTAGCCACGTAGGGTTACTACAAAAAAGAAAAAGACCCTGGCTAGCCTCCCAGTTAGCATCACGTCTACAGAACTCTCTGTCCCAGAGAAACAGCAGTTACTTGCACCTACTCCTGCTTTACACACGGTGGTCAAGTAATAAGCTTCAAACAAGATATAATGAAGCCTGGCATGCCCTTTAAAGCATCCGCTCCTGCAGCTGCCCCTGTCAGAACTCCATGTGTCGACAATAGATTTTCTTAGTCCTTTTATATAAGCCCAGCATGGAGGGACTCCAGGATACTTATATAAACAATGGGACAAATTCTTCACTGAACTATTCCCAGAGTGGTTCCATTGGCTTTACTGGGGCTGTAGGAGATGTAGGCCAATGCAGAACCCGGCACAATTCGTTGAGAGCCAGCGGAATTACACCAGCCGAAGCTCTGGCCTGTTATCTTTCTAAAAATACCCACAAGGCGCAGGATATATTTCACATAAACACACAACCCAGTTGGTCCATAGCTCAAGGTTTGCGACAAGTCTGACTGCAGACCCCTCGGCAGGGTTATAAATCCGCTACCTATCTTGGAGGTTGACCTTAGTAGCCAACAAATAAACAACAACAACTACAACATAGTGTCCCATCAAACTCTTGGTTGCTCCTAGGATTCCCAACTCCTAGTAGCTCAACCTACTCCCCAGGTCACCATCAGCAGCTCTCACCCCCTTTCTGAACTCTGCTTCCTTCCTTCCCGTGTGTGCCCTCCCGGCTTCCTATTATTGGGAATGGTGGTGGTGGACGAGAGGGGGGACAGCTGTGCCCATGTCTCCAGGGCATGTCCTTAAGCCCTTCATGTCCTGATCCAGTGTGAGGTTTCTCCATCCCCTCCCACAAAGACAGATATCCCTTTCTTCCATCAAATAAGGAGTTAAAAGCCCTGAAGCATCTCTGCTGGCTAGCCTGTGATTGCCTCCAGCCTAGTGATACAACAGGGGGTGTGCAGATTAATGAGGAAGATTTCAAGACAAAGAAATTGCACTGCAAATGGACCCCCGGCCACCTGTTTGAGGCAGGAGGGCTCTCCAAAATGAAAAAAAGAAGCAGGCTTTTTAAAGTGTGCAGTCCTCTTTGAAATGTGACCCCCTTTCACGTACAATGAACACTCTTAACATGTAATGACCCTTACTGTCATCATTGCCTGATCAAATGCAACTGATAAATGGGGAGCTGGCTCTTTAAGGTTTTGCAGCTCCAGGAAAGAGCTTGTTGCTATGGCAATGTTATTTTTTTATCTTTTTTTTTTGACTTCGGGATGAACAGGCAGAGCCAAGCAGGCAGCCCGTGGAATTTATTAGCTCCAAAATGAGCCACAGATCAGGAATACATCAGAAATATTGCCGTTCGGTGCAGCCTCAGCTGGCCTTAATCTGCGAGCTTGCACTCACAAGCCATTTGTTTGTGTAATGCAATCCATGGGCAAAGACTTGGTGAATGTCTAACTCTAAAGCATTTCGCTTGAGTGGACCAATCCATAGTGGAGCCCTTCTGGAAAAGACCGCTGGGATTAAATGGATGGCGATGGGCGAGGTATAAAAAAGAATAGGGGGGAAAGAGAAAGAGAATTTTTAAACCATCCTGTGCAATTCAGTGTTAAAACTGGAGAGCCGGAGCATCGTTCTCTAAGCCATCATTCCATAGGCTTTTTAAAAGTCATTTCTACAGAACCCCAGATGATTTCTGTTGGCCCTGCTGATTTCATCCCTGTGCAGGTCTATAGATATTTCCCACCAGGAGATATATCATCTAATGACATCCCGTCAACACATTGCTTGTTGCGTCTTAGATGAATTTTGAAATTGGAGGTGAGGGACAAAGCCCAGGGGAGACCTTGTGCAAATGCCACTCCCTGTGCCTGTACAGAAGACAGGGGAGCAGATGCTATCTCTGTTGCTTGCCAGTGGCAGAAGGCAGGAGCTCAGGGGCTTTGATCAAGATGGGCAGAGGCAAGGGAGAAGCTGGCAGTCCCTGGATCTTTCCCTAGTCACCCAGCAGATCCATGAATTTTCTAGTGGGAGCTATTGATGCAGAGTCCTGGGAGGTTGCTGTTGAACAGCTAAAAGGGGATGGAAGGAGTGGCTCTGCTCATCCCATCATGGCACCTGCAGAAGTCATGTGGTTGGGCCTGGAGGAGAAGTTTTCTCTTCAAGGTGGTTCCAGCCAACCTGAATCTGCTGCAGTTTCTTCTGTAAACTCAGGTTTATGAGCTTTGAGCTTTGTCCACTTTCTGGAACCCTAAACCCCACCCCCTGGAGGAGATACTTCTGGGAAAACTCTGAAGTCAATCCGGTTGAGTTTGCATTCCCCGTCCCTCTCCTTCTTCTACAGTGCTCTAGCCCCAGGGGCCCAGAGTTTGTTTCACTCTCAAGTTTAAACTGGGAATCTAAAGATTGTTTCAAAGTTACAAAGAGAGCTCATGCTTTCAGTGTATTAGCAGGGAAAAAACTAGAACATAAGAACAGTCATACTGGGTCAGACCATCTAGTCCAGCATCCAGTCTTCCAGCAGTGGCCAATGCCAGGTGCTTTAGAGGGAATGAACAGAGGAGGCAATCATCAAGTGATCCATCAAAAGAGAAGATCCTTTTAGTTAATTTACAGGCTTAGTTAATCAAATCAAAAGGGGGGAAGCATTAATGTAATAAAAATGTACCTTCCACCAACAGAAGTTGGTCCAATAGCAGATATTACCTCACCCACATTGTCTCCCTCATATCCTGGGGCTGACTCGCTAACCTTGCATTGCAGACAATATTTTAGACATGTTGAAAGGCCAGGTTCATCGCACGTATCAATGAACTTAACCAAGTAGGAGAGCCTCATTTTTGGAGCTGGGGGAGGCGGGTCGGGAAGCTTACTGAGTGGGATGTCTAGGAATCAGCAGCTGATTACGAGCGGGCCAGCCCTTCGCTTCTAATGGAACTTGCTGATTTATATTAATTTGATTGACTTTATTTGAGTCTCATTGATTTGGACTAAATCCCACTGAGCGCCATAAAGCCTACACTGCTCTGAACAGTACTTAGTGGCTTACGTGGCATGTAACTGAATTGCTTGTCATTGCGTTCAATTGAATTTGGTCTATTGGATTAAGTAACTGGTTGAATTTAATGGATCCCAGGGAAGTACATTGTCCCCAATTTCTTTAATTGGAACACACTAGCTACAAAGGGATATCTATACTTGGGAGGGAAATCCTATTAGAAAATAGGAGGATTTTAATGGAATCAATGGGAATTGATGGACAACCAGAAGTGTCACATGTTTGATCAGAAAGGTGTTGAAATATACATTGCAGAATGTACTGGTTTGTGATTGTCTTATTGTAGTGCTATAACATTATTGGAAGAATCAGTAATAGGCATAAAACTTTAGGAGACTGAGTGTAAAACACCTGACAACAGTGAAGCAGTTGGGGCCAGATCCCCATTTGGTGTCACTTGAGGTGTGCTACCTTCATCTCCTCTCCCTGTTAGTCTGTGGCCTCCACTTGTTGGCTTCTGTCATATGTTAAGGGTGTAAGCTCATTGGAGCAGGGATGTTTTTATTCCATGTATATACAGCACCTAGTTCAATGGGGGCATTGATGCCTGCACGAACCCTTCAGCGGCTACCACAATACAAATAAAATAATGTGTCTAGATGATGATATGAACTACATTTAAATAACAATAGTAATAATTACAACACTTCTCTAGTACCATTCATCGGCAGACCACTTCCGAGGCAGCCCCTTTCTGTTGCCAGCCTCCTGTCTTTATACTAGCGCTGCCCGGTCCTTCTCAGCTGGGCTCCATCTCCAGTCAGCTTTTCCATTCCTGGCTCTCCCTTAGGCACAGCCTTTCTAGTTAACTGGCCCTCTTCTCAGCCTCATTAACCCTTTCAAGGGTGGTATGGGGTGAACATCCCATCACACTACTCAATAATGTATTGACTATTCCAGAATGAATTCCACTTACTGGTACTGTCAGGAATTCTAAGTTTTACAGCTTCCTGAAACCTCACTGTTCTTCCGCCCTGCTTCCTGCCTAGCCTTGCCGGACTACGATAGCAATGTTTCACATTTGCCAACCATCTTCAGCAAGAACCTTTAGAAACCAAAGACTCTCACCCCATTCACTAGCTGTGTTAGTCAAAGGCTTCAGATCCTGCGCAGTCTTGGCCGAGGGCTAAGCAGATTTGCACACTTTGACTGCACTTATCTGAGAGTAGTGGTAAAACTAACTTTGATTTCAACAGTGTAATAAGCAAATCTCAGACTCAAGGCGAATGCACAGACAGGGCTGGCTGGTGAACAAGAAATCTCTTTTGTGAAAAATTTCAAGATATGTTTTTGTTCCACATTGGAACAAAAATGAAATGTTTCTATTTTTCACACCATGGAATTCTCTCTGTCTCTCTCAATCTCTCCTGTTGGAGCTTTTCCACGTTGTATAAATAGCTAAATATTCATTGGGCCAGAAAGACTGACACCAGAGCCTGCTGGTTAAAGCTGAGGATCTGATCCATTATTCAATTTTGTATTAATCTTCTTACTGCAAGGATCCTATGGCATTTGGGAACTTGGGTTTTGCTCTCTGCTCTAAGAGGGTACTTGTACTTGTCCTTCTCAAGTGCAGTATTGAGCAGCTTAGATCTGGTAAAATGAGATTATAGGTTGTTGTCACCTTGCCTCTTTCCTTGCAATTAGTGTAAACTTTATTTCCATGTTTCCTGGAGTGAATTTACCCACAAAAAATAGGAAATTGGCAGCAAAAATGCATAATAAGCAATCCGATTCAGAGCCCTTCTTTCCTGCTCTCTCCGTTACATTGATGTACACTGACTGCATTCACGCCAGCATTATAGAGAGCAAAATGTGGCCCAATGTCAGTGAGCAACAAACATTTGCCACATACCAGAAATTAAGGGACAAATCAACCTAAGCAGGATAATCAGCTTAGCCTTAAAGGATGTCATATTTACTCTCTCCCTCTCTCTGATTCCAAGACATAGGTGCTTAGTTTGCAAGCCAAAAGATGATTTTTTTCAACGTGGAACTCAACCAGAGAGCTGAAAATCAAGCTGGGTTCTTTCAGCCTCTTGCAGCTTTGCCAGTAATATGGAGTCTTCACTCAGTATTTACAGGCAATACCATCCCTGGAAGAACAAACCAAGTTCAATTTTACTTTTTGTATAATCAGCAAAGTTGTCAATTTCCAGCAGGAAATGTTGTATTTGTTAATAACGTAAGCAGATGATTCAAAGAGGCTCAGAGAGCAGATAGGAAGTGCCAATTTTACTTAGTTACTTCTCTGGCCCTGACTGATTTTATCTTTTTGTTTCTCCTTTTTGACCCCCAATCATTTTATCGTCTTCTAGATGACAGCCTGATTATCGTCTTCCACTGCCATAAATCAAGAATAGCTCGAATGAACGAAAACGTGTGCAACTTCTTCTGAAATATGAGGGACAGGCCATAGCAGAGGTGGGAACTGAACTAGGTAGGCCAAAACTGAAATGTAAATTTGGTGCCTGGAACATTACAGCCAGTCACCTTTAGCACCTGAATAGAGAGAGATGCTCGATCTACAACAAAGCCATGAGCCTTTGGGATTTGCCACCATTAAGTTTCTGGCTGTTCTCATATTCCTGGGAAAAGTCAGACGATAATTGACTTTACCAATGGACAACCCATTTTCCTGAGATGGAAAAACTTGAAGGATCTAAATAAATAATGTAATTAATTTATTTAAAAAAGAACCCAGATTGGATTACCAGGATGGATTGCCTAAAATTCTCATCAAGCTATCAGTCTCAGTCACTGATGGATTATAAACTGCTATTATTCATAATGAGAACAGTGTGTAATATGAGTAGGCTAAGGAACAGATGTAGGACTTCAAACCCAGCTCTCAGTGAAATATCACACTATTCATAGCACACCGATTTTGGGGGGCTGAGTTCTGCTAATTACCATCCAGGTCAGAGAGTACTATTTCTTTAATAAAGTTTTTTTCATTCTGAATGAACACACACAGCACTTGAAAAAATTAGCCCCGGTGGTCTAAAAAAAGGAAACAAAAATCAATCTTTTATGACGAACTAGCCACAGGCCTGTGAGAAAATTGCATACAGCACTCAACATCAAGCAGTCGAATGCCTTATTAAATATAGTAACATGTATCAAATGAGACTGTTCATTCAGAAGCCCCTAAAATGATTTGGATGCTTTGGATGTGGTGTAGAACTTAATCTAGAGCAGAGGAAGGGACAGCAGGAAAATAATAGCAAAATAATATTTGGTCTACTAATTGCTCCATCCATCCATCTATCCATCTGTCATGTCTGTAGAATGTCCATTCTCTAGTATCTAAGCACTAATACAATGATCTAGATTGTCATGGCATTTTCCAGGAGGACATCATAATGCTTTGTCTCCGACCCTAGTTCTAGGAAGTCCTACAAAGGCCTTAGAAGTCCCTTGCCTCCATATATGGTAGATGGGCTATGGAAAATGAACGTGTTGGCAGGGTGCCCTGACATTTCTTCAGGGAAGGGCTATCTAGTTTTAAGCAAAGGGAAGAGAAACTGTGGATCAGCCTATAGGGAGCCATGAAGTGTATATGAAGATTTATTGAACAGGATTAGATGATTAAAAAAAAAGATACTTAAACATTCAAGATGAAGAGTTAGTGTAGATTCACCCAGTATTTACCTCTAATCTCAACTTGTTCCTACTTGTCAACTACTGGGACACTTCCACTGCCGATCCCCACACTGGTATCGATTTGGTAACTTTATCCCCCAATGCTAGGGTCAGTTTTTCCTCTTAGTCGCAGTGACGTAACTTGACTCAAGGCGAACGGGGATACTACAGCTTTGTACCCGTGCACCTGTCAGCAGTATCTGCCTCATGATCTGCAGAAAACCTGTAAAGAATATTTAGGCAGCATTTCCAGGGATGTCACTTCTTTCCTTGCTTTCAGAAGGAACCTAGCCGCTAACATTGAGGGAAGCAGGCAGCCAGCTTGCTGATAGATTCCAAAGATGACTCACAGCAGTTTGATTGCCACACCGCTGTTTTTCGGCACTGAATTTCACACAGTCTTGACTCCAATATTCTCTCAGTCTGCATCTGCTGATAAGGATTCCAGCACATCTTCTGCTGGACAAGATTCACGAAACACCAGCCTATAATTCACCTGGGATCTTCTTTCACCACCTTGCACCAAAAGGGGGTCAGGCACATCTGTTGTGATACATTTTTCCATTATAATTCAACTGCCCCTTCGAAAACTACCCGAGCCACTGTCATCTGTTCATTTTAGGCTTCTGGAGAGACATAGCTTGCATTGATTCTCTCCTGCAAACTGTGGGCCAGATTCTCCTCTCATTTACACCAGTCAACAGCCTTCAGGCAGTTACTCTGGATTTACATCAGTAATGTTGAGATCAGAAGTTGGCACACAGGGCTAGAATGTAGCGTGGGGTAACCTGCAGTCAGTGAAACTTATTTTCACCAGCTGAAGATCTGTCTCCAAATGTTCTACGAAGGTAAATCATACAAAAGTCCAGACAACATACTATGTAAATTACAGAAAACAGTGGTTGCAAAGACATTGGGGCTTGATTCTGGCCTCAGTGATATTAATGTATCTTAGAATGAACTCCATTGAAATCCGCTGAGTTACTCTGGAGATAGCCAGCATAAATGAGAGGAGAATCGGGCCCTCTGTATGCACTGTGATCTTTGTTGCTTGGAGTTCTTTAAGTCAAGGCACCGGGACTCAAGATGGAAGTGCTTAGCTAAGAGCTTATTGATCTGCAATCCTGGCCTGAAACCCTGGATGTATGAGAATTCTCATGGGAATGCCTAGTCTCATGAGATTTGCTGCCCCAATATACAGACCCAAGAAGGCAGGATACGTTTCAAGACAAGCATGCACACGTGTGGTGGAAGGATGGTCTTTTGGTTACAGCAAAGGAATGGAGGTCTGGAGACTGCGGGCCTCACTGTAAGCTCGCTCACATCAGTAACTCAGGAGTAGTACCACAGAAGTCAGTTGGAGTGCTAGGGTGTAATGCCAGCATGCATGAGGTCAGAATCTGTTCTAGAGTTTATGTCCTGCTCTGCTACACATTTGCTGTATGTCCTTTGGAAAGTCACTTACCCTCTCGGGGCAACAGGTTCCCTCTTTAAAACGGAGCTAACAATGCCTACATTGCCAAGAGGTCTGTAGGTCCATCCATTAACGCTCCTGAAGTGCTTTGAGATCCGTAGGTGGAAAGTGCAAGAGAATGCAAATGAGCTTTACTGGCAGTAAAAATACTTAACGCCTTCTATGCAACTTTGCATCTTCAAGATGCTTCACAAAGATTAACTGATAAATCCTCATTGTTCTTCACTAGCAGATTCAAACGACAGCTGATGCCACATAGAAAACTGTGGGCAAACAAACATCTTTACATACAATAGCCTAGTATTTCTTCATTTCTCTTCTCTTTTTATTTACAATGGATATTTTTATGAAAACAGAAATTCAAGCGTCGGTTCATTCCTGCTGCCCTCTCCCTCCAGGCATTAAGTCAAGACACTGGGCATGATTCTCATTTATCTGAAGGCCTCTTCACACCTCTCTGGAGGTAATTGGCCCCCAGGGTGGAGGATAAATATATTTAAACTTGCTTTAAGGTTCCTTTATACTGCCAACGAGCCATAAAGGGGACGTTAGTGTAAATGAAAACCAGACTCTCTGTGTTTATGAGATTTTCTTCAGCGATGGGTCTAAATGTGTCAAAACGTTGTTGGTGGCTGGAATCTGTACCTGAATCTAAATGTGCAAGTGTGCTTTGTCTTTTTAATAAGTTCATCCAAAACCTGGGCTCTGAACATAACTGAATTTTGCGTTTTAATAACTGTTTTAATAACTGAATTAAAACTCGAGGGGCCAAATTCTCGGTTGTTATAAATGGGCATAGCATCCTTGACTTCAATGGAATCTTTGATAGCTCTTGATCCAAAGTTGGTGGCTTGAGGCCATGCCTCGTATTTGGCAATAAAGCCCAAACTAAGAAATCCCTCAAATACAAATATAGCATAAAGGAAAACAATTCCAGAGGTTGTTGATCAAAAATCCCTCCAATGACATCAGTAGTTTAAAATCTTATCCTTTCCCCAGGGACACGTTGGGACATCTGGATTAGAAAAACGGAACATCTGGTAGATGTCATTTAACATTCAGCCTTTCCTTCCCTTTTTCTCAATAATTCCAGCAAGGGAAGTGTGGAAAGAATTTGCTTAATTTGCTGGGAGTGTGCTCAGCATTATTGCGTCTGATATTTCTCTTCCTCCCACTTTGAAATCCATAGGAAGATGAGGGGGAAATATCCAGTCTCCTCCAAGTAGAAGAGGAGTAAACCTGGGTTGCGCTAGACTGTAGCAAGGAAATGACATTCAGCTGTGATCAAAATGTGACATCGTTTTAAGAGTTCCTGATATTTCTTTTATCAGAGAGCATGAGAAATTACAGTGGCTCTATAACTGTTCAATGAAAGTTCACATTACTAATTTAGTAAAAAGGTAGCTGTAAGTTCAACGAACACTTTGCTCTTAAGAGTAATGGAACATTTCTCCTGCGTTGCTTTGAGGGATAAGAGGATTGATCCTCCAAGGTGCTGTTGGGTTCCTCCGAACTCCCACTGACTTGAACAACAGCCCCATGTGGTCAGTAAAACTGATAACTGACCCAGTTTAAAGATGAAGAGATTTCAGCACAGTGAGGTTGTGGTTTGCTCAAGGTCAGACAGTGAATCAGTCGTAGAACCAGGAAAACAACTGAGGAGTCCTGGTTCTAAGTGTCTTGCTTTTGCCCCCGGACAACAACCTCCCTATTACTTCTCCAACAATAAAAAGTTCTATGGTGTCCCACTCTGGCCTTAAATCTCGACATCCTACAATAGTGATAGTGCAAAGGTCTGGGCAATTCCAGGCTACGTCAGCAGAGTATGGTCGTGTTTCTTGATATCACAAAATCATATTGGTTGTGGTTTATCAGAGCTACATGACCATTAAGGGCTTGATTCCAGTCTCACGAATACCAGTTTGCATCCGTTTAGCTCAACTGACTTCTAAGAACCAGTCGGTGCCAGACTGGCCACACTGGGCCGGATCCTCAGCAGGTGTGAATCTCTTAGCTCTGTTGAAGTCAAGGGGGCTACACTAATTTACCCCAGCTGAGACTCTGACCCACTGAGTAACACCTTATTCCACAAATCATCCCACTGACACCAGTGGGACTCAAAGTCAGTAAGGATGGTGGAATCAGGCCTTTTAGGCCTCAGTCCTGCACAGATACATGTGGCAGCTTAACTTCCTGCATTGTTCAATGGAATTTCTATGGAGTCTTCCACTGTAAATTCCTTGGGCAGGGACCAGGCTTTCCTGCATGTTTGTACAGCGCCCAGAAAAAGGGGGACTTAATCCTGACGGGGAGCATCTGGGTGCTACGGCAGTACACCTGTTAAATGACCCCTATTAACAGCAGCAATGAACGCAGCTGCTTCTGAATTGCATTATAAAGGGTAGGAGAGTCAGGTCCTGAAAGCACACAGAAGTAAAATAAGCAGGGGGTTTAGGCGAGATGCCTGTTAATAAATGTCAGCACTCTTCAGTGAGTCAATTTGACGGATGCTTTCTTTATGAGGCATTGTAATTCTCAGGTTGTCTTGACCTTTACGCGGCATAATTTATTTCACCCTCACACAGCAAGTCTCTGGGTACAAAACGCACAGATGCACACACAGACATATATATGATCCTGTCTGATCACCCCCCTGTTGCTTAAACTGCCAAATGTTTGACTTTCTCCCCAACACCAAAATTCTGGAAAAGAACTGGGAATGAGGGGTGTTAAATAGGCATACATAAATAAATAACTGGCCTGTATTATTCATTATTATTTTTATCCTCCCTTGGATGAATGCAGGCAAAGAAACCCCTCTTTTGTGTGTTTGTGTGTGTTGTTTTTGCTTTAATTTGTATTTGTTTCTTTCCTTATAAAACTCAAGTGACTAGGCCAGATGCAGTTTCCATAGCAACACTCTCTCTTCAAATAGCAGATGCTGGAAAAGGGTTTTGCAGTTTAATCCTCCTGGAAATCTCCTGAGTAGAGGTTGCTGGTATAAGCTGATATACGGAGGCCTAGTCTATAGTAGCAATGGAGGTCGACGTAACACTGCTTATGTCAACTCCCTAAAGCATGCGTCTCCACTGGCACGTAAGTTCTGTCGATTTAAAGCGTAGTAAAAGATGACCTAGTAAAACCACCTCTGCAAGTCGCGTAGTGCTGAATTTGAATTCCATGTGTCAAATTTGCATCAGTGTAGGCAGAGCGCAACATAAATCTATGCTATTGGCCTCCGGGAGGTATCCCATAATGCCCCGTTGTGACCGCTCTGGACATTCATGGTCTGCTGTAACGTGGCCACATAAATGGGAAATGGCTTCTTCCCTCAAGGCCTTGGAAATTTTTAATTTCCATTTCCAGTTTACAGAGTGTGAAGAGAGCTTAATAGCTGAACTACTCACTGAGACTGCATGGCCCAAATGCGCTCCTGCTTGGAGTTGACCAGAGGTCTTGGATCTAATCAGTTTGCAGGATGAAGAGTCTGTTCTGGCTCAGCTCCAAGCCAGCAAAAGAAATTTAGATATATACAAGAAGATACCCCCCAGCATGTTGGAGAAGTGGCACAACAAGGATATGCAGCAGTGCAACATTAAGATCAAAGAGCTGAGGCAGGCTTATCAGAAAACTAGGGAAGCTAACAGCCGTTCTGGTGCCTTGCCCAAAACATGCCGCTTTTACGAGGAGCTGCATGCAATTCTTGGTGGTGAACCCACCCATGTGCCACCACGCAGCATTGATACCACCAAAGAATCTGCTGACACAGAGCTCAGAGCCTGGAGGATGGCCTTGTCTGAAAAACTAGACATGGACATGGAACACAGAAGATCTGCACAGGAGCAGGAGCATGATATGCAACAGGAGATGTTGTGTATTATGAGGGATCAGTCCAACATGCTGAGGCATCTGGTAGAGCTCCAGGAAGAGCAGCAGCAGGACAGACTCCCTCTGCAGCCCCTTCAAAAAGCTCCCTTTGTTATCAGAGCCCAAACGGTCTCGGAGGAGACTGAGCAGGGCGCAGTATGTGCTGCACTCCACACCAGCGGAGGTGAGCAAAAGAACGTGATGGGTCCTTTAAGAACTGCACACAACCACAGTTGCTTGCAAAGTGACACTTTACAATGTTAAGTTATCCTTCTTTCCCCCCACTCAAACAGGTCACAAATAAAACTTGGTAGCATTAAAAAAATCTGTTTTTATTCATTCATAACTTGGGTGGGGAGAGAATGGGAGGGGGCCACGGGAGCGAGGGTGGGGGATGGGAAATAAGGGCACAGCATAGACATAAATTACCACAATTCATTGCAAAACTGGTTTTTCAATGCTTCCCACAGTCGAAGAACTCTGAGGTTGGCTCTGAGCATAGTGCTGGAATCTGGCTGCTTTATATTTGCAGCCAACGTATCAGCCTCCATGGCCCAACCCTGGGGGAACTTTTTCCCCTTCATTTCACACAAATTATGGAGCACACGGCACACAGATATAATTGATGGGATGTTCTTTTCACTGATGTCAAGCCTAGCAAGCAGACATCTCCATCTGGCTTTTAAACGGCTAAATTCACATTCCACCACCATTAAACACTTGCTGCGCCTGTTATTGAAACACTCCTTCTCACTGTCCAGGGGCTTAGTGTAGGGCTTCATTAGCCAAGGAAGCAAGGGGTAAGCAGGATCCTCCAGGATCACTATTGGCATTTCCACATTCCCAATGTTTATTTCTGGTCAGGGAAGAAAGTGCCTGTCTGCATCTTATTGAACAGACCCGAGTTCCTAAAGACACATGCATCATGTACCTTTCCAGACCACCTCATGCTGACGTTGGTGACACGTCCCCTGTGATCCACGAGGGCCTGCAACACCATTGAGAAATATCCTTTCCAGTTTATGTACTCTGTGGAAAGGTGGTCAGGCGCTAGAATAGGGATATCCGTGCCATCTATTGCCCCCCCAGTTTGGGAACCCCATTGGGGCAAACCCGTCCACTATGTCCTGTATGTTTCCCAAAGTCCCTACCCTTTTTAGCAGAAGCTTATTGAGGGCCCTGCACACTTGCATCCCAGCAGCCCCAATGGTGGATTTACTGACTCCGAACTGATTCCCAACAGACCTGTAGCAGTCTGGGGTTTTGACATTCTTTGGGCCACTAAGTTATAGGAACCTGTCGCACAGTTAAGTCACATGTGCAAAGTGGCTTTAATTCCATTCCCATTCTTTTCGGCCAGACACTGATGAATCAACCTTTTGCTTTTCATTTGTGTTTGTGTGTAGACAGACAGAAAGACATTGATACTTTCAGCCCAATTTGTTTAACCGAGTTATGTAAAACTCAGATAGGAGGTTTAGACTGGAAGCTAGAATTTAACTACAGCAGCATTAGTTGTTCAGCAATCCCTTAAAGAGAAACCCTATAGAATTTAATGGAAAGTGATAACCATTCTATAGTTGTTTTTAAATTTAACAGAGCTGTTTTAGACATAGCTGATGGATTTTAATTGAGTTTAATTAACTGAAACCAAGTCAATTCTCAACTCTCCAATGTGGGAATCTGCATTGTCTCTATTCTGAACTATTATACATTAGTAAAAGATTTGTTACAATCGTACATTTGTAACATTTGTACAATCTTGGAATCCTGACTCCTTCTCCTAACCACTAGACAAACCTGCTTCAACAAAAGGATCTGCTTTGCTCCATGTTTTATTTCACTAGAAATTCACTGCACAGAACTCCTTAGAGCTTAATTTAGTGTACCCAGGTGATTCAAAGACCCAGATCATGAGATCCAGAAGTTACTGGGCCCTTTCTTAGAAACAATCTACATTTAACTCAACTTGTCAAGATCAAAAAGTATTTTAGTGACACCAAGAATTTTTATGGTTATGAAAATGTGGTCTTGGATGTCAGAAAATTCCTCCCCATATCATGTGAGCTGAGTGAAACTTCTCCCTTTCCAAATTTGCTCCAGTCAGGTTGCACTTGTTTAAGACCTGTAGTTAGATCATCACCCCTTCCTGAACAAATCTCTCAAAGTGGAACAGACAGATCAAGAGAATCCAAGAAGTGGAGACTGCAGAGTAATTCATTGTTTTCTCAGGTACAAGGGAGTATGTGGAGGACATGGCCTTTCGGCACAATGGGTCACGGATCTTTTCAGGGAAGTTCTAGGTCAGTACCTGAAGTTGTTTATGAAGGGGGCTGACCCGTTGTACTGCCCTGCACCCACCTTTCCCCTCACAGCGTCACTCCTAAATATGCTAACACTGGCTGAATCCCATTCTGCTGGTCAGCAGAAACCAGGTGCAGACACCCAGGGTCTGACTGCATGTCTGTAGGAGTCATGCAGGGACAGTAACAGGAAAAGTATTCGCCTTTTGCTTCTCCTAAATCTTATATATCCCAGAACCCACAAACCTTGAGGGGAGGAGCTTCTTTGAGATCCCACTGGGAGATGATGATGCCATGGAGGTGGTGGTGTTTCCCCCTCCCTCTGGGGCTGGGACATCTGAGCAAGGACCCATCTATGGGCTGCAGGTGTGACTACACATTTCTTACAGTGCATCTGTGGAGAGGACAACTGACGCCCTAGCTTTTGTGTCTCAGGAAAAGGTTCCAAAATACAACCTGACACTGAAGAGGGTCATTGTGCAAGAAGGCATAAGACACGCTCAGTGCTGTAGCATTGAAAGTAACCTGGATTCAGTTACTCTTGCCAAACCAGGGGTAAAAGACACCAGACATTTTGTCCATACAGACTTCCAAAGACAAATGAAATTCAACAGATGGAGACGACCAGAAACCTGAAGAAGCTGAGATAAATGACAACGTGCGCTACTCAGAAAGCCTGAAATTCATGGCCAAGCTCCATTTCTGCTCTGCTGTACTTGCTTTACATAGAGGGGGAATTTTATCGCATGAACATACCAAGGGAGTAGAGATCAGGACTCCTGGGTCTGTTCCCACCTCTGCCACTAATTTGCTGAGTTTCTTTGGACATGCCAGTTATGGTCAATTTTCTTTCAGATGCTGCATTCTCAGAACCCCAGTGAGAGTAAAAGGTGCGCAGCATGGATGAAATTAAAAATCAGGCCATTTACCTGTGTGCCTTACCTCACCCTGGGTAAAATCTTACCTGCCTTGTACTGCTAATGTATTTATTTAGATTTATAAGACCTAAAACAGACCCCACCAAGTTTTTAAAGTGCAATGGGGGCCTCAGACAAAAGAAGTTACAGCAGTGGCAAGCATTGTTATTGAGAGAGAGAAAAAAATACCGACCAGCTAGATGAAGGCACTGCTGACACATAATTCCAGCACAGAGAGATGCCATCCTATATGGTTTTGCCATCCACTTGCACACCCTTCTTTTGATTTTTATGAACTTTAGAGAGTCTTAGATCAGATAAATGAGTGGTAGCAGCTAGAGAGAGAGGGAGTCCATTTCCAAATAACCTCAGCTTCATCACTAATCACACAAAAAGAGAGCAGAGACATAATACTTTTATTGAATTGACCAAGCAAAACAGGGGCAAATCTAGTATCTTGCAACATAACAGTCCCCGCTGTATTGGTGGCACGGTCACTGTGGTGCCTAGATGCTCCTAAAATCTTTCCAGACATCCTTTGTCTGTGTGTGAACTTCAGCTTCGGGCTAAGAATCATTTTTCTTCTTGCACACAGATGGAGATGGAGGAACCAGATGAGCAGTAGCTGTAAATTTCTTTCAGTGATGGATTGTCTTATGTCTATGTAGAATAGGTGACCTCTGCTGGAATGGAATGACCTGCTTGGATATATAACTGTTCTCCCTAGCAATTGAGCTAGTCAAACAGCTTCCTTAGATATGGAAAGTAAGGAAGCCTCAAGTTCAAATTCTGTTGATGATCTGTTTGCAGGGCTGATTAATGATTATGCTATATGTGCACATACATCTGTATTGTTACACGATGCCTGATATTAAGGTGCATAGACACATGTAGATAGATAGATCACTGGGGTATAGGAATACCTATGGCAAACAGATACTCCCCATTTGATCAGTGTAAAATGTTGGCTGTCGACAGTCTACCCTTTACATATGTCTCATCTGGCATAACCATTATGTTCCTAATTACTATGAAACAACCCACCATGACAACTACTGGGCACATAACTATTCGCGTCTATTAGCAGTGGAGTGGAGAGCCGAAAACATTTATCTTACTTCCATGTGTCCGTAGATGAAACAAAGGTATTCAAGTGGATGCTCAGAGTGTGTTGGATCAGCTGTGAGCTGCTTAGGACAGCTCTTAGCTCTTGATTTAGGACATCAGGCAGCAAATGTGCAATGCACGTGCTGGAAAATTTCTAATTCAGATCAGTTAGCCTCTGCCTAGAAAATAGACATCAGCGCTCAAAAGGACAGAACCCACTTTGCTTAGGAGACTACGTGGCCTAGTATTTTTAAATTCTTCTGCCGGACCACGCGTGTTTTGAAACTGGTAGGTAGAAGTGATGCATGAATCCAAAGCTCTGCCTAAGTGATATCCTTGGCAGATAAATTATGCCCACTTAAAGTTTCGCTCCATTCTTTCCTTTGCCTGTGTATTTCTCTTGACTCTTCTTCCTCTTGGCCGTGATCCAGGGAGATAATGGTGAATAATTCCATCACGTAGAGTATCAATCACCCGCTGTCAAAGTTATGAAAATATAATAAACCCCAAACCAGAAAAACGCTATATTTACATAGAGTTGTTTCGTAAAAGGCACTGGGCTGTTAAAAAAAGTGTAGAATTTGTATCACCGTTTCCTCTCTTGCACAGCTCTTTCTGGCACTCATGGTCGGTAGGTGCATAAAGAGAATGAGCCCTTATACTTTCAAGAAATCATTTGCATAAATAATATTAACCGTTAGACCTTAGATAAGCGTTTTGCATCTGTCAAGCTCACAGTGCAAAGATGGTTAAGTATCATTCTCCCTGTTTTACATATGAGCAAACTGGGGAACAGGTTGGCTAAGATCTGAAAATATCAATGCGCCAAAATGTCAGAAGGCCACAGCCTCTCTCTACTCCCATGACTCCTGCTTGAGAAGACAATCACTTGGAAACTCGTCAGTCTCAGCGTCATGGAGTTCCCAGACCATTTCTGTTCCCCTCTCAGAGGTTTAGCTATATGAGAGTGATTATCTAGCCAAAAATTGCCTCTAATTTTGCCTTCTTAAATTTTTGGGTGAGACATCTCTGGGGTTTGATCTTCAGAGAGGCCGAGCACCTGCGGTTTCCTGGGGCTGGGACATCTGTTGACCTCAGCTGGAGATAACATGTGTTTTTGTTGCACCTCTGAACTCTAGTCATGGACCAGGACTCCATTGCGCTAGGGGCTGTACAAAACACAGCACAACATTTTCCAAGGCATAGGCCACGGAACTGGGGAGAGAGAGGTGGGGACACCCGGGCCTGACCACGTTTTGGCAGAGCCAAACGTGAGTGGTGCTCATGATTCTCTGCACCAGGTCACAATTCCCTTCACCCAAACCTGGAAGTAGTGGGCATAGGGACTTATGGGCTGTTGTGGGAGCGGGAGGCTGGTGGAGGATGGCACCTGAGAGAGGAAGAGGAGGGTCAGGGAAGGGCAAATCTATGTCTCCCCCCAACTCTAACGTATAGTTTAAATAGCACTCTGCAGCCTTTACGCCAAGAAGTATCTGGTTCCTCTCCTCATCCTCGCTAATGGTTTTACATTGATGGCATTTTCACTCCCTTCCTGTCAGATGAAGGCTCATTAGAGTGACATTCCAGGGCCACAGATGACTGCAGCCAGGAAATGTACCGTAAACAGAAAAAGCAGGGGAGGTGAAATCCACGGGGGTGGGGCGTTACTGCAGTGACCACTAGGCTCCTCTGTCTTTCCTCCCCCCCCCGCTCCTCTTTTTCCTCCCCCCGCCCTGTCCGCAGGGAGCCTGGTGAGCTCTGCCTCTTCCGGTATGAAGATGGAATGATGCTACACTCCAGCCTCATTAAATGCTAAATTATGGCATGCTTTCAAAACTTAATTTTGATTTTGGTTTGCAGAAAATTGACCTGGAGAGAAAGTGGAGGCTTTTAAAGCATTAAAATAAAGTGCAAAGACTCAGAGGGCCGCAGCATGTATTTCACTTAGAGGAAGAGGGAAAAAAACAAAACAAACCAGCAAGCTACCCTTCAGTTTATAAGGCTTTATGGCTTTGTCAGTTTTCCCTTGATACTGACCATTGAATTATTAGGCTGGGAGCGTGCAAGAGGTAGAGTACGTTTTAGTGCGGGCGGGAGGGTTCTGAGGATGTTGACATGTTCATAAATTTGCAATAGACTGTTCCCAAAATTAACTCTTAATTTGAAGAAGGATGGAGAATTCAAGTATATGCAGCTTCACTTTAGCAAATAAGCAGCCCTGCCGGCAACTGACAATGGAGTGGTTTTTAAAAGTATTTGGCAGAGGCCTTGTGGGGTGACAACAGAAGCTTTTATCTTGAAATAATAACAAGCTGGCTCCAGGGAGCAATGCAACCTCTTCCCCCGTTGCATGCCGGGTAAATGCTGAGAGCAGGTAACTCCACTGGAGTCCAGTGAGAGCAGGCCTGGCTGTCAGAGTATCTGCATTAGGAACTCTCCTTGTTTTGGAAAAATTGTTCTTGGCTGCCGGTGTCAGCTTGCGAATACGTGTTCAGGGGTAATGCCCATCCCCGCTCTTCGTTGCTGGATCAAGCAGCACTTTAGCTCACACTCAGTGTGTTTTTTGCTTGTTTGCTTCAGCTGAAGTAACATTTCTTAGATGCTAGGGCAAAATGACATCTGTTTTCAGTCTCTGGTAGTGTTTCATCATGCCTTTCCCTATGGGTGACATACCCTCTAAAGCTGGGCGAGAAACAGTTTTCTTGCCCTGTGACACTTCTGAAGATGCCAGAGTGTCATCACTCAAACTGGGACAGAAAGTCAAAATACCAAAGATTTTTCACCAACCAAACTCTTGCCTTTTTTCAGATCAGGCCAGTCAAATGGTTTTGTTTCTGGTTTGATCTTTTAACTCCCATTTCAAAGTGACAAGTCATTCCACCCAACAAACAACTTTTTTTTCCAAACAAGATGGTTCAGCAGTTTCAAAGCTGTTTTTTTTCCTTTTCCACTTTTTTTTTTTTTGGAATGGAAAATTGTCAAAACTGACCCTGTCTCACAAGAAGTTTGGTTTTGGTGAATCTGCGTTTTCTGACACAAAACGTTTCATTAAAAAATTCCTAACCAGCTCTAAGAGTCTGCTCCCTGGGGACCTAACCCTGCAGGGTGTTGAGAATCCTCAATTCCCATTGGCTTCAATGGGAAGACAAGGGTTTTCAGCCCTAGAGGAAGGCACTTGGCACCTGTAAGGATTGTCGCCATCATGACTCTTTTACCTGTCTTTCAGGTTAATATCTGTTAATAATGCACTGGCCTGGGACTTAGGAGAACGGGGTTCCAGTCCCAGATTTGCCACAGGTGCTGGGTGTGACCTTCGGCAAGTCACTTAGTCTCTCTTTGCCTGAGTTCCCCACCTGTAAAACAGAAATGATAGCACCGCCCTGCTTCACGTGGCCCTCCGCGGCATTCTTGATGACATTCGCCGTGAGTTTTGGAGCTCAGCTTTCAAGAGATGCTAACCTGCAGCAAAACCAAGGAGCTGCTTGCAAGAACCCCTGAACACAATGTCAGCAAAGATCCTCTGTCAGCTCCACAGACAATTGCAAACCCTATTTATTTCCTTAGGCTCCTCTTCTTTCATTTTGCATGAAAAAAGTTACTTTTTTTTTTAAGCCAGCAGGCGAGGTCTGTAAGTGAACGGTGCTGCTAACTAATGGAACTGTAACTTGTAATTATTTATCACCAGTGATCTCCTGGCTCAGATCTCAATACATAATTCATTTTTTGCTTTCCAGCCCTTGTAGCTCAGAACAGAGTTGAGTATGAAAAAACTCCCCACTAAGATCTAACGTGAAAACTGGTTGTTAACACTATGCATTCAGAGATGTTTTGTTCCTATTTCACTGGGTGACGAGGATGCCTGGGGTAGCAAGTCTATCCCTTTCCTGTATATCTGTCTTCCCTGCTCTTCCCTTCGGGGATCTCAAGTTGAATAGCAGGGTACTGCTGTTATTCTGTAATGTTTGACTTGCCACTACAGCAGCATCCTTTCACCTCTTCATAATTCTGGTTCTTTTGCTTGAGGAACTCAGTCATGAGGGCCAGATCCCCAGTTTGTGCGAACAGTGGAGCTCCGCCAAAGCCAATGAAGCTCTGGTGCTGCCCACCAGCACAGGATCTGGTCCAGGGCTTTTAAAAACGAGTGAGGGAGTGAGTGAGTGGAATGGTTTACAAAGGGCTAATAGGTTATTCATAGACGTTATCAGCACAAGTAGTTTATATTACAGACATTTTTAAACTCATTCTTAGAAGTTGCTATTTGGTGGCTACAAGCAACCTACCGGATATTTGTTGTATACAGACTAACACGGCTACCCCTCTGGAACTTCTACCAGCCTCTGTAACCATCTATACTAGTTGATGAACCATTGATTAAACCATCTATTAATGAACGCTTTATAGACTGGAACCTTAATATAAAGTGTGATCAAAACCTGAAATGACCCTTTTCTATAGTAGGGAAGGATTATTTCCCCCATTTTACAGATGGAGAACTGAGCCCTGGAGGGTTAAAGTGATTTGCCCAAGGCCACACAGGAAGTCTGTGGCAGAACCCGGAAATAGAACCACATCTTTTAATTCCCAGTACATGGTTTCTAGCCCAGGACTCTATCCTTCCTTTCCTTCTGTTGAGGCACAATCTGAGTTTCATGAGTTAGTTTGGGCCCGTTGTGTTTTTAATCAGACTCGGTTCACTCTCATTCTCTGCTTTCTTAGTGCAGATGTTGCATTCCGTCAAGAATGATGGGAGCTAAGTGAATACCAAGAATGATGGGAGCTATGCCCCATGTGTGTGAGGCCAAACCATTTTCAGACATGTTTCCAGAGTATAAAAAAGCATCAGCCTTACAGGTGTATTTACTGGCTTTTATCATTTTCTCCTCCAACGTTATTTCTAATTAAATATTGGGATGGTTTGCACAGAATGTCTGGGGATGTGTCAGTGAGAGGAGAGGGAGTTAAAAGCGATGGATAGAAATGAAATCCTACATAGAAAGTAATAAGACACCTATGATTTATTTCACTCTCAGTCTAAGGTAATTATGTACCTACGCAGTCTTAAAATGTGTATTTCTTTTCTCCAACAGACCAGAAGAGCCTTTTTGGTTCCAGTCTAGCAAATAAATATGTATTTACACACTTTATTAAGATGGGTATTATTTACCCAGAAGACTGGAATAAATCTTCCATTCTACTGTTTTGGGTAGAACTGTATTTACCCATTAGTTTGATGTGTGTATTACAGGCTGGATAACGCACAGTGGCTTCGCAACTCTCTAAGCAGCACTATCACAAGCCACACTCGGATGTTTGTGTGTAGGCACCTGGGCGAACACACCCACACAGAATATCACATTGGAGAGGTGATATCTACGCGATGACTAAAGCTGATTAAAAGAAAAGATAGGGGTGGAGAAATCACACACATTCTCTCCAGAATTACCTCCTTTTTCACAATCTGCAAATTCAAAATTTCAGACACTGGTAAAATATCAACCAGCTGCATTAACTGGCTGAAAAATGGGAACATTTTCAGGGAAATGGGAAAATGTTCGGAAACATTTCCCCTCTTCCTTTCAAATGCCGAAATTTCACTCACACTTTAGAATTTGGTCAAAATTTAAGGAATCACTCAAAATTTCCAACAGCTCGAGTGACAAGCAGTGGGACCGATATCATAATCCCACATCTGAGATTTACTCTAATGTTCCCAACCTTTGAATGGCTTCAAACCACTGCGGTTTTTATAAATCCCAGGATGGGCACAATTTAGTTCAGATCAAGAGACAGCCTCCCCGCACACCAGAGAGGGATTCTTTGTGTCAATCAGAATTGGCATTACTTGTGCATGGCATTCTGATCTCATGCCAATGAAAGCCTTTACACTACATCACACCTGCAAGCATTTATTTCTTATAATTAACAAGACAAAGAAGCAGAAAGCCAGCATCACAAATGTTCTTCTGAACTTTCACACTTCTTAACGATGTATTTATGAGTCGTGTGCCAGGAGATCCTACCAGCCCCTATTCGCTAGGAGGTGTAAACATCCACAGAGATCTGGGAACTGAAACCAGATTTTGCAAATTTTACCCAAACCACATCACAATCTTTACTCCCCTTGGAGGATGAAGGCAATGGAGCTGAGTGAACATTTTTGGACAAATCATTTATTTGAGGAAAAATGCAGTTTTAGTCAACCTGAAGCTATTTGTGAAATTGACATGAATAGTTTTGGCTATTCACAAAACAGTGGCAGCAACCGCATTCCTCCCCCACCCCATTACCTTTAGGGCACTCACCTGAAATATGGAGAACCTAGGTTCAAATCCCCACTCTAGAGCCAACCCAAAATGGATTTTTCAGTTCACTGAACATTTGGGTTTTTTTTAAATCAGATCTGGTTTGACCCAAACCATTTTTTTGATACAGCTCCTGAGCAATGCACCCAGCTCTCACAGGCCATATTATACCCATGTTACAACTGGGGTAATTGAGGCACCATGATGGTAAACGGCTTGGCCAAGGCCACTAATTGTGTTGGAGACAGAGTCAGGGACCAGGCATCCTGGATTCCAGTTACTTCTCTAACACGCTTATTCTTGAAAATGGTATTGATTCACAATGATCTTTTTTTCAATCAAATTAGCTTGTAAAAATCTGTCAAAATGTCTTGTAATAGCACTCTCGGTTGAAAGCTTTTTATTGCATATGGGGCACTTTGTTAATTTTAAAGCTGTCTAAATATAATAACATTTCCCTAACTCTTTTTTCCAAAGATCCCAATATCTCAGCTCTCCTCAGGAAGCTGATTTTTTTCAGGGAGGCAGATGTGTAACGTTTATAAAGACAAATGTACAGTCACTGGTTTTTCCCCAACAATCAAATATCCTCACCCTTATTTTTCCCCTGCAATTCGTGCAAGGGTTGATCTTGATTTTCCTCTGTGGTTCATTTTCAGCCCTTAGCTTTAGTCTTTCTACAGCAGGGTTGGAGCAGATTGGGGGGATGCTGACAATACAACACTTTTGGAGCACTTCAGTTCCGTTGTGCATGACGGAAAACCTACAACGCTCAGTCCAAAACGAACCCGGGACACAGTCCAGAGGAGAGCAACAAAAATGGGGGCCAGAGGGGGGGATTTAGAAAATGACTTGTGAGGAAAGATTAAAAAAGCTGGGCATGTTTAGTCCCTAGGGAAAAAAGACAGAGGGGTGACCTGAAAATAGTATTCCAAGAAGGGCTGTTATAAAGAGGATCAGTTGTCCTTCATGTCCACTAAAGGTCCAACAAGAAGTAATGGGCTTGGTCTGCAGCAAGGGAGATTTAAGTCAGATATTAGGAAAAGCTTTCTAAATGCAAGGGTAGGTAAGTTCTGGAACAGGTTTCCAAGGGAGGTTGTGGAATCCTCTTCCTGGGAGGATTTTAAGAACAGGTTAGACAAACACCTGTCAGGGATGGTCTAGGTTTACTTGGTCCTTCCTCAGGGCAGGCAGCTGGACTTGGTAGCATCATGACATCCCTTCCAGTCCTACATTTCTGTAAAGCTATGATTTATAATCCACACACTAGAAAACTGGGAACAAACAGAGAACGGAAGCAAAATCCGTTCCTGTGAAAGAAGCCCAGAAGAATGGAAGAGTTCCCTAGGAACAGAGGTTATCCTTTTTCTTCTGACATGGTTTATCTAAATTACAGAGCAGTCACCTGCCCTTGCGGTTTTGTTCCAAACCAACCACGCTCATTGAAAGGTGTGTTAAGGTTTGAATAGTACTAATATTTTGCATACCTGTCACCTTTCACCCGAGATTCTCACAGCACTTTACAAACACGAATTCATTAAGCGGCACATCATCTCTCTGAGGTGGGTAACTGTGGTTATGTCCCTTTGACCAGAGGGAAACTAAGGCAGAGAAGTGATTTTTCCCCGAAGTCACACAGCGAGTCTGTGGCATGGTTGGAAATGGAACCCCTGAGAGCTACGAACACAGCTGTTCATTTATTACTTTTGTCAAGCAGCAAATCAGGGCTTGACGCTGCACTATTGGAGTCAGTGGAAGTTAACCCATTGACTTCAATGGCACAGGAATAGGCATTTTACTACCACTGCAGTTGTAAACTTTTGGGGGGCAGGGATCATCTTTTTGTTCTATGTTTGTACAGAGCCCAGCACAACTGAGTCCTGGTCCATGAGTTGGTCTCCTAGATATTACTGCAATATAAACAATATCTTGTTCCCCATCATTTGAAACAATGCAACCCTTTAGGATTTAGGATGGATTTTTATTCTGTACCTGCCTACTTGCACATTTCTTGTTTGTACTGGACTGTAAGCAAGGAATAGTTTCTAGATTACATTAGGGTGATGCACTAGTGCAGAAATGTTGTACAGATTAAATCTTGTCTCACTGTAGCATCACATCATCTCTGTATATGGCGTTGTTGAAAGATAAGATTTGAAAGCTGGCAAGATAGCGCATGCTGGATCAGTAATATTCATTAAGATAAAATCAAAGCCATTCTTTCTCTCTCCCTCTATCTTTTCCAAAGGGCTCATAATAGAAAAAGAAATGAATAAATAAAGCTCTCAAGCAATTCTCCAGAGGGAATCCTTAGCTTCGAAATCACGGTTTCTAGTTTCTTCTATCACAGTCTTTTTTTTCCCCCCTAAAAGAAAACAAGAAAGGAAGGAAGCAAGAAAAAAAGTTACTTAATAGCAGCATCAACCCGGTTGAATTTATTTCCATTGCTTTGACGGTGCCTGGCTCCTTGAGGGATAATGAAATGAAAGAAAAAAAGGGAAGAAAAGCAAAATAATTGAAAGAAGTAATTCAATTCAGAAAGAATTATTACCCTAATGATTTATGGCTTCATTAATGACTTTGATTAAACTAACGATTTTTTTTTTGTACTTACACAGAATTAGGGCTGCTGGCTGTAAGGTTATTGGATGTCACAGCCAAGGAGACTCATTTGTCTCCATTTAAATACTTAATGATCTCTCTCTCTTTCACCACATCAATCAATGGGATGTAGGCTTCTCTTTTTATTTTTTGCAAAGTTTCTTCACTTTATGCCTAGCATGTATTGACTTGGAGCTCGGGGCGGCAATGGCAAACGAAATGCTCATATGTGAGTTGAAAAAAGTTACAACAGGCTCTAATCAAAGCTGGTGATCTAATGGCTGCCCACTATGACCATTTCCATGCTCAAGGGCAACAGGTTTTGACATAAGCTAAATATTCAGGGTGCTATCTAATTTGTGACACCCTTAGATATACAGAGAGGAGACAGTAGAAACCTGCCCCCCATCCCACAGCACTCCTTTCTCCGTTCTTCCTCTCCGCAGGCTGGTTTGCGAGGAGTGACGTTTAGCATGCTCCCTTTCCTATCTCAGCTGCATTGACCAGTATTCTTATGGTCCTGTGCAAGGCTAAAACACTGGGCCCTGACACAAACTTAGAACTACATGTCGACACTAGCAATGAACATCCTTGTTAGGGTACAGAGCCCCTAACTGTGGCAGAGAACACAGCGCTACCCTGGCAATATGGACAGGTCCCTAATGAGCTCTGATGAACAAACATGGACTCTCACTTAATGGCTCATCAAAAGAAAATCTGTTCAAGAGGATGTTCTATTCTAGCCCCGTTTCGATGTCTGTTTTGATATAGTCTTTCACACTTCAGTGAGACTGCTTATACCAGCTCCGCTAGGACCGTGTACTTTAGAAGAGGAGCCCCGTGTGATTTCAGAAGGAGATTGGATTTTCTCCTTATTTGCATCCCCAGAGGCTGCTGTGGTTTTTTTTTTTTTTTCTTTCCATTTTAATGCAGCTAAGACCCTCACTGTTATTACCATCCGCTACTCCATCTGAGAGACTGATGATACAGCGGCACTGAGACGCTAGCTTGTAAACTCTACCATGCAGAGAGCTAATGAATGAACACACACACCCACAGCACCAGTTCATGGAGGAGACACACCGGACCTGAAAACTTCCCAAATGCAAAAATCCTAAGGGACAGAGGCTTTTGGACAAGCAAACCCATGCTAAATTCATTATCTATCATTCAGCACCCACCAGTGTGCTTCAAGGTTAGGCAAAACCATTACCTGACTCGGGCAAATGTCCTCAAACTATCTTCAATTAAATGCCTCGCTAAAGGTCAGGCCCCACTAATTGGTCTCAGAACTGCTCTGTGCCTCAATTGGCACTTCCCTTTCATGAGATGTTGGGAACGGCTGCTGAGTTCACCGTTATGTTCTTGTAAATGCACCTCTTGTCGCCCTTACGGGCCTGATCCTTAGCTGGTGTAAATCAGAATTCATTGTCATTGCCACCTGCTGAGGAGGTGGCGCACTCACTTTTTTTTGTCAAAGCTTGGTTATTTTTAACCCGAGAAGAGTTGAGTGTATTGGTAGTTTATTGCCGAATGGATAGTGCTCTGGGTTGGGACTCTACATACCGGGCTTCTATTCCCGGCTTTGCCCTTGGCTGGTAACGTGACCTTGTGCAAGCCTCGTCCTGTGCCTCAATTTCCCCATCTGTAGAAAGGGGAAAATGATACTGATGAAAAATGCTATATAAGACGTAGCTATTATTATCATTTGACATCTCACTTACTACATGAGATTATGCAAATAAAACCAGATACTAAGATGATGGGCACCTTAAAAAGAGAGCTAGAAGGGATACTGGTTTCACCAAAGTTAACGTAAATCATGCTGTATTTTCCCTAGATTAGAAATAAAATCCTACCTCTGAACTACACCATGAACTGGCAGACATGAGATATAATGTCCATGCAGATTGTCTGCAAACACAGTTTTAAAATTTTGTTTATTTGCTATCAGTTTTGAAGGATAAAGTCAACTAACATAACTCGTTCATTTCTAAAATGTAACTTATGTATGTACCCCTTCCTCAGGTGGAAAACCCCACTAAGGGATTAATTTGCAAATGTGTTATAAATACAACTTTTGTCATAATATTTGCTTAATGTTTTTGTGTTTGTTTGTTTTCTCTCTAGTACAAAATAGTACAATTTTCAGGGATTTCAAAACAGCCTAGCACCACTCTCCCTGGAAACCCCTTTCAGGTAGTTAAAGGCTGCTATCAAATTGCCCCTCACTCTTCTCTTCTGCAGACTAAACGGGCCCAGTTCCCTCAGCCTCTCCTCATAAGTCTTGTGCTCCAGCCCCCTCATCATTTTCGCTGCCCACCACTGAACTCTCTCCAATTTGTCCACATCCTTCCTGTAGTGGGGGACCAACACTGGACACAATACTCCATATGAGGTCGCCCCTCATTCTGCTGGCAATGCTCCTACTAATGCAGCCCAATATGCCGTTAGTCTTCTTGGCAATAAGGGCACACTGTCGACTCATCCAGCTTCTTGTCCACTGTAACTCCCAGGTCTGATTTTGCAGAACTGCCGCCTAGCCAGTTGGCCCCCCGTCTGTACCCGTGCATGGGATTCTTCCATCCTAAGAGCAAGACTCTGCACTTGTTCTTATTGAACCTCATCAGATTTCTTTTTGCCCAATCTTCTAATTTGTTTAGGTCACTCTGTATCCTATCTCTGCCTGCCAGCGTATCTACCACCCCTCCAATTTAGTGTAATCTGCAAACTTGCTGAGAGTGCAATCCACCCCAACATCCAGGTTATTCATGTGATCTGGATATGCCTCTTCACGTATGACATATTTTCACACCTGCCTGTGCAATTGCAGTGATAGCTTCCACCCACAGGCTTTTTAAAAGACAAACCTAAATCTAAGAGGGTGAACTGGGAGTATTGTAGCAGGAAATACATCCTCACTCCCGAGGTGCGCATAGATTTTGGGTATGCATCTGCTGACACACAGCACTGGGTGTTTTTAAACGATATTGAGAAATGCAGTGCGTGGTCCCTAAAGTGTTGTGTCAACAACAGTTATTTCTTGTTGAAGAGACTGGTTTATTTCTCATGTAATATATATGAAGAGGGCAATCTGGAGTCATTGGGTTGCTGTTTTTCAAATCATCTGCTCTAACACGAAATTGCTGTCTTATTCTGAGCGTTGTTCTGCCGCAAAACTAGTAATTTTGATCAGTGCTCTCATATAAAATGACAAGCGAGTGTACCATGAGGCACACTTCATTTGATCTGTCAAATGTCAAACAACTTACAGAAAATTTTTCTTTAATAAAGCCACAGAACTGCATTTCAAGTCAAACTCCCAGGAATGAAGTTTGCTTAAAGCTGCAGGAAAAGGACAGGAAGAACCTGGAACCAATTCAGTTGCGATGGCCCTTAAAAATAAACAAACCACAACTTCATCATCACAGTGTTGAGTAGGAGGAAAAGGGTGCTTTAAACAGGAGAGGCAGGATGGTCTTGTGAGTAAGGCAATGGAATGAGACTTTGGCTGCAATTCCTGGCTCTGCCATAGACTTTTTTGTGTAACTGTAGGGCAGACTCTGGATCCTGCTCAGCTCTCCAATGGTAAAATGGGATTTTTTTTTGGTGGGGGGGGTCTTGTTTATTTACAATGTAACCTTTTTAGACTTGGGACAGTCTCTTATTTTGGGTTTGTACATCAGTTAGCACAATAGAGCATCAATCCTGGCAGGCACCTACATGAATTACTGTAACACACATACACAAAAGCCAATAACAAAACTATAGTACAAGTTTTGTAGTACAAGTTTTGTCTAGCAGAGATGGGAGAATAGTGATAAAATAATCTGTGAGCTTTTGTTTGAATCAAGCCCACAAATTTCCTTGAGGGTCTTTTGTGGCCATTTTTGTTAGCCATCCACGAATGTTCGTACGCGTGGTTTTTTTGTTCCCAAGAAAAACAGGGGGAAAAATAATCAATGCCACCAACATGCATACATCTGAGTTTTCACGCTGGAAATGTGATGATTCCTTATGCAGTTATGGCAAACCGTCTTCATACATGGAAAGGATTGTTATGAAGAGGAGAAGGATCAATTGTCCTCCATGTCCTCTGAGAGGAGAATCAGAGATAATCGGTTCGGTATGCCACAAAGGAGGCTTAGGTTGGATATTAGGAAAGCTTTCTAAATACAAGGACAGTTAAGCACAGCAAAGGATACCTAAGGAGGTTGTGGTCTCTCCATCACTGAAAGTTTTTCAGAAGAGGCTGGGGGTGTCAGGGATAGTCTAGGTTTACTTAGTCCTGCCTCAGAACAGGTGAGTGTGTGTATATACTCTTGAGATCCCTTCCAGCCCTATATTCAATGATTCTGTGTTTGCACTAAGCCTTGGGCCACCAGCGATGCATTAATTCGACTGGGAAGCAGACACAAGAGCATATGATTTGAACGACCATTCACACAAAGCCGAATGGTGAATAAGGAATAATGAGAGCAATAGTCACAGTCAATCATTAGAAACATAGAGAGCTAGGTTTGTAATTATGCTGAGGATACAAAATTACTCAAGACAGTGAAGTCCAAAGCAGACTGCGAAGCGTCACAAAGGGATCTCACAACACCGGGTGACTGGGCTACAAAATGGCAGATGAAATTCAATGTTGATCAATGCAAAGTAATGCACAGTGGAAAACACAGTCCCAACTATACATATAAAATGAAGGGGTCTAAATTAGCCGTTACCAGTCAAGAAAAAGATCTTGGAATCGTGATGGATAGTTCTCTGAAAACATCCACTCAATGTACAGCGGCGTCAAAAAAAGCTAACCAAATGTTTGGAATCAATAGGAAAGGGATAGATAATAAGATAGAAAATATCATATTGCCTCTTCATACATCCATGGATCTGGTCGCCTCATCTCAGAAAAGATATATCGGAATTGGAAAAGGTACAGAAAAGGGCAACTAAAATGATTAGGGGTATGGAAAAGCTTCTATATGAGGAGAGATGAATAAGACTGGGACTTTTCAGTTTGGAAAAGAGGTGACTAAGGGGTGATAGGATAGAGGTCTAGGAAATGATGGGTGTTGTGGAGAAAGTAAATAAGGAAGTGTTATTTACTCCGTCTCATAACACAAAAACTGGAGGTCACTACATGAAAGGAAGGGGAATTAGAACTCCCGGCTAACAGCACCATGGCCACCAAAGGCCCGTGTCTTGGCTAGCATTGGTAGAGGCTTGTCATGTCAATATATGCTTGTGCAGCTAAGTCCCCCAGCGAGCTGCACTAGCTGGTAATTACCGCTACTAAACCTGTATTGATTTTGGTGTAAACAGGATTTGGCCTGCTCTTGCTACTTCCTCAGCTAGGAGAGGACTCGGGGCAGACAGAATCCTTCTGAGTCTATTTTTTCTGATACAGGCCCAAAGCCAAAATAAAGGGATTATTTTTCTTAATAAACAAATCCCCTTTCCCCCTTTCTTACAGCCAAGACATCTGCTCCTCTGGCAAAGCCCTTAAACCAGAGAGAAATAGCTCGTGTCCTTTCTGTATATGTTGATTTGTATCTTGTATATGTTCTTTGGATTAAGCTAGTCAGGCTCCTTGCCTAGATGTGCTAATAATACTATTTGTTATTACTAAATGCTGTTAACCTTTTGCTATTATTTGTCTTATAAATTCCCATGTGCTGCAGCTATCTCTTTTATTATCAGAGAGTGAATCCTGTAGGACCGCTATCAAACACAGCTTCTGAGCGCAGGCAGAGTGAAGGGAGAGATGTCTTATCTACCAGGCCTCTGTTGTGGTAATGAGCAACTGCGTAAGTCTTAGGTCCTGGAGGTTAATGCCTGAAGCTTTTAGAGCAGAAAAGACCTGGTTTAATAAGCAAGCGAGAGCCCAACTTGAGTCTGGAGAGGCAAAGTTGAAAGAAGACAAATTGATTGATTTATATTTGCATTTGCCATGATCTAGCGGACACGATTCGAAGAGCTGTGAGGATAACTTTCTGCTGCTTTCTGTAGTGTTTTCTGGCCATATCTAGAGCTGCAGAAGGTGATGTACTGAAGCGCACAACATCAGCTTTGGTTTGGGCCGGACCAGAGCATGTTAACCACCAGGGGCTTGTTTGAACTTGTTTTTGTCCATTCATTTAATTTTTGGAGGTGCTCAGATACTCCGGTGATGATGATGTTATTACAGCCAAGATCAAAGGATGAATAGATGCTTTTCATGATATCCAGATAGCCACAAACGTACGTGACACGGAATTACTCATTTCAATCCTGAGAGCTGCCCCAATCAGAAAATTGAGGACAAAAACGGTCTTGTATCCCAGATCTATGCACCACTCGCAGCTGTTTATTTAACAGGCTTGCTCTTCTGGAAGAAAGAGTGTCCCAGACTGTAGGGCACACACATCTGTCTTGCAAAAGGGGACTCCAGAGAATCAAAAGCAGTCCTTTGAACAGCCCAGCAGTCACGGCAAAGGTCTTCAAAGTTTCCTGAATTAACAAATCCTAGAGCAGCTAGGGTCAGCCAGCTGCCTGCATGGTGCATGCACCATCTGTAGTCTTTGCTCAGTGCTTGGATGCATCCCTTTGTTCCAACGCACGAGAGACGATGCACCACAATGTGGTGTCACGTCACAACCAGCACACGTCAAGTGACACCGCAGCCTTTGTGCACATTCTGCCTTTTACTTGCCACTTGTCTCCCCCTATTATCTCTGTTACCCAGCCACTCTAACAGAGCCCTGGCAATGGCCGCTCTGATTTCCCAGTCAGCAAACTCCTTTGCAACATCCTCTTCTCCAGATGGTTTCTAGCTTCGTCTGCAAAGTGACAAACACAGAAGAGCTTCAAATAATATTGCCTGCAGTAACCCAGAATTGTTCTCTAAGGGCAACATTTTAACCCCATGCAGAGATCCAGCGCAAGGCTTTTGCACCACTTAAGACCAATTTAAGCTCTGTTTTGAGGACTTAAGTGTATTTTATTCCTGCTTCTCCTGTTACTAAGCTGGGCACTTCCCAAGTGTTCCCTTTCTCTGTTTGTAACATTTCTGTTTGGGCAAAGAGTTTTCAGTGGGCAGCCACCTTCCACTGCTGTGAATCCAATATCCAATTTGACTTAAGTCACAGTGGAGTGGATCAAGGGACGGGTCTGAATCCGAACCAGGCTGACTGGAAGTAACCTACAACCAATACATACATGGGTTTGCGTCAGCTTTTTCTCAACACTTTTCCCTTGTGTTTCCATGTAAGACAGAGGCACACAAAAATAGTAGATCTATGCTTTCTACTTTTATAGTAAATCCTGTCTGGTGATCTCACATAGAGCAGGTCACCATTTTTCTCATCTAAACATTTTTCCAACAAAAAATAGCGTCTTGCCCAAAATGAGACCAAAATGTTCATTTTTTCAACATAAAAATAAAATAAAATAAACCTGAAAGCTTTCCAGTTTTCTTTCTTTCTTTCTTTCTTTTTTTTAATTTCCCTCTTCCTTCTATTTTTCTCTCTCCCCCTTCCCACAGAGAAAAGGAAAGAGAAAAAAAACAGTAACGAAACTAAATATCCTTCCCTCCCCCCAAAAAATTAGTTGGTGTTTAGTCAAAAACAAAAAAATACAAACTGAGTGAAAAATTTCAAATGAAACTACATTTTTCCATTTTGAGTATTTTTTTGGAGCAGAAAATGGATAGTGTTTTTCAATCAGCTCTAATCCCCAAGCCCGTCCCAAACACTAGTGAATTCAGCCTCATTACTCCCCTGTTATGCCTCCCAACACAAGGTTTATTATCCCCATCTTATAGATGGATCAGCTGAGGCATAGAAAGATTAAGCAGTTTCCTTAGGACAGAGCAAGTCTGTGGCAGAGCTAGGAACAGAACCAAGATTTATTGACTCCCACGCTCTTGCGCTTTAACCACAATGGCATGCCTTGAATGCTCTGCACATTTTGAGCAGAAGTACAGAAGCCGTGCCCCACAGAATTTCAATCTGAAAGATGATTTAAGCATTTCTCTTGCTTCAACTGCAAGTCCACTGCTGCTTAGATGGAGATTTTTGTCTTATATCTGATAAGAGGACATTTTGACCCAGTGGCCTTGACAAGAGACTATATCTTGGCTCTTGGTTGGCACATCACAACATGAATGGAGCTAACCCCTTTGCTATCTCTCAGTATTGTCTGCGCAGATGGAATGGAGCAGCTTTCCAATGATTAAAACTGATACTTCCTTAAAAACAATGACATGGTTTCAGCTTTGCAAATCACAGCTTTAGGGAGAGGACTGCAGTAATAAAATTAACTCACAGAGAGGAATAAACAAGTGGGACAGATGTAAATATTATATAACCTGCCTTTCCTAAAATATCACTGCTTGGCTCCAGGATTCGGCTTCAGAAGAGGAGTGGAGCAGGGAGGCTGATAGAAAACAAATAACAAACAAATGGTAATTAATCATTTCTGGCACTAATTTAGCACCTTGCATGCCACCGTCTTTGCAAACATTCAGCTTCACATCACGACTATGATTCGTATGGTAAGTTTATCTAAGGCAGGGTAAGTAAGACACAAGAAGAAAATGGCCTGAAATTTCAGAGTGGCCCCTAATTTGTAACACCTCTGTTTTTAGCTTTAGACCTCTATGACTGGATTTTTCAGAGGTGCTGAGCACCGCTAGGTCTGACTGTCTTAAATTGGACTAGGTCCTCAGAGCTCTGGAAAGTCAGTAGGAGGGGTCAGAGCAGATCTTCAGCTGGTGTAAATTGGCATAGCTTCTTTGAAGCCAACAGAGCTACACGGATAGACGTTAGCTGAGGATCTGGCCCTAGGGTTCTTACAATGGACAACCAATAACCAGAGACATCCAAAATCAAAAGTAGCTCGCCTGTTTGAAATGTTTCAGTCATCAGCTCTGCTTACTAGCTGACATTCTTTCACACGACTGCAGGGTTTAATGATGGGAATTAAACGTTATTTTATGTCTGTCTGTTTCTGCAGCAAATGCTGTGGAATGCCATTTTCGCTGTGGATATGAATATCTAGTCAGTTTCGCACATATCTGAGATATCTGACACATAGAAGCAATATACTTGATCAAATCTGTGGCTATAACAACGATACTGTGTACATTTCCATGTAAGAATGAGTGTTCAGTCAGTATGATATTTGCAGGCAGACTCTCCTATCAAAGGAGAGGGCATGTGGTGTCTCTCCAAGTTGTAGGTTTGAAAAGCTTGAGACTTTCAGTGTTGCCCAGAAAGCAACGTGAAGTGCCAATGACATGCAATTTCCCAAGAGACATCTCCTATCCATCAGCCTTCTAGACAATGCTGTCAATCAGTGTTAGCCTCAGGATTATATCTGTGCCAGAAAATATCAGACAAAGAAAAAAAATAAACCACCATCACCACCACAGATTTCTTTTTTTTTAACTTTAAATTACTGGGATGTTGGGCCATACCTTGTAATATTTTATTAGTCAAACTGCTGGCAGGTAAGTTCCCATCATTAAAGTCAGGCAAACTAGGTATTTCTCAAATCCCACGCACACCTTTAGACTGTGTACTCTATATACGCAGGTCAAAAACTTCATGAATTAGGGAATGTCTACACTGCACACTGAACGCAGGCTGTCACTCAGGTTTGAGCCCAAGTTTGCCCTCTGTCCACACATACATCAATCTGACTTGGATCCACAAGCGCTCAGGACCCAGGTCCTAGGACCCTGCTAGCGGGGGGTGGGTCAGAATCCAAGTCTGGCTGCGACTCAGGTCCACACCCTGTCATTTTGCAGTGTGGACGCAGATCAAGCTACATACCTGAATTAGAAGGTTTGTGTGGTACAGTATGGATGCGTTAGTGTGGCTCTGAGACATGAGTCCAGCAATTGGAAGCCCAGGTATACAATGCAGTGTGGATGCTCAAGTGCAGGTTTGGAAACATTGAGTCCACAAGTCCAGGTCCGGCAGACCTGGATTTACAATGCAGTGCAGATGGACCTTTAGAGTCCCCACATGTGCCTGCCTACTCTGCGCAAAGCCATGTAGGCTTCCGTAGTAATGTAGCCATTCATCACCTCATCAAACTATTGCTGCTCCTCAGAATGGCCTGCTCGAGAAAGCTCAGCTCTCAGGTTGCAACGTTCATGGGCAGCTTAGACGGTAACCAGGGGAATAGATGCGGGGCTCAACCCTCAGCTTGAGAACTCACTGCTTTAGTAGTGCAAAGCGCCTCGAAAGCTGCCCTGAGAAAGCAACTGAGGATTCTCCTGAAAGGTCTATGCCATTTGCTCCCTTCACCTTCCTTCAGGGCATGGAGGGATGGGTATGGCCAAGCCGCATGGACTGTGCACACAGCAAACAGATCAGTTGTGGTATGGGTTGTCACTTCTGAGGTACAGTAAAACCAGGACCTCTGGGATGACACTGAGCCCATCAAACTGGGCGGCCTGCAGTGTGAACTGAGCACCCCACCCGATTTCCTGGGACAGCTACCTCCAAAGAGGGTGATCCTGGGAAAACCTGGTCAGGTGTCACCTCTAGTTGGGGTGAAAAGTAGACTGCTAAAATGGTCAGTTTTAATAACCCCAAGGTTTGCTAAACATTGCATTGGTCAGAAAAGATGGGTGAGCTTTTCAAAAGGACCTAAGAGACCTAGGCACTTAAAACTGAAAGCGAGTGAGAGTTGCGTGCCTAACTCTCATAGGCATCTAATTTTTGAACCGTTTGATAATCCCTGTGTGTGGCTAGCCCTACATTTTCATCCTTGTGAATGTTCACCTGACACGTTCCATGTCTGAAGTCACACTGGGAAGCTGTATCCCAGCCGGTGACTCAGATCCTTTCCTGTCATTGTGTTACCTGACGAGCCATCATGTTAAGCGCCGTGACTAACCCGCACCGAGAGTGACACATCATAGGGAAACGTTAATATTTTCTGTTAGATTTTTCCTTCCTGAGGCCTCCAACACATTTATTTTTATTTCAGTTTGAAAAGCAAACCAAACACGACGTTTGGTGACAGTGAAAGTAGGTGGGTTGGATCTGAAGGATCACATCAGCGTAGGGAAAATACTGTCCCTTCTTATTACAGCACAGGGACGGGCTGGCCGTGGAACAAGCCCTGGAACAGGGCATCAATAATATTCTTTTTAATTTGTAGAATCTACTTAGTGCTGGGAATAGAATTATAGTCATAGAGTTTAAGGCTAGAAGGGACCAGATCACCTAGCTGGACTTCCTATATAGCACAGACCATCAGCACCACCCTCATCTGTAGACTAACCCAGCAACCAAAAGGAGATCAAACAATGATGTGACACAGGAAGAGAATAGGAGGCACCAATACTTGAGGCCCCCCGCACTGGTGGGGAAATGATAAATATATACCCAAACGATCCTGGCAAGTGACCCACACTTACCTGCTGCAGAAAAAGACAAAACCCCACAAAGGTCCCTGCCAATCTGACCTGGGGGAAAATTCCTTCCCAAATGCATATATGGCCATCAGCTGGATCCTGAACATGTGAACAAGACCCACCACTAAGCATCTGAGGATGCTTTGTACCACCTCCGAGCACTGGCCTGGCCTGTTCTATGTCCCAATGTCAGAGAACGGAGTGCCCAATTAATTCGCCGTACACATGCACCCTTCACGGGTCCCAGGCTATAGGACTCAACCTTGATCTGTAGCTATGAGAGCGGGGCGCCTCTTCTGTCGCTGGTCTCCTCTGGGCTTTTCCGCAAGGATGCCAAGTAGCTGCCAACTCTGGCGTTGCTCCTTTCTATTAGGAATTATACTGAAGCCACCAATATATTTCCCATAGGCGATGCCCACACTAAATGTATCCATCATGCACAATGGGTGGAAAACACAGTTTAGCTGAAAGTGCAGACAGGTCCAAATCATGTTTACCATCATTTTAGAAACAGTGACTGAGCCAGGAACAGCCCAAGACAACAGTGTCAGATATGTCACCTGCCATCTCAACTGTGGTCCCTGCTAGTTCAGATGCACCAATTGCTGAGTTCCATTGTTGCCACAATTCAATGTCAAGGCCATGGGCCACGGAAGGTCCAGAAAGTGGCAACAGCTTTTGGTGACTGCTGATGTGAGCTAACAAGCTAAATGGGTGGAAGATTCTGTACTGCACTACAAATCCTCCCATGCAATCCAACCTCCTCCCTTCCCTGGTGGTACCACCTTCTCCCAATTTGAGCAGATGTGAGCAATGGTGGGAAATGTTTAGAAGATTTCCCTAGAGCAGACAGGGCATATGAAGATAAGCACGTCAGACACCAGCAGAAGGAAGGAACAATGCAATACAACATAACCTAGGGAGCTGCAGCTACATACTAAAGAAACGTTTGTATAAACACTCCCTCAAATCATATGACCGTTGTGTTCAGTAAATAATCCCCTGTGCCACCCCTTTCCAAGTGGAATTAGCCGCACTGGCTGGCCATGCGATCACTATATTTGAAGATTAACTCTGGCACTTCAGCATGATGTGGATTCTTGACATTCTGCTCAAAAGCCTTTAGTTAATTTGGGTGACACCAAGGGGGAACTAGCTGACAGCAACTGATGGGAAATTAACTATGCATAAGGTCTGATTTCTTTTGCAGAAAGGAGGCTCTCTCATTGGAATAGGTGTGTTCCAAGCTGCCTCAGCGATATCAAAGGCGTCTGCTCCCAGCTCTCGTATTTTTTCATTCAAACTTCAGCCCAATAGGAAAAGGAAATGTCAAAGTTGCCTTCTTCCTGTTGCATTCAGCACACTGCAAGCTGGGAGCAGAGAGAAGAGGGATTTGTTCAGTTGTTGGCGGACTGGCCTGTGGCTTGGGGGGCCTACTTCAAGTTCCGGCTCTGCCTCAGACTTTCTGTGTGACCTTGGGCAAGTCACTTAGTCTCTCCATGCCTCATCTGTACAATGGCAAAAATAGCACTGCTCTCCCTCACGGGGGTGTCATGGGGAGAAATACATTAAAGACTATGAGGTGCTCAGATACTGCAGGGATGGAGACCATATTAGAATTAAAGATGGATAAAAGCCCTTGAAGATCTTGAACCTTTTTAAAGATTAAAATGGACGGATCAGGGGACTGGCGAATGGATGCAAAGCCTTTAGGGCACTAGTCAGTAGTGACGGACACTCACTGTCATCCAGTGTAGCGAATTTGATGGTCTCACACCTGTTCCTCTCAATGACGCATCACAGATTCCACCGGCATAACTGGTGCTCACCGGCACTGCCACCTTCGTGGCAATCCCAGAAGAAAAGCCTAAACTGGCGCGGAATTGGGGGTATGGAGACTGATCTGTGTTTCCATCCCTCCTGCCCCAGAGCGTCGAGCTGAGATTCAGCGGCAGGGCTGGGTAATGGAAGCTTGCATGGCTACTGCCCGTGCTGTGGGGAAGACTCCTTCAGACAAGAGGCCATCAGTCTAGTACCGTTCATTCCACATTCTCTATATTCACTCTGTATTCACACACACCTATCCTGTCAATGCACTTGTCTAATATTTTGGATCGGTCCCTCCCATCACCCACAATACTCAGTCTGCCAGCCCTCCATAGCTAGGGGGTTGCTAGTACCCAATGCGCATCTCAGAGGCTACAGGAGAGTTCAGTGACCAGGCATGAGACAACTAAAATGTCTTTATCCACCATTCTTAGAAGCACGGGGAGTAGTTCATCCACCAGCCAGCAATGTACTGGATGGCACTATACATATTAGGGGTGAGCAGGAGCCATTTTGGACAAAAAGAACCAATTCAAATCCCTGATTCTAAGTTTCAGCTGAATTCCTTTGTGAATCTGGTTCTGACAGCACCTCCCCTGCCTGCTATTTTATTAATCTGTACGTCCTTAATTCTCATATAGGGATTATGGATCATATTCAACAGTGGGATAACTCCATTGATACCAGGAACAAATTTGGCCTTGTGTGTTTCACATGACTTGAATATGGATCACATCCTGTGACAGGACGTATTTAAAAAAAACCAAAGACATTAGCCCAGACGCACAAGTGAAGTGTTTAAACCAGATTTCAATTTCATGTTCAACATATAATCTCAGCATGCAATATGGGCCCAAGACCATGTCCTCAAAATGCAGGCTTTCTAATGAGCAGTAGGGCTTTTTGGTTTAATATTGAAGAGAAGCTGAAATCAAAAGAATAAAAGTAAGTAAATGACTAGAGAGAGCACACAATTTTTGCAAAGCTGTTCCGATTTCCTTTGAAGTTCCAGCCAAAGCTTTTTATAATACGATTTCCCTTTTTTTTCTTTTTTCTCTTTTTTGTAAAAGTGTTATCCTCCACACACATTTGCCACTATACTTCTTCATAAATGTATGCCATCTCATCAACACCACATTAAACCAACATTTTGAATTCAAATCAAGTACACAAGCGGATAAATGTAGCAGTGATGCTAGGAATTAGAAAACAGGATGTGGGATTTAGGCAGAGATGATTTACGAGACCCAAGCAGAAACAATCAAAGGCATCAGTTGGCTCCTCTGTGCTGCACTCCTGGCCCTGCGTGACTCCATTTGCATTTTATTGCTGAAGGTTTGATTTGGAAGCTCAATTCTCACCTGACAGGCTAATAGCTACGACAGGAGACAGAAGTAGTTTTCTTCTGTTCACAGAGGAATGAACTAATTAGGAAATGGCTTTAGAAGTCTGGAATGCCTCCATTCCCCCCCCAGCTGAGTTTGTCTGATTGATCTTCCAATATGTTTGGACAGCGCCAAGCGCAATGGGGTGCTGATCTGATTGGTCTCAGTGGGCTATAGGATAATGTAAATATCATGCCGACAGTACTCCCAAATTTTAATGTACAGATTTCTGTTGGGCTACTGCAAGTGGTACAGCTTGTGTGGCTACGGGTCCAATCTTTTGTGCTTCTAGGATTTTTTGACTATGCTTCCCGACGGGTGAGCATGATTGTGTGTGAGTGAGTGTGACTGAGGCACTGGTCAAGGGCAAAGACGATCAGAGATCAGTTCCTGCCTCTGCCTGGGGCACCTCTCCTTCTCTCTGTGTGTCTCAGTTCTCCCTTTGTAAAACGGGAATAAAGGTATGTCCTTACCACATTGAGCTGTTGGAAGGGTAAATACAGACGTGGTTGGGAGATACTCCAACACTAGGGTGATGGGGACCACCTGGGTACTTGACCCATGACCATTTAGTTAGACGCTAGCACGGTACCACTGATCATTTCCCATGGAGTTGGACATGCTTGTAGTGATGTGGCTGGGCCAACAGACCATTTATACGCCAGCACCCTGCATCTTCAGGAGTCACCTTTGAAATGTGCTCTGCCTCCCAAGCTGTCCTGGAGCCCCTGTGTAAGAGGAGGGGAAAGCTAAACTGGAGTGGCCCTCTGGTTTACCAGGGAGCACACCATTCCTGGGCAGGGTGAAATTCTCCTTCATGCAGGGGGGCAGCACACAGCCTGTGTAAGTCCTCAATATAGGTTTAAATAGTGCATAGGCCTTGTGCCAGGATGGGTTTCATCCCCTGGGAACAGTAAATAGAGAATAACCCAGCAGCTGAAATCTGTTCATATAAACGATTCAGCAACTAATGAATGCGGATCAGCACACCAACCCTTGGCGAGCAGAGCAAAACAGGCTAGCGTCACCAGATGATTCGTTCATGAGGAATCGGGGTTTTTTGATCAGCTCTAGCGGTGATCATCAAACCCCTTGATGAGTTCTGAGATGTGTAGTCTGCCTAATTATTTCCCATCTGTGATGCTCGACAGCATTACCGGCTTATTTCTCTAGGACCCGCCAGGGGCTACCAGGGGAGGTCTGCGAGGCTGCAGCGGGAGCTGGGCAGGGCTAACAGCCAGGCAGCAGCATGAGTCAGAATGACAATCAGGTACAGGCCACACGACTGGGGGTGCAAAGGGCAGGTAGTGGAGGATTTCGCAGAGCTCCCTGGGCCAGTCAGTCCACAGCTGCTCGTGTCAGGGTTTGCATGCACCTGCTAAGAGAAGCGCCTTCCGTTTCACAAAGGGTGACCTTAGCCCTCCAGCAGAAGGGCAGCACAGAGCGTAGGCAGCACCAGAGCCCTGCCTTTTGGCACAAGGCTGGCTGCACCTGGTGGACGCATTCCTCACTCAGCCCCCAGGATATCCGGCCGGCCTCGTGACTTTTCCTCTTAGTGGTATTCCAACGGGCACAAATACGCAGACACCCGCACCTAGATTGCCTGTCTTTCAGAGCGGCAAGGAGGACAGGAATAGAGCTTTGCAATTTCTTTCCAAACCTTTTCTAATATGGGGGAGTCGTTGCTGCTCTTTCCCTGCGTATAAAACGATCTCCCTTCACGCTTCATGCCTTGCATGCACCTGTGCCCAGGGACTGGAAGAACTCTGCCATGGGATCTGGTAGCATTTTACCTCCATTGGGACATATCTTGGCCCATCCTGCAGCCTTTTCACCTGGCTTGCTCTTCCAGCCACAGGGCTGCAAAGGGACCTGGCAGCTGCCCTAACTGGGTCTTGGGAATCCCAAGACGATGTGGAGCAAAGTTCACCAGCTTTACATCATCCCTTCCTGTCCCTTACAGCATCTGGGATATTGTGGGTATATGCTTAGAGTAGCGGGGCAGGGCCAGAAATCCTCAATCTGCATAATTTATGCCAGAGACCGAACAAATCCTAGCCACCCTAGAGCCTGGGGTAACACAAACGAGCGACATACAGTACAGTCACCCCCGGTGCAGAGTCCTGCAGAGTCACAAGGAGACTTCTCTCCAGTCTCCTGCCTGAGTTCTGAAAGTATTGTCAGGTCGTTCTCATGCCTAGGAGGCCAAGATACTAGGGAACCATGCTTTTAATCTTTCAGTTAAGTCTGAAGGCCTGTAAGACTTCTGAAGAGAGTCCTCAAAACTTGTCCTAAATGACTGGATTATGCCGCACTCTGAACTCCCAGGTCACCTCCTGCAATCTCACAGCTTAGCATCTCGTCTGACTCTCTTTCTTCCCTCTAGGCACAGCCTTGCAGCTTTTAGAAACCAGCCTGCTTTCCTTCACCCCACTGGATTTAGCTTCTAGACTTAATCGTTTGAGATCCCATAACTTCTTCAGACATCCAGTGTCGCCCCAAGTACGATTTTTCTTAAAATAGCCCCCAAGCTCTTCACAAAGGGTAACATTAGCTTTTTGCTTGAGTCAAGAACCAGCTCTGCCATCCTTTTGTCTGAATCTTAACAGCTCCCTAGAGGACCAAGGCCACACCGTGGACATCAGCAGACTACATGCAGTCAGTTTTATCTTTATAGAACTGCAAGATTTGTCTGTTTCCACCACCCTAGCTGGAAAGGCCTAAGGGCTAATAAAATGACTATCTCCAGATGGGCTAGCCCTTGTATTCTTGAAGCCTACAAGGCCAGGGGGCTTGCAACTCCTACAGCTGTCAGAAGTCATTCTATGAGCTCTGTGATTGCTTCTTCTTGGGAAGAATACAGATTAGATTCGTACCTGGAAGACTGGAAAAGGCTGCAGCACCTTGGGATGGCTTAAACATATTTATAGAAGCCTTGAAGTTAAACATTCAAGGTTTGATTTTCAGCTGATCTAAATCAACAGTGTTCCACTGACTCTCCGAGATTTTGTAGCCATCCGCTGCAGAGTACGAGACCTGACCAATGGGCTGCACTGAAAGATGCTAAAATTTCAAATGAATAACTGTGAACCTCGCAAAAGTGGGTGTGACTTCCGTGAGCTCCTTTGTATGAGTCAGGGTTGGGACAGGGGGCGCATCACTTTCAGGTAGAAAGATACCTTTCATCCAGTCCCAAAATGAAACCAGGTCTGGTATGGAACCTAGAAGCTGTTTAGTAACAGTTTGGGACTGGAAGTGAAGTGGAAGTGAAGTGAAGTGGCTGGGGTGATTTCGCTGAGGTTAATCCTGCTCTGAGCAGGGGGTTGGACTAGATGACCTCCTGAGGTCTCTTCCAGCTCTAATATTCTATGAAGTTCTAAGTAGGTGGAATTGAACTATACATGCTGCACTTTGGCCAGAATGCCAGCTCTATTACCATTAAGGTGTCCTCCGATGGTTACTGCCATGGGTGAGAGTTCTAGGAGGCTAATAACAGTCAGGATTTTGGTTCTGCATCTGCTCTGCAAAGATTGGATGTCAATCAGCTCAGTGGGCCCTAATGGCATGCTGGGGAACTGGGGTGCTGAAGCAAGGGGAAGATGAGGCACCAACACCACTCTCCACATCCTTCTAAAGCTTGGTCTGCATTTAACGCTTAGGTCAACTTGAAAATGTTTGCACTTTTTGTGATGTAGCTAGGTTGATCTGACCTCCACCGTAGAGGCCACTAGGTCACCGTAAGAATTCTTTCGTCAACTGATCTCCTGCCTCTCAGAGAAGTAGATTACCTACATGGACGCAAGAACGGTCTACTCTACAGTGCCACGGTGGCAGAGCTGCACCATGGTAGCTGTGGACCACTGTGAACCACTGTTGTGCCGAGATTCGCTATGTGTAACTTCGAGGGCTTCCCAGTCCAGATTTTGACCAGGCCCAACCAGGCTCGGTTCATGAGAGCTGACAGGCTTGCATCTTTATAGCTGCAGGCCACATGTGTAGGGCTTTCAGATATGCCTTGTTAACAAGACCAAACACAAAGAACTTGTTGATGTGACATTTTGGTTTGAGTGCTGGGGCAAGTAATCCAGGCTGAAAACTAGTATTACCAGCAAGTAGGAAATGCTAGGAAAATGCAAGTAATGGAAATGTCTGCCAAAATGAGAAGAAGGCTCTATGCTTCCCGGACTGCATATGAAATGAAAAGGGAGGACATTGCCCTCTCTTTGGGTGGTTGAACATAATGTGTTCTTATCTCTTTATCACTCAGATGGTCCTACCTGGAGGTCACAGTCCTTGGTTTATTGAGTAGGAAATTCATCTCAGGAAATGAGTCAGACAAAGCCTCTACACCACTGAGATACTATTTTGGGGGCTTAAGAGTGGAGGGGCTGTGGTGGCACATAAGCTTTATGCTGGCTCTCCTGCACAGGGGTGAATTCTACCCACACAGAACAGGCGGTGGCAGTACAGGGTTTCTCCATGCCATCCTGCCAATGTCTAAGGGACAGGGCAGGAGGCTGGGAATCAAGAGGATTCCTGGATTCTGTTCTTGGTTCTGCCAAAAGATGCCCCCCTGTGAACTTGTGAAAGTAAACAGCTTTCTCCATCAGTGTCCCTGTCTATAAAAAAGGGGGACACCTATCAGTCAGGTATTTTATGGGTTTAATTCATTAGTGCTTCAAGATCCCCTGATGAAGGCAACATAGAAATGCAAAGAATCGTTATCAATATGCACACACACAGAGCTCATGCTGTATGTTAGCTGACGGTACAACCAGTTAAAGCTGGCAGGTGTATCATTTATCCCACCCTCCACAGCTTCCACACACCATTATACGGGGGGAAGAGCCAGCCAGTGTCAGAACTGCAAGGGAGATAGCTACATTGCTAGAGCTTGGATGGAGGGTGCTAGAGATGCGTACAGAGGTCCTAAGATTGACTCACTCTGGCTGGGTCTTTCATATGAATGGTTGGACTCGCTATGTTTCTTGGGCCATGCCTCCTGGCTGGTCCATCTCACAGTGGGAAAAAATGCAGCAGCTTTTCCACAACCATCCTACGGGGTGTTTAACCCAGCTTCAGACAAGGGATGGTTGGCCCTAAACCTTTAAAAACACATTGCACAGTCCCTTCCTGGTGTAAAGCGTTTTTCACCTTGTGGAGTGTTCGATTGCAGAGCTGACAAGAAGGGACAGGGTTTGTTTGTATTTTCCCCTTTCCACCCTCTTTTCTTTCAAGATCTAAATCCTATATTTTTCCCTCAAGCTCTTTCATGTTTCTGCATGCATTTCAGCCTACTTTCCTCCACCTGTAGAGAAAGGCCTCGCCAAAAAAGAAATCATCTCCTCAACCCTGTTTCCATCTTACATGTCAATCTAATTTCAACAATTTGAAACTCGGTTATTTTAAAAAATACGATTTTTTTCTTCTTTTTTTACACTTGGCTTTCTCTGTACCCCGGGGGGTGAATTTATGGTACAGTGGTTAGCTTTGCCTGATCATCAGATGTTACTGCAATTACAAGACATGGAATGCACAGCAAGATAACGTAATTAACCTGTCCCAGCCGTCTCCCACTGAAAAATATTACGTTCCTTGGAACAAAATAATAGAGATTAGAGATGGAACTGACCTGTTAGTGACCTGCTATTGCAACATTGTCCCCCATGGTTTATGTTCCAGTGCTCTGCCCAGTCCAGTTTTAAATGACTCAGGTGTTGAAGCACCCATCAGTTCCCTTAGGAAACAATTCTATAGTCTAATAGACCTCAGTGCTGGGAAATGCGTCTAGATATTTAGCCTAAAGTTTCATTTGCTCTCCCATTATGCCTGATGATAGCTCCTGGATCATTCTAAGCAATTTGCCTTCCTCTTTGTTTAGTTCTTTCAACTACTCAGGCAGTTCTCATAACCCCTTTTTCTCTTTGTGTGATGAGGACAGGCAGAGTCTCAAGGGACCAGGAACTTCAGAACGTCTCTTGATTATGAATGGGCAGCAAGGATCAAGTCAAAGGCTGCCTTAAAAAAGAAAACACATTTTGATGATTGTTTCTATTACACTTTCCAAGATACCTCTGTGGCTAGACAAACAGGAATCTCAATAGGCAGAATTTAAATGGTTTCCTTGGCGGTGGTGTCCAACCTCCAGGATTTTAGTATGGGGCAAAGGTGATATGCTCAGGCTGCTCATAATTTTCAGACGCACTTTCTTGACCCCCACTCTGACTCCTTCCCCATACTCAGCTACCAGTAGCTGAAAGGACTAGATCCGCAGCTTCCCCATGTTAAATGCAACACCCATTCAAACCAACGAGCAACGCAGATAGCAAATAGCTCATCCTTCCTAGCCCATCTGCTGGAAACCAAAGAAGTATCATGAAGTTAAAGCAACAGTAAAGGCTAGATATCCTATGGGGAAGTTTAGCATTTTGAAGGCATTGTTGGGATATTTCAAAGGAAATCCCCATGCCTTACTATCTAAGGCCCTGTCAAGGCTCATTTAATGTTCACTCTCAGCAATGGTTGATTTACTTGCCAGCTGTTCCTAGATAGCAGGAACAATATTTGACTTCAGTGAAGCAACCCCAGTTTATACCAGCTAAGGATCTCACTCCTATGCTTAGCAACAGTTCTCTCATTGTGTCTCTCAGAAAAGCATGTGGCTTCTTAGAATGCATTTAATTGGGACAGTATCTCTTCCGAACCCTGCATATCCCCCTTGTAACATTCAGACTTTGGCGTCACTAACTCACCTGCTTTTGCTCTGTGAGTATTTCACAGGTAAAAACGGATGTTTGGGGGGGATTTCTTCTCACATATGAGCCAGGACAAAATTCCAAGCATTTCTACCTGCGAGCCTGGTTTTACCTGGTGAAAATGGGATAATTGCAGTGCACACTGAGGGCAATTATTCACTGGAAAAACTCACCAAGATTTACAATGGATTCTCTATCTCAATTGCCGTTTTAAAGACAGGCTTGGATGTTGCTCTAAAATATATGGTGCAGTTAAAAAAGAAATTAATTCAGGGAAGTTCTCTGGCTTGTGATACACATCGCAATGGTCCCTTCTGGCTGTAGAATTGATGACAACACTAGGTGACAATTAAATGTTTCTTTGATTCCACAAACCTGGGAAATGTGTCCTTTCACTGTCTCATGCAGCTGGGAGAACATTTTACCCCATCTTCATTTAAAGCGCAGGGAGAGAATGTATCGCATAGTTGCAATTTATGGGACCCAATGGTTTAGGGGGGACAGAGCCAGCAATATACACAGTTTTGGTGGCTGATATTGAAGCCTCTTTTCCTTCCTTATTTTACATATGCACGACTAGAAGCCTTAAGAGGCTTGGGACTTTGAATACAAAAATGGAACTTGAGGCCTATTAGGCAGAAGCTTATTTCAGGAATAATGAGGGGAAAGAGTCAGTAATGGGAGCCTTTGTGTCTAATAAAAGGAAATTTATTCAGAAGGCTCCATGAAAGTCAGAACACAACATTATAAACCTCAGCCAGTTGGTTCTTAACAAAAATCTGGAAGTGGCAGAAAAATTAAACTCCTTTGTTGTAGGAAGAAATGTAACTCATGGCACTAATGGTTAAATGCAATCATGAAAAAACAAAAGAGCAATTTGTAATGAGCTGCCCATTGAACTCCAGCACATCTGTTAAATGCAGGTCACAAGCCAGGGATGATCAAGAGAGGTGCTGCTGGAGGAACACAGGAAGCTCAAGGTGAGATTCCTACACAATCTGCCAAAGTCAGAGAGGCAGATTCAACCACCTTTCATTGTTTCTTTCTTGCTGATTCAAGATATCAACAGAAGGCAACATTAATTTAACAGAGTAATGGGTGTGATTGAATAGAATGGAACAGAGCTAACATTTTAAAATCTGACTGTGGGGGGCTGGGATTTTATTTAAAACATTGCAAAGCATTGTGGGCAATGTATTTTACTTTTGAACATTTTTATGAAATTTAAAAAAATTGAAATGAAAAAAACATTATTTTTTTTTTAAGTGGTGAAAATTTGTATAGTGTTTCGACCAACTCCGGTAAATAAATCTTTGCTGGCTACAGCTGAACTGGCAGAATACGCTTCTGAGACCAAGTTTATCCCTGGAGTTTTTTCAGTGGAGTTAAGCTGAGTTTATATTTGTGTAATTGACAGCAAAATTTGCCAAGCGGCTGCTTGTTCTAGTCCCACTTTGCTGTCATGTCCCGTAGCGTAAGTAAAGACAGTGTAAAAGTCAATAGCTATGAGCTTTATTGATCATGTCTACACCATAGCGGCGTTCACACAGCATTGACTTAATTGCTAATATCCCAACCCACCATGCACTGGGCTCTGAAAACTTCGGATGGACTATCTAGTGGTAAGGACAATCTCTTCTCAGTCCCCAGGGTATTAAATTCATGTTTCTCTTTGTAAATTTCAGTCAACATTTTGACATTTTGGCTTGGGATGTCCCATTTTTTGAAGCATTTGAAAGGGGCCTGATTTTCAGAGTCAGGGTGCTTAGCACTTCCTGAAAACCAAGCCCCCAAAATTAGCCCCTTTGGAAATTTTAGTCTAAATCTCATACCTTGGCACATCCACCAGTCACTATGAGATTTCCAGCCCAATGCTGAGACTAAAGAATTTCAGACAAGCCAAAAATTTGGATGCATTCTATAAATTGAACCTATCAGCTTTGTCCTTCAGATGGCTCTGTTTGTCATCACTAGTTTGACATTAAAAACTTGTGCTGGGTTTTTGGAATATTTTTTGTTTAAATATGAAACCATACATCCTTTTGTCCTGTTAATTTTATTTCTTCTTGAGGTCTTTACAAAAAAAAAAAAAAAATCCTTCAACAGCAGATTTAGACTTAGATTTTCCCCTTGGAAGATCATTAAAATGTCTCCTGGCAAAGTTGTATGTGGATTTTTCCATCTTAGGGCAAGATGTAACTTTATTTAACTTAAATTAGAGAGAATTTTACCCTTAAAGGCTTAGTTGAAAAATGGGTGCTACATCTCTTTTCAAATCTCCATCTTGAAATATGGCATTTGCCCATGCCTATGCTTTTCCATTTTTAACACATCTTATCAGCCTTGTGATCGGATGCTTTAATCTATTCATCAGAGAAAATTGGAATTGCCACAGTGGATCAGATTCATGGGGTGCTGGGTCCAATATTTTGTCTCCAGCAGTGGCCAATAACAGATGCTGCAGAGAAAACTCATAGTGGCAGATGTGATATACCCTCCTATTAAAGTGTCATCCAAATGCCTAATAGTTAGAGATTGGTTTAAGCCCTTGATAGTTGAGTTATTTTCCTTTCCAAAGCTCTTATTTTGCATTAACTACTGCATACAAGGTGCAGTTAATGGAGTTCCACTGCTTTAAATGAAAGCACATTATGGGTCAACAGCTTTTTACTAAAACAGTGGTAGGTTAGATTGTCTGCTGTCTTAAATTGTTTACCTTTGAAGCATTTTGGGATATATATGGCCAAGAAAGAAGGACTTGATCCGGTGATCCTTGCTCATCTAAAACTCCCCCTGCCTTTCATTTTGAACTCTTTAATGTTATACTATGCTTACATACTGCACGGGCAGGTGCTATTCATAGCTCTTCAATGGACAGAGACCTAAAGTTGTACTGAAACCAAGAAATGAAAGATGGAAAAGAGATATTAAGCCATGATTCCAGTCTCACAACATGTATGTGTGTGAATGCTGCGTTCATATAAAGTCCATGGCATCCCCCTTTGTTGCACTATAGTATAGAATCAATGTTTTCCTTTAGAAAGGCAGAAAGCTTCTGCACAGGGCTTTGATCTATGTTTGAAACTTGACTGTAACACGCTCCCAAGTATCATCAATGAATATTTATTGTGTTGTTTTAAAAAATGGTAATTTTGCTGTCAAGTTATTAAATCTATTTTTATTGCTGTCAAAGTGTCTCCTACTGTTGGAGATGAAGTCAGTTCCAGGACTGACTGGATTTCTTGCTTGTCCTCCATTGCTACCTGTTATAATAATGCTTATTGAAAGGAAAGTACCTGGATGGCTAGAAGAGACTTTCCACAGCAAAAGGGTACAACAAAAAAGGACAGACAGCTCTCTTAGGATCATGAATGTTTAATCAGTTCTTGCTTAACTCTGCAAACCTCTTCCAGATAGAAAGTTTGCAATTATTACATGGATCAAGACAGCTTAATTAAGCAATTAAGATGGAAAGTTAACAGCCCTTGCAGAGATTTAGCTTAAGAATTATCTGTGTATGTATGAGTGTGTCTGTATGGAAAAGGGGGACTTAGCTGCATTAATGAAACAACAAACTAATAACCGTAAGCCAAATCCAGTTAATGAGAGCTTTGTCTGAGTAGGGACTGAGTAAATTAGAGAGTGAAAACTTAAGGCCCAGCATTGCAACAACCAGATCTAATTTCTACTGTGGGTAGTGCCGTGAAGTCAAGATAGGCTCAAGTAAGCGGTTATGGTCTTGACTCAAAGCCCATGGAAGTCCGTAAGAAGCTTTCCACTGACTTCAATAAGCATTGCACCAGGGACTGCAACTGGTAGTGGATTTTTGTAGGATCGGGGAGAAAAATACCAGCATTTGGTGTGATAAGCTGATAATTAGTAAGAAATAGCCCCTACCCCACCCTGCCCATCACCTAGCTTAGCTTCTTGTGACTGAGAGGTCAAATTTGGCCCTCAACACTTCTGATTAGGTTGATGCTACGGGCTCCGAAACTGCAAAGGGATATAGCACAGTGGAGCCATCCAATCAATGACTATTGCAGACATCGGGCCAAGGTAAGCGTCTGTGCTGGCACACCCCTTGACAGGGTCAGGGCCATGGTTTATTGGCACACAAATATGCATCGTTGGAGAACGCCAGCATCACAAGGGTTGTGTTGAGTCACCACCCCGTGAGTTACCGCTCTGGCCTTTGCTTCCTGCAGGTGGAAATGCTGCAATTCTTTTAGCATCCAGCACATTTAGGGGTGCCCACTGGTGGGGGGCAGGATTTGGCAGATCCTGCTGGTGATGCTGAGGTGGCAGGCCAAGACAGAGGCCTGAGCTGAAAGAGTGTAGAATTACTGAGAGAGGTATAAAACTCTGAGTGATTCTGGACTTGGATTGGAAAATCTTCATGGTAAATAAGAAGAACCGCTTGAGGCATGAAATTGTAACATGCTGGTTCTGGACTGCTGCTCCTGCAAATTACATTCCCGTCCTGCAGTTTCAGACGCACCTCACACACTATTTCATTTGCACTGCAAGAGCCATCTAGTGGTGACACTTGACAAGCTGTCTCCAATGAGCACAGGTGCCAAAGAAGTTAACCACGGTGGCTGTCAGTCCCTTATCTAATGCAGAACCCATCTCAAACCGGGCCAAAATAATTAAAGAAAGAAAGATTATACCTCCTAGTTTCAACCCAAACTCTATTGCAAGAGCATTGTCCTCAGAGTTTAGGAAATATTTCTCAGCTATTTCCATTCTGGTCATTAAATAGCATCAGTCAAATACATCCATCTGCACTGATCAAACCCAGAAAGTCTTCAGCTTAGAACTGTAAATGATGTTGTTTAGCTTATTTGAGAGGAGAGGTCTCTGTTTGTAAGTGTAGCCTATAGGACAAGCCTGCTTGCTTGCATATATTTATATATCTTTCCTTATAGATTTAAGTATAGTTGTTTTATTAAAATAGAATCATAGATTCATATTAAAGTATTATCGTTGTAATGCAAGGTGCCTTACAGGCCACATCCTGTATGAAAGCTAAGGCAGTGAGCAGACAGATGTTCAGGACCTTTGGCCCAGATAAGTAATGAGTTAAAGGATAAGACATATATGATTATAACCTTTACCTTAGATAAGTCAGGAGGCATCAAAATGGGGGGCGGGGGAGGCTCTCTCAGGTTATGGCCCCAGTAAACGTCACAGATATACCACACAACCCACACAAGGGCCAGAAATAACAAAGGTGAGATAAACGAACCGTCTGGGAAGGAGGTGGATATGTCATTAATATGCATGAATCTGCCAGCCTGTAGAACAAGCGTACCCTAATCATTTGGGGGCAAAGAATCCAAGTTTGGACTTTGAAAGAGGACCCCGATTGCTCAAGGTATAATAAGGGACAAATCGTGTTACTTGGCATGATTTAGTGAGTGTTAAAATTTTGTTCTCCGTTCATACTTAGTATTGTTTGTAGTCTTAGCCTTGTAGCTCCTAGCCCTCGAGCATTGCTTAGCTCTCCACCCCTCTGCTCAAGAGTGGAGGAACTGAACATCTCTCTCAACCAGGTCATCAGGGAAGGGTGTGAGTATATTAACCCAAAGCATACCGCAGATATATATATATATATATATATATATATATATATCACGAGTCTCTAAAATAAGACTGTAATCCTACCCATTATCCATTTGATTATTCATTGTCTTTTAATCAGTCATTTGTCTATCTTTTTATGTCACCTTAATAAAAGCTTATAAAATTATCCAAATTTGGCTATCACTGTGAACCTTCCTGTTGTGCACCTGGGGTCCCTATAAAAGTATTCTAGAGCTTGATTCTGGAACAAGACCCTCATTATCTTCTGATCAGATCAATTGGCGAGCCTATAACCCCATTCCAATTACACCCAAAAATCAGGCTACGTAAGGAAGCACTTTGGTGTCTTTCTCTGTCTTTTGGACCTAATCCAATGACCACTGAAGTCAATAGCAATCTGTCCACTGGTTTCTTTTAAGTCCCAGGAACATTGTGTCCCCTTTTAACGCCTTGCTGCAGAAGATGCTGAGGATAATGCAGAATGCTGGGCACTGTGTGGGTGTAGCTTAAAGAGATGGCTTCAGAGGCAAGCGGTTTACGTGGTAGAGTTTGTAGCGCTCTCTGAGCAGCCACAGGTAATTGCAAAGCTGTCTGTATGGATAGGTACTGCTACCACCTTTCAAGCACTGCGCCCAGAAGGCAAGAGAGGGGACTAGTAACACAGTGTTGCTTAGTGTCCCTCTTGGATTCCCAAATATCCCATCACGGCTAATAAATTGAAACAGCCACTCCAGCTTAATACAGGAATCCCTGCACCCAGCTCTGAAAGGCAGCAGCTGCTTAACCGTGCACAGAAACATCTCCAGCCTCTCCTTGTCTCTGCACTTGTTGGGGATCGGTTCAAAAGACTTCCTGCGAATGTCGTCCCCCCTTCCTCTAGCCTGCTGACTTTCCTTACAAGTCTCCTATTCAAGTGTGGAGCTGGTCCAATCCAGTTTAGCTTGCAAGAGCAGCCAGGGTCCTAATAGAAAGAAGCATGGCTGACGGTGGAATGACCCAAAAGCTGTTCCGTTTACCTGTGGATAAGAGAGCATTATTTGGGGATGACAAGTTTGGGCAGATACTCATTATTTCCAGCCCAAACCCATCTACACGTGCAGATGGCTGCAATATGCTTTAAAGAGAAGGATGAAATATATTGATAAAATATATCTAACTAGCATGAAATCCCTTGGCAAAGGCATGTAGCTAAGTTAGTTCAGCACTCATATATTTTTGGCATTTGCTTTTATCTTCAGGAAATCAGCAGTCCCAATGCCAAAATACTTACGAAACCTCTTTTCCTCCACAGGCAACTAACTCGCGCTTACGGGTGTGATGCAAACCAGACGAGGAGGGATGATCTTGTGATTAAGGCAGAGGACTGACATTTGGGAGATCAGAGTTCAATTATATCAGCTCCACTACTGACTCCCTATCCTACCTTGCTCAAATCACTTAATCTGCCTGTGTCTCAGTTCCCCACCTGTAAAATGGGAATAAAAGACACCTTGCGTTCTCCCGTCGTTTGGCTGTCTTCATTATTTAGATTGTAAGCTACCCAGTGCCAAGATGGTCTCTCCTTACGTATATGTACAGAACTTGGCACAATGGGACCCTGATCTTGGTGCTGTCTGTTTGTTTCTTATACATTTGGAACAATTCCAGTGACATCAATGGAATTGCTTCTGACTAAGAGCAAAATATGTTCCTACCTGTGGAAAATTTACAGACAACACTGCAAAGGTCGAGTTGCCCAAAATACAATTACTTTTTCTTTAGTCCGTTAGAATGTCCCTGTAATTTTTTTCCCCAAAGGTGGCATTTTTCCCTTTTTTTAAAATAAATGCTGCAATGTTCTTTTTTCCCCCCATAAAAAAAATCAATGTTGGCAGCTCAATATTCATTCAAGAAGCATCTATATGAAAACAAGTACTTGTGCGAAGAATAGAGAAAAGAATGAGGGAGGAAATAGGTTTTTGTTTCACACTTTCAGTGGGTTAATCTAACTACTTTCCTTGGCACGGTCTCTTTAAGACACACGAAAAAGTATTTAAAGACTACAAGTACAGTTTTCTTAATAACTTTGGGTAATGAAAATCTGTCAGTGGGGGAGGATTAGCACAGCTTATATATAGTCTCTCAGTTGAAACATCTTAAGATCTGTCAACGTTTTATTTATTTATTTATTTTAAGAAACTTTTCTTTACGTTTGGCAGATTTTCCGAGTTTGTGACCATTGCACAAATGGCTTGAATCCCTTCACCCCCAACATTTGTTAACTTCAGGAGGCATCTCACAAGCTGTTTCATTGCCTGGCCATTTTGTGACTGCAGAATTTTGCATTTTGTGAATTTTTTTTTTTAAATGTTTGCAAAGCAGAAGAAAACATGCGCCAGGAGTCAGCTGATTAAATCAATGGAGATATGCTGATTTGCACCAGCTGAGGATCTGGTGCCAAGTGTCTGGATACAAGAAAGCTGGTTCCTTGTACTGCCCGGTTGGGCTGTCTGTATCCATCTCTTCCTTCTTGTGTTATGCTTAGATTATAAGCTCTTTGGGGCAGGGACCTTCTTTTTTTTTGGTGTCTCTACAGTGCCAAGCACAATGGGTTCCTGGACCATGACCAAGGCTCCTAAGCGCTGTGATAGCACAAATCAATAACAACAATAATAATGATCTTCATTGGAATTAAAATTTCAAAAATGGAGACGCCCCAGACTGAATTGGCCTGGAGACTTTATTAGCCTGTCTACCATAGAGGCTGGGGGGGTTTCTAGGGAGAGGCACGTTAATGGGATGCAGTCAGAAAATGTGACTGCTGCTTGTAGCATACAGGTTCTAGTATTTTATTCCCTTTAAGGACCCTATTCTGAAAACTCAGCTTCCTTTTCACGCCTACACAGTAAAATCCACCCTCTGCAGAGGTTGGTGTGTATCAGACATAAGTGATACATAGCTCTGGTGCTTGCACCTCCGCGCTGGGGTGAGAGCTTGTAATTAGCTAATTGTTGGACTGTGCCAACAGCTATTTACAGGAACGAAGGAGAGGCTGGTTTACGGTCCCTGTAAACATGGGGCCCTTTGACTGTTTATTTGGTGGCAGAACATGATCACAAAAGCTTTCTGTTTGCTCTAGCTCACAGGCACGGTGCTGCAGCCTGTACTAAAATCAGTTGGTTGGTTGTCAGTGGGACTGTTCCCATGAGTGAGAATATCAGCAGATAGTGATGCCTTTTCTTAGGCCAGAACTACACTACAAACTTAGATCGGCATAACTACGTCGCTTCGGGGTGTGAAAAATCCCAACCTAACTCCCAGTGTAGTCAGCGCTATGTTGATGGGACAGCTTCTCCAGTCAACATAGTTACTGCCCCTCAGGGAGGTGAAATACTTATGCCAAAGGGAGAAGCTCTCCTGTCAGGGTAGTAACATTTTCACTAAAGCGCTACAAGGGCGCAGCTACAGCGCTGTGGGTGTAGACAAGCCTTTAGACAGGCAGAAAAATCACTTTAGTTTATGTGGCACGATTAGGTGAACGGAGAGGAAGATTCAAAAACTAAACCATAATCAATAGCCAATGGCAGCCCATTTTTCGCTTCTCCCAACAGTACTATAGAACAGTTCCATGTTTATAGCCTCGTCCCTTCTTCACACCCTTCCATTCCACAGTTTGTGCTTTCGTCGTAGAGATTGATGATTGTACCCAGCAATGTGAAGCATGCAGTCATCGGCTACCTCCAGCTGGTTGGGGACAATCTAAAGAGGAACACAGACTTTTTTTTATCATTGGACATTCCAGCGAGGACTAAAATCAACTCTCATTTGCCACTCAGAAAAGATGGGAACTTTTTCGGATTGTGCCCTCTCCCTGCAGCCAATAAAAGTGGAAGAAAGTCAAAATTGCCAAGCCAAAAAATAATATATTGACACGAAAAAGGAAGCAAGCGACTAGGATTACAATTTATTGCAGAGAGCGTAGGTGGTGTGTGATTGCATGCGAGAAAATTGCCAGAGATGCAGATATCTTACAGAGTTCCTTATTTACTTTCTTCTTTATTTTCCAAGTAAATAATATATTCAATAAGAGATGGTAATCTTCTCACAAGCAGCCTACACCTGGCTTACAATGTTTTATGACAAGTTGTAATTCCAGTACTTGGGAGTTGCGGGGTTTTTTTTTACTTGAAGTATTAAATAGGATTTTTCCTAGCGGGCAAGGTTTATTCTGCTGAGAAATTACCCTTTTATTTATACAAAATTGTCTGATGATTACTAAAATCACCAGAGCACACTTTGTTATGCGAAGATGGGACATATTGCAGTGCTGAGAGAGCCCATCTGTTTCGGAGATTTCTTTAGTATTGATATAAAAGCCAGATGACAGCAACAGGTCAGGAGCTTGAGAGAGCTGTGAACTATCCATCCCGCTAGCGTCTGTCTGGCTGAGTCACGTTGACTGGAAACGTCCGATGAGATTCCTTGGGGAGGAGGGACCAGGGAACCTGGGTAAAGGACTGAGAAATGAACCCAAAGGAAAGAGTCCATCAGTGGGAGATGGTTCGTTGTGGCAAGGGCTTCACTCCCTATCAAACACTCAGAAACCGGAACCCCTGTACAAAGCAAGACCTCCACAGCGAGAGAAATAGGCTGGCGCCAGCAGCAATTTATTCAGATCAGGAGAATAATGCTGTCTTTACCCATCATGTATAATGTCTCCAGTACTCCTCGCCATTTGCAGGGTGTATTGCCCTCACTCATTCTTGGCTTAGGCCTAGGTGCACCAAGAATTTACGCACAAGCTTAAGTTCATGCATGTGTGTAGTCCCATGGAGGTCAATGGAACGACTCCTGTGTGTAATGTTAAACATATATGTGTCAGTCTTCACAGCTTCTGGGCCATGGGGGAGATTTTCAAAGGGATACTTATTTTTTTTTTTTTTTAGTATCTAACTTTCACTGACAGTCAATATTCTGAATTATTGTTATAGCACCTAGGAACCATGGAAGTTAGACCCCCCTGTCTGCCAGCTGTGCCTTTCAAAATCTACTTCTTTGTCTGTAAATCTGCAGAATGATTACAAGAACCAACCGAATGATCCTACATTGTAGTTAAAGTGATCAGCCGGAGGAACAGCAGGGACTGGAGGGCTTCCAGGACGAGCGTTTGGACCATGAGCTTCTTCCCCCATTAGGCCAGGGGTTCAAATGTGACTCAGCTTGATAGTAGTTAGATCCAGTTTAATTAGTTTTTTAATTAATATTAAATGCCAAGTTTGGCTCCCTGTTGTGTGCTGGGTTATAGAATAGATCAGTTGTGACTATTCAGAAAACTGTCCAGGATTCCTGAAAATATTCAGGAATCCTGAAAGTTTCATGAAGTTTGATATTAACCATCAAAAAATGTGCACAGTCTGTTCTTTATGATTCATGGATCATTATTTGTTCTTAATCATTTGTCATTCTCTAGCTTTAAAAAGTTTCATTTGTCCAATCAGCAACAACCGGAAGCACATGTCTTGGACGTAAGCTTGCACCTAAAGTTAGGCATGTGTTTTGATGGATTGCTGCGGAAGGGTCTCGAGGAACAAGATTTGGTCTTCTCGTGGTAAGTCAGTGCCTCTGAAGTGGAAATTCCATGAGAAAAGGGGTTCTCAGGTTATTTTGGAACCCTAACTAGCTCCTTGCAACATTAAAAAAGACAGAGAATGTAAACATGACCACAAATACAGAGACATTCAGCTGTATGGTTTACCCTAATATTGCTATGTTTAGCTTTATTTGGGTTCCTTTGGAGTTCAAAAGGAAAGCCTTATCTTCCAGTGGTTTTGATCTGCCTTTTCCTGAGCACTAAACAATTCCACTTTAAATAAAAATAATTAAAAAAACCACCACTGATTTTTTGGACACTGCCGCCCTACCAATGGATTGATGTCACAAATGCAGGAGTGTGACTTCATAGCAGGATCTAAGCCTTTATTCAAGCTCCTGCGATCGCCAGGGGAATACAGATAATTACCAGCAAACGCCAGATTGCTGTTCTGCATAAATGTGCTTTTACCTCAAGTATGAAAATCCCTTATTATGGCATCAAATGAGACATTAGGAGTTGTGTTCTCCAGGAGAAGGAATCTGGTGAAGGGATTTTGCATGACAGTTTACAAACACGGCAGGTACTAACGTATTCACAAAACTCCCCCGAGGTGTGTCTGTCACGACTAGACTCCTTAGCAGCTCCAATTAGATGAAGACGTTTCTCTTCGGTCCCTCCGCTAACCAGTTGCATTGTGCAGCTCATGCTGTTAGGGCCTGATCCTGAGAAGTGATGAGGGCCCTGATTCGAATGGGAATTGAGAGCACTCTCTAGCAGAAAGGAGGTGCTCAGCAGCTCACAGCTCCAACCTCTTTAGAGCTGCCACTTTCCATCCTAGAGATGGCTATATTCCAGTGGTGGGTGAACTAGTCCCTCTATTCAGAGATCCTTTGAGCTGAATCATGCCGTGTATGTATAAGCTGCCGCTGATAATGATGTCAATTATTATAAAAAGAGCCAGGATGGCGGCCTGTCTTCCACTTGCAAATTCCAAGCATGGCTTGTGGAAGGGGCCATTGCTTTTATACTATATTGATCTTGCAACACGCCTTGGAGAAGAATAAAATGGGCTAAGGCATTAAAAATTCAGCCCTGGAGTTTTCCATCTGGGCAGAAGCTGGTGAAGTCCATTTCAATAAAAGGTGTAGCCAGGAAGCAAAACACAGTTAATTTAGGGAGCTCCGAGTTATTTTCTAAAGAGCAAAAACCCATTTAAAACTACCAACATGTTACAGGCCCAGGGGAGAGAGACCTACGTATGCCATCCAAAGGAATTAAACATGACGCCTCGATGTAGTGTTCCCATGCCTAACCTACGACGAGAGGCAAACCCCAGAAATTGGCACAAGGTGATCAGACGTCAGTAGAGAGACTGACATGCTCTGAAATGAAGGCTAAATGTGAAGGGTTACGTCTTCCCTGCCCCATCCCCTATCGGAAGGAGAAACTTCCCACAGTTTGACATACTCTGTTATCACAGCAGATGATTTCACCCAGAGATGCAGAAAAGAAGAGTGTTGTGCTCTTGTCATAGAATACGTAGGGACAGCTTCATTCTCTTGTTACGCACCTGAGATCAGTGGAGGTATCCGAAGGATACATTTTTAGGAGCCAGGACTTTTACTTCTTGCAATGGGGTGTGTTACACAGGGTCTGTTCTTTTATACTGGGAGGTGGCAAACAGAGAGTTGTATTGAATGGGGTCTCCTGGTTGTACCATTCCAACTTTCATCCCTATAGAAAGACTCTTTTTGTGAGCACAAATACTGCCAAGACATCAGCGCTGACTCCAGAGAGAAAAGTGTCCTCACGTGATCTCAAGCTCCTCCATAAAGTAATTTGATAAATCGAAGGGAAGGCTGAACCAAGATAATTTTAGCATTTTCAGGAGATCCCCTTTGATGAACTCATGGAACTAATAAACCAAACCAAGAGTCTGTGTGGCTTGAAGCGTCAGACAGACATAGACCTCAATCCTGCACAGAAGTTAAGCACATGCTTAACTTTAAGCACATGAATAGTCCCACTGAAATCTGGATCAATAGGAATTTGTCATATCAGCGTCTTGGAATCAGAAGTGTGGGGTTGGCATGCTTCCCTTTATTGACACTTACCTGGTTACTGTTTTCATTATAAACATTAACCTCATCCTAGGTGTGTTCAATGATTGCAAAGGTTTGGTGCAAACTGGGTTTAGTTTCATGCATAGCCTCGGTCAATATACAGTTTTCCATCAAACCCAGCAAATTTGTAGAGCCATATTTATTGCCAATTGAAGCTGGATACATTTTTAACTGGAAATAAGATACAAATTTGTAACAATGAGGATAGCTAACCAAAGGATATGATAAATTATGCATCTCCTGGATTCTTTAAATCGGATTGGATATCTTTCTAAAAGATGCTACCATGGGGTTAGTGCCGAAATCACTGGGTGAAATCATACACCTTCTGTTATGCAAGAAGTCAAACCAATTGATCACAAGTCTCTTCTGGCTTTTAAATCTCTGAATTTATAAAACCAGGTTAAACTCAGGGACTGACTTTTTTTCAGGGTGGGGGTCTCCCATTGGAAACTCAAAATCGAGCTCAAGAACAGTAAGCAGCCTGAGGCTCCCCAAAAACACACAGTGACACCAACCCTTTGGTGCGCCGTAATGTTGCCTTCTTTAATGAAAGTGCAGTGCACATGTGAAAGAGAAACACAGAGGTGTTTGAACTGGTAGAAGATATCCCCAGATTCTAAACTGAAGGAGCTTAGGGCACAGCTCTGAGAAGCTATCGCAAACCTATGCACATATTTAAAGCAATATTATTGTCAGGGAACATGGCAAGGACTGAATATAAAGGAAGCCTCATTTTCTTATCTAAGGCACATCTGGGTGTGAAGGGGGCTGCCTGCCAACCAATACTAAAGAGATTTGTTTATAAAATCTCCATCACTGTCACTGAGCAAAGTATCTCCAGTGCTCCTGAAAAATAAACGTCAAGCCCGGTTGTAATGCCTCCTCATCAGTCACGGTTGTGTCGCCTGCATTAAATTTCCAAAATCTATTATTCGTTAAGGATGGGATTTGGGGAAGCAGATATCCAATGATTTGCAAATATAGTATTCAAAAGAAAATGTATTTTCTTTCCCCCCTGGGAAGGAAGTACAGACTAGACGGCTCAGCAGATCTCTAATGCTAAACTTGGGTGGTGAGGTTAGTGGCTTTCTAGGTTTTCCTCTTGGCAGAGAAGGCCTGATTCAGTACCCATTGATGACAATGGGCAGTGCCGGATTAATGCAGGGGCTTTTGGGACTGTGGACCAGGGCCTCAGGCTAAGGGGGGGCCTGCAAATATAGGGGTCAGCAACCTTCTGGGTATGGCGTGCCACAACTTCCCCCTCTCCCACGTGACACGGGCCCGGCGTGAGTGCCACTCAAAATCACAAGTTCTAAGACTGAAATGTAACCACAGAACGGCTTTATGTTAATTAACAGGCAAGTTTAGTATAGCATTAATAGCCTCGAGGCCATCATTGTGATCCTTTTGTTTTATATTAGGAAAAAGACTTGTATACAGGGGCCCCACAATATCTAATAGCCCTGGGCCTATGGGAGAATTAATCTGACCCTGACAATGGGAGTCTTATACAGCGCTCCAATGGGCACTGGAGTGAGCCATAAAATTATAGCTGAGGCAGAGGGATTCAGCGAAGAGTGGACACTGTCTCAGAATTTGGAGGCAGTACTGAGGGAAGGCTTGAGGAACAGCTAGCAGATGACTGGCAAGACAAATGTTGCAAATAAATTGACTATTTTTTGCCAGTCTGAGACTGACAAAATGCCAACCAGCTCCTTTTTTTGGTCATGTTGAGTCTGCCAAAATATTGATGCGCTTGGTGGCTTCTTTAAGACCTGGGAGCTGGAGGGATTTCCCTAAAAACAGGAGTGATTTTATGCATGGAGTGAGAGCACACTCCTAGAAATAAGAGGGTGTCACCATCACTTATAGCTATTGCTGGGAACCTGTGCTCCTGGGTCGACCATCCTCCAGCAATTTTACTTAGAGGTGTATCAGACTGTGGTCTAGGCCCCCCCTTGCTCAAGTTATTGGTGATAGAGGCGGTTATGGGTGAGCTCTGGCTGTATATATGCAAACAGTGGATAGATCAAGTGCTAGTAGATGGCAGTCAAGAATATGTAACATAGTCCTTGGGTTTTGTGGGACCAAAAGACTTATTATATATGGCAAAAGGCTTCCTCTGCTTGCCATTTACATCAGCTCGTAACATGGCCTCATAAGTAAAACAGCTCTTTCCACTGGAATTCCTCATTGTGGCTGACCAGAGACACCGAGATCCTTCAGCATTAGCTCTCCCTGATGCAATGCAAACGCACGGAGATGTTTTAAGAGATGCTCGCCTGTGTGACCCTGTTACATAAAAGATTCTGGATTAATAGCTGTGGAGACTGAAGGCCTCTATTTATCCAAAGATCAGGTAGAACAATGCAATGGTAGTGCAAACTTCACCAATATTCCTCTACCATGATTTGCAGGGACTGCTGGGTTGAGGGTTCTTCAATCTCCATGAACCACTCAGTCTTTGATGGCCAATTAATGCCAGTTGTAATGGTGGGTTTTTTGGGGGGGGGTGGGGGTGTGGAGGAGAAGTTGGCTTTTTTTAAAATCTACCTGAACTGTAGAGTCCCAAACTCATCAAACATAGGCCACCCAGCCACTGCAAAACAGCACAAGAATTGTCAGGCAGCAAGCTGCAGCTCTTGCAAATAAAATACAGCAAGTCTGTTATGCAGGGATTATGTGAGCAATTGCCAGCCAGCTAATCGGTTGCCCCTGATTGCCAAAGCACCATGAGAAATCATTTGCCCTTTAAAAAGAAAAATTGTGTATCGAAAGGAGCAGATTGACAGCAGCATGGTAACATGGTTAATGTTCGCGTCAAGAGAAGACATTCCCAGTTGGCTAGAGTCCAGATCACTTTCAAGGCAGAGTGAGGAAGCTTGATTTGTGTTTTGGGAAGTATGTAGGGAAAATCATCTTAACTTTTCTCTTCTCCCCCTACTTGCCCAGTAAACCTGGGCTTGCGGGGCTTCGATCTCTCCTCCCTTATGCCAGTGTGAATCAGAAATGGAGTGACCCTGGTGTACAAGTGCGTGAGTGAGCAGAGTTTCAGGCCCGTTGCTTCTAGATGTCCTCATTTCTGATCACAGTGGGCTGGACTGTAACCGGACAGTCCAACCTGAAGAAGATGCAGAACACAGCTGCACTTCCCCAGCAGTAGGCCATCAACCGGTTTACAGATCACAGTCTGCTACTTTCCTCTCTGCACCAGTTCTGGGCCTGGGCTACAGCACTGGGGAGATGGAGCCCAGAGCCCCCACCTCTGTCCTCCCATCTGCATGGGATGGGGGAATAGCAGCCTAAAAGGAGATGCTTCCAGCTGTGTAGGCCACTAGACTATGAAAGATGTGTTTTTATCTCCCTTATTCCTGTGCACAAGTGCATGTAAAAGCATTCATGAGAGAGCCCAGAGCTGCTCTCCTACTACAATGGCAGATTTGCTATTGTTTTCATTTCTTAAACAGTATTTCTATTTCATTATATATCACAATCACTCTTCCCTGCTATAACAACATTTCAGTCATAGACATAGGACAAAATGACACAGTGCTGATCTCATATTTATTTGTTTTCCTTGGGATTACATATTCTTAAATAATAATGACAAAAGAGAGACGTCTAGAATAACCAATGAAATTCTTTTGACCTGCAATGAAGACATAAAAATGAATCATGAGATTAACGGGAGGGGATGGGGTTAGGGCTTTAACTACAGGAGGGAGGAGGGTTTATTTTATTATTGTCCTGGCAATTTTTTTTTAAGCTGGTGCATATGTAATTTTGCATAAAAGCTGAATTCAGACGGATGTTAATCTGCTTTTCTAGTCCACTCCTCCAACCAAATCATTTCTTATTAATGTACACATTAAAAATGCCAGAAAGCAGCCAGGATTTAATCTGAAGAATCTGGAAAGTGGAATTTCACAGAGAAAATACAACCACATGTGGTTCCTGGCTGAGGGCCTGTCCTTACAAATTGCCAAAATTCCCCTACGACGTCATTAACACATGATTTGAGCATGAGTTTCATGACATCCCCCCACTACAGGAAGGATGTGGACAAATTGGAGAGAGTTCAGTGGAGAGCAACAAAAATGATGAGGGGGCTGGAGCACACGACCTATGAGAGGCTGAGGAAACTGGGCTTGTTTACTCTGCAAAAGAGAAGAACGAGGGGGGATTTGATAGCAGCCTTTAACTACCTGAAAGGGGGTTCCTGGGAGGATGGAGCTAGGCTGTTCTCAGGGGTGGCAGATGACAGAACAAGGAGCAATGGTCTCAAGTTGCAATGGGGGAGGTCTAGGTTGGATATTAGGAAAAACTTTTTCACTAGGAGAGTGATGAAGCACTGGAATGGGTTACCTAGGGAGGGGGTGGAATCTCCATCCCTAGAGATTTAAAGGCCTGGCTTGACAAAGCCCTGGTTGGGATGATTTGGTTGAAGTTGGTCCTGCTTTGAGCAGGGGGTTGGACCAGATGACCCCCTGAGTTCCCTTCCAAACCTAATATTCTGTGATATTTGGAGGTTTTATAAGACTCAGCTTTAAGATGGAGTCTTTTAAGAGAGAATATCAGCTATCAAAGAAAGCAAGCAAGCCATCATGGTTCCAAAGAAAGGCTTCAAAATGTGAATGCAAAAGACTCCAGCCCAGAAGGTAAATAAAACACCCCAAACTGGTCACCATTTGAAAAAAAATTTGATGATTTTTAAGCCAACGTCATGATTTTTTGAACACTAGTGATGCAATATTGTGAGCACCATCAAGTCCCATTAACATTTCTTAGCTCTGATACAGTGCTTTACAGCCACTGCCCTCAAAGCACTTTGCAAAGGGCAGTGAATCTCATTATCATGTTACACAGGTGGGGAGAGGTAAAGAGACTTGTCCAAGGTCACAGAGTGAGTCCATGGCAGAACCAGGAATTAAACCTACACCCTGTGACTCTCAATGCCTTGCCTGAGCAGCCACATTGTTTCCCATTGAATCCTGAGGGGATTCCACCTCCCAAGATCAGAACTTGCTTCAAGATGCAAGTTATGACACTTGCTTACAGTGAGCGCCATTTGCCATAAAAAAAGGAGTTTTCAACCAAAGGAGAAAAATGACAACGCTCAGATTGCATTTAGAAGGTGCTGGGGAAACCCATTTGAAATGTAAAAGCAAGAAGGAGTAATTTTCTACATGAAAGACTGGTTTGTTTTCCTATGGGTGGCACTGAGATCCCCTCAATGCATGCTGCATGGGCGATCAGTATTGTATAGTGTATTCTCATCCAGCATTACAGCACTGTGAGAAAAGCAATGGAGGTTTAAATTTCAAGTCACACCCCAAATTTGGGGCAAGTTGAATAACCTATGTTCGGAGACAGGCTTCAGAACAGTGAGCTGCCCATAAGTAAAATGAATCAATTAATAAAATAAAAAAAGGTTATGCCAGCTAGGGAAAGTTTATTGATCCACCCTAATTGCTATTTCCCCCTCATTTAGCAGCCACCAGACCTCAACTCTTTTGAGTTACATAGTGAAAAAGACCAATTCTTTTCCTGCTCTTTCATTAAATATTAAGTACCTTCTTTAGGGAAGGAACCTCTCTTTACTGACAGAAGCGAGTCAGGGAAACTTGTGGGGTTAATCCAGAGATATAAAGTCCAGAAGTTGCAGAGTTTAGAGATGCAAAGGATTATTGATTGGATGGAGGTTGTCCAGAGTAGGGATGATGTTTTATGGTACTGATGTGTGAACCTATGCAGAAGCGACGAGATCTTTTTCTTTTCTCTCTGTGTAGCTACTCTACCCTAATACAGTATTACAATAAACCCAATGCAAACATTCAGGGATTCCAACACAGTACACACAGCCCTTGAATTATCACTATTAATTATTATTACATGAATTTCTACAGCATCAATTTCCATACTATCTGGAAACCGCAACATAAATTTACGGTTAAATTAGCATAAATTAACATACCATATGTGCCATGTATTAATGTAACATAATGTGGCATAAATTACAATAATTCAACATAGACTCTCCTGACTTCGTACGACTGTAAATCTTCTTTAAGAATCAGGATTAAAGCAAGAAACATTAAAAAGTGGATTCATTTTACAAGGAACTCTGGAAATGCGAAGTCTTGCAACACGGTTAGTTTAGCAAAGGTTTTTTATTTATTTGCCACTTAATAATAATAGCGCTGATTTGCATTTATACTGGCACCTTTCATCCATGGCGCCGCTAGCGCTTCACAAACCTTCATTTGCAGGTAAGTATCTACACTCCCATTTTTAGACCTGGGGAAATTGAGACCTAGAGAAATTAAGTAACTTGCCCAAGGCAGCGGTAGATCCAGGAACATAACCCAGGAGTCCTGACTTCTAGCTCTCTGGCCTAACCCCCAATTAACAGGTGACTCCTGCTTCCACTGCTGCCAACGGCTACACACCCTCCCCCGAAACTGATCTCAAATTCCGAGTAAAATGATTGTACTGAAGAGTAACCTTTGTTGGTATGGGGGGCGGAGGGTAGAGGGACAGGACATGGGTGTTGGAGCCCATCTCCCCAGTTATATTCCCCAAAATGCCATGAGAACATGCACTGGAGAGAAAACTGTTGTATTTAGCTGAGAATGAATCTGCTTTGCGAGAGGGAGACAGATGTTATTACTTCAGTAATCATTTCAGGCCCAATTTTACCCCCGTTGAAGCAAAACTCCCTGCTACTTGTTCAAAAGAGGGTAGAAACTGTTTTTTTGAGTCCAGCCCTACAAGGTGACAAGTTGTCTGCTTCGATGCTGACGGGATGAAGAAATGTCGCATCTTTGCAAAATCAGGCCCAGAGTTAGGCAACAACTGGATGGTACGAGAGAGGCTGGTGCAATAACCTAATGTGTCACCTGTTCCTTATTCCTCAGGGGGCTTCACCTCTCTGAGAGTATTAAAGAAATGCTAGTGCCTTTCACAGCTTTAGTGCAGCTGCTGCACCCCTGTTTACAAGGAAGAAAAACAACCGTAAACTCATCTCCATGTAAACCATGTTGCTCCTACTAATTCTGGAAATCCATAGCATTCAACTCCTCGGGGGAGGAGCGAGGGAAGAGAATCAAGACATTGCCCTTGAAGAATGCAGTAGCAAGTATATTAGTCATAGAAAATCCATTACTCAAAATGATGAATGCCCTTTCCTGCGAGGTTGCTGTTCGTTTCCAGAATAAAAACTCAGACACATGTCGGAGCCCTATAAGGACACAATTTACATGACAAATACACAGATTCCCAAAGATTGTGTTTTCCTAGATCCTGCAGCCAGCCTGGCAATTGGAGAACCGTCCCCCTGCAGCGAGTTTCCCTTATCAGTCTTGGAGGAACCAGAACCCCCAGATCGCAGTTGTTCTCCACTGACACGTCCCATGGCCAGCACGAAAGCACCAACTTGAGACAGTTTATTCTTTCTATTTTTCCACCCATGGAGTCACTCTACTAACAAATCTACGTACAGACCAAACGGGGGAGGGAGGGTCAGAGGGGAGCCTCCTAAACGAGTCAAGGTCTCCCATTGACACTTGTGTCATTTGTGATTAGTTTAACAGAGGCTAACTCCTGCTCATCTTGCTGATAGCCCCAAGAGAGGCTTGTCTGAGACCAGAAGAATTCAGCTTGTACAGAGGATAAAACCTGAGCTGGTATTTTTCCCTGAGTAAGGCCAGAAGTGTAAATGCCATGCATTTCTGCTTGGCTGGGGAGCAGAAAGGGGCGTTCTGTGGGGTAAAGAGAGGGTGGGAAGACAGGAAGAGCAGCAGAGAAAATGGTAGCTTTTGACCCCAATCCTACTTCTTTAGACTCCAACTGCACAATTTTCCATGAACTTCAGTTACCTTAATGGTAAGCTAAGGGCCTGAGCCAACGCACTGAAATAAACTGAATACTCCCATTAACCTCTCCTGGAAAAGTGAATTGAGATCAGATCCAAAGCTGTAGCAATATTGCTTTCCCAGGAGGGCTCTGGATTTTGGGAAGCTTTTTGTGTATTTTAGGAATCCTGTTTTTGGGTCCACCCTAATCCCTACCATTTTCAGTGGACACCCAGGATTTTTAATCTGAATGTAATGGGGAAAGTGAGCTGCTACCCGTGCATGGTTTGCAGCTGCTTTAACAGCATTAATGCCTCCTTTTTGGCAGAGTGGCTCAGAAGTGCAATCCCCTTATTACGGCAGGGTGGGAATTCCCTCATACCCACGCAGCTGGCCGCTATCAGCCTGGTTTTACTCACTAACTGAGCTCTGAATGTGCTTCACACAGGGTTGACGGACCATGAATACGCACAGTTCAAGGCATGCTGAGTAAGACCATCCATTCTGGGTAATGCAGAAATGACCAGACATTCAGGGAAATAAGAGAAGTGATAAAAAAAGGTTACCAAAACTTTTCTGAACTTGCAAAATAAATACAAGAGGGAGGAGGGGATGTTCAGGATTAGTACTAGGAGAAGAGGCACTTATCTGGCCAAATTCACCATGCAGGGGCAAGACCAGAGTCTGTGCAGAGAGAGAGAAATCATGCCAAAGACTCAGGGGAAAAAAACTGTTCTAAGGTTACAAGCATTTCTTTTCCAGTTTTTTTCCTCCCCTTGAGGCAATCAAACTCTCTCTCACACACACAAATCCAATCAGAGGCCAGAATAGGTCTTCTTCCCTTTCTGAATGTTAAATCTTTAAAGCATGCACACAGAGAACTATCAATAACCACCTTCCTGCACTCCACTCTAAACAGCTAATGTGTGCACCCCTACTCTGGCAGCTTCCCATTCAGCTTCCTTCCTCCCCCCAAAGCTAACCAAGCCTCTTTTGAAAGATCTGAGCCGGCCAAGCTCAGCTGTATCTGATTGCTTCCCAGCTGGGAGAGCCTCTGCAATCCCCAACTGAGGTTTAACTCTTGAAGCTCCACACCACTGTCTGGCTCGATGCAGCCTCTCCTTAGGGGTGTGTCGTGACCTGCCCTTCCGGAGATCAGTGAAAGACCTGTGCGTGCCATCATAGTTTCACTAGACATTATGGGGCAGATTCGCTAGTGCATACAGGGAGATATAAATTATATTGCCCTATGCCAGAAAGGTTGTTTGCATCCCACTGCCTCACCTGGGGTGTGTATTTGTGCACACACACACATCTTAAGGTAGCCGATTTTAATAGGAGCAGGGCATGACAAATGAACTAAAAAATCCAGAAAGCTATTTCAGATTGGGTAAGACCAGCACCATCATATCATGACACAGCCCTGCGGCATGCTGACATTGCAATTTTTATGCAATGATGTAAATGACACAAGACTTTGACAAGTCTGTCCACTGAACAAAAGAACAAGGTGTCGCTGCTGATGGCAAAGCAAGAATGGGTACGTTTGATATTAGAGCTGTGCACAAAATGGCTCTTTCAGTTGACTGGCAATTCCAGAAAATTAAATTGTTTCAGGTCAACTAAGAGCTTTCATTCTGATTTTGAGCATTGAAGGTGCTTTTAGATTTTTTTAAAATAAAAGTAAAGAAAATTTAGAAAAGTTTCATTTGGAAAATGTTTCTATTTTTTTTTTCAACTCTTTTTACACACTTTTTCTTCCAACCATTGACTCATTCAATAGTTCGATGGCACTGAATTTGTATTTTTGCATTGAAAAAAAATGTTGGTTGAAAATTTCTGCCCAGCTCTAGTTCATAGCCCATTGTGTGCTGTTAAAGCCAGAAATTCTCAAGGGTTTGCCCAGAAAATTCAGGCTTTATTATATGATTTGTATTGGATAGTATGTAGGCGCCCCAGTCATGGACCAGAACCCCATTGTGCTAGCTGCCTTCCAAACAAAGAACAGCAAGACAGCCCCCGCAGAACGGGATGCCAGGATAAGAATTTAATCACTGACTTGCAGTAAGAGTTTCTGTGGAGAGTTCTGTTAATGAAGATCTCTGTCCCCACGCAGCGAGGCCCTGTTGCAATTCTGACCTAGTCCATTATGTCTCTTTCATGAATCTAAGGCGTTTGCTGGGACTTGGAAAATGTTTTCGATTAGTTGGTTAAAGACATGAAGGAGGAGCTGGATTAGTAATATTTTCACGCATCTCATAAGAAAGATAGAGGATTTGATCATAAATTTCAGCTGCTTTTCCACCTACAGGATGTTGGAGGGGTACTAGCTTATTTTCAAAGAGGCATTTACTGTGTTTCTTTGGTATTGGCTGAGGAAAAAGGTTAAAATAAAGCACAGGTATTGTGCTGGAAATGGAACATGAAACCCTGTAGCGACTCATCAGTTTGAAACAATGCAGAACTCCACGGAAGGAGTCATTATAAACCCAGGAAGGGTAACATAAAACATCAGAATTATTCATCAGCCCTAGCCCAGGCTTCTACTGGAACCTTTTATCTTACAAATAAGATGTCAGATCTCAAGAGGCTTAATTCAATGTCTGCCTCCCCAATTTGGTGGGCAATATATAATGATTTGCTGTTAAATTTCCTACATTCACAAGTTTATACATTTATTGGCTTCATTTTAAAACATCATGGCTGTCTTTTTATGTCAGCAGGAGATATGACAGAGCTTTTCAATGAAGAGAACTACTATAAAAGGTGCTAATAAAGAAATCAATCTAATGTTATGGCTCATATTTAGAATTAATTGTCCTTTTTTTTTAAAAAAAAAGCAATAGACAGTACCTAATAAAAACAGGATCATCTGGAAAGTTATATCCCTTGATTTAAAAACTGATGTGTGTCAGAGTAATCGGATTAAAAATGAATTGCTCTCTCTAATAGCTTACCACTAACATCTATCTCATTGTCAGCTCTTCCCAAACAACAGAATAAAGACTCGGTCTGAAATTAGCCCCTTTCATATTAAGCCTCTTCTTAATGGACTTTAAAATGAATTTCTCCTATTTTGCAACATAGTTTTAGAATTAAAATCAGCTGATTTTTTTTTTACTTACTCATAACACAGAATGGATTTTATATTTAGCATGGGGGCAGAGGTTTGCACCTTAAAACAAGGTGAAATATTGTAGGAGAAATGAACTTCTAGCATTTTTATTATTTATCTCCATCAACAAACAAAAAACTCTCTACACGGACAAATAGGGGGACCAGAGGTACATCCTCACCTGATGGAAACTGTCGTTATTGGAGCCACTGACAGGTACAACAGTTTACAGCAGCTGAGGATCTACCCCAGTCTAGGAACAAGATTAACCTCATGTTATTGTTATAGAAGCTTCTGTCACTACTGCTCCGCCTTTGTTTATTTCACCCTTTTGCTGTGTCTTATCTCAACCTAAGGCCTGGTCTACATTTAAAAATGAGATTGAACAAGCTTCATAGCGCAGGGTTGTGAAAAATTCCATGCCATGGTTAGGTTACCCTAACCCCGGATAGAGACGCAGCTAGGTCGACAGTAGGGTTCTTCTGTTGATCTAGCTGCCATCTTTTGGAGGGGGGGGGATTAACTACCGTGATGGAAAAATCTCCTCTGTTGAGGTAGGGGGCATTTACATGACAGCTGCAGCACCGTAGCGGAGCCGCTGTAGTGATGGACCCAAAGCTTGGACTCCACAAGTTGCTCTGCGAGAAAGCAGCTTCTATCTGCGGGAGACAACTTGCAAGCCCAGGGTCTAAGACTGTAAAGCTTGGTGGGGAAAGGGCATCGCACTGTATATTTCTATAGTGCTTAGCACAGTGAGGCTCTGACCTGTAAGGGACCACTAGGAGTTATCGTAATGCAAATGATAGTTAGAATGAACAATAAGCTAATAGTCTTTTCAAAGATGGGCAATCATAATTTCTCCTGTTTTGAAGATGGGGAAATGAGACTCGGAGAGGTTAAGTGATTGGCCCAAAGTCACAAAGCAAATCAGGGACAGAGTTAGTTCTCTTACCTTCCATTCTGGGGCCTGATCCACCAAGCCACGCTCTCCAATTTGCACGCTCGGCCTGTGTTTTCACTGAATGAGCATGTGCTATTTTTAATCAGGTTGTTGATGCTACTGTATTTCTTCTACGTACAAATCTGTCAAGGATACTAGATCAGTAGGCACATGAAAGCCTCCTCCACCCCCTCCACCCCCTCATTTGTCCATGTTGCATAGTTTTCCATGCCCGGAGAGGAATAAAAAGATGACAGGTCTTTGAGAATCTGTTACATATCTTCTCCAAAAATTATTTGGCTGTGTGGTGCCACAACTCAACTCATACTGTTAGGTGCCCATTCAAACTGAAGGAAAACAAAAGAGGTTATTTTGCTGACTCAGTGAAACAGAAGCATAGCAGAGGATGGCATGGAAGATCTTCACATGCAAACACTTGTAGGCTTTTTCAGTCCCTGAGTGGGCAAAGCTATCGGCATGTCACAGAGGCTGATGCATTTAGGCACCTGGAAAATGGGTTATGGGTTTGGAGAAAGAGAAGGATTTTGTGTTCTGATGTGCAATTTTAACAATAAAATCTCTCTGAAGGGACCATTTCAGATGCCAGTGAAACACGGTTGCATAACAGAACTGGTGGTCTGATCAAAGTGGAAGACAGCTCCATTCAGTATGTTGGCGATACTTTGAGGTAACCCCATAAAACAAAAGTGTGGTGATCACTTACATTGTACAAGTTTCACTTTAGTCCTAAAGCACAATGGGTGATGCCGTTCGTCCCATCCACCCTGCCCATATAATTCTTTATGAGAGTGTATGCATTCTCCCTACTCCAGATAAATACTTCAGCATTTTTTTGAAAAAGTTAAGTAGGTGTGAGCAACCCAACAATAACAAACCTATGTGCTAATCGTTAGCACAGCCCAGCATATATGAATAATCCTATAATACTCACTGTACACAACTCCAGAAACCTCAAGCAACCCTACCAAAACAAACTAGAGATGAGCTACAGAACAATGCTGGGACCCGGATCTGAAGCTACAAGTTAGTGAGCTCAACACACAAGTTATCGGGCTCAGCACAGGGTAAATGGGTGAAATTCTATAGCCTGTGCTATACAGGAGGTTAGACCAGATGATCTAATGGTTCCCTTCTGGCTTTAAAAATCTATGAATTTATAAATTCAAAGGGCATCTGGATCAGTTTGGTTCTGATGTGGTGGGGGCTTTTCTGCTTTAGGGAAAAGGGAGGTCAGTCCAGTTCCTTGAAAAAACAATATAGGTCAGTGGAAGAAGAGAAACAGAGCTAAGGAAACTGATTTCAATTTCCATCTTCTAACGGGCTTATTAATAAACAGCAAGGAAAAAAATCCTCCTTCCTATTATGACAAATATCCTCAAGGTGTAGTGTCCTTTTAAAAAAACATTAGATGCCTTATTAAATCTAAATTAAAGGCTCACTTAGGACTATTCATTGATAAAAAGCATTTCCAAAAGTAATGAGCGGGGTACCTCACTGGCGTATTACAGCATGATCTTTGCTTCCCTCAGAGACAATCCCACACAATGTGTCAAATGCCTGGGTGATGAATGGTTCTGATGAAATGCTCTCGACCTTAGAAGACACTTGAAAGTGATCAACAGCTAATGAGGAAAGACTCCAAAAAGGGATTGTTTAATTTCTGAACATAACCTTCAATTTTCAGGCCACTGCTAAAGAATATACAGACAGAGGGGGTGTGGGTGAGAGGACTGGTATAATGTCTTAACTATCCATCACATAATGATGGGAAATAAGCTGTGATTCAAAATCCCAGGTCAGACTTTTGTGCATACACAGGAATCCATTCACATGTGCATGACATTCAGTTTATAAGTGGTATCAGTGCAAAGGGTAGGAAAAGAACTCGCACTCAAATGGAAATGGTTTTACCATCCCGGGAAAATTTTTTTGAGATTTCAAAAAAATGTTCCCATCCTGACCCGAGATAAAAAGTTGAAATAATGAAAATGTTCATACTCGATAACTTGAAAAAAATTTGGTTCAGGTCAACTGAAACATTTTGTTTCAATATTTTGACATATTTCATTTTTAATTTTTTCCCCTTTTACTATAAATTAACTTACATTATAAAACGAAAAGTCGTTTTGAACTGAAAACAGAACATTTCATTAAAAAAAAGTCAAGAAAAAGATGTCAACAATTTCAAAACCTTTTTTGCAAAAATTTTTTTGAAATGGGAAAGGCATTGAAACCAATCCTTTCCTGCAAAGAGTTTCAGGTTTGATGAATCTGCATTTTTCAATGGATGTTTTGTCGATAAATACCCAACCAGCTCTAGTAACTAGCTGTAATTTGCTGTGACTTTGTTTTTTCTCTGTAGCACCCTTGACACATGTAAGGGTCAGTCATGGACAGCTGCCATATTGCAAGGAGTCTTTGCTGGTCAAATTTTCATAGTCAGGCTCTAAGCTAGCATCCCCCTAATGATGAGGTTAAACTTTCTTGGATGCTCAAATGTACGCACGCTCAAATATTTGGATCTACACTGTGCAAACTATATCTGTGCACGTGAATAGCAAAGCCACTCAACTGCCTGATTTACAGGTACAACACCGAGTGGGTTGGGTAACTTGCACATATCATATTGGGCAGGCACGCTTGTTAATTATTTGTATTGTAATAGCACTTAGATGTCCCAATTGAGAGCAGAGCTCCACTGTACTGAGTCTTCCACAGAAACATAGTAAGAGGCAGTTTCTGGCCCCAGAGAGCTGACACTAAACAGAGAAGACAAACAAAGAGAGGGAGGGACACTGGCATAGAGGAATGATGTGACTTGCCCAAGCTCACACAATAGGTCCTGGCAATAGAACCCAGGTCTCCTAGCAGCCAGTCGGGTGCCCTATCCCCTAGACCACGCTGCCTTTCACATTTCGAAGGCAGGTGAGTCGTCTTTGCAAATCTGACCCTTTAAAGTGGCCACAACGCTAGCCCCAGCGGTGCTTCCCTGAGTCGTCCCTTTAAGTCTTTGGCCTGCTAGTTATTGTTACTGACACGCGCTCTGATCTCTGCAGCCTCACGCTGACCTCCATGACTGCCCCTTGGAAACTCTTGCACAGCTTCTAAAGCCGGTGTTGTGACATGCCACATCCCGTCACAGAGTTTTGTTTCTTCTTCCCTTCCCATGCGAAAACGGCAGCAGGCGCCGGTTAAAATATGAAGAATTCTGACACCAAATCGTTAGCCCTGCCCTTGTTTCAGTCCCTAACGCACTCATTTTTCTTCACTTTGAAGGCAATAAAAACAACCAGAATGATTCCACCGTATGTTCCTGAAGAGATTCTCGGTGCCCCCTTACCTGCTTGCGCAATGACGACTTGTTTCCTTGACATAGTCAGATTGAATCCCCCAGGCAGGAAGAGACAAGCCTGCAATCTGGGCCTCGACTCTATCTCCCATGGAGGGCTAGTCGACACTTGAAATGTTAAGGGGCACAGCTACAGTGATGGAGCTGTAGTGCGTCAGCATAGCTACTCACTACGATGACGGGAGAATTCTTCTGGCAGCCTAGCACTGGCCATCCGAAGGGTTAGGTCGGCTTAACTACGTTACTCAGTGGTGTGGATTTTTCACACTCCTGGGTGACACAGCTGGGTCGACTTAACCTGGCCAGAGTTTCATCTGCTGCACGTGGCGCAATAAGCTGTCCAGCATGTTTGCAACTTAAGCAAGGAACCACATGAGCATTACCTGGCTTGGGGGCTTTTTTACAAACTGGAAACTCAGAGCAAGTTTGATGCGAAGTTAATGAACTGTTCTATTTATGCCTGGCCTTGGTTCCAAACGAACCTGGGATAAAGAAAGGGTTCTAGGTCAAAACCTGTATTAATTAACATTTGCCCTGAGTTGTTTGTATTTCAACAGTGCCGACAGGTCAATTGAGCGCAAGGCCCCATTGTGCTGGGTGCTGTACATACATAGAGCAATAGCACCCTTACCTTATTTAAAGGAATGTGAGCATAACATGAGAAATGGAAACCTGAAGTTGAATTATATCTCTAAAAGTTCCACTGTGAGCTTCAGTTTCCCACTAAACTCCTCTGCAGCCCCGAGTCTATGGCCTTCTATAAACTCTTTCCTTGTTGCAAGGAATGAATGACCCTACATCGCAGGAGATTTATGTCCCCTATCTCCAGGCAATAGCAAGCACTTCATCACTTACGCCACAAGTGCAGAAAAACTCACCAATGCACAGATCCCTTTCTGACCCAGCGAGTTGCCTCTGATGTTCCATCCCGAGGTTTTTCTGTAAGGATGATGATGGATGGCTTCCTAGTCCTCTTTGACCATGCACCAACAGCTGGCAACTAGGAGGGGAAGAAGAAAATCTAATCACACCAGAGGAGAACGCCACTGTGTTCCCTACAGCTTGGGCTACGTTGAAATAGGACAGTCGGTTCCAAATTAAAAAGCTTTTGAAATTGGGAAACCTAGAATTTGCAGTTAGAATTTTCCTTTCTGCCTCACAGATCATGACAAAGGCAGTTGTCTACACCTACGCTGATGGTTCAGAGGTAGAAGCATCACTGTTGGGGGGGTTTGTTTCCCTGCTTCCCTCTACTAGGCGAGCTAGGTCCTTATCAAAACCATCTTTATTTCAGCTGCTTCCAAGTCCTTGTTTGGGTGTGGGGAAGAGAGCTGGAATCTGAAATGCTGGCTACCGTTTTAAAAAGCACTGGCATAGATTTGGAAGATAGAGACAATATCAGACCAACTTCTGTGTCGTCCCCCCCCCCCTCCGGCTGAGGGTAGAGGCAGGGTTTATAGACTAATGCAGATGACATAATTAATATGGATTTCAGGAAGGGAAGTCACTCATGACAGTTCTGTTCTTGATTTAACTTCAACACAAACCAAAGACATTCAGGCTACACATGGGGGTGATAGAAAGGTAACAAACTACAGCAGTCACTCAAAGGCAGATGAACTATAGTCTAGCTGAGGAATGAGAAGTGTTACAATTTTAGTTTTATGGAGTCAATTTGAAACTGATTCCTTTAAAATGGACACACGTTTTTGTTTAAGAATGGCTTATATCAGTTGAGCCTAAACTGATTCTTAATTGACTTAAGCAAAACCAAAACCAGCCTGATTTAAACCAAAAAAGGAGCATCTGCGCAGAGGCTTGTACCAGGCAAACTAAAATTAGTTTAAAAACCACACCATTAGTTAAACTGATGCAGCTTTCCCGCACAATCAAGGCAAAGGTGCCAGCTCCTTCCCAAGCAGTGCACGTGAATTGTTTTCATCCTGACGCATTAATCTGCTTCCCTTACCTTACACTTCCTCTGCTGTAGGTATGTAATCACCTCACTTACCCACTGGCTTACTCTACATTTGAGTCAGACCTCTTAGGTGGGAAGCTAAGCTCACTCTTATTTTCTATAGTGCGTCCATGGGCTGTGATTTTTAATTTGCTTTTCTGGGGGAACGCCTGTTTCTTTCCCTCTGGTGATTTATGTGATTAACCACTTTGACATTTCCTAATACTATACTTTACTCAGCTGATGCATAATGGATTTCTACCGAAAGAATCCTTTCCCATACAGCTGGGGTTTAATTTTGACTTTATAAATCTTTTTTATAGCTAGTGACTCATCTTTATTTTGTGGCCTGGGGTGAGACACCCATCATTGGATGCATAGGCCATCATATACTCAGGCATGGACTGCTTTCACTCTAGGCTAGGGTAACGATATTTCCCAAAGGAAAAAATGGGACACCAGGTGGGGCTGGCCCTCCCCATGGTCAGCTGACCTGCACAGCTTACCTGAGCCCTGCCCCACGCGCCACTCACCTAAACTCCCGCCCCCCGCGCACCGCTGGCCGAGCATTGATTGCCCCACACCCGAGCCCTGTTTCCCACTGTGCCCAGGGCTGGCCTCACCGCTCGACCCCTCCAGCATGTTCTTCCACACTACACTCTTGCCAACTTGAACAAATGGGACAAATACCCCAAAAAGGTTGGGAGGGCCAAGACAATGCTTAGAAAATGGACTGTCCTGGCCAAAACAGGACCTATGGTCACCCTATTCTAAACAGGAGCAACTCCTCCAAAGTCTCTGGGCCACTAAGCTCCCCGGACACCATTCTGCCACTGTGAAGGGGACTTAAAGGGCATGAAACCTCTTTACACTGTCTAGATGCTATAGCATAAATGAGACACAGACCAGACTTTCCATTGGTGCAGCACAGAATCCGGCCTTCTGGCTATAAGACTGTCCACTAAGACCTGAATTCTCAGGTAGACAAAAGTTGCTTCACACCACCATTGCAGCCTCCCGTGTCCGGGAGAATGCCCAAAGAAAAAACCCCTGGAAGAGACAAGTACATATAACTAGCAGAGGCAATGCCATGAAATTCTCCCACGCACCCGTCAAAATAGGCACCGGAGTCTATTCCTGCAAGTAGCATCTGGGGAACGCCAAGGGGTGTCTTCAAAGCCTTTTCCCTTTTCAGAATGATCTAACCATCTTACTAATTGCAACGTTAAAACGACAGCTTCTGGACCACGAACGCATTCGTGTCCCTCAAGCCCAGGGGCAGGCACTTGCCTTGGGAACGCCTTTGATCTCAGTGGGTACTGGATAGGGAAGAACTTGAGTGCTTCCTGCTCTGACCCAGAAGATCACAGGTTGGGCGAGAAGCCTCCCTCCTCTTCTCATTAGCCAGACTTTCTAGTGTATTCCCACCAGCCAGCATCCGTTCTTAGAACAAATCCCTAGCCAATTACAAGGAAGATGGTTGTCTGACAAGGCTGTTAAAACGAGAGAGAGCCAGGCAGTTCAAAAGATGCAGCCTCATGCGACTGTAATACTCCAGGAATCTCACTCAGCCACTGTTAAAGGCTTTAATGGCTAGGATTCCCAGCCCATCCCTTGGCTTTCATAGGACATGGTACCTATAAGTCACCTCTGAGGTAAAGCTTGGGAGTTCTTGTAATCTTGTAATCAGTCACTGGGAATCTTTCCATTGACATCACTGCAGTTTTGGATCAAGTCTTTATCCAGAGAGGCCCACTGTGATTTCAAAGGGACTCTCTAGGAGGAGGAAATGGCCAGCCAACTGCTCCAGCAGTCCTCACTAAGGCAAAATTCCCCCTCAAGAAATTTGCTATTCCTTCCATTAGCTGAGTAAAAGAAATCCCTCATGATTAGTGTAGTTGCTCTTTCTGCAGCAAGTCCTCACCTGCATCTTCATCCTTTCCGCCCCTGAAGTCTGTATCAGTTGTTTATAATCATGCTTTACTCTCTGTCTTGCATCTAAACCCTTTCCATATGCACTTGTCAATTCGTTCTAGAGCATATTGTCATCCCCCGGCTCCATTTTCATGTGTGTGTCTGGCTTTACTACACATTTCAAATGGGGGTAACTGAATAGCATGATCTTCAATTAAGAGCCTAGTTACAAAATGACTGTATTGTAAGGTTCTCTCTGAATACATATCTAGAGTCCTGTCATCTTCTTTTACAGGTCTGTAGCCTTTCCTTTCATGGCACAATCTTTTTTTCACTGCCCTGATGAAATAACTGTGTGTTGGGGGGAAGTGGTTACTGGATCAAATCAATTTCATAATCAATGCCTCTTCTTTATACATTGCTGGTTTTTAAGCTCCATAAAATAATTCTAAGGGCCATCTATAAATAAACAAACCCCCAAACTCCAGGAAGTTAGCATTACAATTGTATGAGCAAAATTTGTATATGCTAATTCTTCAATTGCACTTTCAAATCAGGCAACTGCACAAGCAGATGTGTGCCTGAAAACATCAGAATTTATTTCAAGGGGATGTTTGCAAAAGAGAAAAATGAGCCACCTTGGCTGAGCTCCAAGTCAAATCTGGTTCAGCTCAAAAGTGAAATTAGTTTGGGGGTCTTGCCCTCATTCCATTTGGATTTCTGACCACAGTGCAAGTGTGATAGTTGCGTCTTGGCCAACACATCAAGGACTTAACTGGAGACCTTTTAGAATGGAAAGCATGAGCTGGTACAGCTTGAGCTAAAAAGCAAGGCATCCCTAGCTATGGCTGTCACAGACCCATGTCCTCTTGTGGATCAGCATACCGTCTGGCATGTAATATGCATCCACCAGTGAGATCCGTGCACTGGATCTTTGCTCAGGAATTATCCCAGAGCTAGAAGAGTGAGAGGTGCTGAGGGCCACGTTTGGCAAAGCTGCGGTGGAGGTTTGACAGGACTAGAACAGCTGTGACTGCAGCAAGCCAGGAGTAAGATGCACAGACAGAAATGTATGGGGAACATCCTAATGCTACCTGCCTGTACTGTCAGTGTCTTTAATCAGCACTAATAATCCTTCACTGTCAGGTGCATTTAAACTCACCCTCTAATTTTAAATAATTATTATAATAAGGAGCACCAGTGAAATGCCAGAAACAGCATCCCTGTCACAGAAACCATATACTGTGAGAGGAAAAAAAACCCACAAAGGATTCATCCCCACCATGCAAAGAACTTAACTACCACCTTGCAGTCATTTTCTTGTCATAACACATTAGTTGTTTCATTACACCTCCTGCCGAAGATGGCAATCAGACGGTAACAAACCTAATGTACTGCAAGGAAAGAACTACAAGAGGGCTGAAGCCTGGCCGTTCTAACATCCCGCAGGTCAATGCAGTTCCACCAGGAATCAATTTGGCCCTGTGTATGGGAATATCACACTCATTATTTTTTTCCTTTGAAATGAGGTTCTGTGCTGCAAAGTGAATCTATGGGGCACCCAGTTCAACAACAGGTAATGAACTGTCCTCAGTTTACAGGTAAATGTTTGGTTCAACTGCCAGCCCCACATTCAATTCTGAACGTTGAACTTTGTTCTTTCTGACCGGTGCAGCAAAATATCATCTGACAGCAAAATATCATCCGGTGCAGCAAAATATCTGGCTCAAACTCCACTTAGTTTGTGACTTCTGATGAGATCATGTGCACACATCATCTATGGAAATATTGTTTGGTATGAGCCACATCACGGCTACTTCTGTACCTCCGTTTTCTGTCTGTCTTACTCGTGATACCGTCTTTTAGAAAACAAGACCATCTTTGTGATTAAATATATTTTTGTTATCTTGTAAAGCTCTGATTCTTGGCAAAGGATTCTGTGCGGTAAGAGTAGAGTGCTAGTGCAAATGCTATTAATTCATAATGAAATGATGTCTGTAATCACTAGGGTCAATTAATCAATGTTTCTATTAAGGTCACACCCAGCTGGATGGGCATAAATCAGAATAGTGGAGCAGACCAGGAAAATGAAGTATGTGTTTAAGGCTAGTTCATTAGCTAAATCGATTGCCTAACCAATGCATTAGTTACAGACACCTAGAAATTCAGCCTCCGTCTCCTGTTGTACCTGGTTTTCCAGTGACCGGTTTAATATGACCAACCCATGCACTCTAATCCAGTCATTAAGATATTTAAGGGTATTTTCTAGCCACTCCCTTATAATGCAAAGAAAATGATGGCATGAAAGAAATTATTCTAAATTAAATTACCATATGATAAATGGCCTATCTGGGAGTGAACACCTTGGTGCAAGCTTGTTATTCTGTTTTATTCTTATGATCATTTATTACATACAACTAGGCTATGGCTTGGTCTATTTGTCCATGTAAGAAGGAGTAAGACCCCACCCGTACACCAGTTAACTTGTCATCGGGTCACAGTGAATGCAGGGCAATATGCTGGTTTACTTTCTCCCCAGAGGTGTAGAGTGAGTGCAATGTTGGTTCCAGTCCCTTTACACACTGAATAGCAGAGCTAGTGCAGAGGAGAGGCAGGGCTGGGAGAGTAATAATTTGACTTTTAGGGGGACATTAGGTCCTAAATCGCCCAGTCACTTTGGAAACCCCCCCAAGAAGCCTTTGAAAGCCTTTCATGCCAAGGCTACCACCTGCCAGTGACTTTTCCCCCCACCATGGAGAATTTCATCAAAAATGGAAAAATTCAACTTTTCTTCAAAAACCTGAAAATCGAGGTGGTGTATTTTTGTTTGGTTTGGTGTTTTTTTTTACTTTTGGGCCAACTCTAAGCACTAGAACCCCACTCCCTCCTACTGTATATTTATTCTATAAAAGAGATGCCATCTTATTCCTATAGAACAGCCTCTTCTCCTTTCTATCTCTCATTGTCCCTGACAATCTCCCCTGCCAGCTGTAGTTTAAATTTATTAGTGCTAATAAAGTAAAACCAACATTACCACAAGTCTTACGAACCTTTCCTCCTTAATTCAAACAAACCAGTTTAAAATTTGGAACTAGATGAATAGATGCAAGCCCTAGGACCCAATAAAAATAGTTCCAGTGCGTACGGGAATGTCTGGCCTGTTTTTTTTCCAGCCTCGCAGTGCAAGTTGTGTAAGCCCAAGTCAGTCGGCCCACGCTCTGAGACTCTGCTGTAGGGATAGTCAGGGTAGATGTATCATGTGAGCGTGTGTACATGAGCAAGAGAGAAATACTAAGATAATATTGGTAAAAATGGGGAAAACTACTGGATCACTTTAGTCCATAGCCACAGTTTACCCTAGCACCACTGTCCATCATCTGGAACTTACCAATAGTTGCATATTGCAAAACTAATGTGATATTTCATCTGTTCACAGCAGAGGTGCTGAATTACCAGTGCCTGAAATAGGCTTTCTTCTGGTGCTGGCTGTTATGGAACGTGGTACCTTCTGTATATAAGATTTTGTTGAGTGCTGGAGGTGAGATTAGCAACTTTCATGCTAAAAGAAATACTTGGCATGGACTCCTGTCAAGATTAAGCTTCTCTGCATATGGGTTATCAATACTCATATGGCGGGCCGTGATTAATAATAGGCAGAATACACAGGGTAGATCAGTGTACAGTGTACAGATACACAGTGTAAATCAGCATAGGTTTGATAGAGCCTCACTAATTTACACCAGCTGGGGATCTGGCCTATGGTTATCTTTGCAATGCTTCCCCACCTACTCCAAACCCATTTCAGGCAGAGCTGGGAAGGGGAAAAGAATTATAGGGTCTTGGGAGGTTTGTTTTCTTCATTCCTTCCTATTAGAATCCCTCTACTGGCATTGCTCTCTTTTGGCATGCAGCTATGCGTAAGGTTTGTTCTTGCTACTCAGCTGTGCGTTTAGGAGCTTTAAGCCATTTAAACTGGTCCCGTGCTCTATTTGTTGTTTTCCTCCCTTTCTCGTCCTTTTCATGTCTTTATACATCAAAGCGATCTATTTATAGTTCTATTCTCTAGGAGGATTTAATCAGATACTTCAGCTATATCAGGAACCCTCTGCTATGGCCCCAGCAGGCAAGTGGATGAACTAAAAGGTATCCTCCCAGTGTCACAATCAGAGCCTTTGTATTGCTCTTTTAACTCTGAATATCGGCAGCAATTCAGGGACAATGAACCTAATTCTTGCAAGGAGCTGGGCACATTAACTCTCCTTGTCATCTGCAGGAGTCGAGGGTGCTCAGCGTCCTCCAGAAATCAGGTCCTATGACAAGATAATGGTGGAAGGAATGGGAGGAGACATTTTGCCACTGCAAAATGATTCAATTGGTTAAATCGTTTCCTTCAATTAGGAGATATAAGGTCCCTCACAATAGTGTCCTCTGGCTTGTGTGTATGTACCAGTGCCCTCTACCTGAAGAAATCACAACTGCTCATCTCTGTATGTCATGTGCTTTATACTGCCAACAGCTAATGGAAATTCTCCTCTAGGAAAAGTGGTAGGGGCCTGTGTTTTTGGTGCAGGAGGAAGGGAGTTTAAGCCCCACTGCCAACACACAAGTTCCTAATGGCCATGGGGAATAGCAGCATGACAGCTGTGACCATAGTTTTAGTTCAATATTTTCTTTAGTTCTGTACCAGCATTTAAACTATAGGAAAACTTTTTTTTTAAATTAAAATGTTTATTAAGGCAACCTACTTATGTCAAACTATGTCAAGGAAAAGAATGCAGTCTTGCTTCAGGTGGTGTTATGCAACCGCTGCAGAGATTTCCATTGTCTGCTTTTTACCTGCACAACATTAAATGATCACCCCAAAATGGACAAACTAAGAGACAAATACATAGACAGTTGTCTGCCCTATTAAATATTTTATTAACCTCCACCAATCTGTTTGTTACAGGTGTACCATCCCTTTGAATTTTATTGTCCTGGGCCTGACAGGTGGGCATTCACCTTAAATAGAACAGCATTCCTTGCCTTCTTAGAGTTACAGGTAAACTGCCCCTCCAATATTTCAGCTCTCCCATCAATCCGTAAATTACAAATGGTATTCCTCTTCAATATTTTAGTAACCTCTGCCACCAGAGAAAATCCCCAAGCAGTTTAAATTCTGCTTTGCAAAATCTACTGAAACAGAAAGTTTACCCAGAGTGCTTTTCAGCCAAGATGACACAAGACAAAGTCCTCAACTGAACTCGATTTATTTTGCAACAGAATAGCCATCTTAGACTGTTTGTACTTACAAAAGCAGATGAAATTAGAGGGATGAATTTAGTTGAACCATTGAAGCCAATGGATCTAAGTCTAACTGAGTACCTTGCTCAAGGATGGGGGAAAACTGATCAGTGTTTATCACATGCTTACTACATGCATGATTAGAGTACGAGTCTCATGCTATCCATCAGAAGAGACAGGCTGTTCCAGGGAGGATGCCTGACCTCATTTTGTGACTTTATTTGTATCTACCTCCAAGTCTCCTGCAGAATCTCTTGAGAAGGATGCCATGTTTAACCAAGATGTTTAAAAAACCAACCACACTACCGATGTTGTCTAATATGAATCTAGATTTATTACTCTGCCCAATAAATACATCGTTATCTATAAATGAGACAGTTTAAAAACTAGAGACTGTTAAAAGGTGCCCGGGGAAGTTGAGTTCTATTTAATGCATCCTGTCACTTGTGTGTGTTGTGTGATACAACAGCGATGTAGGACCCTTTATTACAGTTTACTTCACTGACGCTTATTAACATCTGGCGGATTTGTGTTTTAATCACCTTGGTGATTAATACTCCCCAATGCAGGGCATAAATCAGTCTGCTCATATACTCAGGAGCTAACATTTTCCTTCGCCATGAGATCAGATCAGCACCAGCAGCCGACACCATGAGATACAGAGGACAGCAGTGATTTTAAAAAGAGTCTGCTTTATTCACGGTGACCAGATGGACAGACAGACAGGCAGCACAAGAGCAATCTCTAGTGTGAATGCAGATTGTATTTTGCCCTTCACCCAAGGATTGCGAGCACTGAAGTGATGTTAACTTCACAGAATCACCAAGAAGCCGATAGGGATGGTCATTACCCTTTGCCAAGCGGGCAAACTGAGGAAGAGATGTGAAGGGACAAAGGGACTGAGTGCAGATTCCTAGGTGCCTGTCTTTCCCTGTGAATTGTATGGGAGCTAGGCCCAAAACTCAGCCTTTGTGTATCCCACTGGTGTTCCAGTGATTTTCTAGGTGACTAAATGTCAGGCACTTAAGTCCCCCTGTGAATCTGGGCCAAAGTGACTTGGCCAAGCTCTGACCCAGTCAGATTCCCTATTCCTTTTGCTAACCACAAGACACGGGGCTGCCTCACATCCACGTAGATCTGCAGGCTCCTGTCTTCCAGATCCTGGCTCCTAGATTAGCAGACGTCAAAACAGAAAATGTTCTCCAAGGGTCAAGTACCAGCAGACTACAGCTGGCAGTTCTAGTCTCTGGTCAAAGACAAGTTCTCCTGAGCTGCGTTCCCAGTCTCAGAAAACCTGGTGGCCTACCGCTAGTCAGCGATAATTAGCTTTCATTTCTCACCAATTATACTCTCACCTGTTCCATTTGCTAATCCCCCAATCCTCCATCCAGCTTGCCCAATTAGCATGCTGTTTCCCCAGTGGGAAGGAGTGGAGAAGAGAGAATGAACACTTCACTGAAACGAAGCAGAGAAGGATGTTGATGGACCACAGCTAGGAAAATTCCGTTCCTTACCTAAAGCCATGGAGTGCCAGGTTGATTGGTGCATGTACAGACATATCTAGGATCACAGTGCCTGCATACTTCACTAGTATTAGGATTGCAAAAGGCATGCTCTAGGGCTGCCTGTCCAGCCCTTAAGAACTCAGTTCTTTCCTACTGATTCATCCCTCTGCTTAGCAGGTGCTATATGATGGGTTCCTACTGCTGCAAACAGAGGATTTGATCTTGAAAGGGCTCAAACCCTTCAGCTTCCACTGAAGTTACTGGCAATTGAAGGTTATATTTCCCTTTGTTTATTTTGGCCTGTCTACTCCGCAAAGCTGTAACACTTATACAGCTATCGTCTCCTAGGTAGGCGCTATTATCCCATTTTTGGAAGGGTTTTTGTTCAGTTGAGCTTCCCAAGTCACACAAGCAAAACCCTAAAAAGCCACTTTTTTATGAGGGTAAGTTTCTCTACATGGTGAGTTAACAACTCACCTGCAGTTTACATTCACACGTTGGGTCATAGTGAAACAACTTTCCCTTGCAGACAAGACTTTGTCTCTGCACCAGATGTTAGACAGCAATGGGCACAGGGCAAGAATTTCAGAAGGGGCTGCTGAATTGGGGTGTCTAATTTGAGATATTTTTAAAGGGCCCTGATTTTCAGAGGGCAGAAAAGTGTGTAGTCTAGGGCTAGATCCTGAAATGCTAAAGTGCCATTGTCCATAGAACTATTCCTATTTATACGAACCGAGGATCTAGTCCTTAGTCTGTGGTCTACTGCCTCCATGCTTCTGGTCAGAGATGGCAGATACCAAAAAGCGCTGCACAGGTATATGGGATTTTTTAAAAAGGCACAAAAGTTCTGGGATATGGATGGCATTATGGAATGGAGAAAGTGGCATGCTGGAACATGACCCTTCATTCCCAGAGATCCCTAGCCAGATCTAGTATCCCACAACACACTGAGAAGATTTACCCAGAGCCATTGTGCCGGACGGCAGCGTGTTGCATCTTGGGAAACCTACTCATGGTTCGCTGCATTTTATATTGACACAAGCTCTCCAAGTGAGGATGCACAGGGCTGAATCAAGCAGCCAAGCATGTGTGCACCCAAGAAATAGACAAACTTCAGTGACGGTATGCCAAGGAAACTTGCATTGAACAAAGTCTGTAGTGTAGACATGGCCTAGGAAACACTTCTTCTCTCCCATTCTTTGTCGGTCGGTCTTGTTTATTTAGACGGTAAACTCTTAGAGGAAGAAACTCTTATTATAGGAGCACTCTGGGGCTTCTAGGAACTGATCTCATACAAATAATGCTCACTGAGACTATTAAGTCGAGACCTGATTCTGCCACCCTTCTCCACAATGAATAATACTAGGCGTGAGCCCTTGGAGAGTAAATATTCTGGAGTTACTGCGGGATGATTTGTAACATCTTTTTGTTTTCCTTAATTAGATATTCTAATCCCATTCTGCAGGAGGAAGTAATAAAGGGGTCCTTTATTAATGGCAATGAGCAAAGGAATACCAGTCACTGTAAATCAGACGGCATTTTTTACTGACACATCGAAATTCCTCTAGGGATTTCTATTGGCCAGGGTAGGGGGAAGGGCAGAAGGCACCTGGGGCTTGGTGGTGCTGGATTGAGTGGGGTGGCTTTTAATTATCATGAGCCATAAACGCAATGATGAAAGTAGTATCCTGCGGAGATTCTATCCTCGATCAGCATGGCCAGCTTCCTCATACACTCAGCACTTTGGGTCCCTCCCTACGTATAGTCATATAGTTCCTTCTAATGTTAAGAGGGGGTAAATTCTCTACACATATGCAGAAAGGAATGGGCCCCTTGAAGCTGAAAGAGTTACAATAATTGACACCAGCTGAGATTGTAGCCCCTGAGTTTGTGTTCCTTTTTGTTGTCCCTACAATGACACCCTTGCTTCAAGCAAGAGGAGCTGTACTCTACTGGAGTTGTTCATAAGTAGGCCGGAAAGCTCATTTTCCATCATATCACCCTGTATAACGGGAGCAATGGACTGTGCTTCAGATTTTGTTAGTCACTCATCTGAGGCCCCAATCCTGGGTGCCACAGTAAAGTGAGATATCCATGGAGACAACGGCTTGTGCACTTCAGCTTGCTACATCTTTTGCTGAACCCTGATTTATAATTCTGTCAAATCTGGTCAGAAATCAGTGTAGAAGGAGACATATCCACAGCCTTCCCCTCCTCCCACCTCTCCCTGAAAACTCTTTCACTTTGATGAAAGAAGGAGGAACCTATCTTTGAGCTCCTGTCATCTGCACTTCTTTTTTCCTGGCCATGCTACTCTCAACCATCCAAGCTGCAATTTCCACTTGTCTCTACTCCACATCCCTGGCCCATAAATCAAACGTCCACAGCAAGTCAAGGTGGGCTGATAGAAGACATTACCAATAAGTCAGATGGGGAAAGAGATCCCATGGCAGCTGAAAATGGGGTAGGGCTTAATATATAGCATCTCTTATTTATTATTCCATCTCAATGTCCTTTCCTTCTGTGGAAAGCTATTGTATACACCTTGGGATGGGTGGGGTACTTGGGACAAAAGAAGAGCTAACTTGACACTTCATTCAGAATCAAAACTGGAATAGAACTTTTTCTGAGAATTAAAAAAGCCTGAAAAATACAGACCTTCACTGTGTTTCAAGGCTGACTGCCTTATAATTTGGGGTTATGACTGCAACAGGAAAAGAAAATTCCAAAATAACGAGTATGTCTGTTTTCATCCCATTTCCAGGTTCTTCTGAGCATTCAAGTTTGATTGCACCTCAGTGATGCTTTCAACCTCTGTCAGAGTTACAGTTAATATTCTACGAATACTAAGCGGCCTCAACTGAGACCAGGGCTCCATTGTTCCAATTGCTGTGCAAATTCAAAGCGAGAGACGGTCCCTGCCCCAAAGAGCTTACAATCTAAAGACACAACAAATTATCTACCTTTCACTGATGGAGAGCTGAGGCAGAGGGATTAAGTGACTTACCCAAAGTCGCATAAGGAGCCTGCTGGAGAGCCAAGAATTGAACCCAGGCCTTCAAAATCCCAGTGGGTGCCTTAACCAGAAAGGCAACTTTCCTGCTACAGAAGAAATCCAGCCAGCGTCATACGCAGACTGAAAGCCAAAAAAGAACAGCCTTGTTCTATTTTGTATATAACATTGCCCAACTTTTTCTACAGCCCAAGTAGAGCCTATAAGATTTCCAGTTCACTGGGGAGAATCACACGTGTTACAGGCAAAAAACGTCCTTTGCCATTGTCTGACATTTGATCTTGTACACTGTGCTATTTGCGTCACAAAAAAGTCATCAAAATGACTGGCAATCACTGGCTTCTTGTTGGGTGACTTAGCAAAGAATCAAAGACTTTAATGGATTGCAAAAACCAAACTACCGATGATGATGGCCTGTTTTGATCAGCTTTGAACTGTTGCTGCCCAGATTGTACCTCTTCTGTAAATAAACAGAGGACTTTAGTTTCTAGGGCTGTTAATTCAGCAACTTTCATGAGCACCACGACCATACAAAAATAACTCTCACTCTGTACATGCACGACATTTCTCATGTGCATCAAAGATCCACCATTCACCATGAATTAGCTATCACTCCTGGACCAGACTCCTCATTGTGATAAAAATCTGGGAGCCTGGTTCTCTATTGCCCTACACCTCGTGTCGTTGTTTACACAGGGTGAAGGAAGTATAACGTGCTACCACATTGAAGTCAGAGTTTTACACCTACTTTGCCCTGGGGTAACAGAGAGCAAGGCTCCTGGAGCTTTCAAATCTCCCCAAAAAGCATTCATTCCCCAGATGCGTTTGATCTAGCTGTTGCCCTTCCTTGTGACACAGAGAATTGGAATAGCATCTTCTAAATATAGATGCTTCACGCCCCCGCGCCCCCCCCACCAAAAGGCTGTGAAAGGTGAGAATATCCTGTATCCATTTATCTTTGAAAGAAAGCACCGGGGGGATTTAATAATTAAACTGTGCACATCCAGTTGCCATGGAGCTCTTACCAATGCCTGTATCCATCACCCAGATGAAATTGGGTCACACGTTCAACTCTCTGTAGCTTTTCACATTCACTTGGTTCATCAGAAATTAAAAACACATCAACCCTTCCCCCTTTCCTCTTCCTCATTAATAGATGATGCTTCCCGCAGCTCAAGTCTCCTCTCAAGCTGGAGTGACTCCATTGACCTCAGCAGATGAGGAGCGCAATTCACTCAGATCAAAGGCCTGATCCTGTGAGGTGCTGAGCATCTGCAATTGACCTCATTGGGAATTGTGCGCACTTTGTAGCACCCCAGAAGTTCAGGCCTTAAGCCATAAATCTTAAGGTTAAACATGCTCTCATTCCATTGGCTATCGCTGAGGTCAGACGCATCAGTGCGCTTCAACTCACATCTTCACCCAAAACTGTTTGAGGGCTTTAAAAAACAATCAAACAACCCCCCCACAAAATTTGTTTAGCTGACTAAAAATATTCACTCCAAATTTTTCAAATGTCTGCTCAACACCTACACAATCAAAACTAAGAATTTTGAAAAATTGTGTTTGGGTTTGGAAAACATCCCACTTTATCTCATTTTTCTTATTCCTCACTTCTCTTTTCAGTGGGAAAAAGAAGTTTTACCTCCCCTTCTTTCCCTGCAAAATTTGTTTTGCAAGATTTCATATCAAACAAAACAAAAAGTGGTTATTTTTTTCATGTCAATGTTTTTTGCTAAATATACTTGTAGACTTTGACCAGCTCTAGCTGACTTGAAAAAATGTCTCATGAGAAGCTCTGCCCCTCCTGGTTTTGTATGATACCAGAAGTAAAATTGTCAAAATACTCACCAAAGCTGCTGTTCAAGGTATTTCGACCTGATGCAGGAAATAACAGGAGAAAGCCTGCTCCCATGAAATTTCCCAGAAAATCACATAGATGCATATGAAAGTTGGATCAACACAGAGACTTTTGCTCTCCATTTGGAACAATGCAATCACTGTGTCATCTACATTTCCCAGCATATTCAACTCCATGAATTGTTTCTCCTTAATACTTCTGTAGCCCTTCACTTTGGAGGGCCTTGAAGAGCTTTATGCGTATGAAATGGATATAGTCACCATTTGGAAAATCAGAGCAATAAAACCTGGATCCTACTACACACAATCAAGGGCCATATAACTTGGGGTGACATATAGACTTCTGTCATCTGGACAATATCAAGGCCTATGAAAATAGTCAAACAGTTTTGAACCCACAGGAGGCAGTGGTACACCTACCCACATGCTATGCAGATAATTACAGTCTCTTGGATCACCCATTCAGTAAAGCTGAAACAGGCATATATGCTTACCCATCTTCACCGCAATAACTTCAAAAAAAAAATCAGCTGAAACAGTGGAGATGGTTTGTGCTTTGCTGTCTCAAAAATGTGCTAAGAGTGGTCTCAATAGAATAAGACTGTGCCAAATGACTAAAGTGTGCGTGGGGGAGAGAGATTATGGAATTCACTTACTGAAATTCCACCACTGACTTTTCTGACACATCCACTTAGGGAAATGAGCCCTTCAGGTAAACACTCTTTGACAAGCATTTTCGGATATTCCTGCACATCATGGAGAAAACCTGCAATGAGCTCACAAAAAAAGCACCACAGACACCCATGCACACAAATCGTGAACAGACCAGCCAACTGAATAGCTGTCATGCATCAGGAAATGCAAAACCCTTCGCATCAGCTCATCTGCCTTATCCCAGTAAAAGCCTGACCTCTGAATTTGCTCTCCTGCCATGCTTTGCTGAGGAGCCATTACTCATTCATCTGAATTGTTGGAAGCCCAGTTGCTCCTGTTCCACACTAACAGGACCGGCCAATTCCCTCTGACGCAGAGGCTGGTGGATCGATTCCTCTAAAAGGTCTATTCGGCTGGCTTCAACAAGCTTGACTCCTCCCACTCGGGGTTATTTTAAATCAGTTTGTCTTTACGTTAGGGCCCCTGAGTCAGCATGGCATACATGGGGGAAAGCCAACAAGCCTTATTCTCTGACAAATACCCAAAGGTCCTCGCCTAGGTGGTAATTTATAAAAGCTGTTGTGCTGTAAAAAATAAATTGGCTGAATACTTCTGAGCGCTCCAGCATTCATGCAGAACAAACACAGAGGCCTCCTTTTTGTATTTTAACAGCAACAGCTCTAAGCGGAGGGGGAATAAAAAAATTGAACTAAAAATTTACGATAAACAGAAACTTCCAATAGGGAGGAGGTAAAGTGCGTGCATGTCTAGTTGCCATGGAGATCCAGACCAGCGTCTGTTCACCCTGCCTGCATCCATCAAGTTGGGAAAAATGGGTCAGTTTTCTCAAGCTCTCTGTATCTTTCGGATTCCACACTGCGGTACATCACAGGCTGTACATCACAGGCGGTACATCACGAGCCTTCGTGGACCATACAAAGCTCATCAGAAGGTTCAAGCTGCTGCTGGGAGTGATAAAAATTGTATCCAGGACATAGAAATGTTGGTTTGCGAGGGGCATTGTCTGTGTAGGGAACGGGAAGAATTAGGAATTCTTCTTTATTTTGGCATGTTGTGAACACTTTGGATGCTGATGGTTCACTGGTGTGAGGACAGGAGAGTTCAGCTACCACGTGCTTTCTCCATTCAAAGAGGTGCTCTTCTGCCATGGAGCACGGCATGTTCTAGCTCTGTAGTTATGGGTCTTCTGTGGATACAGTGACAGACAGAGATAGGTCTGTCTCAGTTTTCTGCTATTTCCAGACTGGGGTTTAAGACGAGGATACCACAGTCACTCAGCACTGAAGAACTTGGCCCAGTTTGAGAACCAGGTGGGCAGGCCTTGAACTCTTTGGAATGAAGACGCTCACAACGAGGGATAAGTAGATTCAGAAGAGATTTGGTGCAGGAAATAGTGTGGAATTACACCGCAGGAACAAAGGGGGGGAATTAAATTCCAGGGTAGATTTTAGCACCACAGAGACAAACAAGAAGATGCACAGGCCCTGCCGTGGAGGGATCACAGCGCGTGGGCTGGATTCTGAACTGTCTGCCTAAGCAGGGGAATGAAAACTCCCATTTCTGCTCAGGTTCAACTATCCAGACTTGGGGTGTAAGAGCACAAGTTGCTGCACATTCGTGTAATGTTGTTCCCCTACCCAATAAGTAGGTGATGATGGAATGTAGCATTCACTCCACCCTGTGATGTGCCAGCTAGCAGAAGTCAGCCATCATGCAGGGGACAGTTGTTAAAAAACCACACGTAGATACGGTCTGTTTCTATAACCCCCATTACATTTTAGGTATTGGGCTCTTCTAGGTTTCTAGGCTTTCAGGTGTGAGCACATGGTGGAAATGCCAAAGGAGCTGGGTGCTTTGCGGAACTGGCCTTCGGATCGTTGTTCCTGGGCTATTCATTTCCATGGTATTGCTCTGAAAGAGGAGATGGCAACGCGACACCCTTCCAGGCAGAAGGCAAAGTCCACTTATTGAGAACTAATTAGGATGTGGAGACTCAAAGCTCCATGTGGCAGTTCCAGGTCTGCCAACCTTTGCCATTAATAAGTCAGATTGTTGGCAACTGCAGCAACATGGTCAATTACTTGTTTATAGTTTTTGTTTTAGTGGCAGTTTCCTAGATCTTATTTTCAAGCATTTAAGAAGGTTTTATTCTAGGAGACTTTTGTCCTTTCATTTTGCCAGCACTGCTTCCTAGCTCTCCCCTTCCCACTGTTCCTGTTACGAATCTTCCTATCTTATGTGTCACAGTAACATCCTGCAGCCATGCCCTCCCCAGGTTAGTTATTTATACCGGGCGTTTCCAGCTATCAACAACATTCACACAGAACCCCCTGGAAATCTGTAGGGTTCTTGTTCTGTTATACCTGTGAAGATCAGTCTTAGGTCATAAGTGTTTGCACAGACCATCCCCAAGCCCACCAGCCTACCCTTTCTCTGATACTTGGGCGGAAGTTCTCATCACTGCTTATATTTGGAGGTCTTTAGAGGCCAAGCTCATTTAGAGGGTTTGGGTACAGGGTTTAGTTGCAGTTACCTTATCAAATTGTTATGAGTTATTTTAACCACCAGGCAGGTTCCTTACTTCTCAGATACCAGGGTGGCTGCTGCCTCCATTTCCTTTGGCTGGTGGGGTACTTAAGTTCTCCAACCACACTAGAGGCCTCTCTTTCTGAGGTAAAGAAAAGTCCAAGAAAAGCCACCACAAATCCAGATCTTCCACCCATGGTGAGGGCCCTAACAAGTCCCTGGTATCAGGGGTTCACCTGGTTCTCAAACTGGGCCAAGTTCTTCAGTGCTGATTGACTGCAATATCTTCATCTTAAACCCCAGTCTGGCCTCCAACTTCTCCCCTGGTATCAGGGGTTCACCACTTGGCTGCAGTGGTATCAGGACACCTCCAGGTGAGAGGGAGTCCATATCCACCCTTTTCCACAGGCTCCAACCCCAAAATGTTAACCTGAGACACTGCTCACTCCTCCCTCAGGAGTCTTTCCCATGCTTGCTTGCCTCAATGGCCACCACCCCAATTTTTCCACAGGTTTTTTCAGCTCAGTCGGCCAGAAGCTCCTTCTCCTCAGCTGAAAAACGAACCGCAGACTTTGATCCGACCCCAGCAGTTAGACAGCACTGCCAGTGGCTTACTTTTATATCATTTCCTTTTCCCAGCAGGCCTTGCGCTCAGCCCTACAACACCCAAATGGATTACAGATCCCAGCAATCCCTTGATCAGGCTGGAAACCAGGCACAAGTCAAAGCTAGGATCTCTCTTAAAAGCCTGTGACATACCACCTAGTGATAAAAAGAAAGTTACTGAGTACATATATATATTTGTTAAAATGTTATTTTCTTCACAGAGAATTGTGATGTGGATCTAGTCCTGTTTGGGAGTGACATAAAGCATATTGTACAGTGGCTGTAAATTTCCAGGTTTGTGCTCTGCTACTGAGGTTGCACCTTGTATATTTATTTTTATGCCACTGACTTAATTAGATGTTCTTTTGTCTCAAGCGGCAGCAAGATGAATCAGCTTTTTTTTTTTCCCCACAAGGTCTCCGATCAGGACCGACTCCCAAGAATCTTACAGTCAAATTTTTCTGACAACTAGATAAGGGCTAGAAATTAAACGCACTTCCCAGCTACCTTAATTCTGGTAACAGACAGATATGTGGGTCACCTATTCCCCCTAAGCCCCCTTGTGAAATTCCAGTCATCCAACACACACTCTTGGCCTGCTGTTCTCTCACCTTGTTTTCAGTTGCAGCCAGAATGTCTCCTTGACATCTCTGCTGTGAGCAGTTAAAAACAAGGTCATAATCACGGTATTGATTATGGCTAGGGCCAAAGGAATCCAAGGCCCTTTGTGTCCCTGAGAAAGCTCAGTTTGTTCAGAGGGGGCGGGGGAGCTGAGCAGGGTTAGCAATTCATCCTTTTCCTCTGCCCTCATCTGAGGGATTCACAATAGATCAATTGAAGCTTATGTTGTTACAACTTGTCAGTCAGAAGAGCTAGAGAAAGCAGAGGAAGCGGATTCTCGTGATTAACCTTCTTTCCTCCTCCCTCCCTTTACTGATTATTCTAAAAGAGAGCAATTTCCTTCTCATTCTGCATGCAGTTCCATGAGCATATGGCCGTGGATTCTCAATCCCACTTGCACAAGACAGATTTCTTTTTCCTCTTAGTGCTGCTAACTGGTCCACTAAGCAAAAAGGCTGGTGCAGAGAGTGTTCTCTGACCTCTCTGCTATTCCTCAGTGTAACAATACCAGAAGATAGGAGACATTCACACAGACACACATAACAGCAGCCTTTGGCATCAGTGATAGTGCATGCTGTTGTACGATAGGGGTCTTGCCTTTCCCACGAGAAGGGTTGGAGCCAGGAAACAAAGGCCAGCAGCCTAATTTTCCGAGGCACTTAGCACCCACAAATCCCATGGAAGTCAACGGGAGCTCCAGGTGCTTGGCACCTTTGAAAATAAGGCTACAATAGCAGCTTAGCAACACTGCTGTCTGTGCAGCAAACAAGGGCAGAATAGCACACCTGTGGGACTCTGTTCAGTATAGCGCACAAGCTCTTTCTGCTCACGTCATGTCGCCATGCTTCCTTGTCCCCTGTGTCACAATCCTGCCCCTTTTCTGCGTTCTTCAAAGTGCTCAGAGGAAAATAATTGCAATGACTGCCAGTGGAGTAGCTTAGGTTGAAGTAGGTCTGGCTTTAAATTCTGGCTCAAGTTCCGGGGAATTGATCTATTGATCTATTACAAAACTAATTGCATTCCAGTTGTGCTCACTGGAAGATTGAATAACACAAGGCATCCTGTCACGGCTGTGAATCATCACTCTGGGACAGGTCTTGACAGGTGCTAAGCTCCTCACACTTCAGCAGCAATGGCAGATGCTCCAGGCCTCTTTTGACTTTGCCAGTCCCTGGCAACCAGATCCTGTAAATCAGTGCAGTTACAGAAGAACTCATGCATTGTAATCCTTGGGGGGAAAAAGAAAAAATAAGGCCCTTGTGCTAAATTGTGTGAATTGGCCTTGAGTTATGCTGATTTACATCAACTGATGAGCCCTGCTTTGACCAGGGGTTGGCCTAGATGACCTCTTGAGGTCCCTTCCAACCCTCATCTTCAATGATTCTATGACTTTTAATGTTTTATCAAGGACTGCAATATACATTATAAAACTCGAGCTGGTCAAATTGTTTGGAAAAATAATTTAAGCCATTTTATGATGGAAAAATTGGATTTTTGACTAACTCAAATCGTTCATGAAAAGTGTCTACTTTCCACAGACATTTTCAATTTTGCTGAAAAACAGGACACACAAAACCCCATATATTTTTATTTGGCTATGTTGCTGCAGTACTTCATGGGAGCTGTAGGTCACTTGCTTCATAGTCTCATTCTCCTCTCTGGACTATGCTCCCCAGCTGGACTACATCTCTTACGATGCAACACAGTGAGGGACTTCCATGATGGTTGGCCTCTCTTCTCCAAAAAGTGCACCATGAGAGATGTAGGAGAATAGGGGCATCCAAACTATGGCTCCCATGAGGCCCCCGGCAGCAAATCAACATCAAAATAGGTTGGTTTTCAGCCAAAATATTTTGGTATTCAAATTTTCATTGAAAAATTTTCCATGGGGAAAAGAAAAACAACCCAAGCAGGTCTAATGCCTATGGGTTATATGGGTCTTCTGCCCAGAGGTGAATTTCACCAGCTCACACAAGCAGCCCTGTTGAAATCAACTAACTACTTCCCTCAGAATAAGAAAGTGATCCCCGCTCCAGAGATACGTGCTGGGAGAGTCAGACTCTACCTGTAAACGTAATGAGACTGGGGCTTCTAAACCCCCTGCATGGCTCTGGATGTCTCACACATGCCGAATACACAGTTATTTGCTTTTATCTGAGGCTGACCCCTAGCACGAGAGAGGGGGTGCTCGGAGAACCAAGAGTCAGGCAAGTGTAATATGGCACATTGCTCACTTTCTCATCTACTGTACCTAATGGGAACGTTGAGGACCAAGGTCGGAACAAACTTTTTATTGTACCTGTAGTCGCCTGTGTTATTACTTCCATGGCAGAGACAATATGATTTATTGATGCTTTTTTTATTTCCCACAGGTTTATTCCATACTATGTGTGTAGGGAAGATAAACTATCTCATTATTGTCCTGATCTCTAATCATGTCACATTTTCAATTACTGTAGCTTTTTCTTGGTTGCAGTGACATTTCTGTATTTCAGCTTACTATTATGAAAGAAAAAAGAGAGAGAGAGAGAGAAAAGGAAGAAAAGAGGGGGAAATCCATTAAAAATCTGTGTGTATGAGTCTATCTTGAAAATAAAATTATTCTTGGTTTTCTTCAGGGAGCTGGCTAATGAGACAAAGTTCTCCTGAAGCCTTAATGCTGTGCCTCTTATTTGCTGTTTCCCAGAGAAGGCCAATAGTAAAACAACAGGCAACTTAAAACACGTTATGATCCCATATCAAGACCCCAATGGTGGAAACAATCAAGTATGTACTTTTGTGCACGTGAAGCATCCTAGAAGTCATTGAGGCTGCTGTGTATAAAGTTATACTTTGTAGGTTCAGGAATTTACCAAGGAGCAAGTATGGCATACTACCGATCAACATGTGTGCTGCGTTTAAAGCAACAATGCGACAAGAGTTGAACTGGAGATGTGAACTGTGGATTAAAAAGATTGTTTTTCTATAACTAATTACCTATAGGTTTAAGGCTAGTTCTCCAGCTGGTGTAAAGCAGCATACCTGCATTGAAATCAGCAGAGTTGTGTTGATTTACACAAGTGGAGGATCTGGCCCGTAACATTTAACATTAAAGACAACTGCGTATCTTGACAGGCCTAGATAGATTGGTGACCCTGGACCACCTCTTGATTTTGGTTGCCTATCATGGCTCTTGTTAGTTTGTATTGGGGAACCACCTACGATGTCCCATTCAGGGATTGACACTCATTGTGTTATGCGCTGTACACGCAAACCCACATCCACAAGGGGACTTACTTAGGTGCTGAAGTCCCTGATTCAAGTGCTACTGTAATCCACAAAAACCCCATTTGGCTCCCACCTCATTCCGCAGGCATCCAAACTTGCCCATTGCCTAACTTTCTGCTGTAAAAGTTCCCTAAGCGCCTCCATTTTTGCCTTTGGGCATGCACATTGCTGCCTTAAGCAGATGTCTGGATGCCGAAGCCCCAGCATGATCCTCCAACCATGCACCGGTAAGTGCCTAAGTACCTTTGTGTATCCAGGCCACAGTGGAGCATGATCTGTTTGGAAGGGTGTACTCATTTCATCCTGGTTCCTGAAAGGAAGATGGACTCTCTCCTCCTCCAATATACCAAGCAGACAGCGTGCAGAGGCCTCTGAATCAGCCGACACCCCCACCAAAGAAAGAGAGAGCTTATGCAGCCCTTTCAACTGCTCCAGACATGAATTCCCCACGCCATAGCTAGTGAACGAATTGCGAGTACTCTCCGATTGCCTGTAGGCCGCCTTTCGCAGGGTTTCATCTCATCTGATCCTACAAAGGGCAATACCCTCTTTCCACACTCTCCATTTAAGAATGCTCTACTCCGCCATGTCCGATCTGGCAAATTCTCACACATCCACGTGGTCCTTGCTTATGCCCACACCCCTTGGACTTTCAGGGAGCCTTTTGCATGAGTAAGCAATTACCACTGCGCTGAAGTCTGCAGCTTTCGGCTAATATATTAGAATGTCTACCAATACGGATAAAATCCTGTCACACAAGAGATATTAAGGCAAGTAAGCCAGGGAGCTGCCGTCCATTTGTTGTTGGGCCCCTTCCTTACCTGCATACAAGGTGGCATTTGGTATGTGGGACAACCACTTCACTGAAAAATGCCTGATTTTCTTTTGCTTTTGTTAAGCAAGTGGACAGCCAGATGCTCAGAAAGAGATGACTGAATTCATCAGCTAACAACAGAGAAGCCACAATGACTAAACCTATTAGCTAGTGAAAGAAAACAGAGGATTAATTTCCACACTTAGGGTACTTCTTACCTTCCCATCCCCCCTTCAATATTCTCCTTCTCATCCCTTCCCTAAATATGTCCACACCTGCTTACCGCACACATCATTTGGTGAAGAGGGAGGTGTTAGATATGCCGAAGTGTTTATTTTAACAGGTTCTTTTTTAGGGTTCTGCTGTGAGCACATTCCTGCCTTGATTCTCAGCGCTGTTGCTATGGGATAAAGCTGTCCAATTTCCCAGGTTTTGTTCTTCTCCACACATTATTATTAGAGTAGCACCAAGAAGCTCCAGTACAAACTAGGGCTCCATTTTGCTAGGCACTGTATAAACACATAGTGAGAAATGCTCCCTGTCCTGAAAGCCTTACATCTGTCATTGTGTCTTTCGTAACCCCCCTACTCTGAGTTTGGGTTGTTCCATGTTTCAGATATAGAAATGCCAACACACATGTTGAATGTGTTTCCTTTCCATGGGTCAGGCCTCAAATTCCTTCCTCAGGATCTGATTCTTCTCTCACAGCAGCTTCATGCTGGCGTAACCGCACTGAGGCAGCTGATGTGAATTATCCGCCTCTCTGGAGCCGTATCTGACCCCGCACCCTCAGATTCCACAGGCTCCTTTGCGATATTGGGGTCCACACCGGGGAAAGGGGTGGAGAATGAGTGAGATGCGTCCCCAAGGAGTCTCCTTGGAAAGGGTAATACAATCTAGGAGCTCTGTGGGGCCCATGGTACTGGGCGATATACCCATGGAAAATCCTGGTAGTGCAGTTCCAATGGAGACATGCTGTCAGGATGGCCACTGAAGCCCGGAGCTGCAGCAGAAGCTTGGAGCTTCCCCATGGATAACCCCCGAGCCCCAGATTTCTCAAAGATCCATGTGCATAAGAGACATGGAAAGAGAACCATGGACTATTGAGTCTGGTATTCTTCCTTGAACAGTAGTTATGTGGCATGCCTCCACAGAAGGCGATGAACCTCTGTAATTCACGACTAGGTAGTAACTGCCCCACGGGGAAATTTCTTCCTGATTCGTAGCTAACCATCCTCTTGTGGCCAGATGCATGAGGCTCAATGACCCGCATGCAACTTTTATCACCGCTGGTTTCTCTGCAGAGGCTATTTTTAGCAGGAAGGCTGGTGTGTCAGTTTTATCTTCCCAATTCGGCTGGGCTGAGTTTAGCATGCCCCGTTTCTGAGCTCCTGGAGAGAAAGGGAAATGTTTGCAGTCACGTCACTGATGTAATGAGAGTGAACGTTTCGCAAAACATGAACATCTGGCAAGCTGGAAGGAGCGTCCGTTCACTCTCATTGTTCTAATACACTAACCATGGTCATTAATTAAAAGTCTGTCAGCTTTGCCAGTGGAAAACCCCAGTTGTTGAGTTTCGAAGCTTGGGTATTTACAATAAAATGTTATGGGCTGAAAGCTGGACCTGTAATATTTTAAACCAAGTGAGACATTTGGGAAATCTGTCCGGACGGCTTAGGAATTCCAGCTGTTATTGTGCAATGGTTATTATGAAACTGGGTGGAAGGCCTCTCTGTCTGTGTATATCCACCCTAGCTAGCAAGGCCTTAGGAACCTCACTCAGAGGCCAGGATCGAAAGTGGGTTGTTAGAACTCAACAACTGCCTAATCAGGGTGAAGAACCTTGGGACAAAGGTTGGCTGAAGCCTAAGAGAAGCTACGTCCTCTTATTTGTCTGCAGGAGGTGAGGGAAGAGTAAAATTCCCAAACAAGACAAAAGGTGACAAAGCAGGGGGCTAAAAAGGACGCACAGGAGAATGACTCAGAGCCACACAGGAAGTTTTGGGCAATAGAAAGTCGGTAGCGCAGGTAAGGCCGAAGAAGGCAAGCTGGGGAGAGAACATTCTGTGTGTGAGAAGACAAGCCCTGCCATCCACCAGAAGGACAATGGATGGCCTCAGAGGACGCTGACCCCAGCCCAAAGGATGCTCTGGAGCGCTCTGGAAACTGAGGCAGGGAAATGCATGTAGCGTTTATTATTTTTGTAAAGAGCTGTGTAATTCTTGAGTGATTGTGTAAGGAGCAGTGGTGTCAAAATCCTGTGCAAAGCACCTGTACGTTTTGCATGTTACACTTACCACATGCCCCATGAAGAGGTAAACTGCAGGCCCAGCACAGCCACATGGCTGGAGTTTGGGAGAGGGTACATTTAAGCTATGGGGTAAGTCTGAGGGGAACATCACTGGTTACAGGGACTGGGCAGTGGGCTGTGTGGTCACACCTCTCAAGAGAGGGTGCTAGATGAAGCCTCCAGGGAGATTCTCTAAAACAGAGACAGAGCCAGGGCTCTGTTTGGACTCCAGAAACTTAAAAACAGACAGGATGACAAGATCATCTCACAATGATCTGGAGAGCAGCCCAGTGGGGCACTTGACAGGATCTGTGATACCAGGCCAAATCAAGGGCATCAAGAAAGAATCCTCTTTATTACCAACTAATCCTGTCTCTTCTCAACATCAAGGGAAATGCCACATGCAGCTGCATTTCAGTGGTGCTGTCGGTCTATAGTTCATGAAGTGCTTTGGGATCTTTTAATGTGAAAGGTGCTATAAAGATGTAGGCTATTCTTATTATATAAGCCTCTGCGTTCCTAGTGGGCATGTGTATGATATCTCCTGCAGAGAGGTACATGTTCTTCTGCTGCTAAAATACATAAGAAGAAGAAACCAGAGCAGAAGGATCTAACTCTCACAATTTGGCTTTGGAGCCAGAGTTCTGATCCAGGGTTTTGCGTCAGACTCACTTCTGGAAGCAGGTCTAAGCAAGCTGGAACATTAACTCAAAATGACAGCACAGCTCTCAGTTAAATATATTAATGGCCTGGCCTTGGAATGAGATTGATCTGATTTCTGCAGGTTACTGGGAACATCCATGAAGCCTGTCACTTCTTCCACCTGAATCCCGACCTCTAGATACTTCAGCAGCAATGAAAGATTGTTGCTGCTTCATCAGTAACCACAAATCAATGCTAGCCAGGAACATGAAGTTTCACAGTGGCATCTAGGCACCTCTTAACCCCCTGCAAAAAGAATCTCCCTGAACAACACAAGAGGCAGAGGGATTGACATGTCTTAAATAAAACACGGACAAGGAATCAAATCCTGATGCTTGAGCACTCAGCCAAAACGCTCCTCTAAGTCTAAGACACTCACTTTGTCTTGTTTGGGAATTTGACACGCCCTGCCCTGCAGACAAGTAGAAGGATGTCGCTTCTCCTATGTGCTGGTTGAAGGCTGCGTAAGGACTCAAGATCTGACCCAGTGTGGAATGACCAAGAACTGAAGTTTGCTGCCTAAAACAGAAATTCTGTGTTTACATTGCCTCGATTAGAGTATACCATTACATTAGAACATGTATTAGAGGAGGAAAAAGAGGTACATCGCTTCTCTTCTTAGAGTGGAAACTTTTTGGGACAGGGAGGTCTACCTCTGGGTTTGTACAGCACCTAGCTCAATAGGGTCTCTGATGCTGACTGGGGCCCTCTTGCCTCTAATAGAATGCAAATATTTGATTGTACGTAATGCTAATTAATACGTTACAGTAACAGTGTGACTGTGGACTCCCTGGTTTTGGCTCTGTTTTTGGAACATGCAGACAATTAACAATGGGTCATGGTCCACTAATTAGTAATCAGTTGCTGTCAGTAAGCTCAGATACAGCAGCATGATGTCAGTTGTTTGCAGCGGGGCTTGCAATAGTACTATGTGTTTATAGACTGGCAAACCCCTCTCGCTACATTGGAGGATTTGGCCCATTAGCATTTTTCATCCTAGGCTCTCAAAGTGGTTCATGATTACTAATTACTTAAGCTACACGATGCCCTCTGGACAGCAGGTAAGCAATTGATCACACCCATTACGCTGACGGGTATGGTGAAGCCCAGAGAAAGCATGCGTTGTCAAAGGTCACGTAGCAAATAAATGAACCCAGAAATCTTGATTCCCAGTTCAGAGCTCTAAGAACTTAGGCCCAACTCCTCAAAGTTGTTTCGGTACCTAACACTCATTGATTTCTATGAAATACCTCTGAGGAGCTAGGCTGTATTCCACATTGCCTTCCCTGATCCCCCTGGCCTTGTGACCTAGCATCAGTGGCAAACTCACGCTTCAAAGTCATGATTCCCATTTAAAAACCGTATTGTGCCAGAGAAGGATTTTTCCAAACAGAGCACAACTGCACACCTTTTGCTAGAGGTCAGGATCCCTAGAAAATTACTACTCAGCTTGTAATCTAAAATCCCAGCCCAGCTATTGAGATTCACACTTATAGCTTCGTGGTGCCAAAACGCAATAAAAGTTTAATTGAATGTCTCCTTCAAGAAAGGACCTCCTTGAGTTAATGTCAGCTCCTCTGAATGACCCTTTCCAGCCATAGTTTCTCTTTTTTATTATAGCATGCCATAGCTAATTTGACTGAAAAAGGAGACTGCCCTAAGTGAAATGAAGGGCATGATTTATTGATAGACGACTTTAACATTCATTAAAGGTGACAAGTGCCATAGCGTAATGCTACTGGTGAATGTTAAATTGCCACAGATGGCAGATTTATGTCCTCTTTCCCCAAGGTCACTTGTTCATCTTAGAGGTCTAGATGCAACTATCTGGGCAGGAGACCTATGGTTTGGGTGCAGATATGGATGACTGTGTAGGGAGCAGATTTCCAAGGTATGCACGTTCACCTGGAAACCCCGCACTGGGATGCTTAGAAATAGGAACGATTGCATGTCTGAGATCAAATTTTCATTTTGTATGTTACGGTGCCTTTAGGAAAAGAGAGGGAGATCTCCTGAGCGTCAGAATTGGCCTGTTATTGACATAGAAGTTTCAGCCAGGAGCTAACCAGGGATGATCATCAAACAGGGAGAAGCAACTCCAAAGCTGATTGAACAGCTTGTGCTGCCCAAGTGAGGAAAGAGACCAATATCCATCAAAATCTCTAGAGAAATCAGGTATCGGAGTGGATAGAGCTGGCTCTGAACCAATGTACTGGCTCTAAATACTCCCATCCTATGCGTCTGACTGCTACTTCTGTAACTCTGGACCCTGTCTACTTGGTGGAAGTACTGAGTTCCCTATCTTCCAAGGGAACGGCGCTCAATGAAAGCTTCAAGCTGCCTCTGCCCTGATCAGCCACGGATGATAGTGCGGTGACTCATTCAGTCTCTTCTTTGCTTCTCTCTTTTTTTCGGTTACATTTAACTTTTATTTGACAGATTCACTTAAAAACAGTTGGGAATATAAATGACATGTTCAATAGAGATCAGCTCAGGGTTTTACAACAGCCAAGAGAACACAACTTTCACATTATCAAAAGTCCTGGGCACAGCCTGAGAACAAAAGTCTAGTCCACACAGCATCCAAGAGCTGATGTTTACCATGTATTCCATAGATCACTCTCCATCCCTGCTACATACCAAAGCTGCTTCCATCATTCTTCTCCCCAAGAAGATTCCCTCCTTCCTGTGATTCGACAACGGCCTCTAAAATCCAGGCACTTATAAAATCTGGCTCTGGGATCAGTTTGCAGGGGGAGAAAGTAGTTTGTAGGAGATTGCGATTCCTCTGTTCCAACTTGTGCTGTGACACTGATTGACTTAGATTCACCACTGAATTTGCTCAATGAGTTTGCTGTTGTTTGCACCTACCCCAGAAATCCTGGCTAGGTTCATGTGATGCCCCGCGCTCATCAGAAAGTCTGCAGTCTATTCCCAGCTTACCGCAGGTGTTGAGGGTTGGAGTGAACTCCCCCTCCCAAATTTACATATAGGTTAAAAATTGTAAGAGCACGTAAGCACGTCAGAGCCTAAATCTTTTAAATAGAGATTTAGTAGATCTAGCACACTGTAGATTTACACCTTGGCTTTACACGCGTCAGTCTCCGTGTGAACAAGCCCTTCTCTCTCATTGAGAGTCGCAAGGCCTGGATCCACAAGAGGACGGAGACATTGCAATGCATGGTGTCACGGTATCTAGCCGGAAAGTCTCAAGAACAGCACTGCAATCCACAAAACCTGAGTCTGGCACTTGGGTTTCTTGTAAAACAAATGCGGAAAGAGAAAGGTGCCCAACCCTGAGAACCCCAGACCCCTACCCGCTAGGTAGGAAGCCGTCTACGCTAGCTCAGGGAGTTGCTAACAACAGGGGCATGTGCTAAGCCCTTTCTTGGAGATAGGTGCCTAAGACCAGGCTGCCGGGAGATGCCACTGTCTCTTTAGCAATCCACAAACGAGAACCTGTCTCCTGCAGTCAGGCGGCGTAGGCGCCTCAGGTGTTCCTGGCAGGGGGGAGTTTATGCCTTTGCCTCACTCCACATGAAATGGCCAGAGGGGGAGGAGAGGATGGCGGTGCCTCCGTAATAGTGTTTTGGGGTTAGAGCACCCACCTGGGATGTGAGAAACCTGGCTTCAATTCCCCACTCTGCGAGAGTCAGGGAAATGTATTTGAACAGGGGGGGCTGTCGTGTGTTATCCAGGCATTTTAGAAAATGTGCCCATGCTAGGGCACCGCCCTGGAACACAGCCCCTTGTGGCACAGCATGGCACTGCAAGACCACCCCACCCTTGGCCATGGTCTTGCCAGGATTCACTCCCAGACCAGACTAATTAAGTCAAGATTGGGTGTGGCTCATTTATTAATTCCTCTTCAGGGTACAAACTCTTTAGCCCTTTAAGTCCAGTCTTCTTCTAGGACCTTGGGTGCCAACCCCAGCAAACCTCCCCTCCTAAGCTCAGGAACCACACAATTTCCTCCTGGGCCAGGCTAATGATTCAGGTAGGCTTACCTCCTGTTCAGAAGCACCACATCCCTTCTGCAGGCTGGACTATTAACAGCCACTATCTACTTACCTCCTCATCCTCCTGGGGCCTGCATCATATAAGTTTTTCTTTCTAGTAGTGTCTGTAGATGCACCGCCCCGACCTCTGATAGTCTTTTAATAAGTCCAGGTGCTCATTAATCAATTAGCTGCTAAGCAGCCACCTAGGCAGTTAATTACTGCAGGTGGGCTGCGTTGGGCTTGCTCTCTTTAAAAAAGCCAGCCAAGGACAGAATGGGCCCTGATTCTTCTTTCAGGGGCTAGCCAGCCCAGGAGAGTTATTTCAGAATTTTATTATCGGTGTGTCACACAGCTCGGGTACACTACTTCACTTGAAGCACTTCGAATATCCACAGATGATTTTTTTTCTCCCCTTCTCTATCTGTCCCTGTGTTGGAACCGGCATAAGACATTTCAGAGAAATATTAGTGAGACGTGTACAAGTTTCATTGCTTCGTAGAGGGGATCTGGTTTTTTTGGTTTTGTTCTGTTGAATTTAGTATTTGTTTGCTCCGTACCAACAGTTTGCACAATACAATAAATATAGTCCATGCGCATCTGACCATCATTTATTCATAAAAGGCCTAAATCTGCAATGAGCTGTTCACCTCCCAGGAGATGTCGAGCACTTGTAACTCCCCTCATCTCTAATGGGAACTGAGAACACTCAGCACCTAACAACATCATGCAGAATCAGACCCATAGTGACAATGTAAAAAGGGAGGTGTATATTTGTTTTTACTATGTTGTAAAAGTGGAGTTATTAAGAAATCAGCCTATAATTGCCCTCTTAATAATTCCTATTCATCAGCACTCACTCAGAAGAGACTCATCTCTATTGTATCAGCTACAAAAACAGCAGCTACATTGACATTCTTTATGACTTTATTAAAACTGGAGATTCTATATTAATAATTATAGGATCCACAGCCATATTTCCCCAGTGAAGGAAATGTGTGCATTGGTCTTGTTCCAAAGTAATTTGTAAACATAAAGTATTAAAAGGCTCAACAGTTCTAAAACTTTTAATTGGAAACTCAACAAATTGCTCTGCAACGTCTTTATGCTTCAACTATGGTGCTTTCAGATAATGAGGAGCTAATTAAGGGGCCAGGATTGTTTGGTTTTTTTTTATGATATCTGTCTCCATATGGGCTCCAAGTTAACTGCTTGCAGAACTAATGCAGGCCATGCAAGTAATGGGAAAGAAAGAAAAAGGAGTTGCTTTGTTTTTTTTCTTTGCCTGCCATCATCAAGTTAAAAGCTAAAAACCCAATAATCTTTGGTTACCAAGAAACAGACTTCCGGGCAGGGGACAGATGCCTGCATGCACTTTGTTGAAATCGAGTAACTGCCGCTCAACCTAATGGCACAGAATCGTTCCCCCGTGTCTTAGCGTGGAACACACTCCCAAGGAGATACATGCATTTCACTAGCCATTGTGCATTGATCATGGACTTGGCAATTTCTATGCCAAATTATCAGCCCTCAAAAGTGGTCATGCTCCCCTATGCATACAAAACCAACTGTCTGAGAATCAGATGAGCCTTAATCTCAGAAGTTCATTTCTGGATTTCAAAGTCAAGGGGTGCTGAACAGGGGTTTGGTTCAGCCCGTCAGAAAGACAGAGGCTGACTGAAATCTGAACCCAGCCACAGATGTACATTTCAGAAACAGACAATTTTGGTGGCTGGTTCAGGCCAATCTCTTGCTTTGTACCTACATCCTCTCCTGGGATGACGGGGCAGTTTGAGTCTGGCTGGAAATTTGCCCTACCGCTCTCTCTAAGCAAGGATGATGTGGGAGGCAAAAAAATTAAATTAGAGAAAGGGAGAGGAAGATACAGGCTCGGAGGCTGAACACAGTGAAAAGAGGGAAAAGAGAAAAGCAGGAAGGGAGTGAGTGAAAAAGAGAGAGAATGAATCAAAGGGGAAAATGTAAAAGGGAAAGAGAATGGGGAAAAAGAAATCGGAAGAGAGGGAAAGAAATAAAATGGTGAGGACAGAGAGTAGAACTAGAGAAAGGAGATACAGAAAAGGGCAGGGAGATTTGGGCAGAAAAGGGGCAGAAAGGACAGCAGTAGGAGGAGCTGGGATGTAAGGGAGAAGAGAATAAGTGGGGTAGAGATGAAAGGGGTAGTGTATGGAGACAGCAATCAGAGCCGCTCTCCCCTGCTTAGTTTCTGAGCTTTGGACCATTCTTATTTAAAAAAAAAATCTTGCTAGGCAGGTTCTTCTTCTCTCTCCCTGAGCTGTAGCTTTGAAGTAGACAAGGGCTAGGTTCACTCAAATTCTGTGGAAAAGGGCTGCCAGTGACAGCTTTCCCTGAGTGGGAGGAAGAGTGATAGATACTCCTGGTCCTTTGTATATGTCATCATTATGACCCCATGGAAGAGAGGTAGGTAACTTAGTGCAGTACAGAGGAAAATGATGAATCTAGTAAAGGCAGGCAAAACCCTGGCCTAGTGAAGCCAAGAATGAAAGAGAGAAGTTTTGTTGAGGTTATTTCTCTTTCCTTTGTAGAATCATAGAAGATTAGGGTTGGAAGTGGCCTCAGGAGGTCATCTAGTCCAACCCTCAAATCATCCCTTGATTATGTAAATGGTGCATCTTCCCATTAACTGGAACTCAACTCATCCAGAACTACAGATGAACCAGCTGGAGATCAATGGGTCAAATGAATCAAAGGACAATGGTAGGCCAAGTGCTGACTTGAAATATAGGCAAATGCAAGATAGTTTAATTCATTGCTCAGCTATAGATCTGGGATTAAATATTGCTGTTCTGATTGCATGCAGAATCTAGGCTTTAGGGTCCACTTAGCACGATGCAGTTTCTGAAATCCACACATACATTTAGCAAAGCCCTTTCCAAGAAATACCTTCTAAATTATTAATTTCACACACACACACAAAGAGCCATATTCTTCACGAATGCAATTCATTGACTTCCATGGTGAAATGCCAGCAGTGTGTTTGGCCCAGTGTACTTCACATACCAAATAATTAAGTAAATGGTGAAAGAAATGAATCCTTCTTGGACACATCTGCCTCAGAATGGCTCATCCACTTGAAAAATAATGCACACCAAAAATATGTGACCATATGGTGTCCATTTATAGAATATGCACAACAGGCTAATAGGACAAAGGTGTGGTCACTTTGACCACTTTTCTCATCTCATTAACCTTGGCATGTTAGGGGGAAAGCTGGTTGGTCTCTGTAATGTTCAAGGATATGAGGTTGGTTCAGTTTTGTATTAAATGAACTGGACTAGAAAATGAAATTTTAATATAGTATCGAGGCAGAGGCAATACAGTGTATAATGCGTGGCACTTGAGTAATACTAGAGAAATATTCTATAATATACTTATGGTAACAATTATAATTCAGATCCATAAAGGGAATGAGAGATTCAAAGAAAGATATGTCCTGATACATATAAACAGCTAGGCAATTTATGTGTTCTTGTTGCAGTAAGGGCCTCATCCAAACCTTGTTGAAGTCAATAGGAATCTTTCTATTGATTTCAATGGGTTTTGAATCCAGCCCTAAATCCTTCAAAGAACAGCTGAGCTCCTCTTAAATGCATTCCTGCTCACAGAATGCACTTGTTAAATGGGTACAATGCAAGTGTTTTAAAGGGTCCTTGCTTACCAGATTTTTTACTGCATATTGAAATTGGATACAATTGCCAATTATATTGAGGCTCTTTCTTCCCTTTTTTAGCTTCTAGGAAGGAAAACCATTGCTATTAATCTATGAGACCCACAAATGTAGCAAGTCAGTGCATTAGAACTGCGCTGTGTGATATATAATCAAATCCCCAGAAAGCCGTCCCCCATTCCTCTTATGAGCTTTCATTTCTGTAAGTCATCACCCAGGAGGGATTCCAAGATTTACACTACTGGCTTAGTAATCGAGTTGTGACGAACCATTCTATGGCCACGATGCCATCCATCTGTGGGGAACTGCGTTCTGTTCCTAGTTTATTTTTCTGCCGTCATCTTCTGCTGAAACATTGAGCAGGGCTTATGTGTTCAGGGCCAGAAGCCAAATCCCATATGTTCAGTGTGCTGTGATTGCATTTCTCATATGTTCAATTTCCTACGATTGGTGACCCCTTCCTACTTCTGAAGTGGTCACTATTGACTAACATAGCAATTTATGGCATTCCCTGCTAGCAGCCTTATCTAGGTGACAGCACCATATTTGCACTTGTAATACTTAGCCGAGACACCTGATCGCTGGGGCTCCTAGACATGTCTATCTGCTGCTCTCTTTTTTGGAAAGAATGTAAGTTTATGATAGTAAAAGTCTGTGTAAGGGGAATTCAACGGGGGCTCCTCACATATGGAAGAAATGCAAGGCTGGTCCTTTAGTTGTTACAAGGAAACTCTTCCCAGCCCGCCCAACATGGATTCAATATGGGGACATGAGCGTCCAGTGTTAGATCACATGCAGTTTGTCCCTCTCCTGCACTAATCTCCAGTTTATATTATTGCTGATGGTCAGAGGCAACTGGAACATGGCCTTGGGGAGGAAATGGCGATGGGGCACCATGTGCGGCACCAGCTCTGATGGATCAGCTGAGCAGTGATCAGCAGGCAGAGGGCCAGATTATGGATGTGGTGATGGGCCATCAACAGGGGAAGGCTCTGTGGTGGTCAGGGGGGAATGGGTCAGGGAGGCTGGATGTCTGAGGATCACGGTTTTGCAGGTAGTTGGGGGGGCATTGGCACCCACAAGGTGGTAGGGCCCAGAAAGTAACAGCAGCTTCAGCTGTCGTACACCCAGGGTTTATTTCAAGGCAAGAGCTGCATGCTATGGCACTCCTCAGCCCTATGAGTCTTCACTGGGCAAAGGCAAGCAAAACTCCACAGTCTTACGCTGAATTGGACCCAGTGTCTCGGACACGTGGCGGAGGATGAGCAGAGGCAGTGGTGAGCCATTAGGAACACTAGGGCTCTGTGTCTTTCAAGCAGGAGGCGAGTTTCATCGTTCTAATACTGAAAGCACTGTAGTTTCAAACTTCAAGTCCAAGGCTCAGTGTCTTCGTTGCCGCTGAATACGGTGCAGAAAAGCCTCACGTCAAACGCTGCTCTGAAATCCAGCGGGTTTATTCCAGGATATAGATCAGGAAAGGCTGAGCACTGCTGGGAGCTAAGGAGTCCATCTTTGATGGCAGCGAATCGATACAGCATCAATGCTTTGCTTACTTTTGTAGTAGAGACTGTTTATATGAATGAAATGAGGAATTTAACTCCTTCAACAGAAGATATTTACTGCCCAAACCCCAGGGGCTGAGTGAAGAGCAGGGATACATCAGGCAGAGCTCATGGGCAGCGATGCATACACCGTAACCTAAACAGACGCATAAGTCCTGCAGTTGAAACAGCATCCACCTGCTTCTTTGGACGCTGCACACTGGAAAGCAGACAAACTGCTGAAATTCCTGATGCTACTGCCAGCTGCCCCGTGCCAGCTATTATACAAAGTATGCCAATTTTTCTTTCAGTTACACTCAAAACAAGATGGCTGCTCAAAGCTATAATTGAGAACAGAATTTTTCACTATAATTTACTACTGTTCCACCCTCTGCAGACACACCCCATACACAATAAACAAAACAGGGAAGTCTCCTAATATTTTTATTGTTCCTTAGATAACTGTGGATAGTACAAAGTTCTCCTGTTTAAAAAAAATTGATTTCCTTCACAATTCAATCCTCATAAGGCTTCATATGGGAATCTGATGCCACAGAATATCCACAGAAGTTATTTCCTTCGACCATAATGCTATGTAGATATTATAATAGGAAGAGAATATTTTTTAAATTATCAACATGAAATTGGTTACCTGTGTATAAGGGGTGAACATTGATTTATTGTAATTGCTTTAGAAACGAAACCATCATTTATTAATCCAAACTACATCATTGCATTTACAACATTCATTGCATAAACTAGACATACAAAGTTTTGCCACCTCTGGTAAATAACAGACATACATGATACAGTATAATTGCTGAATACATAAGTTCAAACAATATGGGTACAACAACTTGTTCATAATACATACTCAAACCATCGTGTTTAATAGTTACTAAGACACAGATCCATGAGCTACTTTGGGTCTCAGCACAGTTAATCTAAGAGACAAAAACACAGTTGAGAGACAGTAGCTGCAATGCAATGCAAGTAAAACTAACCAGTGTTAGTCTTAACCAAAGACCAAGATCGCTCCTTGAGAGGTCAGCTTTTCCACTTAGAAATACACATCACACATCCATCATAGCTGACCATGATGTAGGAAAATGTCCATGCAACTCACATACAGTTAGAGAGAGAGAGAGCCTCCCCAATGATAATTTCCAACAGTCATTGCCTTACTTCTTTAGCGTGTACTGTAGATTTGCTATTGGAACCAAAACAAAACCAAAAACTTCAGTGTTTCTTAAAGTGCAGTTCCAGCTGCAAGTATATGATTATTCTTACGTCTATATAACACAGGCTTGGACTTCTAGAAATGTAGAGGTAATGCTGATCTGTCAGGTGTATGTTGTATAATCCTCTGTGATGGTGTTCTTTATTTTGGCAACTTTTTTCTTTTCTTTTTTTTTTGTTTTGTTTTGTTTTTTTAAATAAGTGTGTTTCCTTTCCTTGACCTTAGTATTTTTTTTTAAATTAGTTTCTAGACAAAAGTGGACTACAATTCATCAGACCTGATGACGTGGAAGAGGGTGACGTTGTAAAGTATCTGATGCCCGTTGTTCCAAGCGTAGAGGACTCGGTCCTTAGGGTTGTAGTCTAACATGGAAATGTGTGAGTATTTGTTTTGGAATGGGATGTCAATGTACTCATAAGTGGAGGCGTTGGTCTGGTAAGCATAGTGCACCTTGGTTCCTCCTGAGTACCCGTTGGTGACATAGAGCGTGCCGCAGATAATAAAGGCCTCCCCAGCGCTGCGTTTCGGGTAGCTGGTGTTCCAGGTCTGCAGGCTTTGCAAAGTGTTGGGGTCCAGCTTGCTAATAACAATGTTCCCCGCGTTCTGATTGGTGGCATAGACAGCCCACAAGCCATTTTCATCCACCATGAGGTCAATGTCGGAATGTCCACCCCAGGCGTAGTGGTACATGTTGTTGTAACCAGCATAATCCAGGCTGCGGGTCTTGAGGATGGTCTCCGTTTTCAAATCAAACCTGATGATTATGTGGCTTTGGTATTTGTTGAAATAGATCGAGCCGTTGTAGACCACTTGGCCGGTGCCAGACCAGGGGTGAGGGAGACGGTGAGAAGTGAAATTGTCTGTGTTCATGAAATCCGACATGCTTTTGTACTCTCGGACAAAGCGGTTGTTGTGGTAGCTATCCATGTACCAGACCTAGGCAAACAATGGAAACATTTCATGTTAGCAGGGGGCAGAGAACCAATGCAGAGCAATGCAGAGAGAGATTCTCTCCCCCCACTTTCTAGAAGATATGAAGGGTGACAACATCAGAAGCTACCTTAGAAACTAAACTAGATGTTAAAAGGTAACAATCAGTTAGGGAAGCCTAACTATGAGGGAAAAAACCTGTTATCCTTTTCCTACGGAGTCTCATTATACTGGTGAGGAATGGGTGACTTGTGTGGGCAGACTCTTTCTGACCTCACTTGTTCTAGAAGAGTTGCCCACTAGTTCAGCAGGGGACATGCATTCCAAGACCCTGCATATTCAGAGACTGACATGGAGCTCTGCAGTTATTAACAGTGCATTCTCTCGTGGGCAGGCACGAAAAATACAGAACAACTTGCCAAGAGAGACTCAAACTGGCAACCTGATTGAAAATGGTGCATTTGGAGGATACTCCGAATGATCAAAAAAGTAAGTCCACAACCTAAAAAACAACTGTCTGCATTAACTAATGCACAAAAGCTTTCCAAGAGGGAGAAGCTAGCTTCTCTCCAGTAGCTCTGTAGTTTAACCTGTTGCCTTGAAGTGCCAGGTGATCGTCATTGTCCTTTGAAAGGGCAATTAACATCTTACTCTGCCCAGACAAAACCAGTATATTATGTTGGTGCCTCTTTTGGTTCCCGTAGGCGTCATCGTGGCAGCATTTATTAAATTATATCATCTGCTGTGTGGAACTCCATTAAAGTAGCATGCACAAGAACAAGAATGCAATTGCTCATTGTCAAAGAAATTCACTGGAAAGCTCCTATCAGTTTAAAAATCATGCTCTCCTCAAAAAAAACCCCTCAAAGCGAGGGTGTTACAACACAATAGATAAAAGACATCAAACCTCACTCTTGTTAGATTATTGGTTGATGATGGAGATAGTTTAGATTATTACATAAATGTCAGTTCACTAGGGACACTGTCTAGCTTCCTTACAAAAGGCTCAAATCGTTTGCAACCAATACTGAAGCAAATTACAAAGCAATACAGTCAGCGTGAAGAAAAAAAATCTGTCCTGCTGATGACATTTTGTCTGCTGCTGCTTAACAATAAGACAGCTGCTTTCTACATCAGAGATTGTCTGAGCTGGAGGAGAGACAATAAATGAAATAGTAGTAGGGATGACTTTTAGGTGTATTTGCATGTCTTAAACAACTACTACCTTGATCTGTATGGTCCTTGCAAAACCTCCACTGAGTTCTGTGGAGGAGAACTGAACACTTAGGTGTCAATGGGAAAATTCATGTTAACTGCAGATGTGCCAAGGAGGCAGTGTTAAAACCCGTCTGGATTAGGGTAGGATTTGGGATTCAGATTTTAGGTTGAAATTCCGGCCTCATTGAAATCAACAACAAAACTTCCAAGACGAGGATTTCACCGCAGAAGGTCAGACTTAGATTGAAGAGCCCTGGTTGATCTCATGAGATTTTTGACTCCATCTAAACTGGAAAACAGACACCTTTCGGTTCTGGATCTGCCCGGGAATCGGATGTGTAAGGGATGGAATCAAACCCAGAGGTTTTTAAATCTACTCTCAGCACCATCTGAAATCTGAAGGGAGACGAGGTAGCTGGGGGCACCCTGGCCAAGAAAGAAGGTAAAGTGTGAGACCCACCAGGAGGAGGCTGGCAGTTTGCCACAATGCCAAGCTCTCTGGGTATTTTTAAAACCATAAAAGCAGATACCTTTGCTGTAATGCTAGCATTTTAGGGTGACTGAATCTGATGAGATTCCTTGCTTCAGAAAACAAGAGATTGATAGCATTGTCTCGAGCGAGATATAGTGCAATCTGGCTTTGAGTTAGCTTCTTCCACACACAGCTCTGCCAGTACACATCAATCCCAGGCTTCAACATCCTCCTGCCATTTCATTTCCAGGCTTCTCCTGAGAGACTCACAATCATGCCCAATTCCGGTCAGTGACTTTATGACACAAACAAATGACCCATTTACGGACCTGGGCAGACAAACGCCCACCAAACTGATTGTGCTTTGTGACATAGCTCAGAGGTGGCCAACAGTTCGGTCACCACCCAACATTAACTTCAGACTCTGCCACTTAATCCATGAAATTCATATATGTGTATGTTTCAAATAAAATCTATTGTAAATAATATATGGCAGTGCCTAGTAAACCTTTTTGCACCCTTCCTACCTACACTAAAAAATATCATTTACTGGAGAAAAGAAAATATTTGACAGCTATTAAAGAGAGGCCTCCTAGGTGCTAAGATAATACAAATAACTAATAATAATGATAGCTGAATAGCTTTCAGAAGATGCTAGGAACCATGGAAGGCCCTTCTGATGCAATCAACCAATTAGAGTTTGTTCTGAAGATGTAATGGCCCTGATTCTCCTCTTGCACCAGTGTAAATCTGGAGTAACTGCGCTAACATCAATGGACTAAGTAAATACCCCCAAATGTAGCCCCAGCACCCTAGTTCTGTGTCTTATTGAGAGTGAAATGGGAAGGGATGTGGGTACAGTGTTCTGGTTTTGTTCCATAATTACATTAAGTTTGGCTTAATTATTATAAGAAGTAACATCAGATGGATCCGGTGCAGCCAATCATCTTGCTGAACCATAAGCATTTAAAGGAACAAGCCAGCCAGACAACTTAATTGATTATGTCCTTTAAAAGTCCCTGAACGCATATGGCTAAGTAAGGCCTGGCCTGAGTACAATAGGTCTGCTCTGAGAACTGAACCGAACACAGCGGAATAATGAGCAACGATCTCCTGTCACTCTGCCACGCCACCGCCATCACGGAAAGTGATTAAATCTGCGTCAGTTAGAAGGCACAATAGCGGTAAATGCGTAATGAAGGTTTGTCACCAAATCTCGGTGCCTCAGCCTTGAAAATAAGCATTTTAGCTTCAGCTTGACATTTATCATTATCTGGCACCAGAGGCTTGTTCCCTTTGACACAATCTCGCCGTTTGTGCCAGTGATGTCCGTCACAGGGAAGCCTGGGACTAAAATAAAACCCCTTTCATCAGAATTTTGGCTCTTGCAGTTGACTCAGAGTCTCTTGAGAAAGGCAACTAAGGAGTTGGCAAGGAACAGGAGTTTCATAGATTCATAGAGTTTAAGGCCAGGAGGGATCATTAGGTCATCCAGTCTGACCTCCTATATATTACAGACCATTACATTTCACCCCATTGCCCCTGTGCTGAACTCAATAACTTGTTTGTTCACTAAAGCGTATCTCCCAGAAAGGCGTCCCATCTTGATCTGAAAGCCTCAAGAGATGCAGAGCCCACCACTCCTCTTGGTTAATCCCCCTCACTGTTAAAACCCTGTGCCTTATTTCCAATCGGAATTTGTCTGGCTTCAGCTTTCAGCCCGTGGTCCTTGTTATGCCTCCCTCTGCAGGATTAAAGAGCCCTTTAATACCCCATATTTTCTCTCTGTGAAGATATCTATACACAAGAATCAAGTCCCCCCTTCTTTTTTGGTAAATTAAACAGACTAGATTGGAGAGTAGAAGGGACAGACCGTCTTTACTTCTGCATAGCGCCCCCGGTTTAATGCCCGTGTTCAGAGCTAAGAAGCTTCTCTGAACTGAAAGCAGCTTTGGAATTACCAGTAAGTATCGTCTTTCTAGCATGCTTCCTCCTTGTCTCAGCCAGAAACCAAACCAAGAGTGAGCAATTCAATTAGTTTGCCGTCCCACCCTGCCTTCTCTGTGCCTGCTGCCTCCCCTTCTTTTGACTAAAGCTGCATTAAACAATAGTGAATTGCCATTTAGCCAAGCTCTTTTGTTTGCTTGTTTTGTGTCCTGTAACCTCCTCAGCAAATGCCTTCAGATATTTTCCATTCCGTCAGTCACTGGAAACCAAGATTGATTCTCAGCAAGTTATTGGCTTCCCACATCCTTGTGATCAGAGTTGAACAGTCTGAATTGAAAAGACCCAAACAAAGCAAAAAACAAAAACCTCTCTCCAAATTAATTCTTCACAACAATGAAGATGGAGGAAGAAGGAGGAGGGAAGATGCAGCTTGGTCAAATGACTATCTGAGATACAAGTAGCAGTGCTATAGAAAATAATGGGGGTTTGATGGTCCCTTCCCACTGGCTAATAACTATGGGCCTGATTTTATACTGACTTGCACCCTGAGTCCTGATGCACCAGTGTTTGGCCAGGAATGATAAATGCATCTAGATTTCAACCACAAGCCAAATATTGGAGTCTCCCTCTCATCTGATTCGTAGAGGATGCACACCTGTTCATTACACATTAGAAAATAATGCTTCAGACAGGGAGGCCTTTAAAAAAAAATCTAAGGGAACATTGATTTTATAGAGAACTGGTTTTTGCCATTAGCTGGCTAAACAGAAATGTGAACTCATCAGAACAATAAACAGCAAATGGATTTTAACTCAAAGCTGATAAGGAGAAGCTCCTGGAACGCTTTTTGCACTTGTGACGTACTTGGAGATTGCATTCAGGTATCCAGGCTGAAATAAGGCCACTGTTTTACTGAGCCCCTAGGAATGTGCTTTATAAGTTAAGAAAAACAGTTACAGATGTGGAGCAGCCTGCCTCGAACGCGTTCGATGGGTCTCAGTCCAGTTCCTAATGCACTCACGTCTTCTCCAGGAATAACCCAATGGTAATGGCCCTAACAGGCAAACTTGGTTGGCATTCTCAGTAGGCAGACTGAGGACGGACTGAACGCTGGAGATGGAATGATGCAAGAGCTGCAAGCCAGAGCTGAGGCGGGTGGTGGTGGGCCGGGGGGAAATTTGGCCCTTCATTACCAAACGTGGAAGCTCATGAGTGAATAAACTGAGAACTCCAGTGGCTGTGAGCCTGGAACCTTTCTGTGAGCAAGCAAATTCACAGAAAAAAAAAATAATTTGAGAAATAAATAAATAAACCTCCCCCTCTTCCAATAAATGAAAATACCCAGCCATGAGGCCAAAGCTTCAAGAAGTGTTGCCATGTGCATTGGTTGGAATGACTTGCAGTCAATCTCTCCATCTCCCTTGCCTTTGGATCAATTAAAACAGAGGCAGCCCTTAGCGAATCCATTCCCATTTCGACACTTGGCCCTGCACGTGCTAAGCAGGATCTTATAAGTTTAATAAGTGCTATGTGGATATGCATGCAGTGGAGACACGGCCAGTAAAGCTCTGAGATGCATTGTCTTTTTACTGTCTTCAGCGGACCTTGGATTGGACTTCTATTCAGAGTCTTTGATGCAAAGTGATGTGTGGGATGGGGGGAGGGAAATATTGTGATCTTACCTTGTTTTCACCTTCTGGAGCTAGAGGGTCTGTCATCCATGATCCAAACCTTGATCCAGAGGTTTTTATTGTGACTGGGTCACTTATTCCTGTCAGCTTCCCACACGCTGTAAAATAGTGGAAAGTCAGTGGTGAATCAGTGTGCAGCAGACCTGAGACTTTCAGGACTTAGTAGCGCTGATGAGTGACACTGGCATTAAAACGCGGCCGTGTTGCTTTGACATCACTTCTCTCCAGTTCATAGGAAGCTAGTTTAATTAAGGGCAATTAGATGGCTAACAGCTGTCGGATGCTTCTGTTTATTTCATTCCACTCGATAACAATTGTCCTTATCGCACTGCCCCTAAGAAAACGAGCTTTCCCCAAAACAGCCGTGCTGCTAATGTTGCAGAATAGCAAATGAGAGGAGGCAGCCAGTGTCAAGCAGCCAGGTGGAGAAATTAGCTGAATAGTGACTGCTCAGTTTTGTTATAATAGACCTGGTGCCACTCATTCTGAGTTCCCACACATTCCTCTTCCATATTAAAAAGGTGGGGCATTTTATATATCAATATATTTATCTTCCTAGCAAAACTATCTACCGGTACTATCTCATCTTCTCTGGTGCCCATCACCATAGTACCTGAGCACCTTACAGACCTTAATGAATCTTCCTCTTACACAAGCCACTGTGAAGTGGGGAATTCTCCCGACCCTATTTGTACAGATGGGGAAATGAAACCCAGCGAGATTAAGGGCAGACGTTTCAGAGGCGCTGCACCCATGCCACGGTCACTGGCTTTATCTGGAGTTTGGGGTGGTCGACGTCTCCGAAAATCAGGCCTTAGCGATCTGCCCATGGTCACACAGGGAGTCTGTGGCAGACCCAGAAATTGTGCCCTTATCTCCCAATCACTGGTTTAGTGAGCTAACACACGGCTATCCTTCCTGCCCACGCTAGCGAGCTCACCAGAACTGGGAAAGGAACCTACATGGAAACATGCCCATTGCAACTAAAATCTGACGGCCAGATTTTGTAAAGGTATTTAGATGCCTCAGGATTTAGATATACAACAAGTGGGATTTTCCAAAGCACCTAGGCTCCTAACTCCCATTGATTTCAAACCCACTGAATTCAGTGGGAGTTAGGTGTCTACGCACTTTTGAAAAGGCACCTATCTGCATCTTTAGGTGATTAAATACCTTTAAAAATCTGGCTCTGATGTTTTACCCACTCGTCCATTGTCCTTGCTGCATCAATTTCCTGTATCAATCCATCGCGTCCACAGCTCCATGGACTAAAATATAATCTGTAACCTTTCTCAGGAGTCACACAGATAAATATCAGCAAGCGCTGCGTTCTTAGTGTCTAAAACACATGTGGTGATTTCGTATTTATAATAATACCCGCACGTTCCAGTAACGCTGCCATTCCGGCTGTTGAGACGCTTGCCTTTTAGTACGTAGGCACATAAGACTGACAAGTGGAAAGTCAAAGTAAGGCACAGCGGAAAGAACTTCAGATTGATACTGAATGTACCGTTGCTACAGGCAGTCATTTAAATTACCAGCACCAGTCTCGCAATGCAGCTCCGGCATAACCGTGTTCTTAATAAGCCGACATAAGGGTAGAAGAACATGGATAACAGTGCAACGAAACTTGGGAAGGTGTTCCCTGGCTCTTATCTTTAGGTTTTAAAGTCTGAGACACTTCAGTCAAGGAGAAGGTCTCAGGAGTGAAGTGGAAGTGGAGTGTATGTTACTGCGAATGGATTTTAAAGCTTGAAGTGAACCTGCACTGAAGCATACATGGTGTCTTTAGCCAAACCTGGAAACCTGGGGCCAGATCCTCAGGTGGAAGCTGGTTGTAGCTCCACTGACGTCAGTGAAGGTGTGCTGGTTTCCAGCAGTTCAGGATCAGGTCCTTGATTTTTAAGACGTTATTAAGAACACGCCTAAGTTTTCTGGGATACCTATTCTTTGCATTTCCCCTTGGTCTGTTCTAATTAGCTCCCTGACGGCTCCTTAGTTATTCAGTAGTGGGTGCCGACATGGAGTGAGATTGTTACCCCTGATCCAGACCCTTTACACTGGGCAAAAGGACCAGTGAAAAAGGACCCTAAATTTTCCCTACAAACTCTGGATCTGTCTGGGGGATGATTCCCCCAGCGGAGACACGTGAAAGATAGTCAGAAAGCTCCCTTCTGAATCACCCCCACCCCGAGTCTTGGCATGAGGAGGAAACAGGGAGTGCGGCTAGAGGTGGGAGGAACACATCAGGGGCAGGGACATAGGCACGTCATTCAGCTCGGTGGAAATTCCGGGCCGCCCTGTGGTCCATCGAGCAGCCCAGGGAGGCTGCTGTCACTTAAGTTACACCAGAGTCCCCAACACAGTCTAGAATCAGGAAGGCAAAAAGTGCCTCAACGCCATGTTAGCTAGCCCACTGGAAAATTACAGTAGAGGCAAGGCGGTTCAGTGTTACAAGGCCACCCATGGGCAGGCAATATAGCAGTCAATGCTACAAGTGCCTTGTCCCCACTTAAGATTTTGCAGTAACATAGATGTTAGGTTTCCTCAGCTTGCTGTAAAAACAAGCAAGCAAACAACAAAACCCATTGCTGTGTCAATGAAGACAAAGCCTTAGACGACAAAAAAGATACCACCACCCTAGGGCGTGCCCTTAGCCCACACCGATAAAAATACCATTTTTAGCCGGTCATTACTTCCCAGAGTCACACCCTTCTCACTTAAGATAGGCTCCTTTGTTTCTGTGCATGGCAGCACGTCCTCGGCCTACCACCGCAGGTCCGATATTTTCTCAGAGTGCTTCTGGGGCTATTTTGCATGAGCTGAGCAGAAGTGGGATGGAAATGGGGAAGAGCACAGCCAAACAGCTGAGCATCCATGCAGCCCAAAATGCATGTTGAACCATAAATGCTTCCTGACATGGAATGACTCAAACTCCTGCCCGACTGATAAACCAAAACCCTCTCAGCCATGGATGAGGATGGAGTATTGATGAAAGAACATAAAGACTTAAAGGAATAAGCCGATAAATTGCTTGTGAATTTTTCTGCCCAGCAGCAGCCTGTTTAAACACTGATCTTCCAAATGCTCCCTTCCATTAGCATACCTCTACATTGCTGGCAATTTAGTCTATTTCCCTGGAAAGAATAGTTGTATGTATTGATATGTAAATATATATCAAGCTGATATGGGTAAACTGGTGTTGTTTGCAAGTAGATAGGCTTTAGCTCTCTATGCATTTAGCCGGATGCACATTTATAACAGCTTCCCAGTTGGGTACTACGATTGATCCTATTCCAGAGCTGGGCATCTCTGGTTTAAATCTGTCCTGAGACTCAGGTGCAAACGGGCAAAATCTAAGAAGCTAGGGCTAAACCGCCAGGAATTCACTTTAGTTAGAAACATAGGACAAGAAGGGACCTCCTCTGTCCTTGAATCCAGCCCCTGCTCTCAGAGGGAACTCCATCATATAAACCTATTCATAAATTTAACATGTAGATTAAGAACCTATGACTTGGACCCTGGAGCCTCAGATTAAAAGTCTGATTTAGCCACCTGAGTTCCAATTAAGCAAAGGCGACATCAGTCATCAGGTGTTATTAGCAACTACCGTCTTCGCGTTGCATTGGGAATTTTAATGGCATTTGTTCATTCCAGCCAAGAAGTAACCACAGTCATTACACGATGGTTTTTCATGAAATTGCTGGATATAAACCTAAGAGGAACTGTTTGCTGGGGAGAACTCTATGAGGTTCTGAATGCCTTCGGCTAGGTGTGATGACCCCTTCAACGTGAATCCAGCTCACAGAATGGAATCATTGTATAACCCTTCTATTATAAATAAATACATCAATAACTTGCACACATACAGCCTTTGATCTCCAACTGCTTCACATACGTTAATTAGTTAGGCCTCAAAAGGCCTCTGTCATTAAAGGTTCTGTATTGTTGTCCCATTTTACAGCTTGGGAAGTTGAGGCACAAATAAACAGCGTGGTTTGTTCATGGAGATACCATGTCAATGGCAAAGCTGGGACTAAAATCTAAAATTCCTGACTCTGAGGCCCCTAATTTAACCATTAAACTATACTGCCTGTCACATAACCTTTTATTGTATTTATTTTTTAGCTCCTCATTGAATGGGTCTTCTTTTTGGAGCTCCTAAATGATGCTCCTTAGTCACACATTAGGGTTCACTCTTGCGCTACAAAGAGCAAGCCTTTCAAACTTGTAGGCGCTATTTGCCCACATAGCAAAGTCAGCCCTTTTTGTCTCAGAAACAAGAGCAGTAGGGATATATGGACCACCCTCTGGACTGCCTCTTAGCCAGGGCTCCTGGGTGCTACCACAACAGAAATAATGAATAATAGTATCTGCAGGATTCCGTCATTATATTTATGCTTCTTTATACTCATGTTTTTCATACTGAATATCCCAGTATTTGGGTAAAGCTGAATAACCCCAAATAGCTCAGTATTTCTGGCTCTTTTAGCTGCAGGGAACCATTTATGATGCTTAAGTAGTGTGATTTCAGCCGTTCAGAGAGTATTTCAAGTCACTGGATGGTGAAAATAGCGTAAGATGACATGGCTTTGCTTTATTTTGTCTCTGCAAATTAGTCCCTGAGGCAGGGGGAAAAAAGGCTTGAAAAAACAAACATGACTGTACAACTGCTGTGGCATTCCAGTCACTCGAGGTTTTTAAGGACAGGTTAGACAAACTTCTATCAGGCCTGGTCTAAGTATACTTCGCCCGGCTTCAGCCTCGGGGGGAGATGGACAAGGGAACCTCTTGAGGTCCCTTCCAGCCCTACATTTCCCCAAAAACGGTTTGTCACATTTATTTGGATTCCTGTAGAGAATGACGGCCCAGGGCTAGAGAATGGCAGTCAGACCGATGCCACTAAAACACCAGGCTGGCTCAACAAATATTGGTTTAAGATTTTCAAGGCTCAGTTCATTGGCTGAGATTTTCAAGGCTCAGTTCATTGGTGTTCCACAGGATGAGCGCTCAGTCTCGTGTAAAATAATTCCTCCTTTGGACCGTGCCTTCACTAGGTCGCTCTGGAGGGATGTGAGGGCACACCTCATCCAGCTAACGGGTTTAAACCACAACTGTCTTGTCTTCACTAGGCATGTAAACCGGGGTTAAAATACATCTTTTTACACAACCTGTGCATGAGGCGTACTGGCCGAGCGGCCATTTATAAAGCCACATGGTCATTAGATTAACAACAAAGGGCTTGGTTGATTTTGGACTCGACGGTTCAAACTTATCATTAGTCTACAGAACTACAGGCCAAGTTAGGGTCTTGCTTCTCTCCCAGGGATAGATTCTCCCCCCCAACCCAGCCCAGGACATGCACTCACCCAGCTCCTCCTACCAGATGCTAGCAGATAGCTCAGGGCATGGAGAAGGTGTGGGGGGGAGGAGAGGGTTATGCGCCTTTGAGTCACAGGGTGGACTCTCGGGCTTGCACTGTCTAGTGAAGCAGCCACAGCCCCTGTGTGGAGAAAGGCACCATCTGCCCTGAGCTTGTTAATTTAACGATGCATCTCCATTTGCGCTCACTGGAGACGTATCTAGTCCAGCCTGATTTTACACACACTTATTTTAACATTAGGGGCAACGGGATCCACCCGCTTCCTTTGGAATGACAGGCCTCAGAAGGGAAACTGGCTTTTCTTCAACAACCGGAAAGCTATGTTCTGATCTCGTCTTTGTCTCCTGGATAACAGACCTCTCATCTGATTGCTAATCAAAATGTAGCTGGGATGGATGGATGGATGCACGGTAGTGAGGGGAAGGGGAACACGCTTCCTCACTGCTGGTCCCTAAATTGTGAGACAGGATGTTGTGGTTGCTTTGTTTTAGGAACCAGTTCCCTATTCTGTTCTGGGCACCCTTTCATATTAGGATGTACACATTCTTCTGAATCCCCATAAAGGGAGCAAAATCCTTTTCAGGGATTCAGAAGAGTCAGTATGTATCAGTGCTTTAAGAATCAAGAGGAAGCTTGGAAAGGGGGAAATTCCAAACCTGCAGAGAACAGCTACCATCTTAAACTCTAGCTCAAGGAGCAATTCTGAGCGATAGTCTCAGTGCTTCTGTAAGAGTTCTCTTCGAAACATTAACGGAAACCCTCAAATTGCCGTACACACACACACTCGCACGCACTCCAGGGTCAGGAAATGTTTTCAGTATTGATTCTTCAGTAACACATAGGAGGAGGGGGAAAAAAGCTCAAGAGCAGGGGTCCTTTGGCTAAAGCAAATCATTCTGCTGTACTGTGGAGCTCAGGACAATGGAAGGTGCGAGAGGTCTCTGTCGCTAGTCTAGCACCTTCAACCTGGCCAGGCCAATGCAGGCCGGGTATCTGGTAGCATTTTAGGGCAGTAATAATGTAAATAAGACTGTGAGCATGGCTAAGAGAGAGACTGGGGTTTTGGTGGTGGTGTTTTTTTTTATTTTCTGTACAGTGCCTACCACAATATAGCCTAGACCTTCACTGAGGTTCCTTTGCACTTCTCTAATACACGTTTTTTCCCCCAGTTATAGAGCTGAGCAAATAACTAACATATTCAGCAAATTTGGTTTCATTTTGTGCTGGTGGAATATCGGTGAGCAGATTCAAATTTCCCTTGTATTTGTGCTATGTATTTAATCAATCCATTCTATGTTCACATTTTATGTACTCTGGAGTAGCAAGGAACCTTAGGAAGGTAATCCAAGCCGCAATTGACCAGATAAACTCCATGACAGGGCATGCACAGAAACACTTCCAGGGCAAATACTTGCAAACACAAATTTCAACGTCTATTCCCACAAACGCGTGCTGCGGAATTCACTCCCTGCAAATATCTGAGCCAAGAGCGCACAGTTGCGTGAACGGCGACAGACAGCAAACACACAAGAGCACGGCCAAAACAAACCTACTTAAACTACACCTGTACGTAGCTGCAGAAAGTGCCTGCGTGATTTGCCCAGCTGTGATGGCATTCAGGGGATTTTTCATCCCAAAGCATCTTGTAAACTGCTAGGCTCCCTCAACAACCCAGGAAGGAATCAAGGCCGTGCCCATCTGTTTCAGATGCTTGCCTCTGGGCCCATCTATCATTCAAGCACAAAACCTCAAGAGGCAGCACCAAAATAAATCAATTCCCTTGACCAGACAAGAAGCAGCTTTTTCTCTTGCCTTTGTCCTCTCCCCCCAAAAGAGGCCACGCCCTTCTCTTAAATTCCCTGCTGAGTGATGTGACAGGCAGGGCGCCCTCACCCCTGTCGCTGAACATTTTACCCTGTTGCAGCTTCCCCCAAAACTTCATAATTTACATAAAGAAATCACTTCATCCACTGCCAAAGTGTAACCACCTCGGAGATGGAGCAGGTTAAACAACTACACGACAGTTTGTGAAAAGCAGTGGGCCAGAGTCTGAGCTGTGGAACTACACAGGGGATCTGTAGGGAGAATACAATTACCTCTACTTGGAGCTGAGCCAGTAGTGGGATTATTGCTGTAGAGTGTAGGAAGGACCTGCCATTTTTAACACCCCCTTGTTCCCCTTGCAGCAAAATACCTATAGGTGTTGCAATAGCCTGATTTTCAGAGGTCCTGCTATCAGTGTGAGCTACTGCTACCCAGCATCTCTGACAATCCTCCCTTTAGCTTTTAAAATACATTCCTACTCAGCAGCATTCCACGGGGAATACAATGGATTGAACTGAACACAGCTCCTCAATGCACGAAAAGTCAAGCACGTGCACAGCTCGAAAACAAAGGGCCGTTGCGCCGCTGAGCTGCTCCAGTTTTGCAGCAGCCTATCACAATTGAAATACACGGAGCAACAGTGGCGTAAAATGGACGTAACACAGTGGGGAAGGGCACCCCAACACTTGGACAGAGATTGGGGCAATGCACAAAAGGAATTCTTTGTTACTCCGAGAGTGGAGTGCTAATAAACTCCACAGAGTGGGTTACTTGTGCTCTTCCCCCAGGGCCAGTCTGCCATACGCTTACTCATGTTGAGCAGTACCTTACTCGGTGAATACTTCCACCGGGATCAGTAGGGTGGGGTTAGATATGGAGTCGAGTGCTGCACAATATGAGCGAGTGTATCACAATTTGGTCCTAAATAGCCTTTTGGTGACATCCTAAGAAGAATTGGCAGCATGAGAAAAGGCTTATTTTCAAAAGGCTCAGATTCTCACCCACAGGAACCCGAGCCCAGTGACATACTGGGATGGATCTGGAAGCCTCTTGTTAAAGATCTGCCACTGCACTGAAGGGAAGGTCAGCCTGGGCTCCCTGCATCTGACGGAGTCACCTTGCACCAGATCCTCAACTGCTGTCAGTCACCATGGCTCCACTGACGTCAGCTGGCCCCTTATCTCTGGGTCCTGCGACATCATCCCTGCATGGGACGACTTATCCCTGGAGCAGACATTTCCAGCAATGTCTCTCACACCTCGAAAGGAGCAGTACACGCACTCTGCTGCAGTCTCAGCGGAGCCAGGGCGCTTCTTAGGAAAAAGGTGCAAATGCTTCCCGCAAATGCACTTCATAGACGTTCGTCTGCCAAGTGCTGCAGACGTCCTCCAGGAGGAGAGCTAGGAATACCGCAGTCTGCAAATATGAACTCGTGTTTTTCAGCAGGCTGACCTCAGCCACATTCAACGCCGCCCGCTCTTGTGTCCTCTTTCTGCAAACATTCAAATGCCTGGCTCAAAGGGCAAGCCAGCATTTGCAGATGTGGGGCCCAAATCTTCAGCTGGTATGTAACAGCATAGCCCCACCAAAGGCAGTGAGCTCATGCTGAGTCATATCAGCTGAGGAGGCTGGCCTTGAGCGTTTAAAATTAGGTTTCTAAAACCCTATCAGTCACCTAAATATAAGTGGCCTTTGAATTAAAGAGGCTGAGAACTTATAAGTGCCACTGACTCTAATGGGATTTGCATATGCTCAGCATTTGTTATACCCAGTCCATTTGTATTTAAGTTTCTAAATAGAGATTTAGGAGACTAACATTAAGCATCCAGGTTTGAAAACTTTGGTCTGAACAAAAAAAAAATCAATTTCAAAGCTGCGCGGGTGAGTTTTCACGCAACCTGAATTTTAAATTCGTACACATGCGCATTCCTGCCAAGAAGTGCTGACATATGGGAGTATGTGTGTTCATCCTATCCAAGAAGAGGAACAATATCACGTGACTTCTCAGCCCAATCGCAACTAGGCAACTAAATTTGTCTCTTGAATATTTGTGGTCAATCCACAAAAGAAACAAAAATTAGGTAAATTATTTAGCAAATGAAACTTGAACAAATAAATATATTAGGGTAATGACAAGATCTAAGGAATTTTTGCCAACAGAGGAAGAGAATTAATTGTGTTTGCTTAGCTCAAATTAGATTCCTGCATCTCTCCATTATTCTCCTTGAAATCACACATCTCTTTGGTCCATGGGTTATTTATCACATGTTTTGGGGGCATTTTTATCAAAGCCCCTGATTAAAATATTGGCAGTGCTGCTGCACTTTCAGAGACAGCTGTGATATTTCTCTTTCTGCTCTAGAATGTTATTTTTTTTATATTAATATGCTGGCTCTGCGGTTCCTACAGTTAAAGTGACTAAAGGTCAGCAGAGAGCTGGCAGTGGAAAACAGAAAGAGTCTCTTATTCCCCAAGAGACAGAATGGGAACATAAGAGACAACCAAAAGCATTAGGTTTGAAGAGACACTCCCTATTGTGGGACAGAAAATAGATCACTGCTCTCCTTTTCTTTCCGCGTGTGAAACCCCATCTCTTCCTTCAAAGGAGAAGAAGTGAAGATGGCTGCTTTCTCAGAACAGAACTGTCTTCTGTTTAAGGCAGTCGACTGGGCCTCTAGAGATGGGAGTTTAATACCAGCCTCTGCCACACACTCACTTTGTGACCTTGGACAAATCACTTAATCTTTCTGTGTCTCAGTTCTCCATCTACAAAATGGGGATAAAAATACTTCCTTCCTCATGCTCTACCTCTGGCTTGCCTGTCCAGAGTGTAAGCTTTTGGGGGCAGGGACTGTCTCTCACTACAAATATACGCAGCCCCAGTTCAACGGGGTTCCAATCTTAGCTAAAGCCTGTAGGTGCTACCATAATAATAACACGAAATAATAATAACCAGGTTACATTTTTCTTTCAAACATTTAGGGTAAAACTCAGAGGGCCCAGTATAAGGCCTATGCACCGCTTAGGTGCCACTGAAGCCATATTTTGAGGTCTTAAGTGGGGCACAGACCTTCGTGCTGTGAATTTCACCTTTTTAGCGCAAATGTGGAGAACTTTTCTTTACAGTCCAAAAACCACTGCAACATTGTCCACGTTAAACAACAAGGGGCCACTGTGACATGCCTTGCATGCATCTCTTCTGCGGGGGGGGGAGGGGAGGAAGATGCTTTCCCACTCTTATTGTTAAATCAAGGGGCCCTGATTCTAGCTGGTGCAAATCAGCCGAGCTCCATTCATTTAAACAGAGCTGATGGCAGAGGACCTGGCCCATCTTGTTAAGTTTCCTTCTGAAATGGACTTTTCCCTTCTTCAACAGACAGAGGTGGTAGCATTTTCAAAATGGATTAGGCACTGAGGAGCCTAAGTCCCATTCACTTTTAATTAGACTTTTGCTCTAGAGGGTGTGTGTTAACTACTTGAGTCACTTAAACACTTCTGCAAATTTTTCCCATCGCTCCCATGGAAATTTGTCCGTGTATATATATAATGATCTAACTGAATTCATTTTCCTCTGTGGGCTTTTACTGACAGGCGGGTTACGAGGTAACAGATACAGGCTAAAATAATAGTAGTAATCAATTTCTAACAGGCGGAAGCCTCCTAACAAAGATGGAAAGGTCTAAAAACAAACAGAAACAATCCCAATAGCATAGACAGCAGAGAAATAAAATGGTACCTTGCCAAAAATATACAGTGAGGAGAAGAGAGCTGATCTTTACTGAAGTCACCTGAGAGTATAATTTCAAATGTGCTACCAAATTAGACTTGTGGATCAGTTAATGTGTTTAGATGACTTAAATTGCTTAACAAGCAAGTCAATAATGTAAGTGGAAATTAAATCAGGATGGAGCAAGGTCAACAAATGTTGGGGAAACGTCTTGCAGCAAGTAAACAGAACCCTCTCTTTTTCTCAAAGGGCCAACATTTTCACCCTCTGCCTTGGGCCAGATTCTGATTTGAGTTACAGTGATGTAGTCTCCAGATGAAATCTACTGACTTCAGTGGGGTTATGGCCAATCGATACCAGCGGCAGTGAGATGAGAATTTGGTTTCCTGTGCTCACGAGCTTCCATTTACTTCTATCTACTCCTTCTCTGAAAGAAAGTGATGGGTTGGGTTTTTTATATTCTTTATAGTGGTCGTAGCCCGCACACAAACATGAGCAAATAATGGCGAGGGTGTGCTCCTTTCTGGTAAAAAACTGTGCCCCACATACAAATTATTTAAAATATTATGCAGAGAAATCTTGGTATATATCCCAATTCTAGCTAGCAGAAAGATTTGGACATTGATACATAAGTTAAATGGAGACCCAGTGTCTGTTTTGCATAGGCAGTATTTAAAATAGCCTGTCTTTTTACCATATTTCACTGTCCATTTATTGCACAGTCTCGTGTCCAACTAAGGATATGATCCTGCATGCATGTATGCCTTGAGTAACTTTACTCAGGTGAGTAGCTACTCATGCTAGTAAAGTGACTCGTGTATATGCGTTTACAGGATCAGACCCTGCTGCGTGAGCTCCTTTGTTATAGCCAGTGCAGAGATGGCACAAGGAGATGTCTAATTCAGCTCTGCTACCTCCAGATGTTACATGTGCTTTACATGGCTGGTGTTTTGCCAATGTCACCATATTGTTCTGAGCCTACCTAATTTTTGCATGCATGCACGGAGCCTTTCTTCAAGATTTGACACTCTGTTCTGAAGCTCTTCGTAGTCATAGGCGCCAATCTCCTCCTGGAGTTCGTTTAGAACTGACGTCAGATTCTGGACCTCCTCTTTAAACTGCAATACCAATTTTGCATCGGCTTTGTACTCTTCCAACACTGGTATCAAAGGCCTAAGTTCCTCCATTTTCGCTTTTATTGCCTGCAAGGTTAAAATAAGCTTGGTTCAGTGCTATGCGTGCAAAAATCTGCAACACTCTGTCTTGACCTGGCTGCTTCCTATGTGAGTGCAATGTTCTTATTCCCACAATTATTATTATGGCTATTATTTTTGATCCAAATGATGTATTAGAAAGAGCATATTAAACAGTCTGCAGAACACCAAAATATTTGGGAAAGGCCTTTATTTGTCATTTTTAGAATGCAACATCTTCGGGTTACATGCTTCAGATCACATACACAAAGAGTTCTGGTTCTTTTTTGTTTTGTTTTTCTTTAAAAAAAAATTATATATATATGCATTGACAAGGGTTTCAAACTATTCATGAAATGCATCTACAATTGCATGCAAAGGAAGATCTCAGTTGTGGTTCAAGGTTCCTTAGTGAGATATGGTGCTAATTTGGAAAATAATAAAAAATAAATGCATGGTGCAAAATGCTCTGTGACCCTCTTTTCATGGTTACATGGGAGTGAACTGCTTCTTCGGTCACTGCAGCATTGAAAAAACTTTCTTTTAAGTTAGCCCTGCAAGCAAGAAAATGAAATACTGTTGAAGAGCTAGCTCACTAACCTGCCTTACACAGACATCCATTCATAAACAAATACTCTTATGGTAAGAAAAAACAAAACTCCAAACCACTCACATTTTAATGCTGGAGTTGGCAGAAACAAAATGCTGTGACTGTAATTTAAAATAATGCCCTGGCAGCAATATATACAAAAAAATTCCTTAATGCTATTTAAATCATGCTAAAACATATCATTTTTAATTTTGTTCTCCAGAAAGATAGCCTTTATTTCTCCAAAAAGAATTTTAATGAAAAGAAAGGCTGTCTGTCAAGGCATAGCACACAACATTTTGTTGAAGATGCTTAGTTCCCTTAGACAACAATGCACATGTAAATATGCATGCACTTACCATTTAATGAAGAATTGGGTAGTATTCATATTAGGTAGGCTTGGAAGGATTAGATTTTTATCGATAAATGTTGATAAACGTTGATTTCACCGTACACAGACAAACCGATGAAAAAATATTTCCATCAATAATACTTGAAATTTACAGATAGGGAAAGTAAGAAAAATGCAGCTTGAGAACTTATTACAGTTTGGCGTAAGGATTGTACATTTTTGACATATGATGTTGACAATTTGTGTTTTAATGGTTATAAAGCTTTAACTTTTTGAATCTTAGTGAATACGGTCATTAAATAATTATTATCTGAGCGCCCCTATCGTCTGACTCCTCATACTTTCCCTCAACTGTGCAAATTTAACACGATAAAAATCAGAAAAAAATGCTTATAATTTTGCGCAACTGTGAATGATAAAAACTGGGGGCGGGAAATTAAAAATATACTTTTATATTATCTGTCAAAATTATTTAAAAATCAAATTCTGCCAAGCCTAATAGACCAGGTTCTGATCTCAGTGAAATCAATGTAAATCCAGAGTAGAACCATTTCTACTCTACTGTTCCATTTCAGATTCTTATAAATTACCTAGGACTATGGCATCTGAGTGTCTTGCAGAATTAACTTTGGATTTACACAGGCATGAATGAGATTGGAAACTAGCCTATGTGGTTAAACGTTATTTGTCTTCCATGCTCCTCTATTTCAAGTGACTAGCTTCTCGCCTGATGTTTTACACTCTTTTAGTTGCACTCACTAGTGAACGTATCACCATGGTTGGGAGAGGAGGAAAATAAGACCACATTGTTGGAGCTGACGGTTGGCTCAGTCAAGCAGGTTCTAAACTTAGATCTAAACTGAAGAACTGAACTTGAGGATCAGAGTTGGTTGAAAAATGAGGGTGAAATTGACCATCATTTTCACAAATATTCTTTCCCATTTTTTTCCATTCAAAATATTGGTATTTCAAAATTGAAAGCAGCAATTAAATTGTGAAATTAAAAAGTTTCACCCATCTCTCTAGTCATTAAAAATGTGGGAAAATGTTTCAGGAAAATGTAATCGAAACATTTCTCAAGGAATGAAAAGGGGAAGATCTCTGGTGGCATTGTGGTCCGGTATTTCATGTGCTACTTAAATGGAGGTAATCCTCCAACTCATGGCTGTTTCAGAGAATAAACCGGTCAATGACGGGACTCTGGATGAGATCTTTCCCCAGACCCAGTGAAGTACAGCAGTGGAATCCTAACCCCACAGAAGTCAACAACAAAATTCCTATTAACTTCAGTGGCACCAGGATTTCAACCCATATCTTTGCCTATTCCTAGGTCTGGGAGTGATCTGTTTCACTTAGTGAGTACACTTGTGCTCAAATATAGGAATTGCCTACCTGTTTACTGAGGTTACTTAACATGAGGACTTTGGGCTAATTACTGAAAAATCAGCAATTTGCACACTTTAGCAGCATTTTTTCCCTCCAAATCATTGTTGCCATGCCACTCTGGTCATTTGTAAGGGTGCACATTAGGAGACCCATTCTCAACGCAGGCTTGAGAATTCCTTCCTGGGAAATTCAGTGCATGCAAGATATGATTCTATTCAGGCAAAACTCTGCTGGATGCCAATTTTTGGCTGAGCAAGGCCCAGAATGCAGAGGGAATAGAACCCTGGTATGGTGCCGCACAGAAGGTTCATCTATATGGGAGTTTGGGGAATGGTTTTTTCTTCTCCGATCATTTGGCCCATGGTATATTGGAGCAAAGGAAGAGACACAGCAACCTCATCAGCAGAGGGGAGGATATACATACCTTAAACTGTCTTGCCAGGTGCTGTTTGTGACTCTCTTCCACTTGCTTGAATTTCGATTCCAACCCCTTCATCTGGTTCTCCATCTTCTCTACATATTGTAAGTCCCTCTGAGTCCGCCTGTCCAATACTTCTATTGACTGAGACATGTTTTGCACCTGTCCAATAAATAAATAAATAACTAAATAAAAGAGGCAACACGGTCAAAGAAAGACGCTTTCATAGGCGCTAGGCAGCATCATTTGTCTCATAATGCCAAATGCCGACCTTTTTCCACTCCGTCAACAAAGCTAAAGAGTAACCAGCAGATGCATTATTTACTAGTTAATCAGAAGCATCTGATGGTGTTATGACCCATGTGCTCCAAAACAGAGCAAATTGGTTTGATAAACATTTATTCTGCCATGCTCCAGAAAATAATCCAACAATCATGAATGCAAATAAGGATCGTAGTCAAGTATAAAATGCATGAGTCTTAATGGTCCTTTTGATTGGCTGAGCCAGCATACAATGCCTGCCTTTGCAGGAGGAAAGATTATTAGTTAAAGAGAAGCATATTGACTAAGGATAATACTTCTGCTCAGCTATGAATGATCACTGCTTCAGATACATAATGAGACATTCACTGATTGCCTAAGTGCAGGCTGTAGACCCGGCTAGCAAAACCTCACAATTCAAACAGCAGGGTCTTTTCTTCAGTATTAGTTGTATGTCATCAGTCACAGAGAATACAGTCAGAGGAAGGCAATGCTGGATAAAGGGGTAAATAACACACACATTCAGGGTTAAAGGCTAATATTTCCCAATATAGCCTCTGATCATGGTGGCCGTGATTTTTGGCTGACCAACTTGAGACCTCTAATTTTGGTGGCCACTATCTCAAGAACTCTAAGGGTTGGAAGCAACACGGGACACCACAAGAAAGCTCGAAGTTCAAGTGTTTTGGAACATTTATCTCCATCTTGAGAAGTGTTGTGAGAACAATCGCTGCTGTGATTGAAATAGAAATGAGGAAAGAGGCAAGAAAGACCTGATTTTGAAGGATCTCTGGCATCTAATATGCTAAATTCCTTCTCCCCCCCCAACATTTTTGCCATTACTGGATGTTATTTCTGACCCCAATTCAGGACAGCAATTAAGCATGTGAATAGATTGTAAGCTCTTTGGGGCAGGGACAACCTTTTTGTTCTGTAACTGTGCAGTTCCTGGTCCACAACTGGGGCTCCTCAGATGCTACCACAATACAAATAAATATAATACGATCATAATTATTTATTATTATCACCCTATTGATTTCAGTTTGGACTTCTGCAGTTCTTAAAGTTAAGCATGTGCTTAAATACTTGGCTGAACCAGGGACTTATGTAGGTCAATGACAGCCTGGTTCAGCGCCCACTGAAATTAATGGAAGTCTTACTGTCATTTATTATTTCCTCCAATGAGCTTCACTGAGCCAACGTAGCTCCTGAACATGACCGTGAGAAACGTGTGTGGTACCAGCAGAAGCCTGGGCCACTTGGACTTTGCTGGAACCAGCCAAGGAGCAAGCGCCAGCTTTTCTGTCAGTTTTGTGAAATGAATGATGTTGTCCTCCATTAACGTTTGATGACCAGGACAATATGGCAAGAAACGATTCTGGAACCCGTGCATTAAGGTCTGATGGTTTGTGACAACCAGTTCCAATGGTTTTAAGGCTAGTAAATTTCTCTCAGCTCAGATTTGGGGGACTGTGATCAGAAGAAAGAATTTTCAGTACCTAATCCAGGCAGTACCACCCATCCACAGCCAGCAACAGCTGTCCGAGCATCCACCTGGGCCATTGCCCAGGATCGGCCCTTTAGGTAGACTTCACTGAATGGGGAGGAAGAGAAAAAGAGACGTGTATCATTCTGTACTGTGAACGGTAGGGCAGTAACTTGCCTGCACTAGATGGGGTGGAATGTGAGGACCTCTGCCTGCATTAGGTGGCATATCTGTTACAGCCTGTACTTGTAGGACATTTTTAACCCATTGACCCAGCTGCTCCTTCCCTGAGAAAACCTGCATCCGCAGAGTCCGATTGTTTTGTACATCAACCAGTGGGTGTAGGGATTAAGTTTAAAGTTGCAAAAAACTGGGTCAATTAATGCTGCCAATGCTTACTCCCAACTAAAAGCCCAACTGTGCATAAATTAACTTAAGGCAAATGAGGAAGTGTGCTCAAGTGAGGCCATACAGCTCAGAAAGTTGTGTTCAGGGACATGCTTGGTGTAAAGTTCAAATCCAGTCCATTCATTGCAAGTAAGTTAATTTTTTTTAAATTAAGTAGCAACCTAGGATGGACATTTTTAAAAATCAATTACTATTATTCGTGATCTTTGACACTAATGTAAAATTCCTCATTTAAAGATCTACACCTTTCGTTTTCATTGGCATTTTAAGGCTTGATCCAGCAAAGCACTGAAGCACTTGATTAAACTTAAATGAGACTGTTCATGTGCTTAATGTCAAGTATGTGCTTACGTGGTTTATGGGATCGGAGACATTCTCTGTCTCAAATTCCCCTCAGTTTCTTCCAATCACTTACTATGCCTGAAGAACCTTAGTTAAGAATATTTTTTTTACCTATGAAACACATATTCTAAGTGCTCATAAAGTCTCATTTTCCAGCAATCTAATGGCATAGACAAGCCAATGGTTGCCAAAGCGAAAAATAGCCAATTTCACCTTAGGGAAGCAAATAAACAATACAATGAACACTTAAATTCTGATTCCAGTTATCTCCGTTTCTTTGATATTGATGGAGTTATTCCAGAGTTAGACCTGCTAACTGGGAGCAGAATTTAGCCTGGTGACTCTAGCTAGACACATCAGCTAATGTAATATGTCCTAGAGGTTGGTCATCCCAGCCTGTGGGTGCTGTCCTTTGGAGTACAGTGTCTATGAGAAACTCCCTTGCCTAGGCCATTTGACACTAAACATGTGAACCTCCACTACTTGAGCCTAAGGACCATTTCATTAATTTGAAGGCAGTTGGAGACTCATAAGCCTCCACTCACACTCTAGCCACTAAAGGGTGATGATGAAATACACTGTGGTAGCATGGAGCACACCCAGATATTTTTCAAGTTTTACTGTAACTTGGTCTTCAAAAGGGGTTTTTAAAAAACATGACGTTCCATGTGACCTCAGTGTCTCTCGAAGTAAAAGGAGATGGGGGAACTCACTGGAACAGGGCCTAGCTTAATTTTAAAACGTTGGCGTCAATGTGTTTTAGAATAGATTGGCTTTTGATGACTTTGAGCCTGAACTTTTGTTTAACTGCCACAACCCCTCAACCTGTAGCAACAGTTGCTAAGGAAGAAATTTCTTCTACTTAAAAAAAAAATTACTCACTCAAAAAAATGCAGCTTTGCTCAGCCCAGGTAAGGGAATGTTTTATTACCCACAAAGGTGAATAATAGGTTACGGTTGCTTCCCTCCTTGGAAAATCCAAACCGTTACATCTTTGACATGTTAGGTTTCTTCTGCTATTTGTGGTGGCAAAATGTGAGGCTAGTTCTCAACACAAAACTAGGGGAGTTAAAATATCAGATTCTTGAAAGGGGCAGGAATGCTTGCAAACAGCAGTAGATCTTTCTTGTGAGCTTGGAGGTTTTCCAGAAGTGTCTGCAGTTACATTTTACTAAAAGGATTTTGTTTCAGTGGCGACCCAGACAGAGGTCTGGAGCTTCATGGCGACTGCTAAGACTCACCCCTTTATTTCTGGGTTCTCTTATGGGATGGTGTATGTGGAGAGAGAGAGAGGTTGACACACACATGAACATCTGACTTTGAACATCATTCTTCCCTTATTTTATATGCTGGCAGCCCAAGAGCAGCTTGCTGACTCAGGAAAACGATGAACATTTATATTTCAGAAACTATCACATTTTAGGTCTTTCACCTCAAACCCACTGTTCCATAGGAACAGCAAAAAACTGTTAGGACTTTGGCTCAAAATCTGCTTGCCTTATTCATGTGAATAGTTCAATGAAGTCCGTGGGTCTTTGATACTGGTTCTGCCCCATACAGCAATTCCTGTTCTGTTGGGCATGTTCTCCTTATTGTGTAAGGAAACAAAAGCTTTTGTGTCATTTTCTTTAGAAGCTTATGTTACAAACAAAGGAGGAATGTTTAAGTACCTACTTGCTCTTCTCTCAGTTTATAGCATTTAGAGCATAGTAAAACACATTAAGTGCAGGTTTATCAATGTTTTGGGTGACTAACACATCAATTTTCTCCAAGTACCACGATAAAAATGATTTTGTCACGTACTTCAGATGTTCGCCTAGTACAGTATTTAGACACGAGGGATAATTACATGCCCCAACACAAAAGTCTACTTAGATTTAGAAAGAAATGGCACCATTTCACAAGAAATGGTGCTTCTTCAATGGGATCCGTTATCCAGAGAATTTCCTGATATTAGGGATGTGTCTTCTGATCTCCCCAGACAGCAGACTATTAAAGATGAATCATATGGATGTCAATGGTAAGAAGAAAACTGCAAGCCCTCAGATAATGTTATTTGATGTCTATGGTTCATGCGGTGTTATCCAACCTTTTTAATATCAATACAGCTTAAAGAGCCTGGGCTTCATTTTTAATTCTGCTCCTCTCTTGTCTTTTCAAGACTCCCCCTTTGAAAATATTTAAGTGTTAACTTCATGAAAAACATGTGATTAGAGTCAACTGCAGAATTTTCCCCCCTAATGAATTACGTAGGGCAGTATCATAAATCTTTGATCTTATTACATTCCACAAAGGCTTGCACAAACCTCCCTCCAGCTAGATACTTTTAAACCCTTCATAGACATAGTCGTAAGCACTTTATAAACATTAATTAATTGATCATCGCACCTATGAGGTAGAAAGGTATTATTACCCCCATTTTACAGATGTAGAAATGAGGCACAGAAGGAATTGCTCAAGGAGTCCATAGCAGAGCCAAGAAATGAAGCCGGATCTCTTGAATCCTGCCTTAGCCCCCAGACCATCCTTCCTCCTTTCCACAGGATGGTTCATCCCATTACCTTTTCTAACAGCTGCCTCAGCTGCTTTGTCCTGGCATCACGTGAGCACATCGTCTGTTGGGGTGCCACCACTGTGCATATACACCGTCCCTCGCTGTCTTGGGCAGAGCTGTAAACCTGCCAGCTTTCCTCTGGGTTGGTAGGCAACACCTAGTTGATACATGGAAAAGGGGGTGGGTTAAGTAAAACAGGAGTATACTTAGAGGGCTGAAGAGAGTGTAGGGAAATGGGTGCACAGGAAGCATTCAGTGCCTACACAAAAACAAAAAGGCAGCATTAGAGGAACATTGCAGACAAATAATGGAACCATGGAATAAATAAAGGAAAGGTTCCTCCAAGAGCCCAATAATCAGATTAGGACAGGATGCATTTGTAATGCAAAAATATGGATTGGGGACAAGTAAACCAAGAGTTTGATGGTATGAAAAGGAGAGCAAAAGTCAAAGCAGATAATATAGACACAGTGGGGAAGATCTGGGATATGTGGCATGGAAAATCAAGGGATAGTAGGGTTTGGTTGGCATCATTAGTTAAAGTGAATTCTGATGCACATCCAGCCTGTGTGAAACCTGATGCCATGCTATTATTAAGACGCACTCAATTTCTCCTTGACGAACAGAGAATGAAGTGCATCCTGATGTGCTAGTTGAGTACACAGCGTTCTAATTCTATGAACTGGGCAGCAATCAATGGGAATCTGCAGAGCTCTCCAAGATCCCGAAACAGGGATTAGCTCTTAGGAGGAAAAGGCCACCAGTATTTTTACACCCCCTTGTTATTCAAAGTGTGCCAGCAGATTTTTGTGGGCACTGCAATAATTCTTAAACTGTGCTGTTAATCCAAGGAAGAGAGAGAGAGCCCAAAATAACCGGTGAAACAGCATGCCATCTAATGAGGAATACAACCTTGAAGATGTAATCAGAACCATGATTTGGGTTTCCATAATGCATACATGGAAAGGGAGTCCAGCTAAACACATTTTCCAGCCCCTGAAGACTCTATGATCTTCATTTCCCTTAAATTGCACAGTATTTTGCAACATATGTTATTTGCTCACAGTCTCTGATCATTTTGAAGAGACCAATATTTTACCAGCTAAAAGGAAAAATGCTGTTTTAGTGCTTAAATACGCAATAGAACCTCAGAGTTACAAACACCAGAGTTACGTACTGACTGGTCAACCACACACCTCATTTGGAACCGGAAATACGCAATCAGGCAGCAGCAGAGACAGGGGGGAAAGCAAATACAGCGTAGTGCTGTGTTAAACATAAAGTACTACAAAATAAAGGGAAAGCAGCATTTTTCTTCAGCATAGGAGTGTTTCAAAGCTGTATTAAGTCAATGTTCAGTTGTAAACTTTTGAAAGAACGACCATAACGTTTTGTTCAGCGTTACGAACTTTTCACTTACGAACAACCTCCATTCCTGAGGGGTTCCTAACGCTGAGGTTCTATTGTACAACAAATAACCTTGCAAATAGCCAGAGTAGATAGATAGATAGAAATGATTTTGGGTCCAGGAAATAAACTGCTAAATCTTCTCACAATTAACTGACACTATATCAAATACTCTTCATTTAGAACCAGTGGGGCTGTAAAATACTAAATCTTTGTATTAATTGTTATTAAACAGAAGCATGCAGTTGGAGGTGAGAGGTGTCAATTCTTTCCTGCTAAGGGAAGAAAGAAGGATTGTTAGGCTGAGCTGTTTCCAATAGATAAAGAGGCCTGTCTATATTACCCTTTCAGAAAAGGCAAGGGGAAGGTAAAGCATGACTGAGACGGGCTTGCAACTTCGCTGATGCATTTTCCATCCCAGTAATGACTATTGATTACAGGCATCAGAGTGCATCCGTTCTTGTGGGACTTACACCTGACCTCAGGCTGTAGGGAAATGCAAGGAGAAGAGAATTTATTTTATAGTTCTTCAGCCAGGGAAATACAAAGGGGAAGATAGGCCCACCCCCAGCCTCTCACCAAAGCCGCCCCCTTCCCACCAAGGGATGGTCTCAGACTCCTAGCTAACAGGTTGTTATGTAAGAGGATGGAGGCACTGAGGTGCACAGCCAAGGCACAAGGGCAGCTTTGCAAGGAGAGAAGTGGCAGGGCCCAGGGAGCTCGGTGCCTTTCCTTCCCAGCAATCAGTCAGCCTGGGAATGTGCCCTTACAGCGCCCTTCTTCTAACTATGGCAATCTCGCCCTGCTGCTATGCAAATGAGGGCCGTAGCTCAATTCCCAATCGCTCCATCTTGACAACCGATTTAATGAGAAACCCAAAGATTCCTGGATTAACCCAGAAACAGCCAGTCAAATTAAAGGGGGGGGGAGACGGAAGGGGGGGAAATGGGACAAGTCCCTTATTGCACGATTAGGTTTGCTAAACCCAAATCGTCTGCTAGCACAACTGCAAAACATCTTCATCTCATCCGGCACCCAATCCACTCCACTATCCCCCCCTCCCCAAAAACACCACCCCACAAACCCCTCGGCTTTCCCACCCTGCCAGGCGCCGCAAGATCAGCGAGAGCTCTGCCCGTGTGAACGCCTCCAGGGCCGCTTCACTCCTCACCCCCGCGCTGGACAAACAAAAACCACGCTCAGGAGCCGCGGCCGCATCGGATCGCCTCGCCGTGCGGACACGTTTCCAACCCAACCCATCCAGTCCGTTTCCAGGCGCGGGCTCCTCCGGACCCCCGCGCGGGAAGCGGTCTCACTCCGGTTCCTCCCTTAGAAGCGACTGGCGGGCCCCGGGCTTAGCCCAAGAGGACGGGAGAGGACCCAGGGGCAGCATCCAGCTCGGATCCGGATCCAGCCCCCCCCCCCTCCGGGGACACACACGCGCCCCCCCCCCGCACTTACTCCGGTGCTGCGGTCCAAGGTCCCGCCCGTGGCGGCGGTCAACTTGGTGGTGTTGAGCCCCACCAGCGACGGCAGCGTCTGCGACATCCAGTTGGTGATCATGGCCATGGTGCTCAGGACCACCCCGATCTTCAGTAAAGGCACCGACATCGCTCGGCCGGGGACGGGCTGCGGCCGCCGCCGCCCTTCATTCCGAGCCGGCGCGGGGCTCCTGGGCGCGGCGCGCCGCCTCCCCTGGCTCCGGCCGGCCGGCCGCGGCAGCCGCTGGCTTCTCAAACATCTCCGCCCGGCGCCCGCTGCCCCGCTCTAGCGCCCGCAGCCCGGCTCCAGCTGCGCTCCAGCGCCCGCAGCCCGGCTCCAGCTGCGCTCTAGCGCCCGCTCCAGCGCCCGCAGCCCGGCTCCAGCTGCGCTCTAGCGCCCGCAGCCCCGCTCTAGCTGCGCTCTAGCGCCCGCTGCCCCGCTCTAGCGCCCGCTCAACCCCGGCCGCCTGCCCGCGGGAGCCGGGCGGAGCGGGGGGCCGCCGCCCGCGGGAAGCTTTGCGAAGCGGGGATGGCCCCAGGGTATATTTGGGGGGCGGGTCCGGGGGGGACGAGGGCCAGGCGCCGGGGGGTGGGGTTGGGGTGGTTTTTTTTCCGAAATGGGGAAGGATCCCGTCCTCCAAAACCCCGCGTCTCCCCGGTAGGTGCAATGGACATGCCTGAAACGAACGCCGGGGCGGGAATGAAATGGATGGGGTGCGGGGGGTGGGAGGAGCCCAGGCGCTGGTGTGAAAATAAAACGCACTCTGATGTCAAACTGCTGGGGAAGGGATTTTTTTTTTTTCCCTTTGAAATTCTCACTCTCTCTTTCGCTTCTCTCTAGCGTCCCCTGGCCGCCATCGGGGGCTGGTCTCTGCCAAGAGAGGCAAAGCCAGCCTTTGGGACTTCGGGGTCAGAGGGCAAGGTGGGTGAGGTCCCGCTTGGAGCAGGGCGCTGGGCTAGATGACCTCCTGAGGTCCCTTCCAGGCCTGATTTTCGGTGATTCTCTTGTATTGGACCAGCCACGGCTGGCGAGAGAGAGAAAAGCAGGGCTACAGCAAGGCTACATTCTCACATAGGAGGAAGGACCAATATCGTTAAAAGGAGGATGAAAAATTTGATTGAATTCCTCCAGCAATGCTTCCTTCCTGCCTGAGCCTCATTTTCCCTTTCACAATGATGAGGCCAGATACTAATTCTTCACAGTATTGTCTTAGCGTGCTGGGCCCAGCACAGGAGAGAGACAAGGCAGGCGAGGTAATATCAAACTGGGGTACGCGTACCCCTAGGAGTACGGGAGAAAAATCCTGTCACGGTGACCAACGCATCGTGTCCTCCCTTACAGACCCTTCCCCTCCTGTTCTCATAAGTATATTATGACCCTCTCTCAGATGGGGGTATGTGCTGGATTACGTTCCTGGAAAAGGGGTACGTGGCCTAAAACGGTTGAAAACCACTGTTTGATTGGACCAACATCTGTTGGCGGGAAGGCCCAGCATTCCTGTTTCACAAAGCTCCTCTTCAGACACTCTGGTTGCCTTCCCCAGGTAATAACTGTCCTGTTCGCACAGCACTCATCTTTCAGTTTTCATTGTAATGGGGACTCTTCCCCACCCCACCCTGCCTTTAAGAGAGGCTGTGGCCACTCATACATATTTATTTTTCCGCAAGACGGTGTGGATCCATAGATCCTGCCTTACATTGGATGGCCAGACAGTCAAAGCGGGAGATCAGGGTGTGGCTTTGTTATTCTTTGTGCCTCTCCTCCGACACAGCTGTTGCGTGATGTTCTGGGCCACAGTTGCTTTGAGTACCTCTACACTGCAATAAAAATCCCATGATACAGCCGCAGCCGGCCCAGCTCAGTTGCCTTGGGGTGTGAGGCTATAAAATAGCAATGTGGACACTGGGCTGGAGCCTGGACTGTAAGACCCAGCAAGGGGGAAAGGTCTCTGAGCCCAAGCGTCTACACTGAATGTTTTAGCCCTGCAGCCTGAGCCCTGTGAACTAGAGTCAGCTGACCCAGGCTCCGAGACTCACTGGCCCGGATGTTTTATCGCAGTGTAGACACACGCTTAGATTTATTCTGACCCTCAGCGCTTCCATCCTAATTTGGTGGCTCTTCCTCTACCTGCCTTGCAGACGAAAACAAAGGAACAAGGAAAGGCCCTCGTGCTCCCTGCCCTCGTTTATACCTCCGCCCTCCACGTTGCAATCAGGCTGCACAACCAAAATCTTATTCACACCAGGCAGACTTCTCCTTTCTTAACCTCAATTGTTCCAGTTCGACAGGAAGCCCGACCCGTCACCGAAGGAGAAAAATCCAGCCACAGCAGCAGACTTCAAAGAGCATGCCCTGATTCTCTGGCGAGCAAACGGCAAAAGGCAGATGATGTGTTGTCCAAGAAGCATCTTAAAAGGGAGGGGCAGCGATTCATGGGGTGGTGAATCTGGGGCGTCAAACTGAGGGAGAAGATCCTGCATGAATGAAATGGGGAGCTACACGCTGAACATTTCTGTTTCGTTACCATACGTTTGGGGGAGATGTTCAGCCCTGAGGACATACTTCCCTCCACACCTGAGCCCCAACCAATCTGATGGCTCCAATGGGTGGTGGGTAAGGCACTGCATGGTTAATAATTATTATGAGTTGTGTTACAGCAGTTCCTCTGTCAAGGATCATGGCCCCATTGTGCTAGTCATGGCACAACTAGAGATGACAGTCTAAATATAAGACAACACAGACAACTGGATGCAACAGACCAATGGGGGAACCAGAAGTAAGCAGGAGCATTTCAGCATCCTCCTTTAGCTCTCTGGAACAGCTGGGTGGTGGTCAAAGGTCATGCATTTCAAATCATGTCTGTCCCCCTGGTCCACGCTGTATGATCTATATCAAACGAGTGAATCAATACGTGCCCCCAGATGAGACCCCTGGGACTTCAGACCTAAATGATGAAGCGGCATCAATTTTTACATAGCCGAGGCTGCAGCTAAATTTCTGTTTAAAGGAAATTTTGCAGCCTCTGCAAAAAAATGCCTGATCAACCCAAAAGCTGGCAGGTTAAATCATATTATACACATTGGGCCAGATCCTCATCTGGTGCAAATCAATGAAGTCAATGGAGCTACACTGGTTGACACCAGCAGAGGATCTGGCTTCTTGGTTTCTTGCACCACAGGGAACCAACCTGTAAGTAGGAAGCTGCATGGCTATTTCATTGGCAACCGTGCTGATGGATTGGTCAAAACATTTTCACTGAAAGTGGCTTCTCCACAAGGAAATTGTACTCATTCAAGATTAAAGATTTCCTCAAGAGGCTTATATAACTTTCTCTGATAGAAATTCACATTTCCATCTTTTTTTTCCCCTAGCTTAATATTTAAATACCACATGCAAAAGAGAGATTACAAAATTAATCCTCTGCTCATGTGCAGCTTCCCTAAAGTATAGAAATCACATCTCTTGTTCCACAGTAATAAAGGCAGTCTCGGGGGAATCAGATGCTTATACCCCTGCTTCCTGAGATTTCCAGAGGAACAAGAAGGAACCACAGCATTTTAAAAAAAAATAGTAATACAAACTTCTTCCTCCTCTCAAGATTTGAAACAACGAAACAATTAAGGTAAGCTAGTTCTGTGCAATTGTCTGTAACTTCTTCCTGCAGTGCGCAAGCTTTATCACTGCAACGTTGTCGTTTTCACCTTCGTTTGTGTGTAGAGGGGATTTAAACATGTTTAATTTTGTATTTGCAAAAAAAAAAAAAAAAGATCTAGTTTCTTGCTGAAGTGCAATTGCAAACAGGGACTGACATGCATCTTGTGCAACTCTGCTACCAGAGAACCTCTGCAAGTGGTGGATTTTGGAGCCACCTTCTAGTGTAGCTTGGTATTGCAGTCACTCCTTCAAAAAGATGCTTTATAGTATAATGTACCATCACTGATAATAAATACTACGGTGCAATGAATCACACTCAATCCCCTTTGATAACTCCAACTCCTCCGAGGGAAATTCTAAATAGTTCTGAAACTGATTTGCTAAGAGACAACTTTGTCAGCGTAAGAGAGAGCTGAAAGAGCAGACTTTGGCAGCGGAATATAGACCAACAGAGGAAGTTTGGTGAGGCCTTTAGATTTTTGGTATCTTACAGGCCAGAGTTACATTGGTGAAAACCAGGATTTGTTTCTGCAAGCAGGGATAACTTGCTGCTATGTGATTTTTTTAGGTAAATAATCATTCCCAAATTCACCGTCTACCATACTTATCAGGGCCCCCATTACTGTAGTGTCTGAGCACCTCGCAGTCTTTAATAGATATCTCCTATGAGGTATGACAGCGCAGGTATTACTGTTTTAAAGGTGGAGAACAGAGGCACAGAGAAGCTAACGTCACACAGAGCAGGGAACTGAGCGCAGATCTCCTGAGTTGCGGGCTAGCATTCTAATCACTGGACCATATTTCCATCCTTGTCATAATGGGATAACCCTGGCCAGTGCGCCACAGAAATCTAGGGCTGGAAGGGACCTCGAGAAGTCATCTAGTCCAGCCCCCTGCACTGAGGCAGGATCAAGTACACCTAGACCATCCCTGACAGGTATTTGTCCAGCCTGTTCTTAAAAACCTCCACTGATGGGGATCAGCCAGGCTGAGTACAGGAGAACCCCATGGAGTGGGATTTTAGATTCCTCCCCCAGGCTGCTAAAAGGATCCAGTTCATGGCCACTATTGCAGTTTCACAGCTGAAATAACCTCTGCCCTGCTTGCAGCCTGCTCCTGTTCTATTAGACCGCCGGCAGAAAGGCCATTGATTTCACCGGGGCTGGATCAAAGTCTCAGAAGAAGGAACAGAGAGCGGTGTGCCTCTGCCTTGCCCTGCGACGTGTTTGCAGAAGCATCCCTCACAGAGCTGGTCTATGTGCATGCACAATCCTATGATTCATAACTATAACCTGGCCCTGACTTTGGAGCCTTACGGGATCCCCGCCACCTCCTGTTGTGGGCAGAGCTCTCCAGGGACAGGAAGAAGGAAGCAGGGACTTGCCTCTAGGCGACATCTGGGAGTTTTAAGAGATGGAACGAAGCAATGTGGACACTTCACGAGCCCAAAGAGGACACAGGTGAGGCTGTATTGCAAGTGCTGATTCCAGGCCTGCTGCTCTGCAACCTTTGATGGCAGTGGAAATTTACAACGGGAACATGACTTGGACCGATCTCTGGCTGCAATCAATGGCTACAGACTGAAAGGGTTTAAATGCAATTCTCTTCCTGCAGCTAGAAGGACCCTCTCAGAGTAGAAGTGTGTCACTGTTGTCCACAGTGGGGCCTTATCCAAAGGCCACTGATGGATGACAGTGAGAAAATTCCCAGTGTGCTTTGGGTCGGACAAAATAACGCTGAGGAGCCTGGAACTAACAAGTTTTTCTGTCTCTCTTGCCTTCTTTCATCGCCCCGAATCCAGAGCTCATTGCTCAGTTGTCACTCAGTCCTCAACGTAGGCAAAACTGTGACTGACTTTGGCGTACGCAATGTTGTTGTAGCCCTGTGGGTCCTAGGATATTAGCGAGACAAGGTGGGTGAGGTAATATATTCTTCTTCTTCTTCAAAAGAGCTCTCTGTAAGCTTGAAAGCTTGTTTCTCTCACCAACAGAAGTTGGTCCAATAAAAGATATTACCTCACCCACTTTGTCTCTCCAGCTGACTTTGATGGCACTTTGCCAGAGTACAAACTGAATTAAAATGAGGATATGGCTCCCTGTGTGTACACCATGGCTTGTTATGATGGGGCTGCTCATGTTGCTGGACTGCTGCCATTAGAAGACCTTCACTGGGGAGGGGGAATTATCCCAAACCCTAGTGTCCCAACCCTCCAGATATTTCCTATAGAGAATTCCCACGATCCATTAATTCCCACGGTAGGCTGCCATAAATACAAGTAGATGGTAGAATATTCTTCCTTCAGTGTACAAATATCCAGCAAATAAATAGATGTAAATCTGTAGCTTCATTGGAACAACTCAAGATTTACATTGGTGTTACTGCGATCAATCTGTTGCCACATTCTTACCAGGACGGTACCCATGAATGCTTATGTCTAAGGTCAAGCTCCATCGGCAGAGAGCTCTTAAAGGAAATCACAACTTTCTGCTCTATTCTAGTCTGTTCAGGTTCTTATACTGTGCCCATCACCATAGTATCTGAGCGTCTGATTTCATACACTTACCAGTACAGTATTTATATCATTTCAGTGCTCATTTGGTAAGCAGGATATGACCTAAACCTCACCTCTCATGCTAATCTTCACCACATAAATTAGTGCAGAAGCATAAAGAAATTAGCATCTTTTTTAGGCCTTCACCTTCCACCCACATAGCATTTTTAACACACTTTGTTATTTAAAAACTATAACAAAAATGCATTTCTTCCACCAAGAGTGTGTAAAGCTTCATTCTCCCTCAGTACACAAAGGTACTTTCACTGATATTCAGGCGTAGCAATAGTATTATACAGAACCATTTATCTAAGGATGAAAAAATGCTTGCCAATTGTTAAAATCTGTAGCACCTTTGAGCTTGATCCTACTTTTGTGGAAGACAGTGGCCAAGCCCCACTTGAATGGCACAGGATCAGGGCCTTTGTGAGGTAGGGATTTATTAGACCTTATTTCACAGACAGCGCAAACAGGGCGCAAGGAGCAGAAGGGTTGCCCATGATCACACAAAGACAGAGAATCCCATCACTGGGGCGACCAAGCCCCGCTTCTAAACACCTTCCCTTTAGGAAAATCTGATAAAGTGGGTTGCAGCCCACGAGAGCTTATGCCTGCAGAAATTTGTTATTCTTTAAGGTGTTACAGGACTCTCGTTGTTTTTGTCTCTGCTGCTCTTCATTGTTTATCTCACAGGTTATTTGGCTTGAAAAGAGGCTCGTTATGTTTGTGAGTTTATCTGTTCCTGTTGTGTATTCCACACCTGATGTCTCCATGATATCAATCATTTCTAGAGCAGCCAATTCTGATGTCACAATGAGCGAATTACTGCTGTAAGGAGACAATAGGCAGCAGGAGAAGATGAACTGTTAGGGAACAAAAGAGCCTATTTGCATACATCCTTAGTAATAAAGGATGAGGAAAGAAAGATATAACAAAATATGGTATAGAATGGCTCCCACTTAATAGCAAACTGCTTAATGGAAAATTTCACTAATGGAAAAGTTGTTTTCCACACGTAATGTAAAATGTACCCATCTGACTGCAACTGACCTAAAAAGCCAACATTCTCAAATGTGGTCAACAAATTTGTGCCTGTATTTGTGCGTGAAAATACAGGACAGGTCTTTGTCTCCCTCTAGCGGCTGGTCCAGCCACATAAGGGGTTCTGAAGCTGCCACAGCTACTTGGGATCCTATCCAAAGCCCGTTGATCTCAGCAGAAAGACTCCTATTGATTCAGAGGGCCTTTTAGCTCAGCTCTTTAGCTCAAAAGATAGAGGCTCGTCCTCTTCGCAGCGAAGGTTCTGGGCTCACACACTGCTGCTGTCCCAAGCTGTGCCAGTTACACATGCAGAGCCTAAAGGGTATTTACGTCAACAGCAATGCAACGTGCAAACTCAGCAACTGCCTGACTGACGAGCGCAACTGTGATTTTCACATGCCATATTCATGCTTCCCTGTGTTCACAAACAACGGTGCTCCCGTAAATGCAGGGGCAGATATGGAGGCAGGGTTCAGGTTAGCAGAAATAAGGCCTTTGTAATAGAGGATAGGGTTATCTAGTCTCATCTCCTGTTTAACAGGCCACGGGACTCCCCTGAAAGGATTCCTCTTTGAACTAAATATCTCACTGAGAGCTGTCTTGCAGGGTTCTTGGTTGAGCATCAGAACCAGGATGGCCGTGGGTGGGAGAGTGGCTATTTATCAGTGGTTCTCTGGAGAAGCTCCGTGACATCCCACATCAGTGCCCCTTTGGAAGGGAGAAACCTGGGCACGATTCCTCCTGCCAGCCCCACACAACCCTTTGGTGAAATTCGCCACGGCGCTGAGGGCCAACCTGAGACTTTTGCCCCAATGAAGTCTCGCTCACTTCCTCAGAAGGAGGCTTACAAGGTCCATATAGGCCTCATATAAAGGGGAGACCTTGTCCCATATGGCAAATCCTGTCCAAAGAACACAACCCGGAGTAACCAGGCTGGAAGTCAGGGTAGCCTACTGAGGCTGGGAGAATGAATGTTATACCCCTAGACCACAGAACAGCAGCAAAGTCATTCTATGGTGCCTGAGGGGTAGGAATAGCTCCATCAGCGCTGCGCCTATGTGTCCCTCCCCCCACCGGCTTCCTGTAAGCTAGGGAAGCTTTCTAGAACTGCGTTCCATGGCATGGAAGGGGCCACACAGGTGTTCTTCCAGAGCCCCTGCCTCGCTCCTCATCTGTTCGCACCTGGCACCCCTTCTGCCGTGTCCCGGGACTCCGGGCCTGGGGAGCAGAGAAAAGGATCAGTCCCCTTAGCGTCATCTGTTGCAGGAGCTATTCGCTTTTAAAGGAGCACTGCCAGTCTAGCTGTAGGACACTGGAGGTGCAGAAAGTTCACACAGCTGGATTGGAAGGAGGCTTTGAGAACTGGGAGTGAGGTGGACCGGCCCCTTGCTTTGGGAAATCCCAGCAAACAGGGAAAATGTGGTAGCAAGCTGATGGTCACATTAAACAGGCTGGACTGCACTGTGCATGTGGGTGCCCAATAGTGTATTAGAGAAGGGCTAGACAGATGCAAAGGACATCATTCAAACACAGATCAGGCTTCAGGGGCTCGTCTCCTCCGGGGCTTTGGTTCGGTCAATGTCACAGACAGCGACTGCTTGTAGAGTACAACTCTGGCCTGGATCCTGCGCTGGATTCAAACCCTTCAGTGTTGGAGAGTCAGGTCCAGGATTTGAGCATGGGCCTCTCTCTAATGTTGTATGTACATGGCCGTATTGATAGTCCCATGATAGGGAGCCCGCTCTAGGATGGGGGAGAAGGCTAAAGAGGTCGAAGGCTGTATTACGGTATTGGTAATAAAGTTAATCAGAGTATTTATTATTTGATTACAGTGTAAACTCACTCACTCCACATTCATACCACACATATACTACACCAGAGTCCGAAGATAGGATGAAGTCCCGACGGCCAGTCGGGGTCAGATCCAGTTTTAATGCCTGGGGAGCCAGCACTACAGTTGGGGCTCTGGCTCAATGTCAGACTCCAAAGTACAGATGTTTTAGTCCCTCTTTTTATAGCCCGTTCCATCACGTCATCTATCTTCTTGTTGCGTTCACCTTTCTATGGCCTTGGTCTTGCATCCACAATTTCCAGTAAAAAGTTCCAGGCAGGCTGCCATCACCCTTCACCACTTGTTGTTTTCGGAAGTACGCACAGAAGTCCTGGGTAGGCCCTTAACTCCAACTTTAACCTGTTTTACTTCTTTCAAATGCACACACGCATTCCTGTCGAGCTCAGCTCATGCATACTGGGCCTCAATGACCCGTAACATACTGGATATAAGTACATATACCCCAACAGCATATGGTATATAATGTGTGTGTGTGGATAAACAGACTCCCATGAACATAGGGCGAGGGGCTGGGCGGCAGAGCTTCTATTAGAAAGAATGTGCATCTTTGCAAAGTTCCCTCTCAGTTCTCCCCCATTCCCGATGTATTCTCCTGGCTTTTTTTTGTTTGTACTGAACCTAGCACAAGGGGGTCCTGGGCCAGGACTGGGTCTCTCAGATGCTGCAGCAATACAAATAAGTAATCACATTTCACCCCACCCACATTGCCATGGACCTTAAGAAGCACAGTGGGGATGGCGAAGGGGTAATTCTGTCCTTCTCGCCTCAATAGGTGCGTATAACCAGGGCTGGGAGCCAGTTGGGAGTGGATAACAGGGGACGGATCACTTGGCGATTGTCCTGCTCTGTTCGTTCCCTCTGAAGCACCCGTCAGAAGACAGGACACCGGTCTAGCTAGGCTCTGACCCAGTGCGATCATTCTTATGTTATGTAGGAAGTGGACCACAGCTCCCCACTCCACGGATAATAGCAGAAGGGAGCTCCTGCTTCCATCCACGACTGGGAGAATCGTATTTCCCCACAGCCCCCCTCCTCCTTGGCTGGGGCAGTGAGAGCTGCCCCTCCTGCTTCAATTGACTGTAACCCCTGTGCATGGCCCTGTTAGAAAGCTAGGGAGGTGAATGAACTGATCAAGGGGAGAAGAGGAACTGGGGATTTTGTTTGCGGGGGGGGAGGGCGGGCTGGGTACAGAGAGCAAGATCATTATTTCACCCACAGTCCTTCCACAGCACACCAAAAGCAATACAAAGTCCAGGGCCGGCTTCCCGCTGCTGTCTGTGTGTCCCACCCCACCAGGTGAAGTCAGTGGAGCCCACATCATCAAAGTATTTAGGTGTCTAATTCCCTTTGAAATCAGTTGGTGTTAGAGACCTCCGTGCCTTTGAGGAGCTGGGCCTAGCGGCTTTTATAGGGCAGGACTGCACTACAGCAATAGAAATGTTACCAGCTTCCTTTCACCTACAATGTAGACTCCTGTTTTATATTTCCCTTACACCTCCCGATCCCAGCATGCTTCACAAACTATGTGCCTAATCCTGCAGACTTTACTCACACTCAACTCGCATTGATTTCAGTGGGAGTTTTGCATCAGGTATGCATGATTGACTCTAGGCACACAGAGCCGCACTGAATTCAACCACTTCTGGGGCGAGGCACAGCATACTCCACAATTGTCATGAGGAGGTTAAATTCTAGCTGTGAACATGGGACAATCCCTTACACATGGCAAGTGCCGTGTGAATTTCACTCTCTACATACTATGTAGTAGACCCTCCATTCTGTAGCAGAAAGAACATGCTCTCAGTATTACATCTGAACAGAATAATCCCCTTTATACGTCTTTGCTTTGTACAAAATCTGTGTTTAGCTAAAGCTGCTCTTGACACTAAACCCACAATCTCATAGCAAATGCTAATACACGTCCGAAGTCTGTGAGCCTGGTACTGCAACATTACAGTTAATGGGAGTTTTGCAGTGACTTTAATGGGTGCAGAGATGAGGTTTGTATTAGGAGTAATTATCAGCATATCTTTTATGAGCATGTTTCCTTAATGGGAATGTGGATGGGGGAATATTTCCATAGGTCAGTTAAGAGCCACTGTCAGAAAGTCTTTTAAAATTATTAAATAAGTATATCCCATTGTTCTGTGTGTCCATCGCTTTATACTATCATAATTAGTATTGAAGTCTGGCAAAGAACCTGCTTTAATCCTCTTCTCCCTGCTCCTGTCCTTCCCACAAGGTCTCTTGTGATCTCACTAGATTTAGGGTAGTGTCTACTAATTAGAGCAGGGAGGGCAGTGAGAAAGGACTCCTGGCTTCTACTCCTAGTACAGAAAGGGGAGAGAGGGTTAGTACTGAAAAGATACAGGAGACTGGCAGTCAATTCTCCCAGACTCTGCTCTGAGGGGGAAGTGAGTGTAACAGTTATAGCATGTAAGAGATTAGAAGTCAGAATTCCTGGGTTCTGTTCCCAGCTTTGTCACTGATTTGCCATGCTACCTGAGACACATCATGGCCTCTCTGTGGGTCAGCTTACCCATGCCTATGAAAAGCACTAGATCGATACCTTCTTCTTTCAAGAGTAATGATACTTAATTTCACTGATATTTGCAGATCTCGCCAAGATCCTGAGATGGAAGGTTGTATATAAAACAAAGTGCTAACTTCTTCTCTTCCACAGTATTTCCTGCACACCACCTGCCTCATGAAAAGCTTAGCGTAATCATTATTCAACAACAAACCTGAAAAGAAACATTTCCTTCCCTTTCTCCATAGCTACAGCCATGTTAGTGTTGGTCTCAAGCATGCTTATGGCCCCCTGGTTCATGATTTCATAGGAGCAAACAAAAGCCTCAGCTTATCATTCATAACTGAGAATTGGCTTCTTCCGTTGTCAAAGCAGTTCACAGTCCTCAACTACCTAATTCGGTTAGATAGTAATTAGTTTTACACAGTGATCCTAATACTGATTACAAGGACTGATAACTTGAGTAATAAATATAACCCAAGGCTGAAAATTACCTTTCTTTTTGATTGGTGAAAGCTGAAGTTAGTGAAATGAGACACTAATTGGTTTATGAAATGAGGCATCTGCCACATGTTACAGGCTGCAGATTTGCTGCCTAATTCTACCCATATGGAATTGGCTCCACAATAGGGGATGAGAGAGCCTGGCAATCAGTGTGAATGTCTGAAAATCACCTCAATAGCTACATCTAGACTAGCACAGCCAAAGGTGTAGTGTGCATGTGAGTTAGAACTTTGCTGCACAGGGATCAATGTGCAGGGAGAGTCAGAGAAACAGTCCCCCTCCTTCCCTGCTCTCTGGCTCCAAAATCTAAGAGCCACATTTTCAATCGCAAAGCAACAGGTATGATCCCCAAAATGAAAGCCTGGTCCTCCTCTTGCTTTTACACCAGCAGTGTAAACTCCACTGGCTTTAATGAAGTTACTCCTGTTCTGACTCCAATGTCAATGAACCACCCGGAACTAGAAAGCACCCAGCTTTGGGCATTTGAGAAATTATGGAAGCGGTGTAAACTGGTAGCTAGACAGTGAATTTGCACTCACAATTATAGGGTTTTACAGATCCATTGAAAGTGCACACTTTAGTGCTATTGACAATTGTATCCTGAACCAGACATATTTTGAAAATCAGTGGCAAAATTCCCTTCACACCTTTCAGTGGGAGCCCTAAATATTTAATAAATTCCCTGTCCGAGGGAATGTATATTTTATCTGTGGATTCAATTGTCATTGGTTAAATAAATATCAAGATGCTTTTTACCTCTCTATGCACCCTCAAAACTTCTGAGAAAATCTCTGGCAATTTCTTAATTACACCAATGTGTAGTTCATAGCCCTGTTTCAAGAGAGACTGAATGCATTACAAACCAGGGGTGGGGGAGAGGAAAGAGAAAGAGAGAGAACCAGGATTAGACACTGAATCTCTCTCCATCTCACACCTGTTTTCCATTGATCTAACTCCATCGCTTGGAGTTACTCCTGATTTACACCACTGTAAGATCAGAATCAGACTCTATATTTAAATGTCCATCTATAGCCATATATAATAAACCCTTTGAAGCAGATCCTGAGTTGGTATAAAGTGCCATAGCGCCACTGAAGTCATTTGAGAATGTGCCCTTTTATCATTCTGGGGTTACGAAGAAGCCGCCAAAGAAAAAAAAAATCTCATTCTGAACTCAGAAGAACTGTGGCTAAACTTGCATGCATGAAGATGGAAGAGTTGGGGTTTTGCCTTCCAATGGTAAAGGTACCAGTGAATACCCTCGTGCCTAAACCCTAGAGGTAGTGCTTAGTTTCTGCTGTAAAATCCAGTCCATTCAAATTCAACTGAAATAGTCATCATTTCTTATTTGGCTCACCAACCTCTAAAAATCCAAAGGAAAAAGCAAGTGCAATTTAAGGATTTAGGATGCTATAGCCCTCTGACTCTGTACAATTCGGAATATTTCCACATGGAACTAACTCTAAAATGAGAAAGACAATAACATTTAAGTCTAAAGGGATAAAGATATAAATGGGTAATCAAACAGCAAACTGACCTTATAACAATGGGAAGACTGCTGGACACAGATGTTTGGCCAACTCCTGTTATTTTGTCTTTGGCAAAATTCTCATTAACTTTTAGTCAGGTCTTAAGCACGTACTACTTTTTCAGTGTTTAATCCACAATACTGTGTCCATTTGCAACATGCTCCAGGAGACAATTCAGGTTTAGGGCACAGCTAACCCTGCTGCTGAGGAACCAGCAGTGACTGGGATTAATGAGAATGCAGCTCTAGTTTAGGATGCTCAGATGTGATCAGAGGGATATTTTGGAAACAACTCTATCCCTTCCCACCAGGAGCTAGTTCTGTACACAGAGCAGCAGCAGCAGTTCACGGAAAGGAAAGCAATGTGCTCAGCACATTACCATTGCAAAGTCTGCTCTGTCACCCCTTACAGGGGGATTTATTTTGAGGCCTGATGTGAACAGTAGCAGTTATAAAGGGGAGAGAGAGGCAGGGATGACAACAGCCTTTGCATTGTCACTGAAAGCTGCCTGATTAGAAGTGTATCTTCCCTTAACCAATACCCGCCCCCCCATGGGCTCTCTGGAGCGGGTGCGGGGATGTGAATGGGATTGTGACTCCAGCGCCTGTGATAGAGATGTTAATTTGGCACCCAATTAAATGCGGAAGGCCTCCAACTGGGCGGTGTAAGGGATGAAAGGCATATTTGAGGATTGCATCTGGCAGCTGTGCTACAGAAATGAGATGCAAGAACTCGGAAACGGATCTGCAGAGCCAAACAATTCCGCATCTCCACTGGGGAGCTTATCCATAGAACAGGAGGGCAGGTTAGAGAAATGTGCCTATAACCCAGTTTTGCCACCCGATGAGACTATAACCTAGTGTTGCACCAACTCAAGTGCTCAAGTCAGACAGTGAAAGTAAGGAGGGCTTCTACCCAGCTCCTTTTTTAAATAAAATCTAGCCAATGAAATCTATGTTTTTATTTAAAACTGTGGGCTAAACACTGCTCTGGGATAGCTCGACAGCGATTCATTTGGCCCAAAGCTTGCAGCTGGAGTGGGCTGATTTAGTTTCCCCCAGACTAAAGTTGGGACAAAAGTTCTGACACAGCCCTCAAAACCAAATCTGATTCGCCATCACCAACAGCTGCCTCAGCACAAGGAGATGCAATAGCTAAGGTGTCCTTGCAGACAAATGCCCAGGCAGAGAAGGTGGGTACAGAGAAAAAGAAAAAGCAGCCATTAAGCAGTTGGGGGAAAGTGTTCGATGCGGCCAGGAAATTTTGATTCCCCATGAAATAGGTAGTCTTTCTGCTTGCGCATGTATGTGAGCGAGTATATACCCTGATGTGTACATATATACTCTTACATCCAGCAGATTTTTATTGGTCAGTCTCGTATAGTTACACTTACTTCCCAGGCCTTCCACTTTACAGGCAACTTGGAATTATCTTTAATAAGCCCCCCTCTCCCTCCCCAGTTTTAAGAAGACTTTGTACTGGAGATTTCTTCCTGTCAGCAGCAGCTCGAAATATTTTGTAGGTAAAAAATGCTTTCTCCCCTAAATCTCAGTGGCCAGAGCAGTAACTTAAGAGGCTGCTCTTAGCAGAGGGAGAGAGTAATAAATAAAATAAAGCATTTAGGATGTGGACCCAGCTGCTAATTGGTTCTATATCCAAGATCCTCTAGAGGAGGGTCCATTCCTATTTATTGCTTCCAGGCAACATTTCAATTAACCCCCTCCCCCATGGAGCATCACCTTGTGATCAGTTTTGCACCTTTCTTGCCTGATTGTGAAAAAGCAAAAAACAAACCAAAACAAAAAAATCACCCCTGTTTCTTAAAGAAGGGGATGGACTTTTATTTCCACTCCCACAAAGAACCCTTTTGGCCTTGCCTAACTCAACAATAGGTGCGCTTGGACAGTATAGAAAGGCAGTCAAAATAGAAAGAAAAAGAATCAGCCCCCAACCTTGTCACAGATGGAAACATTAAGGAACATTTAAATGTCACCCTAAATTAGAAAAGCTACCAGCACACCAGTCGTTTATCTATACAAAGGGGCGGGCGGGTATGAAACAGAAGTGATTGCAGGTGGAAATTACATCTTTCTAAGGGAAAATAGAACACATACAAGTCGACAGACAAGACCAACCAACCCCTCGTTCAGCAATAAGAGAATTTTCATTTCATCGTGAGAACAAATATTCAACTATTTGCCTTTTTAAGGATATCACATATATTCCCAATTCTTGTCCATTTACCAAGAATTGCATTGAGACTGTAGCAACCTCATCTTTAACTGTAGACTTCTCAAAGAAGAAGGGGGGGGGAAATCAGGATATCACTCAGGACCCTGAGTGATGAAACGTTGTGGTAGAGGATGATGATGAATTCCCTTCTTCCCCTCGTGAAACAAAAGGTAGTCATATCACAGAGGCACAGTGTCACCTTACCTGAATTTCAACTTTTAATTGAGGTGGGGAGAGAGAGTTGAATGCAACCACCCTGTCCCACTCCAGACCTGGCTGCACTAAAAATCTACAGCAGATCTGAAGGCACAAAGGCAGCCTTAACAACACCAACAAAAAATCTCTCCCCCCTTTCAAGTCCGATCTCTTCACTAGACACACATATACACCTTGATCCCTCCTATGCACTGCGCCCCCCCCCGCCCCCGCCTCTTGCCTGCATCGCAGGAGAGGAATTGGATGAATGACCTCTATTGCATGCTCCAAAAAAAAAAAAAGGGGGGGGAGGGAGACATGGATGGGGGGTGGGAGGGAAATTGACAGAAAGATGCAGTTTTGCTAGTTTCTTTTGTGCTCTACCGCTTTAGCAGAAAATGGCGTTGGCAGAGAGAGAGAAAAGAAACCTACTTGAGTTAGTTCTGTGCCCATCAAGAGGAGAAAGAAGAGGCTTAGAAGCTTGCTTGCAGGTTGCATCTTTTGCACACAGTTCCAGGTATCTGGCATGCAGATCCCCCTCTCTCCTCCTGGGCTATTGTGCTTTCCTGCGGTGATCACCGATTTCCCTGGCTTCTGAGTCCTGCCGCAGGTGTAGCTTTTTCAAATTGTTCTTGTTCTCTCAGCACCCCGAGAATGCCAGGCAAGAAATCTGCTTAGCACAGCCTTCGCTTTGCATATTGAGCGAGCGCCCCGTTTCTCCTCTTCTCTCTCGCGCTTTTTTTTGCCTTTTTTTTAATTATGATTATTTTTAATGGCTCCCCTGATGGAAAGACGTTTGCAAGGAGAAATTCAACGGAGCACGAAATGATTCTCTGCTATTGCCAAAAGTTTGCCTGGAAAAGGGGGGCTGCTGGAGGGAGGACAGGGATTAAAAAAAAAAAAGAAAGCAAGAGAACTGAATTGGAAGGCAGTGGCTACTAGCAGGGGGGATGGATGTTTGAAACAGGATGTGACATCAACCAAGGCGGGGGAAATTTAACTAGATACGGAGAAGGGAATGGGGAGGGAAGGGGGAGTCTGGCATCAGGATCAAATTTGCAGCCCGCTGGAGGAGGAGGAGGAGGGATCGGATCTGGCGCTGCAGGGGTCGGAGAGAGGCAGAGCAGAGGGACTGAGGATGAATGTAGCAGGGTCCCTCTGCAGAGAATTTAAAGCAAGCCCTTGTCCTCCAGCTGCAGCATGGTCTAGGGGCTCCCAAGTGACAAAGTACAATGCATACAAGCAAGGGATGGTCCTAGAGAGAAAGAGGCAAATAGGAACTAGCCCCTATATTTATACGGCAAAGAAGGGATTTTCTTTGAGGGCAGGGGGTGGTTTAACAGCATCCCTCTGCCTTTCCCCTCCCCATTCATTCCCTGTTCAAGAGACCCAGGGTTGCAGACCTATCTGGGAACTGAACTCATTTAAACTTCACCACTGGTATACTGCCCTTTCTTAGCGGTCAGCTGTCCCCCCATGTACCTTTCCCTGGTGTCGAGGATTTTTTTGAAAAAAGGATGGATTGATTTTGCGGAGGGTGGGGTGGGGGAGATGTACCGGATTGGAATCATGGCCATGCCAAAAGGGAAACACATATATATATAAATTTTTAGATGCAAAGTATTTAGATCAATATAAAACGGTTGAAAATACTCTTCTTTCTACACAGCATGACAGAAACACACTCTCCCGCAAATACCCACACACATATATGCGTACACACATTGTATGCAAAGGAAGGAAGAGACCTTTTTTGTTGCCTCATACATACCCTTACAAAGTGCCTCCTATCCAAGGATTGCAAAGGACTTTATGGGTATTAATTATTAAGGCTTAGCTTTTTAAAGGTATTTAGATGTAGCTTTGCGCAGCGTTGGAAGGCCTAAGGGGTGGTCCGCACCAAAAACATAGGTTAAAGTAGCTATCTTGCTCAGGGGCATGAAAAATTCATACCTCTAAGAGACCTAGTTAGTGGACTGAAATCCCAGTGTAAACATTACAGGGCAGTGTCATAGTTGTGCCCTTGTAACATCTGTAATGTAGACCAAGCCTAAGGCCAGGTCTACACTAAAAACTTAGGTCAATCCAGCTACGTCGCTCAGGGGTGTGAAAAATCCACACCCTGGAGCAATATAGTTCAGCCAACCCTAGCTTCAGTGTGGTTGACGGACCAATTCTACCCTCTCCCAGGGAGGTGGAGACACTAACGAGACAGGAAAGTTGTCCTTGCTGTCACTGTAGTGAGCGTACGCTGAAGCGCCACAGCCGCTCTGCTGCAGTTCGATAGCTCTGCAGCGTTTCTAATGAAGATACAGCTTTAGGTCTGGTCCTCACTGCTGGCCTATATCTGAGTAACTACAGCGCTCAGGGGTGTGAAAAATCCACCCCCCTGACCCACATAGTTATACCCCCCTCCCTGCTCCGTGTAAACAGGACTCTGCTGATGGGAGAACTTCTCCATAGCTACTGCCTCTTGGGGAGGTGGATTAACTAGGCTGATGGGGGAGCTCTCTCCCATTGGCTTAGGGCATCTTCATTAAAGTGCCACAGTGGCACAGCTGCCAGGGTGCAGCGTTTTATGTGTCGACTTGTCTAAGTCTCCTTTTCAAAATTGACTTAAGCAGCCTAAGTCTTTGAATGTCAGTGGTACATAGGTCCTAGGCATCTAAATCACTTTTACCAGCAGGATTCTAAATCACTTAGGCCTTGCAATGCTGAGTGGAGCAATGCCTAGAAAACTTTAAAAATCTGGGCCTAAATGTTAACACCCTGGGGAATTAGGTCAGTGTTGTTATCATTTTACAGGTTGAAAAGCAAATGCACAGCTTATATAGTATGATGATGAATGTTTTGACATGTGTCACCCAGCAGCTTCCTGGGGTTGGGAAGAAACTTCCCCTCCTGGGCATTTTATCCCTTGATGTTCATTACAAGGCATTTCTACCTTCCTCAGAAAGTTCTGACATTGATTACTGTCACAGACAGGACACCAGAGTCTACGGACCACTGATCTGATCTATGACAATTCATGTTCCTAAAGTATTACAGAGCAAAAACATTCAGTGGAAGGGAGCACACTGGGAAAATTTCGCACGGGACAAGAGTTGTCAATGCATTGTGGCAGGAAAAATGGCGCGGGCAATTTTGGGCTTATTTGCACGTAGGCGTCACGTCACAAAAAAATGGAGGTCATGGTCCCTCTCAGTGCGATTTCAACTGGATTACTGCGTTGGCTTCTGGGCCAGGCTTTGCTAGAAGGGTGTTGATGAATGAGAGAGAGTTCAGAGAAGAGCAGTAGAAATGCTTGGATTGACTGGAGGAAAGATGGCGGGATTGGCTGAACAACGTGTGCTTGCGGAACGGGCACAGGGGCTGATAACCATCTGTGCCTGGTTGGATGGTGGAAAACACAAAGGCAGAAGAGAAATTATTCAGTACAAATGCAGGGGGTAATAGCATGAGAGCAAGAATTAGCAAGCAGGGGGATAGTATCCGAAGGGCAGCGATGATATCCCCTTCTCTGGAGACACTTCATGTTAGAAAGAAAAAATAAAAGCTAGTGAAATGGACTGTAACTCTTTACGGTCTTTATATTGCCATAAGCACTCTCCCAACACTGTGGTGAGGTAGGGATTTGACAGATAGGCTAACTGACTTGCCCAAAGTCATGCAGGAAGTTTGTGGAACAGCAGGGACTTAAAATGAGGTCTCCTAACTCCTAATCTAGTGCTCTACTCGCTGAACCATCCATCCTCAATATACAGAGCCTGATCCTCCACTAAAAGGATTGTATGCGCTTGCTGGCTCTTTCAGAAACTGTCGAATACCCTTCCTCGTAACCCTTCTGTACAGAGCTCAGCGGCTGCAATCTAGGACCCTGCGCCTGCTGCTACTGAAGGGATCTGGGTAGCGAGGCAAATTTTCACTTCACAGCTGGAATCCGCACAGCGCTAAAGAAGACATCAAAGAAGCAGGCAGTGAGCCTGCCACATGTAGGCGACATAAAAGGAGAATAGCAGTGTCGCCTTGCCCTTTAAATTGTCGGGAGGCAGGCTGTCTGGCCCCAATTCTGGGATCTCAGTGAACACACTGTTATATACCTGGGTGCACTTGTATTTGCTCAAACTGCAAAGGAGGCTTTGGGCCGTGCGCAAAGCAATGCCACATTTTAAAAGGTACTTACAGGGCGCATACCCAGCTGATTCTTTTCTAACATTTTATACCTACCTCCATCGACCTCAGTGGAATTACTTCTGATGTACACTGGGATAAGCGAGAGGAGACTCTGGCCCATGAGTTGGTTTGCTATTGTTTTACAATTATTACTATGATGTGTAAACACAGTTGCACCTGGAAGCCCTAACTGAGCTCCAGATTCCATTGTGCCAGGTCCAATACACACACCCACATGGTAAGAAACAGTCCCCCGCCCAAAAAGCTTATGAGTTAATTACACAAGACAGACGAGGTGAGGAAAGAGAAACAGGCACAAATAGGGGAAGTGACTCGCCCAGTGTCGCACAGTAGATCCATGACACAGATGTCAATAGCATCCTGGTCTTCCGACTCCCACACTATGGTGTCCACATTTTAAAAAAAGAACATTGACAAATTTGGTTCAGGAAAGAGCTATGGGAACAACTGGAAAACCTGTCTTAGAATGGGAGACTAAAGAAGCTCATTCTATTTAGTTTAACAAAGAAGGGGAACTTAAGAGGTCGCTTGATCACAGTCATAAGGGGGAAAGATTTCTGATAGCAAGGCCTGTTTTAGTCTAGCAAACAAAGGCAAAATAAAGATATCCAGTGGCTGAGAGCTGAAACTGGACACAGTCAGACTAGAAATCGCGAACACTTTAACAGTGAGGGTGATTAACCACTTAGCTAGCAACGTGGCAGATTCTCCATCATATGAAGTTGTTCAGTCAAAACTGGATGCCTTTTGGAAAGCTATACTCTAGTTCGCCCAGAAATGATGGGTTGGAGGCACTTGGTTAAATTCTCAGGCCTGTGCTATGCAGGAAGTCAGATGATCATACACAGGCCTTCTGGTTTTTAAGTCTATGAAGCAATCCACTGCCCTAGACCACACGGCCTCTTTAAAGCAATTGTATTGCTGGCCAACGGTGCCAGATGGACAGGTCTGGGGACTGATGGCCTCACTGCAAAAGAACAGTAACAAGTGCCAATAACTTCCCACAGGAATGACTTGTGTTGAGGAGGAACGGAGTTGTACGGGAAGATTTTGAGAGGCCCATAAAAGGACCAGAGACCACTTGATAGTGTGATATTGATTATCGTACGTGTTGCTAACAGCAGCCAAAATCAGTAGGCCTTTCTGCAGGCCCCTGGAGCCGTGGCATGACAAAGCCAGGAAGGGAAGGGAGCCTCTTGCTCATCTTTGCCTCACCCCGCGCCCCTCCCTGATGAAGTGTCTGGTGGACGTGCTGGGATCTATGCATGGGATCTGTGCTGGGATCTTTGCAAGCTTATCTATGCATGCCCGCTAGGACATGTTTGTCAGGGCCTCAGGACACACCGATTCCGCAGGAACACATCTAGTTCATGAGTACTCGGAGCCAACCTTTCGATTAGCTTTTGAAACTGCTTGCTCCACACATTTTGTTCTTGACGCGTTATTGTCCACTAACAAGGATAAACGGGAGGGGGGGGTTGGACTCTTTGGGATCTTGGACACAGTTTTGGGGTCTCCCAACAGCAGCTGGAAGAACTGGCCAGTCAGAAAGCTGCTGCTGTGCTGTTCGAGAGCCATCTCAATCTTTAGTAATTACTGAGGGCTGGGGGTGTTTTGCTAACCTGTTGCCGATGTGTGGACGTGCTTGAGGCTAAGTAAAGCGTAGCTTTAAAGTGAGATCACTCTTGTGTTATGTGGGTTCTACCAGTCCAGCTATCAGCTGGACGGCTATGCTTCCACTGGATTTATTTCTTGACACCACCTCGCCCAGAGTAAAGTTACCAAGTGCTTTGATTGGCAGAACCCCGAGTAGCAGAGGGAGATGGTAATTTAGTGCCCATACGCTTTGGTAATCTATAGAGAGGTAACACAGGTGCACGGGGTGGTGATTGTAGGCCAGCATGCAAACCGACTTGCTGGAATCGAAGCACTGTCAGTGAGTACGTGGATGTTCACATATTTTTCAAACTTCACCGACGCCATTTTTTAAAAGGTTGGCCATTAGCCATTTTTAAGCATCCTTTGGAAATGAAGTGACCCATTGGCTGTGGACATGCAAAAAACTTTTCCATGGCCATTTGTATTTGTTTTTATGCAAATTCACTTCTGGTGGGGTCACGCCCCTTTTATGTTCACTTTTTCCCAAAGATCATGCAGTCAAGTTTTACCTTCATGAATATCCCTGGAGGCCAAATTTTCAGCTCGCACATTTGAACATACGCATAGAGCAAATTTTAAATTCACCTCCCACGAGGATTTGCACCAAAATCCATCGAACTGCAAGATCAGGGAAACAAGAAAAATACCATGTGACTCCTGTGACCAATCACAACTAAGCAATACCCTTTGACTTTTGCGCTGGATGAAACAGAGGCCAACAAACTGGTATGTCGTAGGTTGCAAAACATCCGTGAGATGATGGATTCAAACAAGCAACCTCCAGAAGAAAGGCTTACACCCTGTTGGCATTTCCCTAAGCCATCCAGCCCTCCCAAAGAAGTTGTGTCCTATTCGCAAAGCAGCAAGTACCATCCTGTATGCTGAAAAATATTTGAGATTGTTATGGGAATACATCTGAACGACACTGTAAGAGATTGCTAGCAGTACCACGTGGGCCGTGATGAGCAAAAAGCCAAGATCCTGATTAATGGATGCACCTCGTAATACTAGTTTATAAACCCTACTCCTCTTATCCCCTGCTCACAACCCTCGTATATTAAGCAACCCCCGATACTTACTAGCCTCTCTTGAGGTTTATTATTTATGCTGACATTTCTTAGGCTGTGTGCTAAAGGTGTCCCCAGACTGATTGATTTTCCAAGCTGACCCATATTATTGATCTCCTATCTGAAGAGTCAAATGACAGAAGAAAGGTGCCTGGCAGGAGCGTAGCTGGCCCGGGATCCTCCCTCATGCTGTGTGACAGGATAATTTGTATCAAGCACTACGTTTCTCACTCTGTATGTGGTAATGTTCTTAGAACTGTCAAGGATCTAACCTGTGGTAGACTGATATAGAATACAAGTCAGTGTCCCAGTATGCACTGACAGGACAGAGAAAATAGCATGGAAGCATATTCTCTTCCTGTTGGGGTGTAAATGCTAATTGCATTGCCTATGCAGGGAGACATTGTTTTTCTTTTGGATTACATATGGTCTCACAACCCATGTCACAAATTTTGGACTTGAACTTCTCCAAAGGATGGGGTGGTATTTGAATATGGGACATTGATCTGGACATTGACAGAGAGAGTGGGCAGCTGTCAAGGTTGGAGCGAGTTCCTGATCCAAATTACTCAGCTGTTTAGATATGCAGTTTCAGCTGAGATGCTGTGTCGTAGGATCTTGTCTCACGTAGCTGTAGGTGGTGCCACATTTTGAAAACTCCACATTCGCAGCAGCAGCCAGGATTCTCCAGCAGTCTGATTTCATTGGAGTGATCCCCCTAGTTCTCTTCCTGACTCTGCCACTGGTTTATTATATGGCCTTTGGCAAGTCACTTACACTAGAACTAGCACTGACACCCAAACTTAAATGAAAACAAAACTATTCTTAAGAAAAACCTTCTCACTTGGGGAAAACTAAATAGCAAAACTGGCAGTGATACTCTCAAAATGGCCAGCGTGTTCCACAGCAAGTAGAGAAACAAATCCTGCTCTGAAGAGCATTCAGTCTAAATTCAACATGACAATCCCCGCTGTCAATGCGGCAGTCATGTTACGATGAAGGCTCCAGCCGGCTCAAAGATCATGATGTGGATACTCCTGATGATCGGTCCCAGATGGAGGCAGCCATGGTAGGGACCCATTCTACTTTGGGGGGTAAAAAAAAAGAGAGAGCGCTGTGCTTTGGTGCCATATTCTGTAAGCATTCAGACAGCGCAGGTAGGACAAGGATATTAGGGCAATATCCACAGATCACTGAAGGAGTGGAGAAAAGGTTCTTGAGGTCAAAAAGATCATTCTCTATGATGACTTTTATGTCACTTCTTTAGTTCACAGGGAATTCATTCTGGGCCATTTAGATTCCCAGTCTCCCTACGCCTCCATCATTGCATGTGGAGGTGTTTAAAGGCTTCCACAGTACAGTCTTCCTCCTGTAATAGAAACTCATTATGCTGCTCCATCAGTTACAAAGCTATATAGAGCCCTTTATCAGGTCAAGACCCCTCATAGAGAAATAACTATAGTATTCTTCAGCAACGGCCAAGAGCACGGCTTTGGAACATTATCGTAGTACTTTTCAGGAAGGGCGGTGGATGCGGGGGTGGCAGAGCAGTGTGAATAAACCTCCAGATCCCATGGTAAATCCAAAACTCAGGGCATCGTCTCCACCAGGCCTTCAGACCTGTTATGAAACTAGGCCAAGTCTGGAGTGACACTAAGGTGGGTTATGATCTTCACTGTAACCCACTGAACACCCTGGGGTTTCTGCTTTTTGTCTGTGTGCTGGTTCGGTAACGACCCAAAGGCAAGCAAAGAGCGATGATTCCAGGAGCATCACCCAGCTCTAGTAATAGGCTATTATTCCTAGCAGCTTGGCAGCGAGTCCATCACCTACCACGCTGACCAATATTGTCTCAATGTTTCCTTGCCCTCCCTTAGCTATCTGTCGATTTCCACCTGCTATCATTTATCTTACACTTCGACTGTAAACTCTTTGGGGGGTAAGGACCATCTTGTTCTGTCTTTGTACAGCGCCTGCCGCTGTGGGGTCCAGATCCTTGGACAGGGGCCCTGGAGCTATAGTAATACAAACAATAAACAATAAGAATAATTGATGATCGCATTTCCTGCTGTTTCATGACCAGAATGCGTACAGTTGCCGCTGATGAGGCAGCATCAACTTTTAGCACATTGGCAAGACAAAAGAAATCAATAAATAAGTGCATGCTCCTTTAAGAAAAGGCTTCCTGTACCTCCGGCAGAACATCACAATAATGGGATGCAGCAGTTGCTAAGGTAACAGCGCCAACTTATTTTTTTTCATGAATAGTAAAGCAAATTGGCATAGAGCAATAAAATCCACATATGTTGCCAGAGTATATGTTAGTGCTGCCTCAGGGTTGCAATCATTTATGGGCTCTTTTTCCTTGAGACATGAGAGTGAGTGCATATCATTTAGATACCAAATATTTGGTATCTAAATGATAGACACACCAGAGAAACTGGACTAATCCTTTGAGTCCAGCCGCTGTTACACAAGAGATGCCTTCGTTCTGATCTTCAGAAATTCTGGACACCTGACCCCGTTGCCTCTGCTTTGGTCTTTGGCTGCCTAAAGTGCAAGAGAAGATTAACAACTTGACAGTTAATGCATTTTGATATGTTTCAGCACCGTTCATAGCTTGACTCAAGGTACAAATAGCTCCCGCAGAATATTCTGCCAAGGCAACATTTGTTTTCCTGTTGTTCCTGTCTTTCAAATCTGGTACATGGAAAATGAGGACAGCACTTACAAATAATAAGGTTCACTGTTAGAGCTAACGTACAATAGGGGCATTTAATTAGTGCATTAAAAAACAAACATAGCAGCAGATTCTGTGCTGGGCCTCTAGAGGAAGATATAGCACAAATTCCTAGAGCTACACACTCTCCTTAATTACACCAGTGGCTACTCCTTCCAAGTCAGTGGGGGTGCTGCAAGGGTAGGATGTGTCATTTGTGTTCTATTTTGTATGAATTTAGTGCTGGCAAAAGGTGCTACATCAAAGTCCTCTATTTATAGTGACTGTCTTCCGTTAACATAATGGCCGTACGGGTTTTCCCCTCCCTGCCTTTCCAGCATCCGTCATCCCTGCCCTCATCACCAGGCCTGTGGGCAGTTTTGGATCTGATCCAAAGACCCTCCAAGTCAATAGGTGTCTTCCTGTTACTATCATCATGTATTGTAATAGTAGCTAGATGCCCCAACAAAGTTTGGGGCCATATTGTGCTAGGCGTTGTACAAACACGAGACAATCCCTGCCCCCAAATAGCTCACAGTCTAAGTAGACAAGACAGACAAAGGGTGGCGGGAAACCGCGGCACAGAATGGTGAAGTGACTTGCTCAAGGCCACCCAGCAGGGCAGTAGCAGAGCTGGGAATCAAATCCAAGCCTCCTGTATCTCAGTCCATGACATTACCCCGCCTCCCTTCCTTTGACTTCAGTGGGCTTGGCATCAACCCCATAGACTGATAATGCATTCCTTGATCTCTCCATTGAGACAACCAATAAGCGCTCATCGTGGTGGAGATGGGGTGCCCATGATGTGTTTGCGAGAGGCGGATACTTCTCCCTTGGGAACTGGACGGAGCTCACTTCACAGAGGGGATGGAGCAGTTGTCCGTGATAGTGACTTTCAGGACCAAACAACAAAGGGAGCTGATTGGGGCTGGCTTTAGCGGGGTTCAGAAGTTCAACTGCACTCACAGAAATAATGAAATCAAGGGTGCAAAATACCCCATGGAGAGTGATCTGCGTTTGCTCCTTTGCACAAAAAAACCGCACGTAGCTCCGGAACCCGGGCCCCACATCAAGGTGGCGCTGCTCACAGCGACGTGGCTGTGCAATGTCATCAGTGTGGCAGCCTGCTATGGAGGCCCACAGGCAAAATCTGTCCAAGGGAGCTCCTGCGGAGTGGGCAGGGTGCTGCTTCTGCGTGTCCCAGGCTCTAGGCAGGGCCTCTCCCTGGGTCCAGATGCTGAGCGGTGCCGCTTCTCTGCCACATCCCAGGCAGGGACTATCATAGTGCACCCACTGAATCAGGAGGGTGCATCAGCCACTGCAGGCGGTTCCCAAGGATGAACGTCATTACGTCCATAAGGAGACAGGTCAGAGATTGACACAGACAGGGACATTTGGGAAGATGCGTATCCCATCGTTACAACATTTAGGGCCAAAACCCAAATTGCCGCTAATTGGCACAGCGCCGCTGACTTCAATCAGTCAGCACTGATTCACATCAGGCCCTTTGCTGCGATAGACACTAGGTGTAGGATAGGGGTATTTTGCATGTGTTTTTGCCTGCAATTGAGCTTTGCCTGCTGCGTGTGCGGAATGCACCCACAGGATGAAAGAGACAGGGAAAAGGAACCATGCGTGCTCACTCGTGGAAAAAAACAGCTTGCTCAGATTTTTTGAAATTGTGTCTTTTTCTCTGCAGCACTTCACCTTTCTTTTTGGATGGGGGATGGGAACGTTGCCAATCCATTCCCTAATGCTTTAGGGAGACCAAGAGAGAGCAGATCAGAGCTCCAGAGTGTCTTAGAGGAGTGGAAAGACTTATCTTGGAAAGAACAAATATTAAGGCACCTGAAGGAATGAAGAAGTGGATAGACAGACAACAAAAGGTAACAGGAAAAGGCAGACCTAACGGCATAGAGAGGATTCCCGTCCCATGGAGATTACTGGGGCTCAAAGAATGGGACGTGGCATAGAATTTCAATGTTAACCCTGTGGTTGAATAGATGAGATTCCACAGGAGACGGTGGGAAATGTTTCCTCATCCCGAACTAGGGAGAAGATTTGCAGTTATGCCACTTTGCCAGGTTCATAAGCTCAGCAAGGTTGGACTGGGTCCATACTTCGACAGGAGACCTCCTTTGCAACACGGAGGTGCTAGAAGCAAGTGACATGTTGATGAGAAAGGTACCTCCCATGAATACTCTGCAATGTTCAACTATAAGTTCCTGACCTGGCTGACATTCCTGCCAATAAAGGAGAAATGGACGACTGAGGAGATCTGACTTTGATTCCTGGCTCCGCAATAGACATCCTGTATGACTTCGGGCACACCGCCGATCTCGCTATTCCCTAGCTCCTGGGCTGCAAAATGGGATTAATAATCCTTTCTACCTGCTACCCACCATTTTGTCTACTTAGACTGTAAGCTTTCGGGGTAGTAAATCTCTCTTATTATGTGTATGTATAGCACTTGGTACAATGGTATCTGATCTCAGCTGGGGCCTTTAAGGGCAATTTCAATGCAAACGATTCTAATCATTGACAGAACATTGGCAGGCACGAAAAGGCTGAGACCAGTTGAAGCACATTTTTTTTTTTAAAAGGTATCTTATCTTATCTTTTTGTTTGTTTGTTTACATCAGTCAACCCCCTCGTCTACTGATGACATTGGACTGAACTGGCTGGTGGATATTTAGAACCCACTGCCCAGTAAGGGTTGGCATCAGAACTGCAACATGCGTCTCAGTCCCAATAGTGCTGAACACTGAAGAAGATTCTAAATAGTAGAAGCCCGTGATTTCCAGAAGGTTCCAAGATCTTTCCCCATTGCTACATAAAGTCCTAAATGACCCTGGTGTGCAGCCATAATGTCATCTCTGATGTCCTAGATCAGGGGTGTCAAACTCTCTTCCTAAGGCGGGCCACATTTAAATTAAATTCAGTTCAAGGGGGCCACGCATACTCTACACTCTCACACATACTCTCATACACCTCATACTCTACTCTACTCCACAGACTCTACTCTCCGCCGAGAAATCTCCCCGCAGGGTGAAATTCGGCGGCAGAGTAGAAGAGTCCGACAGCCTTTTCCTTTTTAAGACATGATCTCGCGGTAGCATGCGCTGACGCGAGATCTCGCACACTTTTACTGAGCTCGGCTCAGAAAAAACTGCTGGCCCGGATAACACAAGGCAGCGGGACGGATTCGGCCCACGAGCCGGATAACACAAGCCGGCGGGACGGATTCGGCCCGCGGGCCTTGTGTTTGACACCTGTGTCCTAGATGCAGTTTTGTCACAGTACTGTTCTTCAGAATTCTTCCACTGAATTCCATTTTCCCAGTGCAAACGGCCTGTAAATTCAGTGTAAATGGCCTTTCTTACTAAGTAACTTCCTCTAGGTTTTACAGGTGTTTCAGAGTTTACAGACGGATGCACTGGTAGTTGCATTAGAAGACATTGCATATCCCTTTGCTTTCTATTGCGGTTGTATTTTTATTCCTCAAATACTTCAGTCCATGCCACACAATTGGGGATTTTTGTCTGCGCTTTTAAACAGCCATCGCTAGCATCTTCGTTATTCAAATGATTAGGATGCGAGCAAGCAGAGTAAAACCACAGACTATGCAATTCTGATTTGGGAGGGCATAATTACCTGAGCCATCAAGACATGAAGCACTGTGCAAACCATTGCCTCTCTTCATTGCTATTCTAATGTGGCTTTTCCCCCTTTCTCTTCACAACCTGCTGCATCCCATTAATGTATATATCATTTTCTTTTTAGCACTTTTTAAAACGCTCACAAGATCTCAGAAGCCTGAACTCTCACAAGGATCACTGCTTCATGATAATAAACTCTTCCAGCAATGCAGCTTCTTAAGTCTGTCTACCTCAAGCCTAAGTCAAAAAAGCAGAGGTCAAGAAGAATAACCGCTAATGGTACGGACTCAGGGAGCTGGACTCACGCAGGATGGATTCTTTTTTGCAGACTTTAGACCGATCTGTTAAATGAATAACACACTGCTCTACAAAAATATTGGTCTCTTAATAAGACTGTTCCTGTAAGAGGTATTTGTTTCAGTGGGCACGAAGCTGGGCAACATGGTAGCTGGATCAGGTTCAGATGTCTTTGTCTACTTCAATTTATCTTTAGGTACATTAGCAATGTACTTTCTTAACAGGTTTATTTCTTTTGGAAAGTTTCCATTGTATTTCTGTCATGGCAGTTGGTTAAATGGAAAGTGTAGTCTCTTAATCAATGCATTCGCTGAATTGGGGCTCCACTCTCAGATCTTTTGCTGCAAATGTTCATTTGCTGCACAAGATCTGAATCAGCTTGGTGCAAAAACAAATGGTAAGAAATAAAAAAAGATGGTAAATTAAAACCATACGGGCCTGAATCTCCCGTGCTGATGCCTCACGGAGATGGAATGCACAGACGACAGCCTCTGTTGCTAAAAAATGGAATGTGTTTGTGTAGTTGCAAGTTCAACACTTTAGCCAACTGCTAACGACTGTAGCACAAACCTCAGCATTTTCCAAGGCCCAAATTGCATATTGGACCATATAGCCTGAAATGTTTTTATTTAATTTGTGTCTGCATTATGCTGCCTACGTATGGTAACTCATTCATTCCATTTTATGTAGCAGATGTTACTTTGCAATTGAAGATGTAATATACCAAGTACGTTATCGTATCATTTGCTTTAAAGTAACCAAATTGGGTTTTTTTTTAAAAACTCTGATTAGCCTTAATTTAAAAAAAAAAAAAAAGCACTTTAATCCATTCTTTTTCCTCACTCCACATCCTACTTCTTTTATGGACATTTATTCATACTGGAATTTTTACCAGGATGCTTTAGGGTACATCTACACTGCAATAAGAGATCCACAGCACAGCACGGTTGGCCTGGGCTCTCAGGGCTAAAAATAGCAGTGTAGACATTCTGACTTGAACTGGAGCCCGGTCTGTGAAATGTTCTACCTTCACGGGATCTCAGAGCCCAGGCTCCCGTCTGAACCTTAACATCTACATGGAAGTTTTTAGCTCTGTAGCTTGAACCCCTCAAGCCCAAGTCAATTGATCTAGGCTCTGAGACTCATTGCCTTGGGTTCTTTATTGCACTGTAGAGATACCCTTTGTTATCAACGCACATTTGATTTTATGACGGGCATAATCAATGCTACATGATGGAATGGCATCAGGGAAGAGGAGGCGGTTTGTTTTATCTGGAGTTAAGAGCACTATCAGAGGCAGAAATGACAAGGACTGGGAAACAGAACCCACCTAGCGCTTTCCCAAAGAACCATGAGTGATTTTACAAGTTGCAAAGATAGGGATAATAAAGCCATTCTTCAGCCGCATCTGGAGAAAGCCATCCATCAGCCTGCATTATGCAGCTCTGCATGGAGACAAAAACCCATCTCGGCGTTAATTAGTAGTTGTTTAGAGTACACAAGCGATTTCGGCTTTGTTGGCTTCTCTGTCAGCTTCTCTCAGCCTGCCTGGGTTTGAGTGGCATCAATCCATTTCCCATTCGCAACAATGGCAATCATTCTGAGTCGGTTTAACCCGGAGATGCTATGTTAAAGAGGGTGATATCCAGCAGCAAACACTGGCTACCCTCCAACAGGCTCTATTCAAAACATCTATTCTCACACTCACTTTTGGTGGCACTTTTAAAGTCTCTTTATAGAAATAACACTTCACGTTTGTTGGAGGGTTTTTTTTAAGGTGGATGCTGTAAGGTGACAAGGATGTTACCTTGTAAATACCAGACAACGTGTTGTTATAGAGTTACATAATAATACTTTGCATATCACTACTGCCTTTCATATGAAGGTCTTAAAGCATTTGACCAGCAGACTAATTATGCCTTCCAACCACCCAGTGAGGGCCCTGACATATGGAAAAACAGGTACTGTTTATTGAAAGAAACAGACACATCTATTGACATAATCAAACAAGATTCCACACAGCTGGAGTCCCAGCTTTGCCTCCCTTGTTTACCAGGGACCGGGCCCCACTTGGAATTCCATACTGCGTGCAGAGATACCTAGTGGCTGGACAATATGCAGCAAATAAAGATAGCATTAGAATGAGGTTACTAAATATTTTATACCCACTTTAGAGATAAATCATGGGAGAGGTTTAGTGACTGCTTAATATCAAACCATTGCTGATCCAGGAATAGAATCCAAGAGTGCAGAGCTCTGCTCCTCTGCACCAAACTCTAGACAGTGATTCACATTATCTTTTCATGGCTCTTTAAGGTCCTCTGCGAAATGGGTGGATGGGTGGTCTCAGACCAATATCTAATAAACGGGCTGTCCACAGCATATATGTCACCATCATCTTTATTGGTCTTCTCAGCAGCAAGCCATCGGATTGTAGACGTACAAGGACTACATTGTCCTCTCACCCTTGGAGGTGCTCCTAGGTCCCTCCAGAGTAAGATGCAGGCAAACTGGTGGGGATGGTGTAAGGAGGCTTGCATTGTCCATGCCATTATTACATGATACCTCATTTGCCAGCTGAGAACTTAGAGAGCTTCCATTTCCAGTGTTTTTAAATTGGCTCAAGGGCCTGATCCAAAGCCCATTTTAACCAGTGACAGTCTTTACATTAACCTCAGGGAGCTTTGGGCCAGGCCCTAGCAAGCAGTACATTACATTGGGTGAAACCTGGCACCCAAGGCCACACTGGGAGTTTTGCCGTTGGCTTTAGTAGAACTAGTATTTGATTTATTTTCCTTGTAATAGCAAATCCTGAAAGAAAACCTTCCATGAATTACGTCGGGTTCCAGCTCATCAGAAGTCCGCTTTGAAATAAGGGGAAACTGAAGCATGAGTACCGGGGTTCTGATTGCCTTTCTAAAGAGCCATAGTTAGTATCTTGGCTCAGATTCTGAGCTGGCTTACAACCGGCGAGAGTCAACAGAATTGCACGGGTGATGGAGAGTGCAGAATTTGGCCCCGAAGACCTCAGACCCTTAGCTCTTCCCCAGAGCAGCACCATAATGGAGTAAGTGCCGGAGCCCCAGATGAGGTGCGGGCGACCCACTGTATAATGGCATGATGACATTTGCAGCTGGAGCCTATGCAAAGAATTGCATGCAGTCCATGGCCTAAAGATTAGCAACGCACTAGCTAGAGGAGCTTAGGACGGCCGCCATGGATGTTCATAGTTACTCATGGTGGTTAATTCCTTCTGTCCTTATACGTACACATGAGCCTTCTATGAATGTTAAGATACATCATCACTGGGGAACTTTCGACTGGAGAGTAGCTGAAATCCAGGTATCCTGGGAATGGCAGCTGCGGAGTAGTTAGAAACCCCTTCCATGACTGTTTACTATTACTACCACCTAGTTCTTGTATAGCACTTTTCATCAATAGGTCTGAAAGCTCTTCTGAATCTTTAATAGATTTATCCTCACTACACCCTGGGATGTAGGGAAGTAACTCAAGCCAGCTTTTAGGGGATCTTGTGTTTGGAGCAGGAGCACCTCTGGGTCTGTCTGTGCCCAGTGGTTTCAGTCAAGAATCCCCCTCCTTTATATTTATTTCAGTTGAGTCCTGTCTCTTCTCTAGTATGGGGGCACTAGACCAACACACTATAGTGCTTTTGCAAATGCACTCCCTCAAATCGACTGCCCGCCCCCCATGTGCCAAGGGGAGGGAAAGGGAGCCATGTCTTTATGGACAAGTAGGGCAGGAGGCGAACTGCTCTGCTTGACACCACAGAGCTACTTAAGTACGAGCTCTGCAACTTCCCGCTCGCAGCATGGGGCGCTGCGCTCCGTCCCGATTCCAGCCTCATTGGAGAGCAAAAGGGCTCACTGGAGAAGCTAGTTCTTGGCACGCTCCAGTAGCAACTGCCAACAGGCTGACATGGAACTTTAGCCATCACCCATTTGCTAAACCAGCGTGCTAGGCCATTGCACATAGGACACTTCCTGGCTCTGTCCCCCAGGCCAAACTAAGTCACACATAACACCGCAGACACCCTAGTCTTCTCAAAGCTCAAAATTCATGAACTCTCTCTTGTTACAATATAAACTCTGCCAAAGATGACCATAAACAGCACTTAGTGATGCATAAATGTATGAAAATGGCCCTCGCTGAGCTTTTAGATACAGAAGAATTTTTTTTAATAACATTACAAGATTTTCCTGTAGCCTCAGAAGCATGGTCATAAATATTTAAAAGGAGGTTTAAAAGGCCCAGTTTGTGTGCATGGAATATTTATGGCCACCACCACCTGACCTTTGGATTTGGGCTATGGCATACATAAAATAGGCTTATAAAATGGTTAGCAGAGGTCAGGCTGGGGATGAAATGAGAATTGAAACCTCCTGCTAAACATTTAGCATTTTTTAAAGCTTACTTGCAGGAAATAAGCAGAGTGCAACAAATGGAAAATTCATTTAATTACCAAGGCTTAAGCCTCTGTAAATGTATATTCTAGGACTGAAAGCAAAGGGCTTGCAAATCAAGACCAAAACACTGGGGGCTAGTGATTGAAGGGGTGCATTAGAAGCCAGGACTTTTAGATCTACCTGCACCTTGAAACTGAGTTTAACGACAGGGCAGAAGACCATTTGTGGCCAAGGGGGTTCTAAAGAAGGTTTGCAGGCCAGCTGCATCTGATTCAAGTGTTTTAGAACAAGCACGATGTAACCTGAGTAAGGAGCAAGGTTACAGCACTGTTTGAAAGTTCCTGGGATTCATGAAGCTGGCAGACAGCATTTATTGTTCAGTTGTGGCTGTCATATTTTAAATGTATTTCCAGCATGATGCCAGATGAGTGCTGTTCAAATGCCATTTAAAATCCAACTAGGGAAGCTTCTAAAGCAAATGTTTGCAACTGATTTTTTTTTTTTCTTTTCTGGAACAATATCCCCATCTTACCAGTGGCCAGCAGCAATCAATGGGCCAAATATGCATGTTTTTTTCTTCTGATTGGTTCTATGGCCAGGGATGAGCTGACATTAGTTTCAAGTTAATTTCAGTCAGACCATGCAACAGTGTGTAAAATCACGAGAGGAGATGCATCTGTGATTACCAGGTGGTATTAATTGTACTGCTAGTAAACAAGAAAGCCAGCCTATTGTGCCCCTAATCACTAGAAGTCTGCTGGAAGAGGCAAAAAATTGCAGTTACCGCCATAGAGGTTTAATGTGATGCAATTCAATGTCAAATTATCCTATCCTGGCTTTCAAGAAGCTGCATCAGAATATGAAGAAATGTCTCAGATCCTTCCCATTACACTTAAACCAGAGCTGTTATGAACGGCTGTTCCCCAGTCCCACACAGCTCAATATTCTCCCCCATATTATTTGATATCTCTATGATGTAGTACTGGTGGCAGAAGGAAGCAGACAAGCTAGATTGCTGTCACTGACCTGTGAACTCATCACCCAGGCATTCCACTATCTGTACTTATTCCACTGAATACGGAGTCCCATTCAAGGTTTCTGTCCTGATAATCACAGATCTCCGGGGGATTGATCCCAGCTACATGAGAGAGGGTGTCTTCTTCCATGCCCATGACCTAGACCTAGACCATGGACTCATTTCTGCTGGAGAAGGAAAAAAAGCTTGCAAAGCTACATACAAAAGTTATTTCTTTGGTATATCTTCTCCTCAATAACTTCTTCATACCCAACATGCAGACCTGAAATACACCCACTCACTCATACTCACAACCAACCAACTGACAAAGCCCTAGAAACTTACCAGGCTATCTTCTGTAGGCTGGAAAGCCAGGAACAGCAAGATTGTTATAGTTATTTATGTTTTTAAATACATATGAAGCTCTCAGATTGGGCCCTGATGGGGGCCATGTTAGCCCTCAGAGAGACAATTAAGTAGAATTAATTAGAGTAGAGATAATGTCTGCAGAGCAGACAAAAGCATGCACTGGCTTCCACGTTGTGTAGACTCTTGTTTGCGGGCCTAATTCTCATCTGGTGTCAATAGGTGAGACAACAGTGGAAACAATGGAGCTGCACCCATCTACGCCAACAAAGGAATCTAGCCTACAGTCTTGGTTAGTTTTGGGAACCTTCTCCTCATTTAACATTACAGATGAGCGTTTGGTTGAGGAACTCCAGGTGGGTGCTATTGGGCATCTTCTGCTCACGAAAGATCAGTGACAGTTGATTTGCTTTGTTATTGGCATGTGTTCAACAATTTTACCCTAATTCCGGTTTTGTTGTTTGAAGGCTTCCTTAACCTGAATTGTTCTCTGGGTTGGGTTTTTTTTGTTTTTTTTCTGAATCTGCAGATGCTGAGGAACTCGATTCAGGATGTCAAATACACTGGAGAATCAAATCTATTCCCAAGGGAGGGTTGGCGAGACCCATCATATCCTCCCTTTTGATTTTCTTGCAGCTGAGCATCCAGCTTTATCTTCTGGCTGTCACAACTGACTATTTTCAGGCTCTGTTTTGCAAACTGCAAGATGCAGCTGGTACGTAGAGCTATCTGAGTGACAGCTTTGCAGTGGTTAAGCTGTCTAGCCTATAGCATGGGAGAGGTTAACGTGGGCTCATTGGCAGGGATGGGGGAAGTTTATATAAACCATTCAAATAAACCTTTCCTTTATTGGTGTTTGACCGGCATCTCTGTATTCGCAGAGACAGTGCCAGTGATGGTACAATCACCATTTAGCCTCCCCTGCCTCCCGCACTCAATAACCACCAGACTGGAGCAATAAACATCCAACTGGGCACGGGGGGGAGGGGCTCAAGGCCCAATTCATTCAGCAATGGAAAGCAAACTGAAAGTGCTCCTGGGACACGGATGTACCCGAGACAGGTTGATTGGGCATTGGCATAGCCAGGAAAGCAGGCAGCAGCAGAGAGGAGAGGGGGTGGGACTGGGGCAGCTCGGATCAGTTCAGTACAGCCTTCCCGCATGGGGCTCCTGGATGAGATTAAACCTGCCCTTCCCTGGGTGCAATTCCTGGGGAGGACAATTGTGGCTAATGGCCACCTGCCTTCCCCAGCTGACACAGCTTCTCCTGCGGGTGCTGGGGTTTGGAAGGCATGCTTTGAGACCACACCATGCCATAATCTGCTCTTTACGTTGGTTCAAAGGATCTCTGACAGGGCTCCTTAAAATTAAATGGCTGTGTCCAATTGTATTTGCATTGTGTAATGTTCTTATCTAATGTAATCTCTTCAACTTTGCATCACTCCCGTGCTCTGGGGGCATATATGAGGAGGACTTTCCAGGTTAAATGCAGACCCTCTCGTTTATTTTGAAATGTGCATGTCCCTGGCACCATTGCACTAATGCGCCATGTAAACTGCAGTCACCAGATACCAGGGTGAAGCAGAGGGGACTGTGTGCCACGACAGTGAAGAGTTTTGCTGCTAGGAAGAGCGTGTGTGCTAGTTTTGCAGCCTCTTGCTGTAAGACACAGGTTTCTAGACCTTATTTCATAGGCTCAGGTCCTGCAGCAAAGGGATTCTATAAAGTTCTTTTAGAGTTTAAATGTCGGGTTTTGTTAAAAGGGTTTTTACAGAAGCCTAGTACGAATAGAAAGATTTCCAAGCAGTTAAAAAAAAAAATCAGTGAAAGGTCGTTTGCTTTTTGTTATTTAAACATCCTGTATAGTGCTGGAATAAAGCTCCAAGTCTGAAACTGAGAGCCAAGTAAATAGCAATATTGCCTTTGTTTATCAATCACCCTTACGTTTGCATAGTAGTAAGCACCCAATCTTGATGTAGTCTTTGGTTGCTGTTGTAATACCAATAATAATATACTGTTGTTTTGATTAATATTGATGCAGAAGGGGAAAAATCTTTCAGATGAACAGTCACCGCTACATGGCTGGGATCATGTTTTTTGGCCAGCTGCTCTCTCACTCCCAGCTATCTGCTTCTCCATAGCCAAAGTCCTCTCGTTCCCACCCTGTAAGAAAAGGGCATGAGCAGCAGGTAAACCACACACACAAAATTGGGAAGCTGCGATCAGAACCCTGGTCTTACCTCTTCAAAAAATAATCCTCCATCCATTTGAGGCCAAGGAGAGCTCTGCTTCTTAGCACTAATAGAAGGCCTCTTATTTTTTTCTGTAGGACAGCCACCAGAAAGACATTACGCATACATAACTTTATAGAGTGACCAGATGCTTGGGTTTTTTATGTGACTCTGTGTATTGAGAGTTGACTTGCATGTCATAGGTAAAGACTCCCTCCCTTCCCCCCCCCGGCATTCCTTTTTGCGACATTACCCGATCTTCTGTTTTTCTCCTCCTCTAAGACTACGGTTTCTGCTTGTTATCGCTCCGTCAGCAGCGCATGATTATGTGCTGTAGAGGTGTTGAATATTTGGGATATCTAAATGCTTGTCTAACCAATGCTCTGCTTCTCAAGGCTGTAAGTGGTAATGGAATAAAACAAACAAATGATAATAAGATATAATATTATTTTATGAAACAATCATCGCTGACTTCACAAGGATTTCCTCCATACAAGTTTTGTTGGATTACTAGCAGCAACGGTATTTTGGTGGATTTATATTTTTATTATTGCAACAGACGTAAAAAAAACCAAAATAGGTGAGATGATCATTTTAAAAAACCCCTAATTATTTTCAGCTACAAAAGAATCAAATAGGTGTGTCTCAAATTAACACGAATATTTCAGGTTTAAATTGTCAACAACCAAAGAAAAAGGGAATCGATTTCTTGCAATTAAGTAGATTACTGGAAAGAGCTGTTATGACCCATCAGTTGTATCTTTAATGCATGATCCAACATGCATGCTTTGGTTAGGACTATGGCCATATTTTAATGTAAGCATTAGCGTATACAATAAATAGAGATGGAGCCAAACCAAAAAACCCAGATCTGAGCACCTTCTTACTATGGAACAGTTTGCATCTTGATTCACAACAGAGTGACCGGATGTCCTGATATTCGGGGCTTTGTCTTATATAGGTGCCTATTGACCCCTCCCTACCCCGGTCCCGATTTTTCACACTTTGCAGCTGGTACCTGCCTAACATGGACTGACTCCAAACATACTTGAACGCTGGAGACGTTGTATCTGATGGTTGTAGCTTGGGCTAACATCTAATAAAACATTGCAAAATCACAGAACTGTCACAAGCTGATACATCCCAGAATTAGAGAGAGCAGTACTTCCAAGGATCATTACGCCTCCTGGAGAAATAAACTTGTCCCCGAGGTGGAATCATCTTTGGAAAAAACACTGGAGCTGCAAATGAAGGTAGCTGTAATGTTTAGCTCTCAGGCTAGCTGACCCTGGCAGTACACGTGTCTCCTACTGAGAGCCAGTGGCCTCTGCTTCTGCAGCATAATAAAGCAAGTTAGCACATTGGGATGTAATTCAGATGACCCGAATTGGCTCCATCACAAATGCACCAGCAGCAAAACCCCAATTAGTTTTACTTAGCTTTACCTCTGATCATGTGACATTTTGCTAAGTAAAACCGATCCATTTTCATCTCCTAGAGGCCCATGAGGCTGCTGCAAGTTTTCTGTTTCCAGCATGTCGCTTGCAAATATGCGTATTTTAATCTAATCCCTTATTTTGCCAATGCAAACCAAGATAGAGTGAGGCAGATGTTGTACATTTTTATTTAATAAGGAGAAACTGCAAATGCCACAAGCTGCATCATTCTCTCCTGCAAGAGTAAGGTATTTATGTGCCAGAATAATGAGCCATCATCTGAATTGGTGCTGAGTGGCAAGGACACAATGTATCTTATGGCCATTTGACTAAAAAGGCCCAGGTCGGTAAGTATAGTTTTTCCAGAAGGCAAGCCCCTATTTTGCTAATCTTATTTATAGGAAACAGATCAACCTGGAGCTGGTGTCAACTAAGTAGAATTGCATAGGGAGAAATATTCATATGCTGGAAATATTCAGTGTTCAGGTCAGTTGATTCAGAAATAGATATTATTTGGGATCTGGATTTGAAGAAGCCTAATAAAGGCGAATTCTACTTTCTCTGCATCCATCGGTCATGCCCACGGAAGCCTAATAAAAGTGGAAGCAGAAATTTAATAAAGGTGAAATTTTACTTTCTCTGCATCGATCAGTCATGCACTTTCTCTGCATCCATTGGCCATGCATGGTCACGCATTCATCTATGGGTCATGCACCATCCTAGGGTGTTGAGGTTTATCATTCTTCCACTTGCGCTCCCTCCCCATTATTTGTTTTAATTTTTTAATTTCTTTTCTTTAGCTCTCATTTGAATGAATGCCACCTCCTCAGTCCTTACAGCTCTTTCTCCTCTGCTATGGAATGCAGATGAAATAAAGGGCCATAGGAGTGCTAGATGATCTTGTGCTCCAGTACATAACTTCGCATTTTAACCTGTTGGTCATGAACTCCAGCACTAGACAGGGACCAGATTTTTCATTCTGCTGGAAATTTCAAATTTTCCTGTGAAATAAAATGTAGGACATTTTTCTGATTATCTCCAAATATTTCATTTTGATTTAGACTTTTTTTTTTAACATTTAAAAAAATATTATTAAACAAAAAGTCATTTCAGAATGAAAAAAAGAAAAATCAAAACGTTCCATTCCCAAAACGTCAAAACAGAATATTTCAACATGGTCAAAACCTTTCATCTGGATTCTTTTTTTCTAAACCAAATTTTATCCATCAACTTTGATCCATTCCCACAGAAAGTTTTGGTTTTGAGAAAACAGTATTTTCCAATGGAAAAAATGTTCCATCTGAAAAATTTCAAGCAACTGCTTACTGAAGTGTTACAGGTCTGATCCAGCCCTATTTAAAGCACATGGGTATTGGCCATTGACTTCAGTGGGGGCAGCATCAGATCCTAGATTAATTCCTTCCCCTCTTCCTCTCCATCTCAATTTTCTTCTGAGGAGTGCTTTTGCCTTGCAATTGTTCCCCAAAACCTGCAGAACAAAGCTGAACCCAAATCAATATATGTAAAAGGGTTAATAAAACAATAGCAGAAACTGGGAGATCTCTCTAAGAGTTTAACAGGAAAACTGCTCCTGGATTCTAGACTGACAAAGATTCCTTGTATTTTCTCTCCCCTCCTCCTTTGAAAGATTTCAGAGTGCTAAGGATGTTAAATGCAGCCATGCAAAGTCGATTCAGACAGCAAACAGGATTAAAACCAGACTCCAGAAAACAAAAGAAAGTCAGATTACTCGTCAAAATTAAATTTGGCTTTGGATTTCTCCATTAGAAAGCTCTGGGGATTAGGAGATAAAAGCAGAATCCAATCTGGAGGCGTGCTCAGGGGAAATGCCAGCCAGCCAGTAATCCAGCGTTTTCTTTTAATAAGCTCATCCTGAAGTTGAGGAAAGTAAGAATAATTATTTAAATCCATTTCTGAGTCTAAGTTCACTGGTTCCCAAGCTTCTTTACCTATAGACCTGGGTTTACGTTGGCTGCCTTAATGGCAAATCAACTGGCAGTGCAAGTTTTCCACCCACAGTAGCTCTAGGAGCTGTGTTTTGCTATCAAACCTTGTGTTAAAACAGGCCTCATATGTTTGCCTGCCTTTTTGTATTTCCCACGGCAAAGACTAATATCATTCTAGGTTGTCTTAATAGGCATGTCATAGTTAAGGTCTGGGAGGCAATTGTCCCATTCTGATCAGCAAAATGATCGGAAAAAATGTGGACCAATTGAAGAGAGCCCAGAGGAGAGCAACAACAATGCTAAAAGGTTTAGAAAACCTGACCTATGGCAGAAGGTTAAGAAAACCTGGGCACCGGGGAAAAAAAGACTGGGGGGGGGAAACTTGATAACAGTCTTCAAATATGTTAAGGGCTGTTAGAAAGAGAATGGTGATCATTTGTTCTCCATGTCCACTGAAGGTAGGAAGAGAAAATAAATGGGCACAGTTTGCAGCAAGGGAGATTGAGGTTAGATATTAGGAAAGGCTTTCTAAATTTAAGCACTGGAATAGGGTTTTCCTGGAGGCTGTAGAATCCCTATTATTTGGGAGTTTATAAACACTTGTTGGAGGTTGGATAAACCCCTGTCAGGGATGGTCTAGGTTTACTCGGTCCTGTCTTGGCACAGGGGGCTTGACTTGACTCCCCGGGGCCTCTTAAAGGCCCTACATTTCTGTGATTTCATTGGAACTAGTCTAGTCACAGCAGAGGAGCTTGTAATGGTCCATTTGTACCCCAAGGTACATCAGCATGAGACACCCCCTGTTTGTAGATGATACCAAAGGAAAGTGAAGACCTGAAAGGACAAAGGCAACCGTTTCTAAAGACTTGTCACAGTTTCTAGTCTGCTAAGTAATTTTTCAGCCTGTTTGGACACACGTTGGTACTTCTAAAGGGAAAATATCAGGTAAGGAAAGGTCCCGTGGGTCTGTCTGATGTCCATGCCGATCCGACCACTTCAATGGCTTCACTTAAAGTAATTTGCTGTGGCTATCGTGCTGATGATAGAGGCAGCATCCTGCAACCTCATATTTCTGGCCCTCTAGTCTAAGGAGTGCAGCAGAGACAATGTAGTCAGCTTCTGGTAAGCAGCGCCTCATATGACACAACTATGATTTAGTCTGACTAATTACCCAGCAGCTAGGCTCTGATCTGAAGCCTGTAGTATTTAGCCTTAGTGGAAATTCCAGTTGAATAGCTGCATCTAGTTCCTAGGGTTACTAGTTTCAGGGGTTACTGCTGCTCCAGTAGAAAACAGCAGAGGCCAGTAGAAAGCAGATGGGATGGATTCTAATGGCGTCTCATGGAATTTCCTCAAGGGATGATCTCAGATACGTATGCGTCTTCTGCCGCCTTACAAGCAACTCAGACTGAGAGAATGAGCCCAGGAATCATTTCCAGCTCCGTGGCATGACAAAGCAGAGAACTTGCAGCATGATTTTCAGCTGTGCTGAACACCTGCGTCTCCAACCCAAGCCCATGAGAGCTGGAGGTGCTGAAAGCCTGTGATAATCAGACTGTTGATATCTACGTGTCTGTCCAGTAAGTGGGTTTCTTCTCCCATAGTTATTGATGAGCGGAGGGAAATTCCACCAATGCACGGGGTTCAAAAAAGAATTAGACAAGCTCCTGGAGGATAGGTCCATCAATGGCTATTAGCTAAGATGGGCAGGGATGCAACCCCGTACTGTGGGTATCCCTAACCTCTGACTGCCAGAAGCTAGGAGTGGACAACTGGGGATGGATCACTCAGTGGTTGCCTGTTCTGTTCATTCCTTTTGAAGCACCTGGTATTAGCCACTGTTGGAAGACAGGATCCTGGGCTAGATGGACCATTGGTCTGCCCAGCATGGCCTTTCTCAAAATACCACCAATCCAACGAGGACATCTCAGGGTCCGAAAGGATTAGTCATGGGTTTTTTGTCACCCACTCCACAATGGGCTGCAGCTCTGCACCTGGTATCTAAGTAGCTGTAGGGAGGAGGTGGGGGACCCAAACAAATCAGATAAGCTTTCAGAGCTCTCCTGGTGCCTGCCTGTATAAATGGCTGATCACAAAGCCAAACACAATGAAGCCTGGAGCTTGCTGCATGCCCTCTCTGAAACCAACAGGGGTTGATGGAGCTGAGCATTTTTCACCAGGTACTCAGGGCCTCCCAGGACTGCGCCCTGGAGAAAAGGAAATAAGTTGCGCTGATTTTCCCTTTTCAGCTGAGCTCAGAGAGTCGTTGGATGGCTGAGCCCTGGCACGTTGGTTGAAACAAACACAGGGGAAACGATGCATCTAGCACACTGCGTGGACCCTCTTGTGCCGCTTCGTGGAGCTGGGCTCAATTATGCGGGCAAGTGGTTCACACAACATGTTTCCACTGCGCTTCAATCTCAGAATATCTTTGCCGGCCTTGACCCCTCCTCATTGAGTGGAGAAGCGGTCTCTCCACGCCTGATGCATTGCTTTTTTAAATTCAACTAGCTGTAGGGAAATATAACATTTGCCTTCAGTAATTCATCCCTCTTGCTCCCCTTCTTTGTCATTTTAATTAAAGTTGGCCCCTGTCACAGTTTAGATATTTGCTGTTATTAGTATTAAATCAAGCGCATGTTTTAAGGAGCAGGCCCCTCTTTGAAAGTGAAGAATGACAGTGTCGAGGAATAAATATTTGAAAAGGGCAGAGCAGCCTCGGAAAGCGTAGTCTTCAGGCTTCATTAGTACGGATTTTAGCTCCATTTATTTCACTCCCACTGCCTTTCCTCATCAGATGTATGGAGAGGCAGAGAGCTGATCAAGCTGAAATCTCTGAACCCCCCTGAGCTCTGAATGGATCAGCCCCTATTCTTTGAAGGACAACTTAAATATTCTGCTGTCATTTTAGTTAACGCTGAGGCTCTATTCTTGGGCCTGCTCAGAAATGGGGGGAAGGGGAGCCACACAAAAATGTCATTTTTTTGGGCCAGTCCTTCAACGTTTTCTGAATTTTAAATGTCTGAAGAAAATGTTCATGGAAAGTTTGATTTTGCACCAAAAAACAGAATAGAAAATCTTTCCGCCTTTTCATCCACTTTAAATTATGTGTGTTGCAGAGGTACTTGTATAGGCCCTGCCCGCAAGGGGCCCTCCATTGTGCTGCAACACCCCACATACCACAAGGTGATCCCAGCCCCGTGCAATCTAAAGAGATGAAACGTGAGAGAAAGGGAGTATCAAGGCAAGGCAAAGTGAGGGTAAGTAACTTGTGTACGGTCACATAGGGAGCCCGTGGCAAATCATTTGATCTAGTTCTCCTGAGTTCCAGCCCAGTGCCTTAAACACAACCCTTCCTGTCCGATTCAAAACACATCAGTAGCCACAGATCGGCGTCAATGAAATGTAATGAAACCTGAATAACCCTCTCCATCTTCCCGCTAGGGATCTCAGTGCGCCTCACAAACATTTATTCCAGGAATTTAGCCGTTTGCATCATCTCATGAGGAAGGTAAGCATTGTTATTTCCATTATTCAGGTAAGAAAAACGAGGCCAAAAGAGATTAAGTGCTGGGGGGTAGGGGGGAGAGAAATGGCCTCCAGTGTTGTAGGTGCAATTTTCTGTGCTTAGCTGATTGCGCCCATTATACAGAACCCTCGAGATTAGTTGTGGGAATAAATACCACACGACGGTACACACATCTCCACTACTTCAATCTCTAAACAGCAGAACCAGCATCTGCATTTAGCTGTGGGTGAAGGTACAGAAACTTTGGTTCTGATCGTCAGAAGCAGTGTGTGTTCAAGACCCTATGCAATTAATGGGGTCAGCGGTGTTTCCAGCTCTTGCTATTTTATTGTAACATGGGGTGGTTTTCTCAAAGCCTGGGCTCCTAGATTCAGATGATCGCAATCTCAAGAGTCATTTACACAAACGAACAAACTTTTAGCCTTTGTGGTTGCAAAGAAAAGGTGGAAAAAGTAACCTGAGGGTAACCAAAAGGTTCTAGCCCACTAGAAAGAAATTTAAAAAAGAAAAAAACCCTCCATGTATTTATTTGGTTAATCTCATGATTTTTAAGGCAAGTGTGTGATTTTTTGCAGGAGGGCAGACTCATGAGTTTTGAGCACTTGGAGCTGACAGAGCACCTCTGAAAACAAGATGCATAGACTTTCCTAACGCCACATGGCATGTCCGTGGTGCAATCACAGGCTTTTGTCTGGCTGTAACCGGAGAAGTCCGGAGTGGCAAGCTGTGAGTAGGGAGTTCCAAAATAGCGAGAGTATGGGCCAGGCTGTTGGAGCTTTGCTAATAAAGCAGTGTTAGGTCTGCACCTGTGCGCCTGCGTCTACTTTCCATTACACAGCACAAGCAGCAGAGTCAGATCCCAGATCTCCTAACCCTCAGCCCTTTGCTTAAACACAAATCTATCTTCCTCCTTATTATAACCACCTTATGGTTATTTAGCACCTTTCAGCCAAGAAAGATCCCAAAATGCTTGATACCCATGGCTAAACACAGCCCCCTCTTCTCCCCATTAAAGAGAGGAAGTGAAGAATGAATCCAATTAAAACTACAGGGTGAATTTGAGGCAGGCAGACTAATTAGCCAAGTAACAAAATGGCTCTAAACAAACACCAAACCCTCCAATTGATGTCTAAAGCACTGCAGGATTACCCGCTATGCAAAGGTGAGAGAATTCCCTAATGACTGAGGCTGCCTCTTTTGACATTGCAGTGGGCGTACAGCGCTTAGTGTTTTATTTTGCAAGAGGCAAGGAAAGAAAGACAAGCCAACTGCTAAAGAATAAGCCACCACCATTTCCAGCTGTGTGAGCAGAGGCAATTGGAACAAACAAGGGCACACCCTAAAATACTTCCCAGGGCTGGATTTGTGCTATGGAAAAGTGTCCTTACTAACACACCCCTAGCAAGGTATTCCCCAAATCATGGTGTGCTCTTCTCAGCTCAGACAGAGCCCCTGATCTGCCAGTGGCTTCTAAATCATTGCCTTGCTCTGTTTAAACATGTGCATGGAAATGCAAGACATGGGGAAAAAATACTGAAAGCTACTCAGCCAGGAGTTTGACTTAGGCAGTTTTTGTTCTTGACCTTTATGATCAACGAGAGGAGGCTCTTGCCCTAATCCTTGGTTGCACTCCCCTCCCCCAAACGTTTTGCTGGGGTTCAGATCATATGCTCTGAGGCCAGGGGGAGTCTCACACACCTCCTGGGGGCAGCTTAATGCCGCTAGGGCACTAGCCCGAAGGAAACAAGGAAGGGACCCTGCATCCCCTAGTTGCGTTCAAGCTTGAGCCCTGGGATGCACGCTAAAAAAGGAGCAATAGCGAAGTATGTCCTAGCCTCCGAGTCCCACGTGGCTCTCTGCTGCCATATTCAAAATAATGAAAGGCTTGTTTTAGCCACAACTCAGAGGAAGCCCAAAGAAAACATACCCCCACCCCCAAGGCCTTTTCCTTGACCAGTCATCAAGTCTTATATAGCCAGCCTGGGATAATTAGCTACCTTATGCCAATTAGGCCCTCTGCCATTCCTATCAAACCACCTGCAGATCCTCTCATTCCCATTAACAGGGTGCAGGGCCCGTGGCTTTTGGGGAAGGCATGTTAACTCTTTCTCTGCTGGGACCCTCCTCCCATCCCATCTGCTAACAACCAGCCCATTCAGCTCTCTGAGCATGACTAGTTCGAGACACTTCAGAGGAAGGAACAAGACACTGGACAATCAGAATAATATGCCCCCAGGGATGTTTTCTCCTGACCTCAGGAAGTTGGTGGTTGGCTGTTGCCTTGAAGAAGGAAGTAGGAAGATTTAGATCCAAAGCTCCCTGCAGGAATTTCAAGCCCAACCCCCCTTTTTTATTTCCTGAATGAAACCCCCAGAATTAATAGAAGCTGAATTAGGTTATGGCAAACCAAACCGTGTTTCTCGCAGCGAGGGGTGTTTTTCACTGACATCACCACAGAAAATTACAACATACCCTCCTAAACTAGCCTTCCTGGGGCTTAATGGCACAGGAGTCTATTGTACACATCAGCACATTATGAGTGTGGGGAGTGCCATAGAAACGATTATGAATAAATTCAATAAATCACATTCCCCCTAGAACAACTAAATGTGGCAGAGCAATCTCACTTTGCATGTCTCACCCACCTACTCTCAAAATGCTGACACCGAGACAAAGTTTATCAATATTTTTGCTCTTTTATCAATTTCAACTCTTGCTCTGCCTTTTTTTAAATGATCATTAGGAACATTTCCAGTAGGATATTCAAAGATAATAACACTACTTTGCTCTTTTCATGCAGAGAGCTTAAAGCCCTTGAGAAACGACGTCACACTAATCAGCAGTCCTAATTTCACTAGCATTGGCGCATCATTCCTGTGAACCGTTGTATTCTTCAATTATACTCCAGTCCAGGAAGGAGTCTCATTTAGTAGGCATTTTCTGTATCTTCATTCAGATTTGACCCCAAAATTAGTTTTTGTAAAAATAAGCTTTCACAGACTTTAAAGGCAATGGAAATGTACCCATAACCAATCAACCATCTGACGAAGTGGGTTTCTGCCCACGAAAACTTATTCCTAAATAAATTTGTTAGTCTTTAAGGTGCCACAGAACTCTCGTTGTTTTTCTGAAAACAGACTAACACGGCTACCCCTCTGGAAACCATAATCAATGTTGTTTATTGTGGTGGAGACAGTTTTATGGGGGCCTGATGGAAATTCTGCAAGTAACCATTTCTCTACTGGGTTTCCAGCCCTACCCACTACAGCACTGGATTAATGCATAAGAACCCGAACTTGAAACTGACTAGAAACCCAAATGTGTTCTTGACCAATCTATCTTTATTGACCAAGTAGAAGGAAATGCAATAAAAAAAATACAGATACATTTAATATCCAAGGCATTTATTATAACAAAGGCATTGATTTTCTAAAAAATATTCTGTACGATTTTTATTCTCCCAGGGCCCCTTTAATGTGCTTTCTTAAAATAAGCACACCTTCACTGTGTCTTTCTAACAAGGATGGGAAAACAGGAGTGGAGATTGCGTCCTAGTTACCCACTGTAAGAGCTCTGCAGGTGCAAACACGCAAATACTAACCAGCAAATGAAGATTAAAATTTAGATTCCTCTATTTAGGTCAAGCACATCTCCAGCGTGGGCTCTACAGTGACATGCCTTGCAGCACAACACAGATATCCCATTAAAGACGCTGAATATGTAGCTTAGAGATAAAAGCACATGCTGTACGTGACAGCTGCCTGAGCCTAAGGATTCAAATGGGACTGCTGACGAGAAAAACAAACACTGAACTGGGATGATGAAAGTGTGAAGGATAACCATAAAGACAGGAAAAATGGATTTATCCTTTCCTTAAAATAATATCTAAATTATGAGAAGTATTTTAGGATATTGGCAAATGAGGATATTAAGCTTGTAGGTGTCCTCGTTGTTTTGGGGACTATTACTTGGGTGTTAGCCTAATCCTCTGATATTATCACTTCTCTACATGCAATAATAACAATAATAGTACCTAGCCTTTGTATAGAACTTTTCATCAGTAGATCTCAAAGTAAGTATAAATATCCCCATTTTACAGATGGGAAAACCGAGGCACAGAAAGATAAAATGACTTACCCAAGGTCCCTTGGAATAGAATCCGACTGCTCTGCCCACTAGGCTGCATTAATTTAGAGAAGACAATTCAGAATTCGTAAACTAGAGTTGAAAATCCTCAAACACAAATTGATGGGGTCTCAAGTAACTACAGCCACCCGGGGGAAAAGAACCTGAGCGCCATTGTGGTCTGTTCAATGAAACTGTCTTTTCAAAGCACAGCCAGATCTTCTCAGAATATGAGAAATTTCTCGAAACTGCAAAATTGGACAGAAAATGTCTTGGGGGAAGAGTAAGATGGAAACGCCATGCGAACATACGTTGGGAGTTTGCCAGAGAAACATTTAAAAGGCAATTCCGAGTGAGGAAAACAGCTCTGCAGAGATGGCCTTGTGGGTCTCTGTGTGATTACCGTTTCTCAATTATTTCCTTACCCAATGTGCTCAGTATGCAATTTAAAGAGTGCTACTGTTGTTCTTCTGCTGGTCCTGGATGCTCAACGTGGGATCTGAGCGTCGAGATGATTTCCTTCCACCTTGCACATCGTCACCCTTTATAAATGTTCTTCCTTCCATGTTAGGCCCATCACTGACACATGTGCAATCGCACTGCCTTCAAAGCTGTCGCACAGGCATAAGTCTCTGAAGAGCTTTTAGCCGTTTGATTCCTGGAACACCTTTTTGTTAACAAGAATCCACAAGGTGTCCTTTGCTGTTTAATTTGCATATAATTATCTAGCCTGTTGTTTGCATAAGGAGCGACTCTATCTATGGTGATTCTGCACTGGCAAATAAATAAGAGACATCACTGAACCCACTGAAAAATACCTTGTCAAAGTATTCTGACAAGCAATGCGAGAAGCTGAGGTACAGGGACATGATCAGACATAGATCCATTATACCCTGAAGTTTTAAGCAGAAGGCCCCATCGGTCTCAGTGGCGATTTCTGCATAAAAACTGACAGCATGAGATGACTTTAGAACTGAATAGAAAACTCAGTGCTATGTGGCGATGGTTAAGAGCAGCAAAGATTGAACCAGCATTAGAACTCAGAACTGATTTCAATAGGAGTGACGTTCTTGGATTAAAGGCATTATGTGGCCCTAAAGTTATTTATTTACTCTTTTGTAGTTGCTCACCAGAGTAGAGTACTACAGCACACAATTTTCTGTGACAAACATTTTCCCCAAGAACCCCATAAGGACTTTACATCCTTTTATAGCTTCGTAAACACTTTACTAATGACTCACTTTCCCACAGCTAACTCAACTCAGATCATTTTGCACTGGCTTCCTCTTGTAACTTTCCCACGTTCAGTTGAGAGGGGGAGAAAACAGAGTGCTGACATTTGCAAAATTACATCTCAAACAGCATTAGATGATATTAATTAAAATGACTTGCTGAAAAACGTGTAAAAATAATTATTGATTGTTTTTTTGTTGGTTAAATTAATCTTGATTACTCTTGTTCTGAGCATTTCACTTTGGTTTGTGGGACAGACACAACACAGGTGCAACAGGACTCGCTACCAGATTTCAACCTCTTTAATCTAGGTGATATTCAGAATGATCATGGTTGGCACAAAGCATCATTGGAATTGGACTCTGAACCCAATCTTTTAAATATGCTAGTCCTTATTCATACAGCCCATAATCAACCTGTTGAACTCATTGCCACAGTATATCATTGAGACTATGGGCCTTACAGGATTTAAACAAATGTAATGGGCATTTATATTGCTATTGAGAACCCTCATAGTTGTATTAGTAAGGATTCAAAACGAAGTTTTGAAGAGATATAAATGCTCTGTCTGATTTAAACCTTCCCTATGAACAGGCTGTTCTGTAATTGCCTACTGTAGAGTTTCTTGCACCTTCATCTGAAGCAGCGAGTCCTGGCCACTGTCAGAAACAGGATACTGGACTGGTGGACTGTTTGTCTCATACAGTATGGTGACTTCTATGCTCTTATATTTCTCAGGCTAACCTCCCACTCAGTTCATCTAAGTAAGGACTTTAAAATATAATCATAAGAGCTCAGGACAAACAGAGGATGTTTCAGGAACCAGTGAAGGGGTAAAGAAGACGTGGCAGAATTTATTTAATGTAAAATGAAGAAAATATAGAGTTTTATGGTACCTGGAGGGCCCCTCTAGCTGTGTTAGAAAGTTTTTCATGAGTGGCTCCTTCTCAGGATATTAGATTCTAGCCCAGGTTAAAACTGAATAGGGTACGTTATTACATAAGCTGATGTACTGTGTGTATTTTAAAGATCTGAATAGTGGGATGAAACATAACCACATTTAAAGGCGAACAACATCTTCTTCCTCTCAGTGTAATCTGCAAGAGCAAAGATTGGCTCTGCATCCCTAAGGACTTTCTTGTTCCCATGCAGAAGAGCACTTAAGCAGCTGCTCACTTTGAAGTGCTTCCCTGAATAGCGACACTTTCCTGAATTGCAGGCTGTCACAGGAAACCGGTGCAATGCCGCCTGACCTCCCAAGCTCTTCTTGGAAGACAGACACAAAATCCACTCCCGCCTGGTGCTGACCAAAGGTGCCAGACTGAGAGCACTGGAGTCTGATGGCCTTTAACGGTCTTCAGAACAGGTCCACCGTGGGAAGCAGTGACGCAAGCTTCCAACTGTGTCCAGGCAATGTATTTCAGCCTGCCCAGGGGGGAAAGGTCAAGATGAAGGGATGGTTTAGTCTCTGATGCTTGTTACCAAATTCTGTAAGACAAATAATAAATCCTAACAACAGCCGATTTGATCTTCAGTCCTTTGCTGGGGTTGTCACACAAGTAGCAAATTCGATTTAGTGCCCTTGTAGTAGCAGCTTTTGCCACGTGGAAAGCTAGCCGCTCAGAACCAAGCTGAGAACCAGCTAAGCCATTTCACCTAGGCTATGGAAGAGCCTTCAAATGTGAACGGCTTTTGGTTGCTCACTACCAAGATGGGCTGGATTTGAATCAGTGTCATGCAGATGGGAGACGGTATTCCCAACTTTTCTCCTCCCTCATGTTGAAAATGATTGGATTTTGACATTTTGATAACATTTCAAACATTCAAAAAAGAAAACCAAGCAGGATAATGCTTGACAACATTTTTAGGAAAATTTCCTCTCGGGTTTTTTGACCCACTGTAGAGTAGGTTGAAATGTTTCTAATTTCTAATTTTAAAAAAGGGGGGAAATAAATTGAATAATTTTTTCCTCCCAAATTCTTACCCCTTTTTTGCTTCCTTTCTTCTTCTTTTTTTTTTGGGGGTAGGGGGGGGAGACCAGTTTTAATGCACAATGGCCGCTGGGATGTAATAGATCCATATGGGCTATAGGCTATACATGGACTGGGCAGAACATCTTACTGTTCCAACACCTATGGGAAAGAATGTGTGTGCTCCCAGCTCCCTTTACATTGCATCCTTCTGGGATTAACAATGAAGAACATACAACAATGATCTTCGAGGAAGATAAGTGCTGTATATGTGGGCAATGGGGTTCAATGAGAAATTCTCTCTTACACGCACACATGCACAGACACACACACACACAGAGCTGTAGTGGAGAAATACGCTACCTGCTGTCTGAAATATTGCAGGCACTGATAGAAATGAACTTCCCTCTGTAACCAGTGTAGCATTCATGAATTCTACTGTCGGCAACTGTGCTGTTCTCCAGCGACACCGGTGCCACCACACGGCGCCTTTCCCTAGTAATGCGGACCCAAATAATTGATAAGCGCTGTCAGAAAAGGTTTGAAAAAAGGCAGCGGAGTGAACAGGCCTTATCAGAAAAGCTTCTTTTATGCCAACAAACTCCCAGCAAAGCAGAGGGTGGGCCACACATGCAATGCAGCTTTCGCTTTTTTAAATAATGCATCGCTAGGAAAAAGGAGGGGTGTGGAGATGCATTCCTATTCTGACAGTGCTGTTCATAATGCTGTAGGTAGATAAAGCTGAGTCACCATTCCCGTGTAAAATACCTGTGCTCTGGGATTCTGAGTTGTGTGTGTGTGTGTGCGTGCGTGGGGGGCGGCGGGAGGGGGACACGTTCTTTTCAGTCAATGCAAACATTGGATCAAACAGGAATGCATATTTAGTGGACTCCTCCAAGTCCCCAGTCATCATTGGTTTACGTCTCTGGGTCACACCCCATAGTCCAGCGTGGGGGGCAGTCTTTCTTCTGAAGACGGCTAAGAGAAGAGTAGCGTAGAGTGTAGCACTTCAGGAATGTGGTGGCTAGGGGAATAAAAGAGAATCCAGCAGATCCATAGTCAGGTGCATCGGAGAGGTGAAGAGATAACCAGGATTGAAATCACGTAGGGTGCAACTGTTAATGACTGAGGAATACTCTAGCTACCCAGGTACTCCTATGGCCTCCCCATCACTGTTGTCTCTCTCAGTGCACCACCGACATGAATGAACGCACCTCCATGAGTTAGAGACGGTATAATTATTGCCACTTCAGAGTCAGGAAAACGGAGATACGGAAATGTTAAGTGATTTGCCCAAGGTCACGTAGGAAGTCTGTAGCAGAGCCAAGAATTGAACCTACTAGATCTCCTGGTGCCATAACCACAAAAACCATTCCTCCACGTATGGTAGAGCTATGTGAGGAGCAGAATGGTACGGGGCAGCTCGGGGTAGGGTTGATGAGCACTGGCAGAGCTGCGTGCTGAAACTACAAACCGATCTTTTTCACATAAGTCTGCATCTAGCCTTGCCACCAGGTGTGCTCACGAGCACTAAATTCATCCATAATTTCTTTTTAAGGAAGAATCAAAGGCAACCAAGCGGAACAGAAACTGCTTGCGATAAAAGTGATTCCAGCTGATTATTTTAAACTTCAAAAATGGCGACCTCCAAATGCATTCACTCTGACTCCGAAAAGGCTCTGCTCTGTGGATGTGGCCATCTTTTTAATTGCAGTTCTAGTCCATGTGTTTGGGTAACTGGAGCAAAGAGGGTAGGGATAGGGAGAACGTTATCATTTAGAGAATCAGTTTCTATACTTTATTTTCAGGCTGAGGTCCGGGCACAATATTGTTTTCTCATCCAAAATTCATAAAGATGAAGATTCAGCATGAGCACGTGGTAAATGGAGATGGAAGCTTCTGCCTCAAAGTGGTTGCTGTTCAAAAGTCCACATGTACCCACACTGGTATCTTGGTGTCGATTTGCTTTGAGGTACCCCTAAAAACAGCATCTAATTTTGCAATCATTGTGAGCTGTGGGCACAAATGTCAGGAATGGCGAATGTCAGGAAGATCTAGACATGTCATTTCCTGAGCGCATAAATCAGTTAATCAGCTGTGCTAGACAAAACAAAACTCCTCTCATAAGGTTTTCAAGATGACCAGCCCTTAGCAAAAATAGTCCATATCATTTTAGATAGATAGATAGAATCATTTGCTGTCTTCAGAAAACACTTTGTCGAGAGGAAACCTCCTTTCTCCTTCTTAAAAAACCACTAAACATGATGAGATGCAAAAATAAACGATGAATGAAAGGCCTTAATTAAATACAAACCGAGAGGGACTCAGGGCATTGTATTTTAATTCAGTCCTTCTGACAGCACTTCATAAGCCTGAGGACAATGTCTAACTCACAATTTGCAATGCAAATGAACTGCTACACTCTCAACCTCCAGCTCCCAACCAAGGGATGAAGAGTTGAAAGCTTCAGACAAAAGCCTCTGAGGGGGCAAATTGAATTATCCACTTAGCAAAGAAGTGCTACAGTGAGCTATTTGCCTGGGCTTCAGACACTAGTAAACACGGCTTCCTAACCTGTGAGCTACCTCCTTGCCCCATCTTCAGTCTTATGAACTGTGGAGTGCAGGTTTCCGGCACAGACTTCGCTGGCGCAGGCAGGTGATATGAGCAAGAGAGGAACTCATGCCCCTTGAGTGGTAGATACAGGATACAGAGTGACCTAGACAAATTGGAGGATTGGGCCAAAAGAAAGCTGATGAGGTTCAACGAGGACAAGTGCAGAGTCCTGCACTTAGGACGGAAGAATCCCATGCACAGCTACAGATTGAGGACTGACGAGCTAGGCAGCAATTCTGCAGAAAAGGACCTGGGGGTTACAGTGGATAAGAAGCTGGATATGAGTCAGCAGTGTGCCCTGGTTGCCAAGAAGGCTAATGGTATATTGGGCTGCATTAGTAGGAGCACTGCCAGCAGATCGAGGGAAGTGATTATTTCCCTCTATTTGGCATTGGTGAGGCCGCGTTTGGAGTATTGTGTCCAGTTTTGGGTCCCCCACTACGAAAAGGATGTGGACAAGTTGGAGAGAGTCCAGCGGAGGGCAACAAAAATGATGAGGGGGCTGGAGCACAAGACTTATGAGGAGAGGCTGAGGGTACTAGGCTTGTTTAAGTCTGCAGAAGAGAAGAAAGAGGTGGATTTGATAGCAGCCTTTAAATACCTGAAAGGGGGTTCCAGGGAGGATGGAGCTAGGCTGTTTTCAGTGGTGGCAGATGACGGAACAAGGAGCAACGGTCTCAAGTTGCAGTGAGGGGGTCTAGGCTGGATATTAGAAAAAAGGTTTTCACTAGGAGGGTGGTGAAGCACTGGAATGGGTTACCTAAGGAGGTGGTGGCATCTCCATCTTTAGAGGTTTTTGAGCCATGGCTTGACAAAGCCCTGGCTGGGATGACTTAGCTGAGGTTAGTCCTGCCTTGAGCGGAGGGCTGGACTAGATCCCTCCTGAGGTCCCTGCCAACTCTAATATTCCATGGTTCTATAAGGGGCTCACACAGTTGTGAAGAGTAGGATGGCATAAAACCTGTGCTCAAGTCCTGCCAGGATGCCATGCCAGCATTCTTTGGGAGAACTGGTCCTGCATCTTTCTTACGGCACTTCCAGTACGTGTGTTCTGGCACTTCTTGAGACTGGCACTCACGGGCTGTATAAAACCAGAGACCGTGGTCTCAAATCTGGAGAGGTGGAGGAAGGAGGAGAGAGGTAGGTTTTTCGATCAGACATTTCCTTTTAAAATCAAATACTTCTGCGTGCGAGGAGCCTGACTGAAAGCCCACTGAAGTCAATATAAAGACTTCTGTCCATTTCAGTCAGTGTTTGGATCAGGGACAGCACGCACAAGCTAACGTCTGAGTGGGAATCCATATCTGAAACATGGATGGGGAAAGGTACACCATTTACTTTAAGGCTGGGATTTTGAAAGCACTTAGGAGCACAGATCCCATTGACTTTTGATGGCACTTGCATGTCTAAATCACTTACGTGCTTTTTAAATCCCATCCTAAATAAATAGTCTGTACAATCAGCTGAGACTAAAATAAAATAAACCAGCTTTTTTGCAGCTGGGAGAGCAAAGGCAGAGAGAGAGAGAGAGCACAGGTACTATTACGTTGAAGATCTGCCACTGCAAATATGCAAGGGACATATTAAAATATCAGTAAAGTAGGCTTACAAACTTGGTGTATCTCACAAACCTTTTTCATTTCCCATCTATATCCCTGCACATAACAGTAAAAGGAAAGAAAATATGTTCCCCAAGTGGGGTTTTTCTCCCCCCATGTTTTTCCAGCTCTAATAATACACAGCTACATCCAAAGATTTACAGCATTTAAAGGCTGACATGAGGATCCAGAGAGGTAGCCCTTAAGCATTCATTGGTATTCAGAGGGAGACATTAGCAAAGCGAGCAAACGCAAGCTCGGAGCTAAAGCTCCGGATTTCACAGTCAAAAACTTAAGAAGGCTACAGGCACAATGTCATCAGAGGAAGTTAGAACTCATTCACGAGCTTTTTAATAAGGCTCCCAACGCTTTCCTTTTGGGGTTGTATAAGGATTTGTGTGTTTAGAGAAGAGATGTTTGTAGCTGAGACATCTGGTCCAAAGGTAAAATTGGAAGCGGATAACTTCACAAGAGACAGCTGATGACCACCCAGGGTCTGCTAGATTGCGGACTCATCCAGCTAGGTAGGGTCCCCATTTAGAGTCCCCCATTGTTCCTACAACTCCTGCCAAAGAAGGAAGGAGAAGCAAAAACCGTGGTTTTGCAGGCCACTTTTCTCTAAGCAAAAGGATGGATACAAGGACAGTCGAACTACTCTGTAAGGAAAGAGATAACAGCAGTGTCAACACATAGGGATACATGGAGCGTGTGGGCATCTTCTGTCAACCCAGTTAGGCCACTACTTGAAAGTCAGAAGGAGAAACTTTAGCAACTAGTAAACACCACATCCCCTTGCTTGTTCTCATGAGATTGTCACGGTGTTGCCAATCCAAGGCACTCAAAAATCACGAGATTGGATTAAAAATCTTTGTTAAAAGATTACATCTGGGGTTCTTTCTATTTGCCTTCTGATTTTTGAGTCTTTGGGACATACTTGGACCACATTCTAAATCTCTCCTCTGCAACTATAAGGCCCAGAAACGGACTTTTTATTTTAAATGAAAATCTCAGGAAAAGCACACGGGTTCACATGACTCCAGGAGCTGGGGCTTTACAAGACACTCAGAAGACTCGGAAACACTGTTGTCAAGCATCTAATGTAAATGGTGGATTCTCTGGGACTTGAAGTCTTTAAACCATGATGTGAGGACTTCAGTAACTCAGCCAGAGATTAGGGGTCTATTGCAGGAGTGGGTGGGTGAGGTTCAGTGGCCTGCCATGTGCAGGAAGTCAGACTAGATCATAAATGGTCTCTTCTGGACCTAAAGTCTATGAACATATAAGCATATTTTATCGATACAAGAGGCCAAGTTCACCATTGCTGTAACCTAACACAGCCGAATTGCACCCCGAGGAGTCTGCGTCAGAGATTAATTGGTCTCCAGAGGCTCAAATAAACCTCCAAATTTTGTGAATGACACCTTTTTGAAAACATTCTGCACAGAGAAGCTTACAGGCAGTGGGCTTGAATCCTGCAAAGATTGGCACACGTTGCTTAACTTCACGCAGTGTGGGGCATGCCATTGATTTTACAGGGAATGCACTGTATGAGGGACGTGTATATAAACCTTTGCGGGATTTGTGTCTAACTCAGACTAATGTGATATAGTTTCAAACACAGAAAGGGTGCATGTCATACATGCCACATTGCGAAGCAACCTTGTATTTCCTTTTTGAATGCTTTTGCATAATGGGGTGAACTGTATGTATCTTTTCAATAGTGGCACTGAAGTGGCTGCAGGAGGAACTGGGAGATTAGCACTGTCTGGAACACAGCTCGTCAAGGGTTAGCGATCATCTCTCTTGTTATTTCTGACAGACAGACTGACAATGCCGTACTCTATCATTAATATTAATGGGCTCATTAACAATGGTCAATGAAGTCAATCCCGGAGAAGTGGGAGCATGGGGGAAAGGAAAAAACAGCAAATCAATTTAGCTTCTAGATTTTCTACCCTTGTAGATTTCTTTCCCCAGCTCTTAACTAAAAGCCAGAGCAGGTGAGAACAAAGATGGGATGAAACTAATAGTATTAAAAAAAAATCAACTGATGAATTTTCTCCATGACATTCAAGGGGTAAATCTGAAACTAATCATAAAAATGCATTGCTGGAGGATTTTAATAAATCCATTTAATTAAATGGTAGGTTTGAAAATTAAATTTTGATGAAAATTATAAATCCTTTCCCAATGAATAGAGTCCAGGTCATAAGGGAAGGGGGAGGGGTTTCCTCTTATTTAATCTTTTTCCTCCCCTAAAACAATAGCATTAAAACGATTAATTATTTGGAAGCCATGTCATTTATTACCCTAGGATTCACATTTTATAGTTGTCAGGATTGCAACTTACACTAACATGAACTATAACCTACAGGAATGGTTTGGTCAAGTGTCCCCATTTTATGAATCTGTTTACTTTGCTTTGAAATTATTCCGAGTGACTGGGAATTTTCACCTCTCTCCCCGACACCCTGGAGCAGATGAACTGGTTCAAACTGTTTAAGTAAGAAGTGTATGATAGTTAATCCTCTTGAGTTTCTGAATTCAAGGGACAGCCAAGTATGTGGCTGCTGGGTTTTCTGGTGCACAAAGTCATTTACTTGGTCAACAGGTAAAAAGCCTTTTACATATGCATTTCAGAGTCATTCGCAGCGTCTTTTTTTTTTTTCCAAACACATTAAGAGACCATTACAATGCAAACCTTTTGGGTTACTACTGCATGTCTCTGGATTAACCTTCTCAAATCCCATTAAGCACTGTATGTCTGGATGATTTTCAAAAGTAGCAGGCAAAAAACAAATAGCTCAGCTCTGAAGTCTCTCCCTGTCTCAGAAATGACTTCTGGAGCCATTAATTTACTTGGCTGTAATCACAAAAAGTTACAGAACAGTGGGTCCTTTGCGCTGGGACATACAGTAAATTCACCTTGCCGTGTCACCTACAAATTCCATCTCTATGTGTGTAACCCTTTCCATACCACACAGCCCACAATCTCTTCCTTTGCTGTTCCTTGCAAAATACAATAGTGAGGTTAGGGAAAGGCTAATGGAATACCCTGATGTTTACCCAGCATTGTTTGAAATAATAGTTGTAAATCTCCTGATGCAACCAGCTTGAAAAATCCCTATTTATGAAACATAACTTATGCCTAATATAACACCACTACCATTAATAATTAATACATGAGATGCCTTTAGAAAATCCAGAGAGCTCATTGACTGGAAGGCACAATTATTGGTTCATTAAAGATTGATTATATGTGTAGTCGGTCATTTGAATAATGGCTATGCTGACTCATTACATTGAATGATAGATGAGGTTTTGCACACCACTCTGAGTTGAAACTGGAGTTGACTCAGGACCACTGGTGAGAAACAGCAGCATCTCTCCTCCCCTAAAGGTCATCTGAAATATTAAAGAGCTGAAGATCACGCGCCTGTGAATAAGGTCAGGCGGCGTGTTCTGGTTACGGGACCAGAATTCACTGAATGATAATTATCTTACATTTCTATACCACCTTTCATTACAGAAGGATCCCAGCGCACTACACCAAAGGGATGACCTCACCCACAACTGAAACGCAACCACATCTGTGGTCAAGCATCAAAACTGTTTAACCATCCCCAGCAGCACTATGCAACAGCTAAAGGGAATGAGAAAAGTAACCTACTCATGCAAAGTTGCAGAGGGAATTTTAGTGAGGCAGAATGGACTCGTGCAAAGGGGAATGTCTCCGGAAGACTGGTGTTAAACACTCCTAATTTCAGGGAAAAAGCAGTATAAAATCTTTAACAAAAAAAGCAGTCAGGAACTAATTCTAAAGACAGGGCCCCCTGGCAGCAGGGAAAGGATGCTGATTCAATACTCACTTGGGGGGAAGAATGTCATTTACTCAGTCACGATCGTACATTCTTTTTGCCCTGTTCTTCCCCATCTCACCCCATCTCCTTCCTACTTTTGGCTGTGCTGACATATCACATCATGCCTAACATTAAACTGTATGCTCTCCTGGAGAGAGACTTGGTCTTCTTACTTGTCCCGTGCAGCACCTGGCGCACATACCTGTGCACTGAACAAATGGTCACACTTTACAGGAAGGTTCCATTTATAGCTGGTTAATAGATGCTATAAGTGTGCCACAGACATGAGTAGTATGTGTTACAGATGGTTGGTTACTATCAGTAAAAGGAGCTTTCGATGGTTATAAACAAGCTTGAAAGGATTCGATTTTTATCAGTAAATGTCAGTAAATGTTGATTTCACTGTACACACACAAGCCAATGAAAAACATTTCCATCAGTAATAATTGAAATTTACAGGTACGCAAGGTAAGAAAAAAAATGCTGCTTCAGAACTCAGTAGAGCTTAATTTAAGATATTGATTTTGTATATTTTGACATGTGATGCTGATAGTTTTGTGTTTTAATATTATAAAGCAACCTTTTCAATCTCAATAATCTACTGTCATTAAATAATTATCGTCTTGACCTCCCCCCATAATTTTCCACAAGTGTGAAAATTTAAATTGACAGAAATTTTTTAAAATGCTTAAAAATAAACACTGATATTATCCATTGAAATTATAAGAATAGTAAAAATCTAATTCTGCCACATCTAGTTCAAAGCCAACTGTTGTTCTGTTGGACTCTATAACAATTGATTGACCATTCACCTCTCAATGGTTTACTACCCCATTATAAACATTACCATAAAGTGTGACTGCAAAACTAATAACTAAACATTGTTTTCCACAGCACCAGGGTTTTGTAATGGTCTCTCTTCCAAGTGACCTGGCTCTATTGTGCTCATAGAATCATTGAAATATAAGCATGGAAGGGACTTCAATAAGTCATCCATTCTGGCCCCTTGCAGTGAGTCCGGACTAAGCATACCTGGAGAGTCCCTGACAGGTGTTTGTCTAACCTGTTCTTACAAGCTTCTGTGATGGAGAGTCCAAAAATCACCCTGCGTAACCTGTTTCAGTGCTTAATTAGCCTTCTAGTTAGAAAGTTTTTCCTAATATCTAACCTAAATCTCCCTTTCTTCAAACAGAGCCAATTACTTCTTGTCCTGTCCTCAGGTTAATGTTAGGATGGATTTCATAACTGTTTAGTACCTGTGAAGAACCCCATGTTCTTCCGCTCCTGGAGGCCCACATGCAATCCATCTCATTCCTGACTTACTATCCCTCATTCTTCCATACCTGGGCATTTCCTACACAGAGACCACTTACGTTTCCACTGGCTATTGCCAATTGTTTTAATAGTTTTGTGACTGAAAAAGATCTGCACTGATACCCCCAGTTTCTCCAATGATAAGCCACATTTTTACCCAAATCCTGAGATGTAGAGTGTATATGGCTTTTACAACGTGTAGGTTGCAGTTCACCCCACAAGCACAAATCTATGCACTGCTTATGTTCCATTGAATCCCTGAAACTAGAGTTCAGGTAGGACTTTTGAGGTGCAATCAGGCTTTGTGAAGAAGGGAGAATTTTACTCTTTATGAATTGGCCCTTGAATATTTTCCTTTTAAGCCCCACTCACAAAGAAATACCCAAGAAGACAGCCACATAGAACTGTCAAATCCTCAGCATAAAAGAAAAAAAGGGGCCTTATTTGAAACGAGGCTTGGCTGAAGCTCATTTAGTCTTGTAAAGGGGAATAACATTCATGAGGTTGGAACCCGAGTTCAGGTTCCATGTTTTACTGGCTACAGAAAGCGCTATTTTCTTGTGTATGCCTGTGTCATGAACATGACCCTTAAAAATAAACCTCTAGGAAAGCGTATGTCAATTGCACCTCTATATTATTTATTTTCAAAATAAAATAAGATTCAATATACAGATCATTGGAAGGAAATTACAGATCCCTTACTCACTTATCATTTCTTTTTCTCTGCAGCTAGCTAAATCTGTATCTCTAATATTACCATTATGTATGTATAATATGCATATATGCATATTGGTGAGAATCTAACACTGTATAGAAAAGGTTAGAGATAGAATATGCCTTTCCATGGATCCAATCATCCCTGATCTTTGGATCCAGAGAAAAATGATACAGATGTTTATAATGGATCAGATCCAACATACGGATCCAAACACAACCAAACTTGTGGGAATTTGAAATTTGGATCTGCAGCTGGATCCAAAGTTTGCAGCTTGAGTTCATTTCTAATACACTCAAACCCAAAATCAAAAACCACACAGTGTCAACCCTGTGAAAGTATAAAGGGTTGTTCTTATAGTACATAGCTACTCGACAGAATACTCAGAAATATGCTGAGTAGTCAATAAAAAGCCTGATTTTTTACAAATAGGTATCATACTTTAGTGGGTTTCCAGGAAATGTACTGACACAATTGGAAGCCAGCAAAGAGCTGTTGAAGGTGACAGGACTATAAAGCTGTCTTATATGTAGACCCCCTAAAAGGCATAGCCTTGGAAGCTGTAGATGATAAGGAAATACTTGCTAGTAGACAAGAACAAAGGGATAGGAGGAGATCTAACACTCCAGCTTTATACATTGCTGATGAGATTTGAAAAGGAGACTAGGGGAGTTAGGCACAGAGGGACAAATTTGAAGAACTACCTAAGCAATTTAGGAGCTTACATGCCATTGACTTTCAATGGGATGACAGCTCCTCAGTCACTCAGGGGCTTTTGAAAACCGAATCCACAGTTCCCAAGGGAAATTAGGTACCTAACTCCCGTAGGGTCTTTGGAAAATACTAGCCTGTATCTGTAATGTCTCTCTCCTGGTCCAAACCACTGACGTAAAGAACCAAGTGCTGAAATGAAGAAATAAAATCAAGGACTTTTTGTCCAGGAAGTTCAGCTTCAAGCCATGTGCCAGTTACACCTTTGGTGTGACCCATGGCTATGACTTTCACCTTGCCTTAAAAGTCGCTGCAGTGACACGACTATAACACATCACGGCAATCAGCAGAACTCAATGAAAAGGTCAGCATGCTCTTGTCTATTTAACATGGCCCTGAAGAAAGGCCCAATGACAAATTAAATCTGTGGGTTTCACAATTAGGAACACTAATCTTTGCAGCTCCACAGGCCTTAATTATCCATCCCTATGTGCTTCTGTATGAGGGGTGGAATAAACCAGCTCCCGTTGATTCTAATTGGTTTAATTTTTATAGCCATGTTGTCTGTGAGGTGCATTGCTAAAACGAATTTGGACTGGTCTTTCAATAGCCTTTCATTTGGAAATGAGACCCTGTGAAAAAGGAGCTCTTTGGCTTTACAGTGAATTTTTTTGCATCAAAACTTCTGGATTTCTCTTCTGAATATTTCTTAATGCTCAGTCAAATTGCACTGATGTGAACTCAGTGGGAATGAGTATGCTCTAATCCAGCACACAGTGTGGCTATTATGTAAACATGATATGGTCATTAGGCAGTTGGAGATATGGGTCTCACTCCAGCAAAGCATTTAAACATATGCTCAACATCCTTATTGATGGGACTTCTTAATGCTTAAAGTTAAGCACATGCTATAAGGCACATAGATCTTCTGCTGTCTTACTGCATTGGGCTGACAGCTGGGATAAAGAATTGAAACAGAACAATGTGGCTGATAATGGGGAATTAGAACATTATTTTCATTACCCAAAAAACCACAATCAAAAATGAAGGCTACACTGGTTAAGAAAACAACCTGACTTAGAGGGGATATAAAGGCAGCTATAAAAATAAAAACATATCTATGTATATAAGAAAGGGAAAGTTGATAGCAATGACTAAAAATTAGAAGCCAAGTATTGTAGGGAATTGATAAGCGAAGCAAAAGGACACAAGGAGAAATCTATGGCCGGCAGAGTTAAGGAGTTTTTTTAAAAAAGTATATTAGGAACAAAAGGCAGCCAGACAATGGTATTGGACTAGATAGAAATGGTAGAATTGTCAGTAATAATATCAACGGCTATTGAAGTTAGACATTTTCAAATCAGGAGGTCTGGATAACTTGTATCCAAGAGTTTTAAAAAAGCTAGCTGAAGAATTTACTGGATCATTAATGTTGATTTTCACTAAGTCTTGGAGCACAGAGGACATTCCTGAGCACTGGAAGAAAGCAAATGTTGTGCCACTATTTTAAAAAGGTAAATGGGATGAATCAGGTTATCATTGGCCTGTCAGCCTGACATCGATCTCAGGCAAAGTAATGGAATGGCTGATGGGAATTCAATTAATAAAGAATTAAAGGTTGGTAACGTGACTAATGCCAATCAACATGGGTTTATGGAAAACAGATCTCGTCAAGATGACTTGATATCTTCTTTGATAAGATAACCAGTCTGGTGATAAAGGTAACAGTGTAGATGTGATTGAGTTTTGTAAAGCATTTGAGTTGACACTGCATAAATATTTTGATTAAGAAACTGAAATGACAAAAATCAACACAGAACTCATTAAATAGATTAAAAACTGGCTAACTAATAAGTCTGTCTATGTAACTGTAAATGGAAAATCATCATCAAACAGGTATATTTCTAATGCTGTCCCACAAGAATCAGTTCTTGGTCCTACACTATTTATCGTTTCTCTGAATAACTGGGAAGAAAGCATAAAAAACATCCCTGATAGTTTGCAGGTGAAACGATGATTGAAAGAGTGGTAAATAATGAAGTGGGCTGACACAGATGCAAATGAAGGTGCAAATTTTTGACAGTGAGATTAATTAACCACTGGAACATCTTGTGAAGGATTCTCTCTCACAGGAAATTTTTAAATCTAGATTCGTTTTCTTTGTTTTTTTTACTAAAAGGAACTAAAAGGAATACAAACAGGAATTAATTAAAATCCTTTGGCCTGTGTTATGATGGAGCTCAGATTAGATTATCATATTAGTCCTTTATGGCTTTATAATCTAAAAATCTAAGACCCTGTGGCTTTTACCCATGGAAAACGGGGAGTATGGGAGTTTACAAGCACTTCCACCCTCTCTGTTTTGATTTTAATAAGTAAAGGCAAAGTAAAAGTGAAAGCTTTTAGACTTATAACATCTGATACATCTGATACAGGCACTGATACACATAGATTTCAAAAACATGACAGTCAATTTCCTTCTCATTACCTGGCATTTATTATTTGTAGGATACCAGCACCTAGATGCCCCAGTCAAGATCCCTGCTGATCTTACAATTTAAGCAAGAGGAGACAGAGCTAAGTAAATATTATTATCGCCTTTTCTCCAGATCAGAGCTGAGACAGATTAAGGTATGTCTATACTGCACACTAAACCAGAGCTCTGACTCCAGTTTGAACCCAAGCCTCTCTTCCAGTGTAACTTGGATCAGCAAGCATTCAGGATCCAGGCTGTAGGAGCCTGCTAGGGGAGTGAGTCAGAGCTGAGACCCATGACCAAGCCTTTTCATTCTGCAGTGTGGACGCCCTCAAGCCACAGAACCAAGTCAGAAGGTCTGCGTAGTGCAGTGTGGATAAATCAGCACAGCCGAGAGACCCGGGTCTAGCAATCGTAAGCCCAGGTTTACAATCTAATGTAGACAGACCTTACGTGACTTGCCCAACATCACACAGAGAGTCTGCGGCAGACCCAGGAATTGAACCCCCAGTCTCATCCTCTACATGCAGTTCTGCAAACTGTCTGTATTCACACTGCCTTGGGAAGTACATCAGAGAATTCAATAATACGGTTACACTGATAAATAACAGCCACGGGAATGAGACATTTCTTGAACAAGGCGGGAGAAAGAAATACTCTCAGCTGAGATTTGAAAAATGATGGGGAGTTGATGAAGTGCAATGATTGAGGGAAGCTGGCTCAGAGGCTAAAGGAAAATGCTCTCACAGTGTGCTGAGTTGAGATGGAGAAGGAATGGAGAATGCTGAGAGAGCAGAAAGGAGAATAGGGAAAGAAGAGGTGCCTGGATACACCTTTACCTTGTACCTTTTACAAAGTGCAAGATTTGTACAAAGTGCACAGGAAATGCCACCATTCCGTTTTGACATCAGTTCACATCCACTTTGCACCCCTCTGAATTGACGTAAATGATGAGCTAAGGGCATAGAAGAATCCAGCTCAAAGTGGTGGGTTTTCTATCACTGATCATTTTAAAATCAAGCTTAGACATTTCTCTCTAAAAGGTAATGCTCTAGTACAAATAGGAATTGTTCCGGGAAAGTTCTATGGCCTGTGTCACATGGGAGATCAGACTAGATGAACACAGCCTTGGAATCTATGAATCTAAGGCTTGGTCTACACTTACCTCTGCAATTCGGTGGCAGTCGATGGGAGTTACACAAAGCATGCAAAGAACTTGCATAATTCCTGTCGACTTCTGTGCTTTTCTTCTGAATGCCATCTTCACTGCACTGCGCCGACGGGAACCATGTTCCTGTCAGTGCATCACTACGCCACTTGTGGGGGTGGATTAATAGCATCGACTTCTGGATCAACTGAGCAGGTCTTCACTGACCACTCAGTCGATCCAGATAAGTCGATCTGACGGCGGCAATTTTGCTGCTGTCAGTGTAGACATAGCTTAAGAGATTGGCTAGAGCCAATCCAGAGAGAGGTTTATGAAGATCAGTCAACCACTCTCTGGGGAAATTGATCCAGCTTTCATGGGGACATCTCTGGAAGTAGCACTCACAAATTAAGCAACCTGTCAGGCTTTCTTCCAATCCTTTGGAAGTTGACATTATCCTTGAAACTGCAGAACCAGAGAAACCAAATATGCCTCCAGAACCCAGGAGTGTTTATGGAAGAGCACCTTATTTCCAAGCCATTATGGGAAACCTCAAGTGTTGCTATATGACCAGGCATGAAGCTGAAAGCCACATCATTTTACTCCTCTCTCCCCTCAAGAATAGCACTAAACCTCTTGAAATACACAGAATGCCTTATTGCAGAAATATATATAGCCAATGTAAGAGCAATGGAATAAATGAGTCAGCAGCATTTGAGTTCTGTAATGAGATTACTCCTTCAAGCAAAAAACTGAACCACATTCAGCAGTTACGTTTTAAAATATCACCCCCAGCACTGATCAGTTTTTCTTTTAAGGAAGATTTCTTTTTAAAAGCGAAGTAACTTCTGGAGTTTAATGAACATGGACGCTAACCGGTGAAGACAGATGAATTACAGGCTATAAATCACAGAGGAGGGAGTTCTGATAATATCGGGCTAGGCGAGGAAAAATAACTATATAATTTGGCAATCCACATTTCTCCCCAGCATCAATGATCATGTCAGTTAGGAGCCTGGGAGCCTAGGAGAGGCTAAGATGGACCTCTCTGTCCTGTGGTTCTAAATTCTGCAGAAACACTCCACTTCTCTAAAAATGGAGTCCTAGTAAGAGGAAGAGATGGTGCAATGTTTAAACCACTAGAGTGGGACTTAAATTCAATCCCTGGCTCTGCCACAGACTTCCTGTAGACAAGTCATAATCTCCCTGTGTTAGTTCTCCATCTGTAAAATGGAGCAAATAATGCTTCTGTCACCCTTAGTCTACCTTATCTGCTTCGAGAGTAAGCTTTTTTGAGTGAGGGATCGTCTTACTTTGTGTTGGCACAGCGCCTAGCACGATGGGGTCTCGATCTTGGTTGGGCTTCTAGCTGCTGCCAGAATACAAATAAATATAATAGTAAATTCCACCTCAAAACATCTGTTTTATCTGATAAAAGGCGACGCTACCTCACGCAAATAGCAGAGCACCAAAAGGTGACTTGGCTGATACCGAGTAGACTTTTGGTAGCCCACTGGACCAACGTTCCGAACTCGGCTGTTAACTTTGCAAACACTGAGGCATGTCAGTAATTTTCAGCAGCAACCCCAGTGAAGTCAATGCAACTAGTCACACCCGTAAAGCTAAACACGTGCATAAGTGATTGCAGATTCAGGGCTTTGAATTGTTCGCTTTTTCCCCATCTATGGTTTGCTATAGGATACACAAGACCTACCTGCTATTTGTAAATTACAGACAAAATATATATTCCAGGAGGTGCATTCTATTTTCATTTGCACTTTTACCATCCAGAGAAGCATCTTTGTCAACTGCCCAGATGGGTTTGAGAGAAAGAAAAAGATTAATTTACCTCTTTTCTTGGAATCAGCTTCCTTTCATAACGTATTAGTGTTTGCTCTCCTTATTTATCTTTGTTAGAAATACCTTGGTAATTAATAGCAGGGGATTACTCTGTAGGCGTGGCTTCAGATGAACACAAAAGAGAACGTAGCTTTACATGAATAGAAATGTGTCTTTATTTAATTCTCTGCACTTGTGGCCCAAGTTCCCACTGTCTACAATTGCCTTGACATGTCGATGGGAGCACGTTCGGAGTCCCCGCTGTCACAGGGGCTTCTGACAGTATTTCCAAAATCGGCTTGAAGAGGGAAGTAAGTAATGCATGGGCTTCATGCTGGCCTTCCACACAGGGCTGAATGTCATCCACGGTCTTCTAAAGGAGAGGGTCCCAAGCCTTTGTTGCTGCCCTCGCCCTTCAGAGATCCATGTCCCAGGCATGACCCCGTCTTTCTTCCGTTCCCAGCCAGCCGGGCCTTCCAAGCCCCCCACCCAGACACCTTGGTCTCATTCTCCCCGCCTGCTGTCCCCTCCTGCAGTCCCCAGCCAGCCTCTCTCACCCCTGAATGAGCCACAATCCCTACTAGGCTGTGCATGCTGGCTCCAGCTTCTTATTCCACCCAGCAGCTGCCACACTGGCCCTGCTCCCCATTCTGCTGTCTGTGGTAACCAGCCCACCCAGGGCCCATGCTGGGCAGGGTGTGAGTTGGGGGGGGGACAGGAATGGTGGGAGCAGCTCACTCTCCAATTTCTCCCCCTGGGACCTTCCCTTGTGCACTGGCTGGAAAGCAGAAAGGACGTTTTACTTCAGGACAGGCCTCACGGCCCCCGTATAACCTCGTCGGCCTCCCCGCAGTTTGAAAGCCTGTGTTCTAAGTCACCACTGCTACGCTGATCATGGAGCAGGGTGTTCTGGTAGATCACGAGGCGTGTGGTCACACCCATGATAGCTAGACATCGACCAGCTCCCTGGAATTTTTAGTTACCCTGGAAATGGAGGGATGCAGAAGGTGGCAAGTGAGTATGGGTCACTCTGTGTCTCAAACTGGCTGTGTCTCCAAAACTGATCTCCCTTGGGATCTTTGAATGATGCAGAACCTCCGTTATGGCTCCTACACCATTCCTTCCTGGCTGCTGGGCAAGGCTGCCTTAGCTGCTGGAATAGCTTCTTGGCATTATTGGCAGCCAATGCAAGTTAGAGCAGTTGTAGGCTCTAACCTTTAGGTTTCTGCAACCTGCGCCAGTAGCCTAGATGGAAGCCATCATAGAAGGCATCTCTGAGTCCTCTCGTTAGCTCGGCGGCAGCTGAGGATGTGACCCATGATCTTTAACTAAACATAAAATAAATAGTCCTGGAAGCCTTTGGGGATTCTTTTAAGTGGCCATTTAATACAGCGGTGGTGTGTTGGGACAAGGGAAGAGAGGATTGCCAAACAGAGATGACCCTTAGCGTAAGTTTTCATTAACATATTAATGAAGATTTTAATAAAGCATTGACCTTTCCTCCTTCCTCTCCACTCCCCCCAACAAATTATGTCTCTTCATTTGATCAATAATAACGGCTGCCCTGGGGCTGTGCAGTTCTTCCAGCCAATATCATTATTAGGTATAGCATAAGAAATAGGCAATGCTGAAAACCGCTTATGCTTGCTGAAGGCGAAAATAAAATAAAGAACCCAGCCACATAACAGAGCAATATGATGGTCAGAGACTCTAGTAAGCACAGAGCTCAAATGATAACACCCTTTTCGAGAGAGAGATTATTTTATTTGTTTAAAGGAGTGTTTATTTATTGTATGGTAGATTGTGTTTCCCCATAAGCAAACGTGACTGGACAAAAGTTCTGCTGGGGATATAGTAGATTCCACAGAAAGTCCAGGAAGGAAATATTATTGACAGATGCTGCACCCAGAATGAAGGTGTTACAAAGCTTTAACTGGATTTCTCATTCATCTGAAAGTGGTCTTTTTCCTTCCCTCCTAACTTCTCTTTATTGAACGAGGCAGTCATTATTTTATACTGTGCATCACAAAAAAGCATTCCAGCTATCACCAGAGATGCATTTTAAGCCAAAGAAGGCCTCTTTTTCACTCTTGGAGGAAATATCTCTGGTTAAAATTGACTCCTCCAATCTTAAAAGCTTTTTATTTCACACAGGCAGCTTCTCTGGCATTTCCTGAAATACAGCTGATATAGACAGACAATAAACACTTTATTTGTCTGTATTATTATTGCAAGCTTTGAACTACCTGCTGCATAAAATATCATCTGTGAGGACTTGGTCTAATCCTCAGCAGTGGACATGACGTGACAGTAATGATTCAATAACCATGTTGATCTGATGGATGTTGTAAACTCCCATAATGTCATTTCTTTCATTATGATTGATGAGATGGGGTGGGGAACTCCTGCGTGTTATTCTAAAACAAGGTGCTGGAGTTTGCAAACAGCTTTAATGCAACCCATTTGTATATTGAGACAGTGCTGAAATAGAAAATCATGAGGCACTTTGTACAGCCTTTAAAAATTGTCATCATGAATATTTACCATCACAGGCATAAAAACTACTTACTCTCCAACCCTTTCCCATAGTTGCTAGTGCTAATGAAAAATCTAATGATATTTTACTTGCCTGTCAACAAAAATTATTTACCCAGGTTGAGTAGAAATTTGCAAGGTTGCGTTTTTTGAGTAACTGGTTGTATGGGCAATCGGTTGATTGTAGCTTAAGGATAGATGAATTTCAAAGGGTTTATAGATTCAGCTAACGTCCTGGAAATTGGATGATGACTGGAACCCTTGAATGAGATATCTCATGAGAAGGCAAAAGGGATATAAGCAGTTTGTCATGTCTCTTGAGATATCTGCCTTACATGAAGATAGAAATAGGATCACAAATTACATGGAGATCATCAAGACTATGATCAGAGCCATGGGGGTGGCCAGGTCTGTGGATTAGCGCAGAGCCGGAGTCAAGAATCAAGACCCCCCAACCCCATTTTTTGGTCCAAAACAAATATTCCTAACCAGCACTATTAATGCTATTGAATATTCTCATTATTTCCATTACATTAGCTTTTACCAGCTGGGTTCCTGGCTGTGCGAGGCCTTGTAGAACTGTATGGTAAAAGACAATCCCTGCCCCAAAGAGTTTACAGTCTTCGTTTGAGTCAAGATGTAGCAATTGTGTGACATAAGCAAATGTCAGGTGGAAGGACAGGAAAAACAGACAGCATGGTTTGGTGGAAAGGGCACTGGATTGGGACCCTCAGGACGTGAGTTTATGTCCAAGCTCTGCCCAGATTACTAGTGTGGCCACTGACAAATCATTTCATCTTTTGTCGTCTCAGCTCCCCATCTGTAAAATGGAGATTATAAATACCTCCTTTGTCTTACCTGTTTAGATTTCAGTCTCCATAGAGACTGACTCTTACCCTGCCTAACACAGGTAGGTCCCAATTTCAGTTTGGCTCCTTGGGGTATGTCTACACTGCAATGTAAACCCACATCTGTGGGACCTGGGCTTGTGGACTCAGTGTTTCCAAGCCTGCACTTGCGCATCCACACTGTATTGTAAACCTGTTTTTTTACAATTGCTGGACCCAGGTCTCACAGCCATGCTCATGTGTTCTTGTTACATTATGCAGTCCCTCTGACTCCGATCTCAGGCTTGAGCTGTGTCCACACTGAAAAATAACAGGGCTTGGACCCGACTCACAGTGGGACTCCAGCAGGCTCCTGAGTGTTTGCTGACCCAAACAAAGTGTGTGTGGATGGAAGGCAGGGCTTGGGCTCAAATCTGAGTCGAAACCCAGGCTTAGGGGTGCCATGTAGACATATCCTTGGCCACTGCTGTAATAGAAATAATAAATAACAATAGCAACTGTAATGGGAGATTTTTTCCCTGCATTAGGTATATTTTCAGTACTAATTAGAGCTGAACAAATAATTCACCAACTAATAATTTATTTAACAATTGATGCTATTTGGCTGAGAACAAATGGAGAGCAGGGGTAGTTTATTATGTGAAATGAACTCTGCATAAGGACCATGTTTGTCCTTGTTTAGCTAGGTTGCAGCTCTGGGTTTTCCACCTTTCAGTGATATGTTTCTAACCCTGGCTTGAGCATAGGGAGACACTGCCCGTTTGTTATGGATGGTATTTCCATTTCAGTTGTGTACATCACTGAGAGATGTACCAGTTAAACAAGATTCTTTCCTCCAGCAAAAGGCAGCAAACCAAGAAGGAAAAAAATGACGGAACAGAAAATACTGCCATTAACCACGTTCCTGTCCACTTTCTGTGGGATTTAACTTGGCTCTGCCCTGAAAAGAAACCAACACACTCAAAAGCTGCCTCTGTTGGAAAGAGAGGAGTGAGATATGCGATGCTGACTCAGACTGGAGTCCAGGCATGGTGGGACATACAGCAAAGAAGAGAAACAGAGGACAGGCAAGCTGCTTTCCCATTACTAATGTGCTGAGTTGCACCGCTTTGCCTGCTTATTTCACTCATTGCCAGTCAGCACATAATCCAAACAGCAGTCTCTTTTTTGCCATTTGCAGGGTCACCTTTAAGTCTCAATCACAGGTGGGAAGCAATCAGTCCCATATTGTATGCAGGCAGTTGCTATGGGGGGAAGAAATGATTAATTTATCTCCCATTCCAAGAGCTGGAAAGAAAGAGAGAGAGAGAGAGAGAGAGAGAGAGAAGGGGGGGAAAAAACCCAGAATAATTCTGCCTTAGCCATGTGAGAACATTATTTACAGCCCAGAACTTTCACAAACATTGAAATGCAAAACAGGATATGCTGTATTTATAGTGTTTTGTTCTGATCGCAAGGAAAAGACATTTGTGGAAAAAAAAACAAAAACCCTGCACATTTATACTAGCTGTAGAGATGGAAAGAGGGTTTTAATTCCAAAGGTGCCAGACAAATTACAGGAAGTAATCAAGGAGAGTAAATAATGTCTATTCACAGACCACCCCAGCTTGACTCTCCCCTTTTAATAAAGTTGTATTGATTTTTATAGAAGAGCAAATAGAAGGACTCAGGGTGTGAACAAATTATTACATATTTGTTTCTGCTTGCCCGGGAGAAAAGGGAAATGATAGACAACTGAACCTACCATACATAGAGTAAGGCATAAACCGGACCTGATCACTAGGACTCACATCAAAGCCCTGAAGCCACCTACTTCCAAAACAACGTGAACTAAAAACCTCCCTGAAATCCAATTGACGCCTTTTGCAACCATTATAATACCAAGGGTTGCCTTTTCTCTGATCAGTAAGGTTTGGAGTAGCAGACACTGCACTGGAGTCAGGAAATCTGGGTAGACTAGTCCAGGCTTTGCTAATGTCCTGTTGTGACACCTTGAGCAAGTCACGTCCATGTTTTGTGCCTCAGTTTCCCCATGTGTACAATGGAGGTAACAGGATGGTCCTGTGGTTAGGATGTTAGTCTGGGACTTGAGAGACCTGAGTTCAATGTCTTGACCTGCTTCAGAATTCCTGTTTGAACTTGGGCAAGACATTGCGCCTCTCTGTGCCCCAATTTTCCATCTTCGTAAGGGTGAACGCATTCAAAATTGTGAGATGCTCTGGTGAGGAGGGTATATAAGGCAGTCTTTTTAAAGCACTCTGTGATCCATGGAGGAAAAGTGAATCAATCATCATTATGACAAAAGTGAATTTGTATTAATTTCCAATTAATTTATAATAAATATCTGAGGCCAAGTGCCTTAGCGTACGCCACGTTAATACTAAGAGTTAATAATACCTTGCTCCTTTCATCTGAGGTCCCTCAAACACTTCACAAACATTAGCTTAATTAGGCCTCAGAGCATCTGGTGGGGTAAGCATCCATCTGTAGTGGTTTTGCCAATGATTATACATTAAATGTGACCTGGGAAAATGGATATAGCATGAAGCCCTCAGATCGGTCTTGTATGCCCCTCTCTTAGATAATAACGTACCCAGTGCTTTGCATATTCAAAGCACTGCACAGACACTAATTAATCCACACAGTGCCCCTGGGCAGTAGGTAAGTTGTATTAACCCTATTTTGAAGACAAGGATGAAGCAGAAAGAGGAGGTGATATTCCCAAAGCTTCACAGAACAGCAACAACAGAGCTGGGAGTAGAACTCAAGGCTCCCGCAGTTGTGGTCGCTGGCTGTGGGGTAGAATTCAGAGCCTAATTATAGGCCCAGTCCTACTAACACCTTGCGTGTGAGTACCTGTACCACAAGAGTAGCTCCAGTCGGATCAAGGACACTATTCATGTGGGTACGTTTGCTCATCTGGGTAAGTATTTTGAGGATCAGGCTGCATATCTGAAACATTTTTCCAGCTCCATGGAAGTACCTTCTGAACATACCACCAGTGTGTTCCAGGTGCTCCAGTGTGATGTATTCTGGACCTATTTACGGCTGAAATCAGTGGGAGTGTTTCTGCTGGCTTCCCTGGGCTTTGGGCCAGGTGACGCTGGATGATCAGAGAATGGTCATATTGAGCCAGACAAAAACAGAAAGAAAGGTTCGTTTGGAAGGGTTTGCATTCTGCCTGCCCCACATCATGGACTGGTGAGTGGCAGAATTCATTGCAGTTGTGCTTTTGTGCAATTGAGCTTGCTTCAGTTTCCGTTTCCCCTTTGTAGCTCAGAAGTTTAAAGGGAAATAGAAGAGAAGAAAAAAGTGACATATAAGGAAAGGTGAGTGATCTCAGAATGTATTCGGAGCTGAGTTTTCTTCACTTTTGAAACATCTGCAAAGATGATGCCGTTAGGAATTTCTTAGGCTTTATCTCCTGGAGCTACTGTCATGGACAATAGCAGAAGACAGTAAATGAAAGAGGCAGGGCTCAAGAAATGCAACTGGTTTAACTTAATAGACACACAGCTGAGCAAACAATGGAACATTTAGAGGCACTCTCCTGCATTGCTGTACAAACACAGGACTTCTGTCAATAACCTTTTGCAAATTAGTTAATCTCCCCCTTGAGGAAATTAGCTAGCGCACCTTTGAGGGAGGCACTGAATATTTATTATCCCTGTTTTACTGTTGGAGAAACTGAGGCACAGAGGTTAAGTGACTTGCCCAAGGCCACTGGGTGTCAGAAATGATGCTGGGATGCAGTGCAGCTTTGCATTTTGACCCTTCACCTTGCGTGACTTGCAGTCATGTTTCAGTTTGTGTTACACTTGATGTGAGTTTGGGCTTGATTTTGATTGGGTTTTTCCTTTCATACCAGCGTAGCTGGTAGCTCTGATTTTTTCCCTGATTTACCCCAGTGTAAGTGAGATCGGAATTGTGCCCTTCATCTTTAATGAACTGCTACACAATTTGGCAAGGTGGGTAGTTTTTGGTTGGAAGAAACCCCTCTCTGGAGTAGCTGAGTTTCATGTCAGGTCGGAGGAGCTTTAGCACGGTGGCGGGGAAAAGAAGCTTTTCTGTGGAACTCAGATGAATCTCTACCGTTCACGAGCACTAACATGCATCCCATTACAAAGAAAAGCCTGATTCTCCCCTTAGTTACATTAATTTTACCCGGGTGTGACGCCACTGATTTCACTGCAGTTACATAGGCATAAAAATGGTGCAGCGGCGCTATGACGTATGGAATCACTGTCCATATTAAACAGGTGGGGTTTATTTAAAAAAAACCCAGCTACATCCACAGACAGAAACAAACAGGCTTCCACACAGCTTGAGTATTGGTCTTGTCTCCTTTGTCTGGCAGGCATTATCTGGATCTCAAGAGAGCAGAGACAATTTAGTGGCTGAATAATACAGTGTATCTCACTCTAAGGTTATACTTGGAGTGGAGATTGGGCCCTATATATATATTAGCCCATCTATTGAGCTTACACATTAGCGACATATAGAAATATAGGCTCTGATTATCATAACTGCACTTGAACAACTGTGCAAGGAAATTACTGCACGTATGCAAGCACTCACAGTAGATGCATTTGCAAATGATCGGTTAGGTGGCTAATTGCATGTTTGCAAGTGCTTTTATTCCCCCTACGCATGCCATCACAATAACTGCACGTACAAATTATGAACACCAACTTTTGCGCGTGCAATTTATGCTGTATATCCTTTGCCATCCGAGAAGTCTAAGAAAATAGGAAATAGGCTTCCCGGAAGCCACTGCATTAGGAATGACAAATTCAAATACATAGGCTTTTACCCTAATATTCTCCAGTGATATTAGACTTTTTAGCAGATTCATTCTACAAAAGACACCTACAGCTTGGTCTGCAGCATGCTATAGGAGTTCTGCTTCACTGAGCAGATAGAGGTCTGTAGAAGAAGCAACCAAAATGCAGACCCGGAAAGAAGAACACACACACACACACAATTTAATTCTGCTCAGTGCTTTTTCCTGTAGGAACTCATAGCACAGATTAATTTTACACATTGCGTCTGCACAGCTGTGCCCTTCAGCAAGGTTAATCTTTGCCCATTGCAAGTATGAAAATTAAATCTACTGTGATGTACGAACTTCCTGTGTAGTTTGATTCAATTTCTTTCATTCACGACCAAAATGATATATGCACACTGAACTCACAAGCACTTCCTCTCAGAGCAGATAATTTATTAATAGAAGCGTCCCTGTTCCCTCCTCTGTCTCTCTCCCTGTCGTGTAGCTTAATTAATGTTTCAAGTCTGGCAGCTTTTTTATTTCCTTTTCAGCAAGACCTCTCTGATCAGCCAGTTTGACAGAAAACCTGGAAATGGGTCCATTTTTTCTGATTCCTGCACCTAAACAGTCCAAGAAATTGGGAGTGTTTCGATCCAGGTGTTTAGGGACAGGGCAAAGAAAGGATGGTCCAGTGGTGAGAGCACTAGATTAGGACCTACAAAACATGGGCTCAAATCCCTGCTCTTCTGCAGACTTTCTGTGTGACCTTGGTCACACCATGTTGCCTTCCCTGAACCTCCATGTAGAACATGGGAGGATAAAAAATGTGAGGTGCTCAGATGCTCTTGTGATGGGGGGCAGAGAACTATCTCAGATAGAAATTATTCTGGAGAAATAGATGAGGTCCAAATCACTCTTCCCCATCATCTAAGGAGCTTTAGAGTTGGGGCTGGTAGCCCAGACTCATTTCCAGTAACAGCCAGCAGCAACTTGACGTTTTCCTCCACCGGAATCAATGTAAATCCAACATCAGTAACATGTTTAAAAAGTTTTCTTTAAGGGATCAGTGAATTAGGTTGTGTTTGTTAAAAACACATTCACCTTTTTGGTTAAAATTATTACAATTAAAATTATTTTAAAAAATGGAGTAAGTTTTAGAAGGGATCAGAACCCTCATGCTCCAGGACACAAACCAACCTCTGACTAATGGGAGTCAGGAAGAAACTTTCCCTGCGGGCAGGTTATTGCACAGCCACCTTGTTTTGGTTTTCTGCAACCTTCTTTGAAACAGCTGGTACTGGCCACTGTGGGAGACAAGACAGTAGGATAGATAGACCGTGGGTCTGATCCACTCTGGCAATTCCTAAATTCCCATATTCCTATTTTTCATTTTCATTCACTTTGCCCATCCTGCTTTCAAGCAGGAGCTGCAGTTACAAAGTCCCATCAGAGGGGCTGTTCTACTGGTACATCCAGCTCATTTGGAAGTAGAACTTAGCAGAAACCACACATGAAATCTCTCTCCACAAAGTCTACCCATTCAGTTGCGCAGGCCCAGGGAACACGGGTCGTGTGGATAAGGTTCGATTGCATGAGGCTGCAAATATACACGTGTGAGCCAAAGCTCCAGCTTTGCCCTTTTTTTTGTGGCTTACCCATTGGTAGTTTTTAAGAGGACTTTGTTAAGAAGCAAGGGGATGGATGATCTCACAGTTAAGGCATTGGGCTGGGACAGAGTTCAATTCCTGGCTCTGCCACTGCTACCCTATGTGACCGCACCAAATCTCCTTGTGCCTCAGCAACTCACGTGTAAATAATCCATCCTTCCTCTGTCTCATCTGTTGCAGTTGTAAACTCTTTGGCGAGGGACCGTCTCCCCCTCTATGTCAGTACAGCACCTGGCACAATGGCGCCTCATTCCTGGGCGGGACCTCTGGGTGCTACTGCAGTAGAAATGATGGATATCAGAGGCAGGGAGAGTCTAATCAGGGCCAGGCAGTCAGGTGTAAATGGTCACCGTCCACTGACGTCCGTTTCCACCAGCTGAGGATTTTACCTCTGGGGAGATTTTACCTCTGGGGAGATTTTTTCCAGATTTTACTTCTGGGGAGACCTTGGGTTCAGGCAATTGTTTGAACGAGGAGGGACAATACATACAGCTACAATTTCATGAACCTCAGATAGGCTAGGTGAAACCCAAGCACTTATATATATATATATATCCCAGGGGATTCCTGGAGCCAGCTTTTCCCATGTCTAGCTTCCAGTCTGCTCCCATAGCTCCATTTGTTTGCTAACTCCTCTTTTATTTGATTGACATGAAGACTTCACTCCCATCATGCTTTTGCATCTGCGAGCACGGAACTGAAACCGGTCATGGCTGAGGAAATGTTTCCCTCCAAGTAGCCCTTTCTAATAGATTCCTGTATGCTCAGCAGTCCTAGGGCAGCTGCACGGATCAAGCAAGACCAGGAGGGATCTAATGATGCTGGTGCCATGCCTCCTCTGTTCTTCCCTTCAGATACGGACAGCAGGTCTATAGAACAGATACAAAACTGCTCGTTGCATTTGCTGGAGTGAATTTCATGTCGATGTCCACTCTTATCCTGTCTCCCTTTACTTAGTCTGTTCTATGGCAGCTGCTCCTTGATGCCTTTTGGCTGCCACTGCACACAGCCTATTAATTTTATGGTCAATTCCTCTTTAATAAGCTTATTTCACCCACCCTCTTTGCCTTCTCGCCTCGATTTTTTTAACCAGCCACGTCTCCGTCCTGGTGTTTCTTCCAGTCAGCCCACGCTGTGCTCCCATATGAGGCCCTTTTACTATTAACCAGAGGCTCATCTGTTAAGACCACATAAAATATTCACAGCACAACTGGAAAACCTCAGCAGTTGAGTCTTTTGCATTTTTTAATTTTATTTATTTATTGCAAACTGCAAAAATGGGCCATTAAAAAAAAAGACGAAAAGTAAGCAAATATCCTCAGAAATGCTGCTATTTTGTGCACAAACATAGGCCTGTTTTCCATCAAGATGATACGATTTATACGCAATATGTTTTCAAGGCTAAACCTTGGCAACTTTCAAAAATGTTAAATTTCTTTCAGACCAAAAAAATTTGGGTCATCTAATTTTTTAATGTTCTCCTTGTGGTGTAAAAAAAAAAACTGGAGGTGAGGGAAGGCTAAAGAATGCCAAAATCATTGCTAATGAAACTGAAGGAAAAGTCAGTACAAACATTGGCAAAACATGGTCTGGATCTTGCGCAGTTCTATCAGCCCTAATCCAGTTTTCCTAGCCCATCCTTAACATTTCTTGTCCCTTGTGGTTTGGTTTCCCCATTTCACCTCGTGTTTGAAGGCTCACATACAGGGCGGATTGAGTCACAGAGCGCAACATCTGGACAATGAGATTGAACTGAAGCGAAGCCACAAAAGGGGGCACAGCTGATGGACCATTAATGCTACCAGTGTGTAACCCAACTGCAAGGGTCACGTACGGATAATCCAAGGGATGTGCAAGAATCTATTCCCGGCCCAATCATACCATTAGAAGGTGATACACACCCTGGACTCAAGTCACTTTTGCTGGGACTGTGTTGGGACAGTGTTTGAGGAGAAGAGCCTAAGGTTTGGGCAGATCTCAATTTATAAAAATCCGCCCTCATTCATGGAAATGTTTGATTTTCTATACTTAGCTCAAGAAATTCACTAAGGCAAGTGTTCTGCCTGGCAGAGCTTGTGAGAACACTTTAAAAAAAAAAAAAAAAAAGAAATTGAAAGGGAAAGGGAAACAGAAATGAAATTTGCAGACATGTTCCCCTCCCCATTATCCAATCAGCTCTTCTACCAGGGACCAACTTCAGCCCAAGGACACACCACAGTGGAGCTGGTCAGAAATTTTTAGCTGAAATGTTTGTTTTTGGTTTTTTTAAATGAAAATTGGCATTTGCAACATATTTGTAAAAAATAAAAAGGAAGCGTTGATTTGTCAAAATTACGTTTAGGAAAAGCAATTCAATAAATGTCAAAATGTTGTAGGGTGAAAGTTTGGGAGTGGAATGTTTTGATTTTTCATTTTGAAATGATTTTTTTTAAACAAAACTCGTGGTTTTTCAATTAAAAAAATTGAAAAGATTTAAGAGGTCAAAATAGGAACAAAATGTTTTGATTTTTATCAAAACCAAAGATTTCAATTGACCTCAAACTATTTTTTTCCAGAATTTCAATTAGCAGAAAATTTAGAAATTTTGGGGGTTTTGTTCCAGGTGAGAGCAGATTTTTTTTTTTTGAAGTATTAGATGCTCCCAAGAAATGGAAGATCCAGGACCTGCTCTACTTGATCTCACCCTAAAGCAGTGATAGGCGACCGAGGCTAGTGAGCGAGCCAAATGAGTGGCCCTCGTTTATCTCAGTAGGCCGCAAGATTGAAACTAGGCATGTGCATTAACCATGACCCCACGAATAAGCTTAAATGCATTTAATACAGGACGAATATTTCATAATGAGTTATAGAAAACGATTCTTCATTCATATAGTAATAGAATTGTCATCAGCTTCAATTAAATTAAGGAATTTAGTTAAATTAATCAAAATGATCAGATTATGTAATTAATATTAATTACAAAATTACTTAATATTACAATAATATATAGTAAAATTACAAAAATACTTAATTGCCAAAAATTCGACAAAGCTGTCAAATCAGTGCACTTCTTGTATGATTCTTTCATGCGTGAGCAACTTTGAACAAAATGTCTCATGGGCCGCACACATTTGGGCTGCAGGTTGCCCACCACTGCCTGAATGACTGGTACCCATTAGGTTCAAGTCTGCTTAATGGGGATGCCTTCTGGGGGGTTTTGCAGTGCTTAGATGCTGAACATCTTTTCGCTCCTCTAGCAAGCAGTTTGCAGTCCATCCATAGCTGTGATACATGCAGAAAGCATACGAGCTAGACCACTTCTGTGCTATCCTGGCTCTTCATTCCAAGAAGACATATGCTAAGCTTTCTTGGCCAGCAAAGGCAAGACAGGCAGCAAACTCGGCCTCTATCCACCCAGGACAATGGCTCGACCCAACTACATGGGACTGCCCAGTAACACAGCATCATTGGCAGCCTCTTGGGGTCTTCTGATAATGAGGAATTCCAATGAAGGGCCATCCACGGCAACCCAACGGGCTTATCACATTTGTTTTCCCTGTAACACCTGTGCCGATGTCTTTTCTGACAGCAGCCCGTGTTCTGCATTTCCTCACTGAAAGACAAATAAAGAATTTAACAGGAGGCAGCTGTATGGTGCAGTGAGGTGTCTTGTATAAAACGCCTTCCAGTCTAGAGGCACAGAGCTGACACAACAGGGATTGTCTAGACACCTGTAAATTCCAATTTACAGTGATATCAACAATTATCCTGCAAACAGCAAGCATCCGTCTTCTGCCAGCTGACACATCCACCTAGCCAGACATCATCATCTTTGGAAAATTATAAGGGATCTCAGTGTGAGGAAAGCTTCGCACCTCAGCCTCAAATATTTTAATCCAGCCAAATGTGTGTAGGAGAGGTGATTGCATTCACTGAGATTTTCCCCCTGAAGTCTGTTGCACATCTCCTGCCTGTTAGTCACAGAGGCCTAAATTCTCCCCAGGAACCCTAGTCCTCGGTAGCTCAGCTGGGATCTGGGGAATTTGGCAGGTGCAAACTAGGGGGAATTTGCAGAGCCACCCTGTAGCAATTCAGAAGTTCACAGCCACAGATGGGATAGAACTTGCATCCTTTGAAATCATAGAATCATGGAAGATGAGGGTTAGAAGGGACCTCAGGAGGTCATTTAGTGCCAGATAGAGGGGAATAATCACTTCCCTCGTTCTGCTGGCAGCGCTCCTACTAATGCAGCCCAATGTGCCTTATTCTTGGCAATCAGGGCACACTGCTGACTCCTATCCAGCTTCTTGTCCACTGGAGAGCCAGGACTCTCTCTCGGTGTTAAAGAGAATTGCCACCCGCTGTGAGCCCTATGGGACCCACACAGTGGAGCAGCTCTGATTCTGTCCAGTAGAGAGGGCAGTGGTACCCATATGCACGGACTGACTATTGGCCTTGCAAGGAAGGCACCAGCAGCTCTTTACCATCCTCCTAACTCACTCTTGCAGCTCACCCTGCTCCCCAAGTGCCCCTTTTCCATGAGCTCCCCTCTCAGAAGTGGCTCCACATTCAGGGTCTCCCACAGCCTCTGGAAAATGCATTCGAGGCAACCAGAGGCGGCACTTCCCAGGAGCCTGGGTGGGTGGAAACGCAGTGTCACGCTCTGGCTGTGCTCTGATGGGGTAACTTGCATGCTGTCTGGACTGTAGACTCTCCTCTGCCCTCCCTCTGCGCTAGCTCTCGCAGGAGCTGCCCTGCCAGCCCCCGGGGTGGGGACAGGCACGTGGAAGGGTTCGCTCTCTGGGTTAATTCTGGCGGAGATTAATGAGGGCAAGTATGCACTGCCAGGCAGGGGGGATTCAGCCGGCAGCCAGGACCAACACACACAGCAGAACAGGCAGCAGAAAGGATGGGAGACTGTAGAAAGCAGTTCCAGTAAAGCAGAATCCAAACATTTGCCTAAAGATTAAGCAGAAGGGCTGAAATATCATGGAGGAGCTAATCCGGGAGGTGTTTCCATGCACAGGCCTAGGAAACCTCACAAAACAGCCTTTGGTCAAGTGACTCCTCATTCCCAGCATCTGCACTAAGCTGCACTTGTGGCAATCTGGAGGCGCTCCAGTGGAAGTCTGCGTGTCATTCTGGATTCACCCCAAAGATCTGAGAACGGAATAGGCTCCAGAGGTGCAGAATTGCCATCCCCAACCATTCAAAAGCCACGAGTCAAGCACCAAGATGCCGTGAGATTGGCTTACAAACCGCGGGATGTTAAAAAAAAAAAATCATTTTCGTTTCTTTTTATTGGCCTTCTAGGTTGTGACGCATCAAGTGACACTCTTCATTTTCAATCATTTCTCCATAATCATGAGGGCTAGAATCGTGGTTTTTAAATGAAAGCTGACAGTCTCACATAGTCCCCTGACTCCAGGAGCTGAGGCCTTGAAGAAAAACTGCAAATATCATGCGACTCAAAATCAAATTGTAAGAGCTGGCAACAGGGCAAGTATCCAAATGTGGAGGAGCGGGGCTGTCTAAATGAACCCAACTTGCGAGCGCTGTGTTTGGGTGGTTTGTTCCATTTAAGGTGTGTTTTAAGCATTAAATATTCCTGCTCGAAGATTGCAACTTTCCATCTTAGGACCCAGAATGATAACAGATAGTAACCAAAACCAGAGGAGATTTGCAGGTTGCTCTCTAGGGCACAATTGACCCCACTTTGCTGGCGGCTGGGTCTTTCCAGTTGGACGCTGATGATACGCTGACGCTTCCCAACCGAGCCCCCATGCCTGAAAGCAGGACTCGGAAACCCCCCATCCAGCAACTCTGAAAATGATACTTTGCATTTCCAACAGTCCTCAATACCCCACAAGATTGGCCTTGTCTGCAGGTTCAAGGTCTCCTGCTACCCATCCAGAAATAGAAATGCATTCAAGCTTCAGACCCCCCTACAGATCTGGTTTGGTTTTGCCCATTTTAGGGACGGTTCCGCCCAATTTGCAAAATCCAGACACAGATCTGGACTCAGATCCTGAGCACCCGCCAAATGAGGGGGTGTCTCTGAATCCAGTGTTTTCGTTCAGGCCCATCTTTCTATGGAACATTGTTTGAAAGTGCCTGTGTCTTGGGCTGGGGTGTCAGGAGGGGTATTTTTAGCTGTGGGGGGTGCAGGGATCAGGGCATTTGCCCGTGGGTGGGAGGAGAGAGGGGTTTGGAAGTTGATGTGGAGAGGGTTGGGTTGTATGGAGGAGCTGGGGTTGTGAGCTCCATGTTCTTTCATGGTGAATCTGAAGGACATGGTGGGTGTAGTGTACGGGAATGGGATACTAACCCTTTCATCTTTGGTAAAGCTTACCTATATTTTTAGTGTTGGGTGGACAGCAAGGACACAATAGAAGGTATGAGGACAGGAAAAAGCATAGGCCTAGGGGTGCTGACTCACAGCAAAATCAATTTAAAGGTCTTATATGTTCCCCATTACCACAGTATCTGAACAGGGACTTGAACCTAATTCCTAGGGTAGTGCCCCAAACACTGGGCCAGTGTAGCTACCTGCTAGCTTATGCTTAGGGATGGCTCTAGGAAATAACCCACTCACCCTTCCAACTTCATTTGCTACCCTCAGCTTTGCAAACAAGTCGCTGCATTGAAAAGATGGAGGGAAAATAAAAGCCAGCAAAGCAAGGAGAAGGCAAAGAAACCTCTGTCACACACCAGCCACAGAGCAGAAAGCGTTCTCCGAGAAAGGAACATCTCTTTTGCAAATTAACATATTAATAATTAGGCAGAGTGAAGCATAAATCCCAGCACAGGGCCCATATTTGGCACATTTGCTCTCCGCATTCAGCTGTATCAAAAGCAACCATTCCGGGGTGTCTTTGAGCGTGACAGCCTGTTTTACAAAATGTAATTTCAGCGCTTCAGCGCTCCCTTACTTATGCATCTGCTAAAAAACAGTGTGTTGTTTTCTTATCTGATTGAGAGAAATACCCCTTTCATTAGAGTTTTATCCGCATTGTTTTCTTCAGTGTTTTTTGCTCTGGGCCATTTGAGAAACTCCATTTAAAACAAGCATAAGTGGTCAAGTTTTGTTTTCTCACAAGTAGAAACATACCAGCTACACACAGAACTGTAGAGATTGCTCCTCTGGGGAAAAACCCTTGCTGTCATATTGCCCAGGGACTGAACAACCTGCAACCAGCGGAAGAAAGAGAAGAAAGAAACAAAAAGCTAAAGGCACCACAAATTAAATTACAGTCCAGTAATACGCTTTCCTTTGCATAGAAATCAGCAGCAAAAACATCTTTCAATTTAGGGACATGTGGACATTTCATGGCACAGGAAGCAGAGAGACAAGTGCACAGTGAAGCCAAACTCCATGTGAATCACAGGCCAGAATCTCACAGAGGACCGTCCACCCTACAAAAAACACCACCACCACTATGGACATCTTTGGTTGGAAGTCCCAGCATTGAAGCGAAGGTTAGAAGAGTCCAAGAAGGCTATCTCCCTTTGGAGGTGGTCCCTCCAGAAGAGCATTAATGGGACAGGGTAAGGAAGCTTGTGTTACCAGACTTTATACTGAATCTATGATGTGGAGTATCAGATAAATTCCCCTTATAGACTGAAGTTGTCAAGACATGAAAATACGGAAGGAACTCGACAGTGAGTAAAAGCTGCCACACTTGCCAGAGACTCGGAAGTTACCAGTTTTTGCTTCAGGTATTGGCAGGGAAGTGGCAGCTCTTCACCCGAGGAACCTGCCTTCTAGGTCTAGCCAGAAGAAAGCCCCAGCGACTGTGCTGATCTCAGAAAACGGCTTGCAGAAAGCCCGATTCTTCGTAGGCGGAGCAGGTGTTGGGAAGGTCGCTGCCAAGTTGTCATTCACAGAACCACTTCAAACGCCCCATTTAGGGCACTGTAACATTACATCCAACTGGTGGCCGGATGTGCAGCCCCCTCAGTGTAACTGCTCCCCACATGCTATACGTCTACCGGCTCCTTTCTCAAGCATTCGTGTAAAGGAAGCATGTTTGCACCCCCTGCTTGGATCCCTGTTAGCATTTGGATCCAGCTAGCGAAGCGGGTCTGATGCCGAGCTGATGTCCGTGGAAATACTCTCATTGACCACAAAGGTCCTAGGAAGTGCAACGAGGCAGGTGGAGGGGGCAGATGGAAAGCACATTACACCAAAGGCTTTAAGATGCAAAAGAAAATGGTGATTTATGAGAACTTTATTGGGGTCGTGTCGGTGGACTGAGCCTTGGTATTCATCTGATAGCACTGCAATAATACACCAGGTGGTGCACCACATCCCATTTTGCTATTCTGAGAGAGCCAGATGGGAAGCAGGCACAGGTAGAAAAGGCACAAAATGCAGGTAAAAATTTATTCCCAGTCCAGTCACTGGGCATTAAGGATTCAACACCGAGGCTATTATTCAAGCCTGGAGTTTTTACTGCCATTCATCAAGTACTCAAGCTGCTCCTTCCTAGTTCGTAATGTCAGTAGAACCTCCCAGTTGAATTAAAACCTCAGATTAAATCAGGTCCCTTGTAAAAGCTCAGAGATTTCATGTACCATTGCATAACGGCGAGAAAATGGCATCGGTTAAAAAGCTACGGACAGATGTTGAGAACATCAGCCCAGTCCTAATGATTTCAAACTGGTTATGACAAGCTGAGTGGGAGATTCATTTCTGTCTCAGAAATTAAAAAAAAAAAAGGCCCCGGTGATGATTTATGGATAATTATATGATAATACATTGCTTCCCACTTGCTGCCTCCGAAGTATGCAGTGTGGCAGAGAAGGGAGAAAAAGGGAAATAAATGGAGCAGCCCACAGGGCAGAGCTGTAACAGGTGTTGTCAAACAGTGGCCCAAATTCAGCTCTCAGTGACCCCTGAGCATCCCCAGCGAAGTCATGGGCGTCCATGAGAACAGGAAACGTACCAGTCTGCATAGAACCAAGCAGCCGTCTCAGCGTTTAGCAACCTGCGAACAACTCCCATGTATGGAGCTGGGAGCAGGAACACTCTTGAAAGCCATGGCAGACAAAATACTAAACATATTCTGTAGGTATTAAAGTAGTTTTCTCGTCCCTTCTAGTTCCGCCCCGTAAATGTTACTTGTCATTTTTACGCCACTTTTCAATTGAACACCTCAAAATGCTTTAAGAACATGAAGAGAAGCTCAGCTGCAATGTGAGGAATAATGGATTGTCCTATTCGTTGACCATTTAAAAAGTTTGGAACAAATTGTTTTGGATTGGCCCAAAAATGAAAATTTTCAGCAAGTCAAAAAATTGATTTAAAAAAAAAAATGCATTTGGGGTCGAACAAAGTGTTTCATTCTGAGAAAAGTAAAATGTTTCATTTTGTCCATTTAAAAATCTTTTTGAATTTCTGAAAATAAAACTCAAGGAAATGTTGAAATCAAAATTGGTTTCAAATCAAAAAATCAAAACAAAAACATGGCTTTTCAGGGTTTTTTTTAAAGAAACAATTCAGTGAAATCAACACAAATTCACAAGATGTTTTGGTGTTGCCTACTCCGGAAAATATTTCAGCTGAAAAATTTAGCTAAGCTCTAAGCCCAGCCCCTTCCCGTGATTATTACCGACATCGATTTTATAAACAGATTTAGTAACTACTTGTGTAAATTCCACCAGCAAATCAGGAACCATAGACACAACTTCCTTTTCTTTAATCAAATATCACACGCATTTAAAGAGCTGGGAGGAGGGGAATGAGTTAATGAGTTAATAATAGCACTGCGTTCATTTCAGCTGAAACGGTCTCATCTTGCGGAGAGACAAGAAGGTGCAATCACCACATTTCCCACATGTTGAACTGTCAGCGGTACGTACTGGAGCTGTGACTTCGTTTCTCCCGGCATGCTTCACCATATGGCCATGGCACAGCTGACATTTTAACCGCCTACATACCCGCTATTACAGGGTGCGTGCAGATGAAGTACTGTACTTGGCCAATGCAGCAATATAACCAGGGAGCTGTATTTGGGAAAAGAAAGGCAAATCCTAGCTCTGTAACACACACAGCACTGCTACTCTTGTGATGCTGTTCAGGCGTTGGGACAGATGGAACCCTTCACGTGGTGCAGTCCTGATCCAATAATCTTTTCTACAATGTGTGTGTGTGTCTTACAAACATGTGTTGGGTTGTTATTGCACTGAGTCCTGGCCTGGCACTTTCCCGCTGCCTGCTTCATCCATGCAGAAGTCCTCGCCAAGAGCAAAGCTTGAAAGTCTACACTGCAATGTAAGCCCAGGATTCGAACTCAGGTTCAACCTAACCCCCTCCTATCTAACACAAATCACACTAATCCATGGCTCAGACCCTGGGGCCTAGGAGTCAAGCCAGAACTCAGGGTTCAAGCCCTATTGCTTTGTAGTGTAGACAGAGCCCCCTTCACTCTTGCTTTGCAAATCTTCCAAAAGTATCCCACAATCCCACAGATTGACTTCCTTTGTCCTCTGGACAGTCATGTTTTCCCACACTGCCCCATGACCAAAGGGCTAGAGCAGCCACATCTGGGGGGACACTAGGCAACCTGAAATAGGGGTGGTTGGACTCAGGTCCACATAATGTCGTGCAGATGCTGGAGCCTCAGGTTGGGTCCCAGGGTTCAGCAGTTTTTAACCGGGAGTTACAAATGAGTGGAGACATTCAAGTCCTAGGTTAACAAACCCAAGCTCTGCTAACACAAGTTCTGCTAACCCTGGGTTTACATTACTGTGTAGATGTACCCTGAATGACTGCAAAAGTCAGAGAACTACTCCATAGTTGAAGGGATACTGCCTGGGAAGTTAAAAGCCAGAGATGAAATCCAGGCACCACTGAAGTCAATGGAAGTTTTTCCATTGATTTCTAGAGGGCGAAGATGTCACTCCATATATCTTTTTAAAAAGCTGTCTACCTGCATTCCTCTATGACCCCATCTGCCTTCCGAGGAAGGGAAATATATTCCTCATTTTACCGATGGGAAATGAAGGCACAGAGAGAGTGTGATTTTCCCAGGGTCTCACAGATAATCGGTGTCAGAGACAAACTTCGAACCCACATCTCCCGGAGCTCAGTCCAGTGTTTTAACCACAACCTTCCTTACCTGTGTTATGAGAAGTACCTTAAGCGAATGAAAACAAAGAATTTTAAAAATCTAATTTAATTTTCACCTCTTATGGTTTCTTTTCATTTACATTGCTATTATGATATTGCCATAGATTTCTCTCTTTTGACAGCAGCATTGGGGTGCTTGGCAAGTACCAAAAGGCCTCGTGCCTTCACCAAAAAGCTTTCAATTGAAGCTTTTTTTAAAAAAAAACAAACCACACTTCAGCTTGGAAAATGAGCATAGACTAGGCAGTTTCAGTCTTGTTTCTGGTCAGTTTCATACTCAGGTTCTCAAATGCCAGAACACTGAGCTCCAAAATATTTCCCTGAGACCTAAGCTTTAGCTTTGACCCATTTGTGCTGAGGAAAGTTCTGTCAGTTGGAGCCCTGGCGAAACCACACGGCTCATATTAGAGTTGTTGGAGACGTGCCAACTGGCCCTGTTTCATAACATATGGGGGAAAGCATAGTTCAAAGCCTGAGCATTGGACGTATCTGGAGACTAATCCAGACCCTAGAAAAATAGGGCTGAGAAATGACTGTCCAGTCCTAGGAATAAATATCACCAAGCCAGGGCCAGCTCCAGGGTTCACTGCAAAAACACCACCCCCATTCGACTGCTTTGGCCTCCTGGCCACCTCGTAAGCCTTCTGGGGGTTTTGTTATTTGTACAGAACCTAGCACGATGGGGCCCTGAACGCTGAATGGGTTTCCTAGGTGCTACTGTAATACAAACAGCTTGGTTAATTCAGATACTGGATGAGGTTTCTGTCAAAGGCTTCCTAGCTTGGGTGGAATAGGGACTATATAGCTTGGGCTACACTAGTGTTAAAATAGCTTGTGGCAAGATAAGAACAGAGAGACAAGGCTCATTTGTAGGCTGGAAAGAGCATTTTTTTTTTTTTTTAAGAAAAAAAAATTGTTTCCCTCCCCTCTCTCCCTCCAACAATTGAGCATTAGAAAGATAAAAATAAATGCAGTGCCTGCTGGCACTAGACTCCCTGTGCTTGATGCGGCGCTCGCGTTGCTGGCTTCAGTGAAACGCTCCTGATTTACACCAGCCTCCCTGAGAGTAGCATGTGGCCCGATCTGTTTCTAAAAAGCAGCAGCTTCGACAGGGAGAGTCTTGGCTGTGCCTTGTTTAGATCTGTTCCCTGACTGGATTTCACACTCCCCCTCACAGATGGGGTGCCTTTAATACAGCGGAGCAGTGGCTGTGTGTGTGTTGGCGGGGAGGGAAGAGAGATACTGTGGTGCTTCCTCTGCAAGTGGATTATTTGCAATAGCAGCTTTGTTAACTGTGCTGTCCTGGCTCTGTTTCAGCACTGCCAATTATGTTGCATGGCTGCAGAGGGCTTGATTCGGCTTGATCTGGTTTAGACCCCCCCTCTTCCTACCTCTGTTTTTTTTAAATTCCCTGCACACACTCCACCTTTATTTCTGCTGTTAAAATTCACTAAGCCAGCAGGCCCTCTTCACTTCCCCCCGCAGTGGTGGAACACATCTGTATTATTCGTGGCCCTGGCCCTGTACCTGAAACAGAGCTGAGGCTGACCACGGGGGTACCTGCTCTCCATCGGGGTGATGGCACCTTGTGCAATATACAGTTGGGAGCCTCCCCAGCTGCAGCCGAGTGGTTTTAGAAATGGGTTTCAAAGTGGCTGCAGGGGAGAATCAGAGCAGATGCCTCAGGACAAGAATTAAGTTTGGAGTCACTAGGGTTGCCAGGAAAACCGTGAAGAGGTCACCCCTGAAAGCTTAGGAAGGAGGAGACCAGTGCAGAGAACCTGCCATTTAAAACCAAACACCAAAACCCCCTCATTTTTTGGCCCCTCAGCCATGCACTGTGAACCTTTGGCATTGCCGGTACGAAGGGATAACCCTTTGTGCCCTAGACAAACCCCAGCCCAGTTCGGTTCATTTTTTCTGTTGAACCTTCCCCCACCAGAGCTTCAGCTAGACACAGGAGGTGTCACTGCCCCTGTCCCAGCAAATCCCCATGAGCACTGCAGGCAGCCTGGGGGGCAGAGCAGCTGGAGAGAAACTCTGGCAGAGAGCTCTGCTTAGCAAGCTAAGGTCACCTCCCCTGAGCGTTTCTGCTTCCTTTCTGTAGGGCCCTCGTAAAATCTGAATGCACGAAAGCCTCTGACAGCGTCTGACCACCTCCCTTGCGTATGGCTTAAACACTGAGCCATTAGAAAGCCCAGAGCTATCTAAGAATAGAAGATAAAAGACTCAAAGAAGCGCTTTGTCCCTAGCACTCATTGTCCTGCCTTCTAAATAGATGTGCTGGGCTTTTCCCTGCCTTTTTTAAAGGGCATTTGGAGGCTAATGAGGCTCGGCTGCATCTGATTAATTCCCAGCTGGGCATGCGTCCCTGCCCTGACACTGAAAACCCCTGCTGGGATTTAGCTCACCTGTCATGGGCTGCTGCAGCTAGGTCTTGCCTTAGTAGCAACACTGGGGGGGAAAAGGTATGTGAGAGCAGTGGGACTCCCTCTGTGTTACCCCAAGAGACCTGTCTGCCCTGTGACACCTCTACCACGGAGCATGTGTGGTGCAGATCAGAGGGGTGTCGAATCCCTCCCTGCCTCCTTTTTATTTGGAGTGGAAGCTATCCTATAAGGAGGAGGGAGAGCCTTCAAAACAGGAGCTAGGCAAGTGGGGCTTTATTCACTGACTTTCTCAGTCTTGTGATGTGACTGTGGCAAAGCATGCTGCCGACCTGTGCCTCAGTTTCCCCTTCCCTGTTAGCTGGGGAGCTCTGTCTCTCTCTGTGTTTGTACAGAGTCTAGCACGATGCGGCCCTGGTTTTGGCTGGGCTCTCTAAGAACCGTTGTAAAGGGGCAGACGTATCATGCCTCCTACTTTTCGCAGCTACAGGGAAAGCGTTGCTGCCTGTCCTCATCTTTTTTCCCCCCACTCAGGCAAATTGCCCTTTTCTGCCTTCCAAACTGAAGAAATGCCTGCAAGCTTTTAGGAGCCAGGCCCTGTGCACATCCTCCCTGGAATCTATACATAGTAAAGTGTCATCTCTGCCTTTGTATTCCAAGCACCGCCGTAGCCATACAGCTACTAAACTTCCCTTTAGGTCTCCGTTTCATTCTTCCTGGTGAAAGCCTCGCTGTCATTAGCCCTTTCAAAGCACCTCTTAGTGACTCACAAACAAGTGCGGTGCTGGAGAGGAGACGGGGAAGTGACACGTGGCGGTGCTCATAGAAAACCTCCAACCCGGTGCAGAGCTGTGAGCTTGCTGTCACGGCGCCTTGGAGTTAGGCGGTTACATGGGTTTGAGTTTCATCTCCTCTTCCTTCAGGCTGGTGCGCCGGGAACATCTGGCTGCATGAAACTGAGCAGTGATCCATTCGCACTGAAACTTACAGTGATACCAGCTAAAATTAGAGCCAAGTCTTGCTTCTAGAGCGTGCAAATCAGAAGAGGACTGGGGTTGGGGGACAAGAATAACCCCGCAGATCATACATAGAGTGCCAGTGACGCTTCTGGGTGGCACGTATTCTTTTGTTCCTCCTCATGGAGGATGGAGAGGAAATTGCCAACACTGATTTTTCAAGCCCCTTTCCTGCCTTAAATTTGGACGCAAAAGACAGAATTTATTGTCGCAAGCACTGCTTTGCAATCATTTCTTATTCCAGATCCCTGCCACCAATTATCCTAAGTACTCCATTTAACAGCACAACAATTTTACTCTTTTAAAAGTACCCTTTTTTTTAATCACTATAGCCCCAACTTCTGGATTTTGTGTAGCAAGAAAAATAGTTAGAACTATGCCATCTCTTGTGCACTCGTCAGCTCCATGACACATTCATATGCTTTTTTAGCTCTTACATAACAGAATCTGGGAGGCTTTTTCCTAAGCTGTAGAGCAAAGGCCCTGCCCACTGAGTCCACCCGTTAGATCTCAAGGTATTTGCAAAAGCATTCACTGCAGCTAGCAAAGTTCTACTGCTTGTCGGTAGGGAGCAGCAAACCAGTTTGGCTGCAGTAAGAACCAGCTGGAAGCATCACCTAAAATCTTGAGTTAAGGTTTTGCTTTAAGGCTGAAAATAAGTTAACTGCATGTTTTCAAACATTTTTTTCTGACTCTTGGTACCTCTGCTCTTCCTCAGGCCACTCAGAGGAGGAGTTGCCTATAATCGCTTAGGAATACATGCTTGCAAGTTTTCCGTACCTGTCCCAAGAAGTTCAGCTGGCCACACTGAAGGCGTGTGTACGTCGTCCCGTGGCACGCTGGTGTGTTAAGCTATGGCGCACTAGCCTGCCATGCTCTAACTGCCTGCAGTCCCTGCTGCTGTGCCCAAAAAGTATGCGTTGATCTACTCTGCTTTCAAACGAAAGCAGATCAAAACACGCTTCAGATGTGTCAGTTGCTGTAGGAGTGTCCATGGCTCGTTACTGCAGGGCAGCTTTACACCCGGGAGCCATGAACTTACTGACTGTGCCACCATGCCCCTAGAATAAACAGCGGAACTGCTGAATACGTTAACCATGCTTCCCTTTTATCTGAGGCCCATCCAAAACTGGCTATAGCTCAGGGGAATAGGAGTTGAGGAGACGGTTTGGCGTGAGGTGGGGTGGTACAGCCATATATCGGCACGCTGAGTCAAAAAGGGGTGCATCGCAATGAAGGGCAAGTGTCTAAGGAGATGGCATCTTTCCACTTGTCCTGAGACAGCGACGCTCACAAAATGGTCTTTGCCAAGAAGCATTTTCGAAACACAGGAGTCCAAATTTGAGCCGCAGTAGATGTTTTTTCCATGACAGAGACTAGGTATAGTCCATTATGACTGTTTTTGTACCTGGAATAATCTTTTTACACTTCCTTGGAGCTAAACACGAAAAGAAAAAAAACCCCAACCCTCTGGACGCTCAAAGGGACCAACTGCAGTCTGACGAATAACTGCATTTTCTTCTGGCATGCTGGGAAGCCTCCAATAAACTGGAGAAATCTTCCATTCACTTCCTCTTCTGAACTGATGTCTTGATTAATTAAAAAGGATCTAAAATGGCTGTTTGGAAGCACGTTTAATTCTCTTTGGGTGCCGTTATTGCTCTGATTTTTGGCTGTAGAACACGTGACAACCTATTAAAAAGGTGTAAAAATGTGTTTGGCTGCTGAATGAGCTGGCAGCTTAGTACCAGTGTTAATTTATTCCAGTAGAGTTTATAAATCCCAACCACGATCAGGGCCCCATTAAGCTAGGGCAGTTTCTGTCTTAGCGGGCTTATGGTCTAAATAGCTAGCACCACAAAGGGTTCGAGAAAGAAGGTCTTATTACGCACATTTTTCTGATGGGGAATCGACACACAGTGACTTGCCCAAAAGGCACACAGGAAAAACAAAAGCGCTGGGAATTCAACCGTGATTTCCTGAAGCCCAGGCCTCAAATGCCTGTCTTATTATTTAAGCAGTAACGACTAATGGGCAGAGTGTTTAATGGCCAGCTGGAGCAGCCTAGATCTATTAAGGCAGCGTCAGCTGCAGTACACACATTTCCTGGTAGAAGCCCACAACCTTTCCAGTGCTATTCGAACAGGCACTCCGCCTTGCAAAGGCTTGAGCGCTCCTGGGAAGTGCTGCGTGTTTTCACCTCCCAGCACTCATGAGCGTTGAGAGCAGTGGCACCACACAGGCCCACGTTTGAGCTGCAAAGATGACCCCCCCCGATGGGACGCATGATCAGCACTGTGCCTAGCCAAGGGACTAGACTCTTCTGGGTGGAGCTTTCAGCAGCACCTAAGTGGCTTGGCGGCACAAACCCCATTGGGTATGTCTACACTGTGGGGAAAAAAGGTCCAGCAGCGAGTCTTGGAGTCCACTGACTCTGCCTTGCAGGGATCATAGCGTGGGGCTAAAACTAGTGGTACAGATGGTCCTGCCGGGCTAGAGCCTGGGCGCTGAGACCCACCGTCCTCGCCAGGTTTCAGTGCCCAAGCTCCAAGTGGAAATGTCTACACAGCTATTTTTAACCCTGTGGTTGAGTCCCGTGGGCCCAAGTCGGTTGCCAGTCTTATGGCCACGGGAGTTAGACACGTAGGCAGTTTTGAAAATCCCACCAGGCACCTCTCCGCATCTTCAGGTGCCTAGATCCCTTTGTAAAGCAGTCCCTGTATCAGCTATTAACCAGCTGCAGCACTTGATGTCAGCCTTCAACCTCTGCAAAGCATCTGGTGCACATCTGGGGTGCTGTCTTTCAGGGACTCACAACCTTTGCAGACTCCTGTCCTCTTTCAGGAGTCTGATTTGTCTTGTGTACCCCAAGTGTCACCTCTCTTAAAAACTACTGGCTTACAAAATCAGGCATAAGAATACAAACGCGTCACAACCACTATCACTGAAAAAAATGGCTGACGTTCTGATTTTCACCATGTAATTATAATAACTCACTTACATTTCAGCGTATAGCAGAGCAGCATAAGTGAGTCATTGTCTGTATGGCCTTTAGTTTGTACTGACTTTGATGGTGCTTTTTATGTAGCCTGTGGTAAAACGAGGCAAGGATCTAGATGAGTTGATGTACCCCCTAGAAGACCTCTGCGTACCCCCCATGGGTACACACGTAGCCCTGGTTGAGCACCACTGCTATCATTAATAAAGAGTAACAGCTCTATTAGCACATTAGTGAAGTCCTACCATCTGAAAGGGACCGGGTGCCTTTTCATTCTGTGGGTCAAATTCAGTTTCTCAGGAGAAAAAAAAAAAAATTCCACATCTGGAATGCCAAACGATCTCTCTGATGAGCTTGTTTTTATTTTGCAGCATATATTATTTTGAGCACTTTTCCACTCCTCTGATGAACTCTTCACACTTCACCGAGCAGAAGGGTTTGTGGGGAAAGCAGGCTGTACTTCAAGAAGACATTCACATCACGTTGGTTTAGGTGGAAACAGTAAACTTGATTTATTGAAAAAAATCTATTACATTTATTCCTTTATTACACAGGTTTAAAATATTTTAAAAGACCTCTTATGGGCATTACACTTAAATTTTATGACATGTTTATTGGACTTTGAAGAAATGTACAATGTGTCATTTGACAGTATATTTTTTTAAAAAGGGCCTTATGTACTAAAAACTTTTTTTCCCCATAGCTTTTATTTTTCTTATCAACATTTGTTCAAGTCATATATATATTAAAGGGGAGGGGAAATAAAATTACACAAAAAGAAGGTCTGCAAATACAAGAAGTAATTTTATTGCAATATACCATAGCTAAGTGGTCTGGGGGAAATTGGAACAGTTTGGAACTTCAGTACAGTTACAACACGTTGTAGTATTCAACAGAGGAATTTAAGAAAAAGCAAAGAAATGAAATAAAATAATAAAGATCCCTTGATGAGAATTCATAACAGAATCACATGACCTAGACATAATCACATGTGTGTGTGTGTGTGTGTCTCTCTCTCTCTATATGGCTTTTCTATTGCAGAGATGAATGTGCAACAATTTTGAGATTCCCACTTGTTCAACTGGAATCTGAATGCTGATATATAATGCATATATACATGATTGCACTGTCTTGCTGTTTTTCTATGTGATTTCCTTGGATAGCACCTTTTATTCCTAACTGGAAAAAAACAAGGATATGTTTACACTCGCTTTCGCGGAATGAAAAGCACCGCAACCCCTTGCAACGTCACAGCTTCTTGTTTATTACCCCAGCACTGCGAATGACTGAAAGTCTTAGCATGCTTGGCTCATCTCCCTTTGATCAAATTTTGCTTTCCTTTGATTGGGAGGGAAGCGGGGTGGGGGAAAGGACATCATATATAGGTTTCTATTCACAGTAAATGTGATGTCATTTCCTTTACCATGATACACCCCTTTGGTTGAAGCACACTGCAATACTCCAGGCCAAATTTTCCAGCAGAGATCCAAACGAGAAAACAGTTGGGGAAACCCAATACGTCTGCAGGTTTCAAACCATATTGCTTTATGCTACGTGAAAAGTCTTCCTGGCAGCTATGGGGGGAGACAAAAGAAATTGCACATTCTCCTCTCTCTCTTTTGCTCTCTGAGCTGTTTGGAAGGCGATTACAGCCGAGGCAGCAAACAAGAAAGACAACTGGGCAGTTTTATCTTCACTTCAGTACATTGAACAAATACATAAATTAGCACCATAAAAATTCAGCGACTGAGTACAATCTGGCATAATTACCACCATATAAAGTGTATGGATATTCTTAAAAAAAAACAAACCAAGTAAGCACATTTAATACTTTCTACATGGGCCATATAAGCTAGGATAATACAATTAAAGAAAAGAAGCAGCTCTTCTACATAACGAATATGAGGGTAGCATGCATTTATATCAAAGACCATAGCAAAAGTTTGCAGTCTGTGTTGAAAGTGGCTAAAGCAAAGAATGCTGGGAGATTGGTCAATGGCAGGAGATCACCAGTGTTGTATTAAAGTTAGTAAAATAGATAGCACCACAAAGAGAAATGTAAAAATTAAAAGCACCTTTTTTTTAAATTTTATTTTAAGAGGGGGAAAAAAAAGCGGATTTCCCTGCCATGTGCAATCTGCCATTTGGAATGGAATTAAAACAATAAGGAAAACAAAATTAAGGTGTGTGTACAAAAAGGCAAAAAAAAAAAAACCCCAAAAAACAAACCAACAAAAAAAATGTCGGGACTCTTATTTTCCAAATGAAGGTTTTACAAATCATGCTGTTAGAAAGCGGCACAAAATATATATTCAGTTTTGCGTCAAAGCTTTTCCATCCGAGCTGTGTGGCTTTTGACATGATCTTGATATTCATTTTCTATGTATGTGTGTGTGTGTGTGTGCACACTGATCACTACTAATTTCCTGCAAACACTTATGAACATATTTTACTTTAAACACGAGTAGTTCCATTGATTACTGACACACTTAAGAAAATACTTTAAGTGTTGGCGAGATTGGTGGTTTGGACACAAACAATGGAAGGTAGCTGAACTGGGTTTATTAAACCTTTCTAGGTTTATTATTGGTGAGAGGTGCTGGTGGGAACGGTTTTTCTTTTACTGCAGACAGGGTCACATGCATGTTTTGAAGCCAGCAACATTTAACATTTAAAAATATTATACAATACAAATATTTACTTACAAACATACAAAAATATAAGCACCTTTAATACATGGGAAGGAGATGCACAGAGTGACTTTACACTATCAAATTCACTGATCTGGGTTGTTAATTTTTGTGAAAATAATTAAGTGGAGACACGAAACATCCTGGAAATGACCATTTCAGTCTGCTTCATGGGCTCCATCCAAAACCCAGTAAAATCGACAAAAAGCCTCTCTTTGACTTCACTGGGGATTGGATGAGGCTCAGAATTATCGCGAGTTTCAAGGTCAGGTTGAAAACAGAGTTTCAAGTTTTTCATCTTTTTTTTTTCTTTTAAAAAAATATCCATAAACAAGCACTTGCTGTAGTTTTATGGCAAGAAAGTCTTTGAATCGGTTTTAATTTCTATACATTCGAGTGGAGGAAGTTGAGTCCATCGGCGGCTGTGAAAAGGAGCATGCAGAAAAACAGACTCTGCCCCTTGACTGGTTTGCAGGGTTGCTTTGCCCCATGGGACGTGTTTAGGTCATGTGATTCCGAGACTGGCGCGGGAATGGCTCTCGCTCTCTTTGATTTGGATTCAGCGGGTGAGGGTGCAGTGGCACAGTTGAACTCAGGCAAAACAAGAAACAACCCCCTCCCCTAGAATTAACCCATCACTGTCCAGTTTCAGAACGTGCATGTGACAATTTTTTTTTTTTTTTAAATGGCACAATGAGGTTACGAGGTTGCTCATTTGGAGACTAGTTTTCTGGTGGCTCTTAGCCCATGAAGCAAGCTGGTCCCACCTCGAATCCAAATTTCTGTGACGCTTCTCCGAAGTCATTGAACATGATGTCAACGATAGGTACTTGCTCTACTTTGGGTGTGTTGACCTCGAGGATAGTCTTTTGATAGCCTTTCTTTGTCTAATTAGAGGGAAGTGGGGAGGGGAAGGGAAAAAAAGAACTCAGATGAGCTAATTGTGTCATTAATATTAAGTAAACCCAAGGATATGAATGAACCTCATGGGAATCACAAGCCCTACGGAGGGGCTGTTTATAGGGTTAACAGGAAAATGAAAATGACTGGAGCAAATTCAGCCAAGAAATAAGCTGGTGCAATTTCACCAAGTAAATGAAACTGTATCTGCTTGCAGCAGGGACGAACTAGGCCCGGGGTCTGAATGCAATACATGAATACAGTTTCTCTGCCGTGTAAGCTTGTGCCTCCAATGAAAACAGATATTTACCAGACGTGATATTTAAGTGTACATTTTTATCAACCTGTAAACCCACCAAGAAATAAAATATTTATCTAGTATGCCATAGGACGACATCAGCGCTAATAATGCATATTATCGTCATACAGATTACACTACTGACATGAAATGGAAAAAAGCCACATAAAAATGTAATTCTGAAACTTCAAAATGAATTTTTTGAAAAAAAAACCTGTTCCCCCCGCCCTCCGAAATGTTGGTTCATGGGAAATTTCAAAAATATTTGGGTTTTGTTCCAAATTGGAATGAAAATAAATTTCAAAAGGACAAAATTTCACACAAACTGGGGGTTCTGAGTTTTGACCAGCTCTAGTTGTGATCTTACTGTCGGCAGGCCAGAAGGACCTGTGAAGGTTGCCTCATCCAGCACTGGAAGAGTAAAGAGCAGCAGTTCCCAAATGGTGGGGCATGACCCCAAGTGGGGTCGCTTCATCAGCAGATGGGGTCACGGCAATCCTGACCTCACACGCCCCATTTGCACGAGGTCACGTCACATGGAGGATGCTTATTTTGCTCTACAAAAGGGCGCCCTCCATGCCGCACGACCTCGCATGCAGTGTGTGTGTGAGATTATGCAGTCCAGAGACTTCCATTTGGTGAAGCAAAATGGCATCCTTCTTGCAATGTGAACTTGTATGTACAGTGTGTGTGAGGTCACACTGCGGGGAGGACATCCTTTCGGAACTGCAACTTCCAGGCTGTCCGGGGTAGGGGGAAACAACACGTCTGAAAATGGAGTCACGCAGAGAAAATGTGGGGGAACCGCTGGAGCAGAGGTTAAAACAGGAAATGAAAAGGAATGGCTAACATAGGAGGATACTGGGATATGGATGACGTAAGTTGGGGGCAGATGAAAAACAAAGGCGTGAACATGATTCAGAAGCTAAGATTTTCAGACGTGACTAGTGATTCTGAATGCCTCAAATTCTGGAGAGGTCCAACTAGAGAAACAGTAAAGGGACCTGATTTTCAGAGTGTTGAGCATCCTTGCTGGTCACCCAAAATGGGGGCACCCTGTTTAAAAACTCTTGGCCAGACTGTCTTTGCAGCTGTGCTGTGGATTCTTTTTTTTAAACAGAGGTTAAACCAAGCATGGTATAAAAGGAAAAAAGTGTTAGGCCATTCACCAGCTACGAGGCTCATGAATACAGTGACCCCCTACCCTGACCATATATAGCCAACTGTCCATGACGCACACGATTATGTGGGATAATTCATTACCGTTCAACAAAATGGGGGAGAGGTGACTGGAATGAGAACAGACTCTGGAGACGCGTAAGCAGCTGCTGAGAACATGCAAAGAGGTTAACCCAGTCTCCGGCACGTACAAGGGGCTGGGACAGGAGACTAGTAAAATTGTTGTGGCTGCGGTGTTGTTGTTTTACCTCCCTGAGGATGTGCCTGGCTTCTTGAGCAAATATGTGCCATTTATTTCAAATGGATGAGTTTGACTATTGCCCAAGCGCTACAAAAAGGACCACATTTAAAGTCTGATGGAATTCGCAAGGTGATGTCGTCTTTTTATCATGCCTGCTGGCCATACGGTTATTTCCAAAATATAAATAATTATTAGAGGCGCAAAAGTGCACCCACGGGCATACAAAACTGCAAAAGCCAGTGGATTTATGGAGGGATTTTTTGGCTCTACTGTACCCACTGATTTGTGTGTCTCAGAAGGCTAGGTTATATCACAGCAACCAAGCAAGGGCTATAAGATCAGTGAAAACACATTCAAATAATGGTCCAAACATTAGCCCTGGAATTCCTTTGGTGGTCGCGGTAACAGCATGAATCACGTCCGGAGTGTGCGACAGATCAGCCTTTGCAGGAACTCTGCTGCAATGCTACGTTGGCTAGGCGCCATTGCTGTTCCAACGCTAGGACCCAATCCTCAACATCTTAACTCAGGCAAAAATTGTATTTAGGAACTTGGGAGCTATGCCTTAGCAGCCTTTTGCCTATTTCTGCAAGGAACTGAGTGCCTGCAACTCTCCTTGATATCAACGCACGTTGAGGGTGCCCAGCACCGGATGAAATTCACCCCTGGGCAGAAGATGAGCACAAGACCGTGCACAAGCCTCAGAGGTGCGTAGACCTCCTCCTGGCTCCCTGCACTCTCAGACACCCAGGGCCTGGCTGGCTCTGACATGAGTGACTGACTAGCACTCACAGAACTTGGGTTCACAGACCGATGGGCTTGGAAACGGGGGATGTTGCAGAAGACGACTGGCATTCCCAAGTGTGGGTCAGGAAGATGGAGCCAATTCTCCAAATCCACAGCAACATGTTAGGTCTACATGCCAGCCAGTGACGCGCGGGCATTATAATGTGTAGCTACACACCCCGGCGAAAGACTCCAGCAGGGGGAAGGCGGTGGGGAAAGGCTTGGAGAGCTCCCTGCTGATGGAGACTTTCAAGGCGAAGGGGGTCGCCTCTGGCAGGATGAAGGCAGTGAGATGCTACACCGCTACTATTTATACCTGTGCCAGCTGGGCGTGCAGTCTCCATACCTTATATGCCGCTGTAAGCATTGACACACCTTTAAATTGTAACTTCTTTGGGGCAGGGACCTATGCACCCTATCTGCCAGGAGCCTACAACATCTCTGGGCATGGTACAATAATAAATAGCATGTCAGAATGATATTTGCTGTAGGTGCTGCCAGAAAAACTGAAAAAAATAATTCAGCCAGGTGAGTGTTTGGTGTAAACTGGCATAAACTCACTGTGGAGCCCGGCAATCTACACAGCGCAGGATCCAGCCCATTCTGTATTGAATAGTTTCTCCTTTTAACAGTATTTTCACGGATGGTATCATAGCACATTTCAATCTGAGAATTGACTCTTGAAATCACCCCTCTCAAGGGGCAGTGTGGTCCAATGGCTAGGACATGCCTCTAGAACTCAGATGACCCAGGATCTCGTCTTGTCTCTGTAACTGTCTTGCTCCATGACGTTGGACAAGTCACTTTACCTTTCTGTGCCCATTTCGTCTATTCAGACTGTAAGCTCTCTGACCCTGCAACTGTCCCTTACTGTCTGTTTGTACAGTGCCTAGTGTAATAAATCCCCAGTCTCAATCAGAGGCTGTAGGTGACACTCTAATGGTAATGACAGCCACCAATCACATTTCCTTGTTGCTCTCACTGTTTATTCCTCACTATATTCTTCTGTTTGTGACATCCAAACTGATCGTTCCAATAACAGGTTGTATTACAGTTTCTGGTAACAAGCAAGAGCAGAGGCAAATAAACTCTTCAGAGGTCCTGTTTTCTTGTAAATAGCCTTCGCTACAGAAAGAACAAGGGAAAAGAAATGTAGGACACCCGTGTAAAATAATTTTGGACTGAAATGTGCTTCATCAAGCACATCAGCTTTAAATCTGTGATGCGTGATTTTCTAGCTTCTCTGAGATTTAATATGGAAAGGGGAGATGGGGGTGATTTTTTTAAGGCACATTGTGTTGCCAAGAGATATGAAGTACTTGAGAATAAACTTCTGAGTGTTTTCAGCTGTGAGATGAACACTCTTCGACCCTCTGCAGCAGCATTAAGAGAATTAGAGAGTCTAATTGAATTTTCCCTCCCTGCTTCTATAGTTAAAACACGCTGACTTCCAAATGAAATTCGCTTTAATCTCTTAAATTCTATGAAGGGTTTGCTCCCTTAGTCATTTCTGTATTTTATTTTTTCTTGTAGTCCTGTGGATTTTGATAATCTCACAGTTGCAGAAGAAGGAGAGGCTCTGCATATTTCCCAGCTTTAACAGACGAGTCTCATCATGAACTGAACTGGCAAATTTTCAGACAGGTAGGCTGCAATTTTCAGAAGGGCTGAGCCCCCAAAACTACATTCCAGATTTTCAGAAGAGTAAATGGCGCAACAGAAGATCCTAGACGTTTAGCACCTTTGAAAATCTGGCCCTTATTTAGCTACCAAAAGATGAGCTGAGGATTTTTTTTAAAATTTGGCCTGAATTACGGGCAGTGAAACTTAAAAATATGGCCTCGAATTTTTGAAAACCAGGTCCTTAGAACCTAAGCTGTGCCTGCAAAATATGTGCGAACACAAAACCCACAATTATATGCACAAATGGTGTAACTGCATGCCTGCATCTGGGTGAATCATAACTCAATTTACTCACATCTATACCTGCTGACATACAAACACAGGCAAGGTGCGTTCTATTTTTGTGGGCAAAATTTAGGGACCTATATTTACAATTCTTGTCTCCAGTGGAAGTTTGGCCTTCATAATCTGTCTAAGGTACTTAAATGGTCCCTATTACAATAGCTTTGGAGCACCTCACAATCTTTTATTGTCACAATATACCACACGGTACGGCAGTGCTCCTATCCTCATTTTACAGATGGGATACTGACACCCAGAAAGACTTGCTCCTGGTCACACAGGGAACCCATGATAGAAGGGGGAACTGAACCTAGGTCTCATATCTCCCAGCCTAGTGCCTTAACCACTAGTACCATCCTTCCTAAAGGTAAGTCCCTGTTTACGATTGCCCTATAACCAGGGGAAAGGCTGCAAGCGTTGAGCAAACTGAATCAATTTCAAGAATGAAGTCATGCAGTAGAAGTGCACAGTAATGCAACCCTTTTAAGTCAGTAGGCTGATCAAATATCAGTTTTGAATGCTTCAGATGTAAAAACCCATCACAATGCCACTCCACATTCCGGGAACTTGGGTCTGGTAGCATGCACTGGGAAAACCAAACTCCTGCCTTTAGCCCTTTGCCTCTCAAGATAGATTTACAGAGCTCATTCCTCTGGGAAATCAGAATATGGTGCAATTATATGATAAACTGCTTCCAAATACTTGTGGTAGGGAATTACTGTCCCCTTTTCAGAGGAGTAAACTGAGCCATTGAGAGGTTAAGGTGAAAATGTTCAGAAGTGGCCACTAATTTTAAGTGATTTACTTTTAGGTGCCCAACAAGAAACTCTGAGAACTCGCATTGGTACTGAGAACTCTCTATCCTAAGTGAAATCTGTGGAAACAAATGCCTCAGCACCTCTAAAATCAGGCCCCAAGTCTTTCAAGTTGGGAACCCAAACACCGAAGCACCCAGAATCAGGAGGCACTCCAAAAATTTTGAAGTGACTTGCCCGAAATCATACACTGAGTAAGTGGCAGAGGTAGGGGAAAGAAAACTCTTATCTCCCAGCCCCCAGCTCTAGTTCTAAGCCAGACTGACTCTGCTTTGTGTGGCTAAGCTCCTCCTACGCCCAGCTCCATCAGAGCGGATACTTACTGCACAGCCGTCAATGACAGCCCTTATGTAAGGGTTGTTGTCGTAGGACATCTCCTCATCGTTGGATCCCAGGAAGCGGATGGCTTTGTCGTAGCTGCCCGTGGTGGCATCCTGCCATGCTACGGACTGGTAGCAATTATAGGTGATATTTTGGTTTGCTGAGGCGCTCAAGAGCCTCAGGAAAGTCATCTGCACCACTCCGATGGGATTGCCTTCCGAATCCACGTAGGAAAGCTAAGAGGAATGGAAAATAAGGAAGGGGAAATACTAGGCAGTGAGGTGAAACACACATTTGGGAAACTCAAACGCCCCAGGCAGAATTTTGGACTTGAAAATGCTCCGTGGGAGATTGAATCCCTTCATTGAAAATGGATACCTGGAATTAGCATGCCATCATCCATGTCATCTCTACCCATTCTTATCACCACCTCTCAAGGGACACTTGCATTCCACTGCAGCTCCCAGCTCCGGCACACATCACAGACGAGACAGTCCCTCTGCCTGGGCAGCTAGGACTTCATTTCACGCATACAAAGCTACTTTCATGACCAATGAAAAGGTCAGATTAGGGGATCCTGCTACGTTATGACTTTCTATTACACATAATGATGCAGGGCCATCTCCACACCGCAGCATTTAACCTAGCGCAGCATCTTTGCCCCTTTGCTTGGACACCAGCAATCCCTGCTGGGCTGACGGGAACGTTCTCGCTCCAGCTGATTCTGGGCCATCTGTGAATAAAAAAACTAAGGCAAAAGTGGGGCATACAGTCCCGGGGAAAATCAGTGTAACACTTTAGTGTCAAGGCTTCTTGTCCTGTTGGAAAACCATGGAAATAATGGGTGAGATTTTCAATGGGGCTCAGTGCTCAACAAACTGCGGTCCCACTGAAGTCATTGGGAACGTTATCGTTGCTTCAGTGAGAGCAGAATTAGGCCAACACTGAGGACTTCAAAAATCCCACCCCTCCATCTCCTGAAAGAGTTTGCCAAAGGTATCACTGCATCCATGAATGGAGCACCTTTAGTTCTGTCTGTTGTTTGCCTTGTGGGACCTTCTGATCCTTGAGGACATCTTTTGCCGTCCAGACTGGGGTATTTTGACATTCATTTCTACCAGAAGCTGGTGGTTCCCCCATCAAATACCTTTGAAACTGATTTGCAACCTCTCATGGAGACATAATATTCTTGTTGAAAGGACCGATGGTCCTGTTCAAGGTAGGTACTGTCACGCGGGCTGCATTAGGAGGGGGGGGCATTTGTGTTA